>CM072338.1:15537500-16162500 GCA_036874045.1 Cymodocea nodosa | reverse complement strand
ATAATCTAGTTGTTGCAGCCTGCTTGTTTGGCTTAACCCCAGAAATTGCCTTACAAGTTCAGGGACAGATTCTTGGTGGTGACTTCCTGATCTCTTCAAAACCTTTACTTGTGTTTTGTGCATTTCCAGTCTCAGCTCTGGTGTAGAACAATCTGCTAGGACTGCTACTTCTGGGTGTAGAAATTGCATACCTTTAGATCATGGGAAGTGCTAGCCTGTGGTTTAAGTGATGTTTGTCAAGTATAAACTTGTAAAGGATAGGTGGAAGCTATATGAGCATTGGCCAGATTAAAGTCATGTGAACTGGATTACTCAAGAAGAGTTGCGAGATGAACAAGAGATGATCCTTTTATTGGTAAAGAGGAATAAAAGAAATTAGATGTACTGAAAGCTTGTTACATTAGCCAAAGTTCAATTAAGAACTTGTTTGCTGTCTTTTAGCAAGTAGGTACTGTTACTGATTAAAATTGACCAATAGGGACTGTTACTGATGACCAATGCCATAAGGCAGATCCCAGGTATTACCATGGAGAAGCTCAAAAAAACCTCTAAACCAGATTGATGATGATTAATGGCATTGTGATGCTCACCTAATTGACAAGAGTTGCATGGGAAAAGTCCGTTGAATTTTCTTCAAGGATGGATGGCCCAGTTGCTAATGCCATAGTAAGGATGACTTTGAAATCTTAGCAAATAATGAAAATGCATTGAAAATTTCGTTATGAACCAGTAAAAAGAAACTACCGCCTTATTCAAGCCCCAAAGCAATCTTCTTCTTAGTCTTCAAGACCTATGAAAAAGTGGACTACAAAGTTGGAATGAACTCAGCTCTAAGCGTCTGGCTGCAGATTTCTAATGCAAAGTCTAGATTCAATTCAACAGTTTTCCTTGTATTTTTTTTTAAATTTTTTCACATATTTTGAACCAAGTTTTTTTTCCATGTATTTTTTAAACAATTTTTTCTTATGTATTCTGTGATTGCTATTGTTGTAAATGCTGTTGACATAAGGTGTTCTCTATATGTCACTTAAATATATATCAAAACAACACAACAATGATGGTGTGCTTGTAGAAGAACCATAACCTAAAATTTAAATATGTACAGATGTAAAACTTAAACAATTAAAATTGTAGTCGTAAAACTAAAACATATAAAATTGTGAAACTATGGCTTAAGAAATTGTAAAACTGAAACTATTCCAAATGTTAGCTTTTACCTCAAAATAGCAATTTAAGGTAATGTATATCAGAATTTTTTTTGTGTTTGTGGGGGTGATTAGCCCTTACATGGATATCCAACTAATATACCAATGTAATGATAAATCTAACATACTTTTTAAAGCTTTTGTTTTTATAATCGTTTATTTTAAAACACTACTCTATTTTTTAAGCTTTTGTTTTTATCTTCCCTTATTTTAAAACATTTTGTAGTTGACCACTCAAAATTATATTATTAAAAATTTTGGACAGCCATTGTACATTTTTAATTTATTAGTCAGATATTACAATCTTTTGCTGAATTGCATTGGAAATGAAATTTATCATTAACCATTGTGGTTTTCCATTGGTTTCTGATTGTGCTGGTTGCCACATTAGTTGCTTTAGAAGCATTTTCTTAATACCTTCTAATGTAATATGGTGACTATTGCATAGGTTATTGTGGATGTTTCAATCCCAAAATCCATGTCTATGTTGCCATACTTCCCGGTTGAAGCCATGGTGGGTACATATCTACAAGCAGCAGTAACGATGAATGCTCCAGATGGTAATGGGAATAACTCTGGAATAGTCTGAGCTTTGCTATTATATTGCTTCATGTGGACCTTTTTTTCCTCAGGTTATCACTATGATAAATGTGATGCTCTTGGTTTGTCCATAAGATGGAATGTCCACTCAGGAAGGGAATGCTTCAGAGTTGCCAATACAGTGGATGTTTGTGCTTTTGACATGCAATCATATGTTAAGGGTTCTGATTCACTCCATAGTCCATGTGCATGGACTTGCTTACACACCTCTTGCCCTTCTCAAGCTACATTGCATGCAACATTTTTATTTGAAACTCAATATTCTGATAACTTCTTTGATGAGAAACATAAACTACATGCATCCATGTGTATAGCTGCCTATCCTCCTCTTTTTGCTAAGCAGGCAGGTGATGGAAACCAATTTGGTGGCTATTCTGTAGATTTAGTAAAATCATTGCAAATTGATGTTCAAGATTCTCAGTTTGGGAAATTGGAAGAGCTTTATCTTGTTCCTGGGACGACCATGGATATCACACTTTTTGGTGGACCTGAGCAATGGGAAGAAGGGGTAGAGTTCATTGATGCTATAAACATTTATGGTCAAGAAAACCAGTATTTTGCAGAGGATTTTGTTGTCAAGAATGAATTCCGGAATGGTGGAAGAATGTATACAATTTTTTGTGAAACTGTGGGAAATTATGTAAGTTTTGTTCATTGCTTTTGTATTGTATCTATATAGGATATCCTCTATCTTTAAGATGTGGAAATTATTGCTACATTGTTCTTTCATTGTCAGAAATTAGTCTTCTCACGTGGAAACCTAGTTGGCAATGGTCATCCTCTGCAAGCTGTTGAAACTTTTGAAATGACCCTCTTGTGCAGCTTTCCTTCTTTAATCACATTGATTGTCAATGAGCATGGTACACATTACAATTTGATGCATTTATTTCACAGATTTCTTGTTGAGAATTCATGCTTCCTTTTTGTCTTTTGAATCCTGTCTCATGATCTGCTGTTACAGAAAACACACCTGAAGCTATATATTCTTCTATAGAAGATGTCCATTCTGGAAGCATTCGTGTCCCTCATATTTCTGTACCCAACAACCAGACTATCAGAGTGGCTGCTGTTGGTATTCATAGCTTTGGGAGGGCCTATGCAAATTCATCATCTATTTGCTTGAGATGGGAACTGATTGATTGTCAAGATCTAGCACACTGGGTGGAAAAGCCCCATTCTAGTAGATCATTGTCAACCTGGGAGAGGTTTCTATTTCTGCATAATGCATCTGGACAGGTATCTGTTGATGTTCCTAGTTTCTTGGAATATGTACAAATTCATTCAGTGGATTTTAGTATGTTGATTTGTACAAATTCCTGCTACTATTGTTCTGCAGTGCATTATTCGTGCAACAGTCATCAGTATCAATCAGAATTTTATTGGACATGTTATTTCTGAGAAGGCTCTGTTAATGTTTGAAAGCACAGTAAATGGGCTTACCGATGCACTCAGATTGCAGGCATGCCAAGGCTCATTGCAATTTATTTCTCTTTGGAAATTTTTGTTTTTATTTATAATCTTGCAAACTAGTTAAGTTCTTAACAGATCTTCATTGGGTGAATTGCAGCTTGTTTCTTCTTTAGCAATCATTCCGGAATTTGTCCTTCTAATGTTTAATTCAGAAGCAATGGTATGAATCTTATTTGTTTCCCAATATATTGGTTTAGGAATCTCCTAACCAACACTTATATGTTACGTCTATGCTTATTTCTTTCTTCATTTGTTTTATTTCACATACATGTAATCATTCCAAATTTTGAGTACATCTTTACTTGGGATAGATGCTATTATGAAGGTGGGTCAGGGGTTTAAATGCAAATAGTTTCCTTAGCCTGCACGCCATGGTTTTTCCTTTTTTTGGAGACACTTGTTCCATGTTCCTTACATGGCTAACCGATGGGTACAGTAGTTGCATATTGTTGATTCTCACAAGTCAAAATTGTCTTCATTTTGGAGGGTTTATGTCTATTTCTCTTAGAAATGGTTCTGCATGAGCATGATACCTATTTGGGGAACATTTCTTTCTCCAACTGGCATCGTACTCAAAATATTTTATGAGCTGTCCAAATTGAAAATCTCTAATGATGATGGATTTTTTTCGACCAGAAATCATTGATCTATTTTGGGAAGATTAGGTTGGAGCCCCACACATACAAACACACATAACATAGAGTAGACCATCAACGCAAGACAAAAATATCATCTAATGGAGAGGATCCTCCAATAGTGACTTAGAACTTGGCATTTCTCATGCTAGGCATCTCCTAACTATCAAGTCTTCAGACTCCTCTGGTATAGGGAACATCAATGCTTTCCAATAAATCATCCTTCTTTTCATGCTTGCACTTTCTTTAGTTAAACAATCTGCAAAGTTGCTGCCTTTTCTGTAAATGCGAGCAAATGAGTTCACTTATTTGGTTAGATACATGCCCAAAACAAGAGTGCTTGTTAGTGTTTGCATTTGCTTTCCTTGATCATGTCTACTACCTCAAGCCCATCTAGTGCCATATTGTTATTCCAACACTGGGTCAGACCTTCGTAGAGCACTCTTAGTTCTGCCAAATTGATCTGGGTATCACTGTAGCTGTTAGAAAAGGTTGCGACCATACCCCCTTTACTGTCTCTCATGATGCCACCTCCCCTAGCAATATTTCTTGCCCATAAAGCTCCATCTATATTTCGCTTGAAGAAATGTTCCTGAGGACCCATCCGGTTTTTCTATTGCTTTCTTGAGCTGCAGCATGGGACATTCAATATATTGTTCAAATTGAGGATCTTTTTATCTTCACACTTCTGTAGTTTAGATTACTGGCCATTCTAGAAAAGTCCCAAATAGAAATCTCTACCCTTCTTTTAATGTTAGCAAAGGTGCCTTTGTCATTGCTGTACTTTAAAGATGGATGGAACAATGCATTCCAAGGCTTCAAGAAAATGACCTCCAAGTTGAGCTGTAAGACCAATGTAGAAAGGGTGATTCTTGGCAATTTCCATATTATGGGTGTTCCATGGAGGCTTCCTTTGTATGTAAACATTAGGTTGACTAGGCCTAGTGAAAGTTACCTTAATCTCATCATTGATGGGCCTTGGTGTTCAGGAAATAGGGTGGGGGGTGGTGGCTTTGTTAGAGATTGGAGTGGCTGCCTTGTTATTGCATTCTCTGGCACCTTCATGTGTTCCTTGGTAATTATGGTAGAATTACGTGCACTACATGAAGGATTGATGTTATGTTGTTAGCAGGGCATGGAGCTCAACAAATTGATCGTAGAGATCAACTCCAAAGTAGTGTTAGAAATGCTTCCGGATGGGAAGATGTTATAGATGACAAGCCTTCTCTTATTGGGATCAGATTGTAAATCTGGTCTGGCAAGTTCACTTTTTCAGTCATATTTACAGGGAAGGCAACAGTGTAGTTGATCTACTGGCTAAAGACAGTGCTCATTCAAAGGCTTCTAAATCCTATAGAAATGTCAAGGACCTTCCTAGGAAAGTTTGAGGTGCTTGGAGGTGGATAAGTGGGGATCTCGTCCACTTGCAAGGTATGGAACTAGTGGTTTATCACCTTAGTTCATCTAGGGTTTTCTTTTTCCTCTTGTAAATCTGGCACTTAGGTCTAGTCTTCTCCCTGTAATCTTTGTTTTTGGGTCTCTGTCTTATAAATATATCAGGGAGTTTTATAAAAAGATCGACATAGTGTATAATAGTAACATGACTCTAAGATGTTTTTGTGTGTTCTCAAAATTTATCATGTTAGCAACATTTGGGAATAATTTTTCCAAAATTGTCACACTACAAAATGCAAGGATTTTAAAATTAGCCCAAAATGAGGCCTAGAGCCCTGGGTAATCCCTCACATGGAGAATTTTTAGTAAAGCAATTTCCAAGTCTGCTCCTCCGCAATATCCATATTGTCGCAACTTCTTTTGAAATGATTTTTCCAATGCTTTCGGTGGCAAGGCTACCACCGATGGGCTGAGACACCTTTGATGCTTTGACAATGCATAAGTGATTAAATTTGGGCTTTTCGGTACAGACATGACTAATATACTTATCTGATTTAGATTTTTGAATAAGGTCTTATTGATAATATCAACAAATCATGAACATGTCAGTAGCCTTATGTTAATTGCAATAACCAGAAGTTCTTAAGGTTATTAATAATTGCAAAATTTAGACAAAAACACAAATCTAGGAGATTGAAGTGAAAAGGGAAATTGAAAAATTCACATGTATATCAATAATATAAACACGAATAAAAAATGAGAACATAGGAAGTAGAGTATGGTACTTAGAAATATACACCTGGCTGACCAGGATAATAACCAAGATTTAGGTGCCTCAATTCATAGGTCAAGGCATCAATCTAGGCATTAAGCTTGGGATGCCTGGAAAAGAAATAAATGCTTTTTGTGCATGTATATATTTATTCCTCACTAACTCTAAATAACATTAAAAAATATATATAATATAATATAATAACAATGAATGTAGTTTGATTAAGATCATAATATTTGTTGGAACATAGGGGGTGATGGAAGTTAAATGTTCATTAATAAGCATAAAGGCTCCTATGTATAGAGGTTACAAGGAAATAACAAATATAATACTAACAATGATAGATTAAATCCATACATACAACACATAATGTCCCAATACTTTAACACTCCCTTTCAAGATAGAGCATCTAAGATGTTCAACTTGCAATAGACTTAAGCATAAATGGCTCTATATACGAGGGTACAAGGAAATAACCAGTACAACACTAACAATGTTGGATTAAATCCAAACACACAAAGCACGTAATGTCCTAATACTTCAACACTTCCCTTCAAGATAAAGTATCTACGATGTTTAACTTGCAACAAACTCTAACATTACTAAAATATAACCTGTAACAAATTCAAATAGTTAAATAAAGAGATACATAACCATAGAACTGACAAACTAACTAGAGTAGATGTTGTAACAAAAGTTGCAACATTGACAAGTGGTAATGCTATACAAACATGAACAATGGTCAAACAATGATCACAATCAACAAGTGAAAATACTAATCTTTGTAATAAATTCAAATAGTTAAACAAAGAGTTAAATAGGAATAGAACTGGCATACTAACTAGAGTAGATGTTGCAACAAAAGTTGCGACATTGACAAGTAGTAATGCTATGTGAGCGTGAACAACAGTCAAACATTGACCACAATTCAGCTGGTGAAAGCACTAGACCACAGGACTCGATCCTGTGAAGTCACTGTTGCATGGCTGCAATTCCACGGCCCACCAAAAAAAAAAGGGGTAAAAACACTAATCTGTTGTTGACATCATTAAACTTGTTAACATATAGACATTATATATATTAAGAAACTTTCAGAGACACACACATGCTCTTATAAATACTAAAACAACCATCATCAATCATTCAATAAAAGTGACAAAATAGCTCTACCTAGCATTAAGATTGGTCTAGTGGAAAACAACATTAATAGAGCAACATTACTACAATATTGAGATTTGCTCCAAAAAATACAACTAATTTGGAGGTTGTTAATGGATCATTAAACACTCTTTTTTGTCTTATTTTTCTCTCTTTGTTCTTTCTTTTGCTTTTTTTTACTTCCTCTAATTTTTTAACATACTTTGTGGGGGTCGAAAGCTTAGGTAATAGTGTTGACAGGTGAGAGTTGCATGTTATCAAGGGAGGACTTGTTGGCTGACAAGTGTGCAATCCTAAAGTTGAACCCTTTGAATTTCCTCACCTTTAAGTTCTCATATGGGCTCTACACATCATTCTAGTCCACAAAGAGGGCACAAAATGGGGAGGGTTGCCTTGTGCATGGAATTGGTGATGACCTAGGGAGTAGTTGCGACTTGCTTGGGCTGAGAGGGAGGGGTGGTTGGTTTTGTGTGGAGGGTAATGGCTAGGGTTTTAAGTTGGGAGGAGGGTGGTCAACATTGGCTAAACTTGGACTCTAATAACATATTGAAATGTAAATATTCAACTTAAAACTTGTTGGAAAAAAAGAAATGGGTGGAAATGGACTTGTATTCATAATAAAACCTGAAGTCTCTATATATAGAAGCTACACGAAGAGGAAAAATACCATTTAAACAATGTAGGACTAAACTCACAATACACAAATAATCTAATACATTATTTATTCTCACACTCTTCCTCAAGTTTTGACATCTAGCTTACAACAAACTTAATAACATGGTAAACTTAATAATAACTCAAACAAACTTAAATTGGAAATAATAGATACATAAATGAATAGAAAAACCAATATTGCAGCAAAGTTGTAGCAACAACAATAATTTGAGAACTTTATCTCAAATAGTAGTAGAATAACTGTCGAATACAATCCAAGGTAGAAAATCAATTGTTGCAGTAAAAGTAGCAGCAAAAAAATAATTTGAGAACTATATCTTCGGTAGTAGTAGAATAACCATTAAGTTTAATTTAAGGCAGTATAATAGATAGACAAATATGGTCTATCCATAGAAAGCAGATAGATGTGATCCATCTTTAGGAATTTTCTAATTTTTTTAAATTTTTTTCCTTTTTTTTAATATTCTGCTATTTTTTTGAACATTTTTTTCTTCTTTCTTCCTTTCTTTCTTCTTTCTCTGCTTTTTCTCTTCTTCTTTTTTCTCTCTTCTCCTTTTTTTTCCTTTTTCTTCTTCCTCCTTCCTCTTATTTGTTTCTTTCCTTTTTTTTTCTTTTTTTTAACAAAGATAGAACAAATTCTCCAAAGAAATAGCAAATCCATTCCTTTCTTTCTCATTTCCTCTCTTGTCATCATTTTTTTTTCTTTCTCTCTTTCTCTCTCTCCTTTTTTTCCATTAATGTGCTTGACGCCCTTCTTCCCTTCTTGATTCTTCTTTTGCAACGGTGGTGATTCTTCTTCTCTCCCTGGATGAAGTTGGCAACTTTGGCACATCGGTGGCATGAACTTCACAAACTTGTTAGGGTGACAACAAGGTGGATGAGAGGCTTGTAGTGGGGGGATTGTTACTTCATAGTAGTGGAGAGAATGCTGTGAAATTAAAGGGGGCAGGGGGGCAGTGGTGTCTCTCCCTATTTTGTCAATAACAAAAGTGACAACATTGGTGATCTTGCTCCTTGTTCCTCATGCCTATTGTTGTTGTCTCTTGGATCTCCATCTTGTTACTCATGCTTGTGTTCCCCAATAGATGGACGGCAATGTTAAACCTCTGCAAATTCTATAAATCCGTCAGGAAGAGAATAAAAAAGGAAGTTGAGGGAGGAAATGGGAAGTGGCAGTGGTATGTTGGTGGGTGCAGTGGGGAGACTCTAGGTGGAAAATGAAGGGGAAGATGAGAAAAGAAAGAAGCGATGGAGTAGATGGAGGGAGGTGGCATAGACAATAGATAACAGTGTAGATAGAGGGTGGCAGTGATTTTGGGGTAAGGAGAAGATAGAAGAGGAACTTGGACGTAGGAAGAGATAAACGTGGCTAACATCTGATAGTTAATTCACTACCATCTGAGATATGGTTTTTCTTAGACTTATCTTTTATTATTCTCGTTGTTGTTACTTTTTCTACAATAATTGATGTTTATGTTTCTTTATATGTTTGTTATTTTAAGTTATGTTTAGGTTTGCTAAAATGTCATTAAGTTTGTTACAAGCTAGATACTCTAACTCTAAGGAGAGTGTTAGAAGTATATTATTAAATTATGTGCTGTGTTTGTGGGTTTAGTCCTACATTACTTAGTTTGTATTTATCTTCTTTTTGTAGTCTGTATATTTAGAATCTTTATGTTTTGTTAATAAAACTATTAACTTCCACCCATCTCTTGTGTTTCCATGGTATACACACGTTAGTATCTATGATGGGAGATTTAAGAGTACATTATCTAATGGGAAATAATGATTGGTAAGAATTTATTATAGAGAGGATTCATGCTGCTGAGCTCAAGAAATAGCTAGTAGGATCAACGCATTGATTATTAATTTTATTTTTTAGGTTCATTAACAAGTGTGTACATATGCCTAGAGACTTGTTACAACCTTGTTTGTCAAATCATGTGATTTCTGGTTGTCATTATATTTTAAAATTGAATATGCTTCTATGGTGTTCACATGACCTGTTGGCTAGTCTAATTGTAAGTATTCTTTGATATACTTTTGTGTTGTTTATTGTAGGTAAATTTGTCAGTAACTGGTGGAACTTGTTTTCATGAATCAATTGTGAATGACACTCGAGTTGTTGAGATTTTACACCATCCTGAAAATGTACCTTGCAATTGGTTGTGTCTGGGTTCTAGAGGTCTTGGTACTGCACTCTTGACTACTTATGATAAAGGGCTGTCTCCTCATGCTTCTGCTATGGCAACTGTAAGTGTTCTTGTCTTTGCTTGATGGTATAAATGATTGTGAATGTGAATGTTCTATTTACTTTAGTTTTGTGTCTATATCTTTCTACTAATTTTGTTCCAAAAATTCTTGGAAGAATTTTTAAATGAGTCTGATAGGAAATTTGAAACTTAGATACTTCTCAAACTCATTTAGACAATATAGATTTTTACAGATACTTTCATAAAGTTACTGCTTAATGGTAATGCGTACATTGTATCCTTATTTAAAATTTTAAATTTGTGACTAGCCATTCTTGGTGAAAATGTTAAAGCACGACTTGCTAAAATTCAAATTGGTTACCGTGTAATATTTTATAATGAACAATGCATTCATATGCATCATTGCTATTTTTCAATATGTAACAAATTTCTACAGTTGACTTCTAGATAAATTTGCTGATGCATTTAAGATGGTGGAAAGTGATTCATGTTATTGATCCTACCAAGTGGGGTAAACACATTAATCATTGTGATACTTCTCAATAAATTACTAATTCTATCATTCTCATTTCTCATTTTTTGTATCATGTTCATTTGTGCGTAAGTGTGCTCTCACACTTTTACCTTTATACATGTAGATGGCTTCTTTTTCTTTTCCATCCACATTGTACTTTTTCTTCTTTCCTCTATGTCCTCCCTATCCTTAGATGTTCATTATTTGGGGTTCAGTGGTTAATATTCATCTTTGGTGAAATTCATGTTTCACTTCATTGTTTGGATTATTATCAGAAAAAATAATCGTTTGGATTAAAGTGATGGTGCTTATCACACAGCAATCTGAGGGCATTCACATCTTTAGTTCTGTTTTGGAAGATAGACATTGGAATAGTTTGTGTATTCTTATTAAATCCATAATGATTGCATTCACAATAAAGATACCAGTTATTTAGTGATGATGAGTTAGAAAAAAGAATGTAGAGGTGTCTTGGTTTTGCCATGTGAGATTGGCAGCTTTGTTGACACAATGAATTGGAAAAGAATCATCATTGTTGGATCTTGTTTAAAGTAAAAAATTGCATAATGTTAAGACTTAATTAATGGTTAATAACATGTTATTTAGTTTATCAGATAGGAATTAGATTAGTATACTACATTTACTCAAATATGAGGTTTAATTGAAAAATATGCATAATTTAAAAGAATTAACGTTGACTAAGTATTATTTTAGAATTAATGCAAAATAATCTCTCATATACATATTATTAAATGTTGTTTACACTTAGGTAGTAGTTACATAAATCATTTTATTCCATGTTTATTATATTGAATTGTAGGAACGAATTAAATCCATGGAGTTATTGTGTAACTCAACGGATCCAATTTGTTGAGTTAGCAATTAATCTAATAGAATTAGTTTATTGAGTTAACTTTATAGACTAGTTATTGTGTCTAACGTGTGATTATGAGCAGTTATAGGAATTAAGAATAATAGTAATCCACTTAATTTAAATTTATGTAACAAATTTCTACAGTTGACTTTTTTCAATATGATTACTTCTTGATACATCGGAAACCTACGTTGCATGATATATGTTCATGATTTCTATCGTGGAATGAAGAAGCGATTACAACCATTGATGCATAGGAAATAAGAATCCAGCCAGTCATTTTAGCGTCAGCAATTATTGAAAAGAAATATAAAAGGATTAAAAAGAAATCAAGGAGGGAGAATGAGCACTCACTGTAGAGAGTGTTAGACATTTCTTGAGATATCCTTCTTCTACCACCATTACCATTTATCGAAAATTTGTGGAGATGATTTTTAGAGTTGGATTGATTTTGATTAAGCCGCGGTGACTGATAACCACTATGAAAGGGTGATCGCATCACAGAAAGTAAATGTTTCTTCACCAAATATCGATTCATCTCTCAGAAGATGATTAAAGCTTTTAACTTTAGTGTCAAGTTGTTGTTTTGCTAAAGATGAGATCACTTTACATAGGTTTAGGTTCGCAATTCAATAAGGAGATGAGTGCTTAATAGTAAGTGATTAAATCTTTAAAAGTGTAACCAAGTTGCATGTAGTATTGGAGGTTTTTGATTTTTAATAGAGAGCATTGCTATTCATTTATCGTCCACTTTAAGGAACGTTAACATTTATATTTACATCTACATGTATACTATGTTCTGTTTGTGTATTGTTTGTGTTTGTGATTGTCAAATGTTATGTATTTATTTCTCATTCTAGTATAAAACTGTATGAATTTATTTTGAAATCAGTTAGTTTTTAATCTTTGAAATCGTGCCTTGACTGATTGTTATTTGAGATCATTTGGGTGATAAATCTATTCATTGTTAAATTCGAGATAAGTAGCAATTAGAGAGTGTAGAGTGTGTTGTTTGCATTTTCTAGGATCACTCAATGGTTGACTTAGTTCAGGTGCAAACAACTGTAGCAAGCGTAAGTCCACGGATCTGTTCGTTGAGTATTTTGTAACTTAATAAGAGGTAAGTTCGTTGAGTTAAGTAATAACTCAATAGAGTAAGACACTCAATTAGTAAAACATTGCATCCATTTAAAAGTAACTTAGAAACTGATTTTAAATTATTTCCTATGGTTCAACCTATTTTTGCGTACTTTTACAATTAACACTATGTACTTGTAGTAATTTAAACGAACGAATTTAATCAATTTGAATCTCATTCGAGAATTACTTGTATCTTAAGAAAAGCTAGATTAAGCACAAGACAGATCCCTAGTTCCATATACATCATATGAATTTCCAATTGGTTAGGAAGGATAGGTATAACAGGACATGCCTCAAAGGTTCGAACTCATGTTCCCACTTCTTTAAGCCATGGAATCAAATTTATCGATTTTCCACTTGTTGGCATGAATCACATGACATTAAAATGAATGCCAATATGGTTATTTTGTTTGGAAAGGTCTTTTTCTTTCCCTTATTTCCTTTGTCAAAATTTTATCAACTTTTGTTGTTTTGTCAATATGACAAAATTGAAGTTAAATTCTTTGATTTAGGCATAAAATTTATTTTTAAAGATGGAGGAGCTTTGTGAGTCATAAATTACCTTAATATAACTTCTTTATTTGAATTTATCATGTGTAATTTTCAATCATGTCATGCCTATGACGGATGGCAAACATTGACCTCTAAAGATTCAAGATCAATTTGCACATTGTTAGGAATTGTAGTTTCATCCACACTTTTTCATGGGATACAACATGATGGGTTTCAGCACAAACCCCACTATCCTCCGCATTCACGTTAGAATCTGAAACAATATTCAAAAGTTGGTTCAATGTCCACGGAACCATGAATGTTGCACGAGCGATAGTAATCGGCGAGATCTCCTCTCACCCATTGCGGAAGGTATCAAGTTAAGCTGCTCTCTCGGAGATTAGCGCATTTTCTCTTATGCGTACACACACAGAGTTGTGGAATACACAAGTACACCAATAGAACATGATGATATACGTGGTTCGACACTGTGCCTACGTCCATGGGCGGCTATGAGATCTATTGCTTTAAACTTATGGAGAATGAAGGGTTACAAGCATCGACACTACATTTTGAGGACTCCTTATGCTCAACTCTCCTTTTAGCTCTGTTCTCTCACTCTCTTTAGAGTTACAATACGCCTTTATTTATAGGCGGTGGCGTAAACCCTAATCCTAGAAATTACAAGTTTGCCACTAATAGTTCGTCTCTCTCGCCCATGGAGTTTCTCGTCAGTTATTGATCTCCATCAAATGCCTCCACTAGCTCACATAGTCTGCTTCTATCAAGGTCAACATCTTTCATCGAACGCCCTCTTGCATTGCAGGACTTCTCTAACGTCTTTCGCCATCGATCTACTGGATGTACTAGCTCATCCACCACTGGCAAGATATTTGGATGGTAGTACCATCCTCATTTGGAAAGTCAATTGGATTTCAGCTCTCTCTCGGTCATTGATAAGATGACCTGTTTCACCTTATTCGGTGTTGCACTCGGATTCCATATCATGGCCATTAGCAAAGTGAATTGCCCATTTAGATTTCAGTGCATTTCTTGAACCTCAAGTTAGGCTCTACTGCTGCAAATTGTAACAATTTTCCACTTGGAGATTGACTTTAAGTGTTACTCCCTTGAGTTTCTATACTGTTTACTCAACAAAAATCATATGTTTTGACAAGTAAACATAACAGAGTATGGGTTTTA
This sequence comes from Cymodocea nodosa, assembly GCA_036874045.1. Taxonomy (NCBI): domain Eukaryota; kingdom Viridiplantae; phylum Streptophyta; class Magnoliopsida; order Alismatales; family Cymodoceaceae; genus Cymodocea; species Cymodocea nodosa. Next base: position 16,148,154 of record CM072338.1, on the reverse strand, counting down.
AGGGATTACCTAACAACTGTACATGTGCACATCTGTGTTTTAGAGAAGGGCCAATACACCAATTGTAGTCACTTCCTATCCAAGTGACCCTAGAATTTTTGATGGGCTCAATTATGCAAACCCTGATAGTTGTTCCATCAGATGCTAGCCCACAAACTATGTAGCCAACTACAACAGTTGGACACTTTTTTTTTTTCTAACTTCTTGAAGCCTTCTCGTTATAGAGAAGCTCTCACTTGAACAACATTTTTACTTCCTTCTAGAGCCCCTATGCCCATAGAGTTTACTTGGTAATGATTGAGTTTACCTCGTTAATGTGGTTTAGCACACTACTGCCTTTTGCCATCTTCAAATTGAAGAGTTAGCTTATCAAATGTACATTGTTAGTTGCAAACGGCTTCTCGTACATGTTGCTCAGTGCCCTCATCAGATCTACGAGTGTCTTCTCTTGAGTAATATTGTATGCAACATTTCTCCCCAAACACAGCCTCATCAGACCTAAGACTTTTCTATCAAGCAACTCCCAACGTCCTTGTTCTATACCTTCTGGCTTTATTCCACTCAACGGCTCATGCAGATCCTTCTGGTACAGAAGATCTTCCATCTATATCCTCCAAAATTCGAAGTTCATTCTGTCAAACTTCTCTATCTAGGCCTTGCCTTCATGTGTGGCCATCTCTACTTTTGTGCAACCTAATCAACCAATTTGCTTTGATACTAGTTTGTTGGGTTTCAGCACGAACCCCACCGCCCTTCTCCACATTCACATCAGAATTTGGAACATGTTCGGAAGTTGGTTTGTCTATCTGGAACAATATCCAGAAGTTAGTTCAGTCTCCACAGAACCACAAATGCTGCGTGAACGACAGTAATCAGTGAGATATAGCTATCAAGTTAGGTTGCTCTCCTAGAGATTAGTGTGCTCTCTCCTACGCATACAAACACACCGTTGCGTAATACACAAGCACACTAGTAGAACATGATGATATACATGGTTCGGTACTGTACCTACGTGCACAGGCGACTATGAGATCTATTGCTTTAAATTTGCAGAGAATAAAGAATTACAAGCATCGACTTACCAACTACGACACTACACCTTGAGGGCTCTTTATGCTTAGCTCTCCCTTTAGATCTGTTCTCTCACTCTTTTTAGAGTTACAGTACGCCCGTATTTATAGGTGGCAACACTAACCCTAATCTTAGAAATTACAAGTTTGCCACTAATGGTTCGTCTCCCTCACCCATGGAGTCTCGTCTGTAATTGATCTCTATCAAACACTTCATTCGCTAGCTCGCATAGTCTACCTTCATTAAGGTCAGCATCTTCCATTGGATGCCTTTTTGCATTGCAAGACTTCTCTAGCGTCTTTCGCCACCGATTTGTTGGATGTATTGGTTCATCCACCGTTGGCAAGATATCCAAATGACAGTACCATCCTCATCTAGAAAGTCAATTGGATTTCGGCTCTCTCTTGGTTGTTAATAAGGTGACCTGTTTCACCCTATCCAGTGCTGCACCTGGATTCTAGATCATGACTGCCAACAAAGTGAATTGTTCATCCGAATTCCGATGCATTTCCTGAATCTCAAGTTAGGCTCCATACTTTCAAATCCTAACACAACATACTAATTTCAACTTGTTCATGGTTTCTCTCATGCTTATTTTTTCATTTTATTTAAAAGTTAATTTATCTTTATCTTTATTGCTATTTTTCCTAACATTTTAGGATATTTAATTCTGAGTATTCGGCATTTTTCTGAGTTTATTTGATGCACATCTTTATTTTTAGGTTAGGGTATCTGAAGTTGAATGGATTAAACTTGTGTCAGAGGATGCAATATTCATGTTGGTATGGAAAATTTACTTTTGCTTGCATTAAAAGTACCTCTTTTTTACTTTTTATTAGGTACAATCATGGAGTTTAAATATTAATGCTTTGTAGGAAGGTACTACAAGGTCTTTTGATATATTGGCAGGAATAGAAGATGGAATCTTATTTGATCCTTCTCAGGTATATCTACTTTGGAAACATATTTGTTTGAATGTTTGTTGTTTTATTTTTCATATTTGAAATTGTGATTGTGTAATTTATATTGATTTTAGATTCCAATTTGAAATTATGATTGTATAAATTATATTATTTTCTAGCTTCCAATTTAATTTCAATCTTGACTGGACACAGTTTTCTCATCCAAATTGTTGGATCTTAGACTTTTAAGTTCTCTTCAATCCTACAGTTCTAGAAACGCTAGTCAAGTTTAGGTTCATATTATGGAATTTAATGTCAGTGCATCCAAACCAACATCAATGTGGTAATTTTGTTAACCAGAATATTATTTACTACCTTTAACCAATGTGATTTGTGACAATTTTTGTTGGCGTGTGCTGGTTTTTCATTTTATTGGAGTTTAACATGAGATCATTACTGAAGAGTATTTTCTACTACCTTTCTACTAACATGACTTCACATGTAAAAATTTCATTGACAGATCTTGGTTTTTCATTTTATTGAAGTCTAACGTGAAATCAAAGTTGAATGTTGTGATTCATGTTGATAGTTATTCATGATTTCCTAGTGAAAGTATTTATATTAGTGTGTAACTAGGATAATTGGGGTTATTACTACTCTTTCTTTCCTAATTCTCCAGATAATTTTTGTCTTTTGTCTCCAAGATTGTATAGAATTTTCTTCACTGATTTATCCTTGCTTCCTAAACAAGAGATTGAAATCTTCATGGATTTTTCTTGTTCTAGTTTGCTTCTCTTCCATATAATATTATCAAGTATCATATAAGTAGTGAACAAATTTGCAAAAAGTTGTATTTGCTCTGACAAAGTGCTTATCTGTCCATCATTGCATAAATTTATTATTGTAGGCAGAACTGGAATTTGTAGTTCTTAATAATAGGTTTTTCATTCATCTCAGATTGTAATTATCTGTTACCTTTTGCTATTTCTCATTGACACAAGGTTTATATTGACACTTTGCATCCTGTCTTTTTGTTTTATATTCCAATAATTATTATTCAAAACTAGTTTGACTCATTTTTTAATCTTGTGAAGTATGCATACATGAATATTCATGTCCATTTTGAGGGAAATGCATTCAAACTTGTCAATGAGGATGGTTCATTAAGATCTGGCGCTCAGAGTATTAGTGGGCATTGCTTCTCCGTCAAAGCTCAAAATCTTGGTTTTTCCTCTCTCTATGTAAGTATGTTTCAAATCATGGTATTTCCTTTAGGTCCACCTTGGAGTATTCACCAAATAAATATTTTCCAAGTTGAAATCTGGAGAAATCTGTGATCATAGGTTACTGCTGCTGGAAGTTCTGGAAAAATGATTTCAAGCCAAAACTTAATGGTGGAAGTTTATCCAGAGCTAAGAATTTATCCGCAATATGTTTTTCTATCTCCTGGTGCTTCATATATGGTATGTCACCATGCCTGCACTATGATGATATTTGTTTAGGGCTCGTTTAATTTCTTTTAAATGTTGTTTTAATGAAGAAAATTGGCTTATTTACCAATTGATCCCAATCCTCCCTTTTGGGATAATTCATCTAAATTCTTAAGGATCCACAGCAGTACAGAAGACTTGTTGGGAAATAAATTTACTTGTTACCTAACTAGATATAGTATATGCTGTAAATCTTTTTAGTCAATTTGTACATGAACCAAGGAAAAACCATTGGTCCTTGGTAAAGGTCTTGTGGATAGGAGTCACAATCATTTAACGATCGAGACTTATTTAGATTTGCGATATGCGGGTGATAGGAAGTCTACCTTGGACTTCTACACTTATGGTGATGGGAACCTAGTTACTTGGTGGTGTATGATACAAAATGTGGTTTCAAGGTCTAGTGAGGGAGTAGAATATGAACATGTGACTCAAACAACTTGTTAGTTGATGTAGCTCCAGTCTCTTAAATAGGAGCTTGGTTTTGCCATCTAGATTCTTATATTCATGTATTATGATAATCAGATTGCTATTTTCATTGTCAATCTTACTTTCCATGAATGCACCAAATACATTGAAGTTGATTGCCATTTTGTACGTGACATGATAATGAAAGGGGTGATTGCTACTCTTTATATGGAATCTTTGGAACAACTTACAAATATTCTTATCAAAGGCTTGGGTTCTAGTTGTTTTGAAAATTTATATAACAAGTTGGGCATGACAGTTCAAAAGTTCAAGAAAATGTGTGACTTTGATGATCAGTTCTTACAACAAATCGCTGTATGCTAAGGTAGGACCTCCATTGCATATATCTGTAGTCTTAGGAGCTCTTTCTGATAGGTAGGCAAAGATAGTTGCCTTCCCTTAAGAGCTTTACTGAGGTAAGCTAGTGGCTGATTTGTCTGCATTAGCACTGCCCTGACCCCCACTCTACTCATCATACACCAGCACAAAAGGCATGGTAAAATCTGCTAATGGCAGCACTGTTGCTGTTGTTATTGTTGCAGCTTTCAGTTGATGAAATGGATCTTTTGCTTCCTGGAACCATTGAAAAGAATTTTCTAACATTGAAGGGGAAGGGCTATAGTGCCATAACCTTTAATAAATAAACTTCGTGTGTTATCCAGTGATACCCAAGATCCCTGAAGAAAAGAGTACTTTGAACATTTATTTACATTTTTTGCCACTATTTTTGCATTAAGATTTGTACAAAATCTGTTAGCATTTGTAATTTAATGTGCAACTTCTTTAGAAAGTGGATGTGTCTCTAGATGTTTATTACCGTGTAATATAGCAGATCTTATAATTTTTGAATCAAAATTTATGGTTTTTTGTTCGTTTCTATTGGCTTTCATAGATCTACTGTGATTCCATTAATGGCTGACAAGTTTTCATGTTTTTGTTGGACCTAAGTGCAAGTGTCCAACAGAGGACCGACCTTCAAAAGCATAGTATCCATTCCATTCTGGCTGTAAAGAGTAAAAAGCATGAGGTTCATCATCAGATATCATAGTTCTCTCACAACCTTAAGGGCTCTAGCATGTCCTCAGTGAAGAGTTGATGAGTAGAACTTATCAGAGATCCTGCAGTGTGTTTTTGATGTCTATCATTAGATGATAGTTGAGTATTCTCAAATGCATTCTGATCTTTGAATTGGATTCATGGTCACCATGATTTTCCTGAAGGTTGTTTTCTTCTGGTTTATGGCGTTGTGATAATTGCTGCCATTATTCATGCCAAAGAAATCTGACTAGTGTCTACCATATTGAAAGGGAAATGACTACTTAAATTAGAGATCTGGAGTACAATAAAAAGGTTTTTTCATTTATGACATGCCATATATTCCATTTACAAGTGATTTTGACCAAATACTAATAACCATGAATATCAAGGTGGAACCTATTGAGATGGAACGAAGAGACCCAATGTGTGCAAATTTGTTGTTATTAATAACATAGAACTTCCTTTTATGACTCCAGCACCTCTGGTCATGATATTTTCTTTTATAAAACTCCCCTGATCTATTCATGTCGTAGGGATCCAAATACTGAGTAAATACATAAGGGGAGGACTAGACCAAAGCCCCCAACCATTACAAAGAAAATAAAAAATAAAAAGTACCGTAACTCCTAGCAACCTTCGAGATACCCCTAGGCAAGGTATTACTTGACCATAGATTAGCCAATTTCCATGTACCCTGCAATGTAGGAGGAAGCTCCCAAATGTCCCAGTACATTGACTTTCTGCTTTTTCTAGCCCTTTCCTTAGCTAGGAGGTCAGCTACCTTGTTGCATTCCTTATATTCTAGAGCATGCACCTGCTGAATCATGTAGATTTGATGGTCCTAGAACGAGTATACTTGCAAACAGTTACATCTCCTATTTTTGTTCATTTCTGCAATGCCTTTCGAGTCTACCTTCTCTTCCAGTCTTAACAGATTTATCTGTAATTGGATACAGAGGGTTAAACCTTCGTATAGGGCCTTGAGTTCAATCTTCTCTGTCGAGAGACCTTTGTAAGAGTTGGAGAACTCTATGATCGTATCACCATCCTCATTTTTTGATTATCTCACCCCCTCTAGCGAGACCATTTTTCATGTAGGATCCATCTGTGTTATGTTTCAGAAATTTATTCTTGTGTTGTTGCTATTTAACCCATCTTTGGCTCCTGACCATCATATCACCAGGTCCTGATGTTTTCAATAAAGGAAGTTTCTTCCATGTTCATGTAACTTTATTGAATTCTTTTGGGCATCACACCTCATAGTCTTTATTTGCTACGAAAATTGTGTAACTTAATTTAATACCACAGTATTTGAATTGCATGCTGAACTGATTATTTTATCACTATTCTTGACAATGACATCCATAGGTCACAAAAATGGGTGGTCCAACGGCAGGTATGGTTTACAAGTATAGCAGTTTGGATGCTGACATTGCAACCATTGACAATTATTCGGGAAGGCTCTCTGCTAATTCTATAGGGAATACTGTAAGGATAGCTGGACCTTCTTTGTTATATTTGTGTTTGTGCTCTTTTTGTTGTCTGCATGGTATTCAACTTCACTTTGCATCAAACTTCGTTAAGTTGAAAAATCAACATGTGCAGATAAAATTTCGTTATGTTGGGGTAATGTTGGTAGAAATATGGTGAAGAAAATCATCCTTTGTTAATAAATTATCGTAACAATATCATTTTTGGTGTTGTTTCAACAAGTCAAAAAAATTGACATGTATTGTTGAAATCTCATTGTCACATGTTAATGTTTAATTCCATGGTTGTTGGGCCACTATCTGTGTTATTGTGTTACCGTTCATAAATTTAGATAGCATTTTGATATTATTTTACATTGATTGCAAACTGTATCTTACTGACAGTTTCTTCCTGGTATAAATCTACTGAATAGTTTCCTGATTTAATTTGTTATTTAGACTGTTCGCATATCTTGTTATGTAAATGGAGCCTTTTTATGCGAAGGATATGGAGTAGTTGAAGTCGGGGTACCACCAGTAATGTTTCTGAGCATGCAGAGTGCACAACTGTGTGTTGGCTGTGAAATGCCTGTGTTCCCTTCTTTCCCTGAGGCAAGTACTTGAGACAATGTGCATTTCTCACTTTGTGAGGGCCCCATTCTAATTTCCTTTTTACAAATACATGTTCACAGGGAAATTTGTTTTCCTTTTATGAGCTCTGCAAGGATTATAAATGGGTTGCAGGAAATACAAAGGTTTGATCAGATCCTTATATAACTTAGTTAACTTGTTTGATAATTTTTAATTTTCCCAAGGATGCCAATTTAGTTTCCATATATAGGTATTAGGGATTCAATCATCAAGATTTTATTCAGACAACATTGAACAAGATTTTGGTGCTAGGCAAAAAGAATGTTCTTATGAATCCAGGGATGATGAATATGGATTTACGAACTTTGTATATGGCAGGTATTTTCTGAAATACTAATTAATCCTTTGCTGTTGTGCTTCTTTCTAAGGATTTTATAAATATTTTTAGGAGCTAGCATATGTTAGCTGCTAAAATGGTCGTAATGGTGCATGTATGAAAAAATTAGATGATTTCAAATGTTATCATGATATAAATAATGCCTAGAAATATGAATATCATTAATTTTTTTTACTTGTAAGATAGAAGTGCAACTTCTATTGGTGAAAATGGAACAAAGAAGTGAAATTTCTAACGATGGAAGTGTTTCTGGATTACACACACCCTAGTTGCTGATGGACTTGCTTGAAAATCTTGCAAAAATTGACTGAAGGCTTTTTGAAAGGTTTTATCGATTAGGATTACTTAAGAGTTAAGCTTATGTTTGTGATCTTTGATTAATTGGCAGGCATTGGATTATGCAATAATATTATGTTAGTTTTAGATAAATAGGTAAATGAATATTTGACTACATTAGAGTTCCATTACCCATTATCTATATATTGTAATCATCCTTTGTGCCAGGTGCATTATTCACCTCTTCTTAATTTATCTTATCCATATGGTACCAGAGTTCAGGTGAAACTCTAGTGCAGCCTTTTGGTACCTTCTCGGACACTGCTGCCAACTCTCCACCCTAGGAAACTACCACCTAGGGCTGGGAAACCTTGGTCACCACCTCAGGACTACCATTGTCGTTCCTACAAGCATGGTTTCACAGACCAATTCTGATAAGAAATTTTTCACCAATTTGGATCGGTTTTGGGTTGATCCAATATGATCATTGGCTGTAATATCAATTTCTCCTGGGATCAACCCTTCCAGATCCTGTGGAGAGATTGTGCTTTGGCTTTACCGAATTGATTGAGCTTTTAAGTGTGTTGTGAAATGCTCTATCAACCAAATGCATTTGACAGTATTGAACCAAAAAGGTCATCCAATATGAGTGCCATTTTGAACTATTGTTTGATGTTAGAAGTAATCAGTTAGATTTAGGATGAAAGGTTGAACTAGAAATTGATCATTGATCCCATTTGAATATCTGGTTTCACATTTATCTTTTAAATGTGATATGTTTTGTATCTAGATTTTATTTTTAATATAAATTTAAGCAGTTTGATAACTGAGCTTAATTATGTGTCATGCAAATTTTAGTTCATTTCAGATTTATTATTATTATTGCTTTTTTATCTTAACTTAAGTAATCAAATTTCCATTAGCTTTCATATATTCTAAGAGTTTTTTTGCTAGGTCTGCCGGGAGTTCAAAAATTTCTGTTTCATTCTCTTGCAATTTTATTTCCAGCAAAGGGAAGATTTCAAGGACTTATAATGCATCGCACAATGTTAGAATTGTATCTGCTCCTCCACTTGCACTTGGTGTTCCAATAACCTGGGTCCTTCCGCCATTTTATACTACATCAGCTGTTTTACCACAATTATCTGTCTTGAATGAGAAAACAGATTCTCGTCAACATAGAAGTGTTACTTATTCTGTATTGTCATCGTGTAAGAACAGATTCACTCCTGAGGATGATGTTATTTCTCTCTCTGGACATAAAATAAAGACAAGGAAGAGCAATGGTCTTGCTTGCATTCAGGCTGATGTAGGGGGTGGAAGACTGGAGATTGCATGTTGTGTGAAGGTTGCTGAGGTATAGTCGTAATATATATATTTCCCTTTATAATGGCAATGATTTTTCTAGGAATTGCTCATTTTCTATCCATTTTCTTATAAATATTTATGATCATCAATTTTTTCTGAAACATATGTTTCTACATGTATTCTGAATTTGAAGTCTGAGCAGGACTTCTTGCGTACATAGATTGAAGATAAAAACATCTGGAGTTTCGACTTGGAATTTGGAAGAACATATCGTATGATAATAATGTGTCCTTTCGACACCACTAAGTGAGGTTGGAGAGAGAATAAGATTACTTAGATCCATCATATGTATTATATTGCTTATTATAGGAAAAATAAGTAGAAGATGCAGATTGATTGATAAGAGTCAATTATTTTGACCATGGAATTAAACATTGTCATATGTTGAAGAAATTTTACTGATACATGTGAATTTTTCTTCTTGTTGACATGACATCATTGATATAGTAACTTTGCTTACACAAGGTGATTTTCTTTCTCATCTTTCTATCGACAAGACATCAATGTGTCGAAATTTTATTAACATATGCCAAATTTTTAATTCACCAAGTCTAACATGAAAATGAAGTTTTTTTTGAATCATACACAGAAATGAAGTTAAATTCCTTGGCTTTGTCACAGCACCTCAGACTGGAGAACATGTATCTGGCCCAGTTGGTTACTTCTTTATTAGAAACCCAAGTCACCTTCTAGAGACTGTTTTGTAATCCTTTCCCAGCTCAACCATTGAGTCTGCTGCTGTTCCTGAGTTCCTCCCCAAAGGAAGTTTGTTATAACCCCTTGAATCTTCTCAAGGGTGCCTTTAGGTACATCAAAGATGCACGTAGTATGTATTCTAATACTAGTGAGCATGTGTTTGATTAGGTGACTCCACGTCTCACACTAAGCATCTTCATTTGCCAATCTGCAAGCTTATCCTAGATCTTTCTCACCATGGCTTCAAAATGTTGCTTCTTAGTCTTTCCTTTGTAAATCTGACTGCCTAGATAGATAAAAGGAATGGGGTCATGTTTAAAGATGGTGATGATCTCTACCATCCTGCATCTATGTAGAGGCATGCTTTTTGCAGCAATGGGGGAACTCTTCTGGTTAATTTTTTCCCCTGTGGAACCCTTCAGGAGCTCCACAACTCTTTTCACCGATTGCTTCCTCCCATTTAAAAAGAGGAGGACGTCATCAACATACAAGACATGCAAAATTGCTATTCTACCCATGCTAACATTGTATGGGAGTATCTGCTTTGATTCCAGTAAGTGATTTAAGCCTCTGCTAAGCAATTCCTCTACTAGGATGAACAGACTAGGGGATAAGAGATCTCCCTGCCTTTGAAAAACGTTGATGTTTCTCCATTTATCAATAAAGGTATAATTGTTATCTTTAATGCACCTTTTGACAAGCCCAATCCAGTCCTTGCAAAAATCAAAACGCCTCAAGACAGCATAGAACACTTCCCATTCTATCTTATCATATGCTTTCTCTATGTTCAAATTTAAGGTGGACAAACTTGCACCTTGTTGCCCCTTGAACCTCTATCTATTCTTTGAACCATCTCTTGTGTGATGGCTATATTGTCAAAGATGAATTGGCTCCCCACAAAAGCTTAGGCATTGGATATGAGTTTTCTCAACAAGCTGGCAAGTCTAGTGGAGGTGATATTATCCTATTGGTATTAACCTATTAGTAATAAGTTTTATTACTAATAGGTAAATAACGTACGACATACATGCATTAGATGTTAATAGCAAAACACACATTTGTGATTCATCACGACATACTATAAATCACGGTAGGAAAAAATTGGTATATGTTACAAAATATGTAATAGTGGCTTAAGTTATAACTAATATGGTCAAAGTGTTGCATACCTATAGTACCAACACAATCTAGATACAAGCAACCTTAAATATTGGGATAACATAGCTCTGAAGATTGGGATGATCACATTGGAATATATATATATATATATAAGTAAAACCCTAACACAATATTATTCAAGTTGTTAGGAGCTTGTAAACATAAGAAAGGAAGGATGCAAAAATTTGGTTCACTGGAGGATTTGTATCTGGTTACAAAGAGACAAGACACACAAACAAAAATAGAAGACTCACCTACTCCCACTGTTAAGAATACCTAAAGCATCTAGATGAGCTTGAGTGTAGGCCCCTTTAGGGTTGTTAGCCCTAAAGATAACCCCCATTGGAACCTACCTTGGCCATAATGTCTGCAACCCAGTTAACCTCTTAAGGAATGAATCAAAGGGAATAGTCAAGGTCCACCTGATGTCAAAGATAAATCCACCCCATAAAAGAGGGCCTTTATGGTCACCACTACCTGTAATATTCTGAACCACCTCCAGAAGGTTAAGTGGGATATCCATTTGTTGGTAGAAGTTCAAACCATCTGTGAGGGTGCATGTCTCAGCCTCCAGAACATTCATTTTACCAAGGTAGCTACAGTAAGTGAAAATGATAATGCCTTTATCATCATGGACAACTCCTCCCCTAGTCGAGTTACCTTTCATGCTGACAACTTTGTTGATGTTGAGTTTAACTCTCAATCTAGTTGACTTTTCCCAAGAGTACTAGATGTCCAATCTCCTAATTTGATTTAAGAATTGGAAGCCCAGGCACTTCAGAGTGGAAATATCCCCTAGATGGCAATAGACATTTTCATGTACTTGGATAAAGGTATAGAGAGCAGCCTCCGTCCTATTCTTGATGTTGTCAAAAGATCCCCTTTTGTTCTCATAGATGGCTATACACCTCCTTTCAACACTCCCATAGAATAGTTGCCACCAAGAATTTTAGACAATTAGTGGAAAGGGACTTTCTATTTTTGGCCAGGGCACCCCATGCAAAATGTCTCTAATCATCTTGGAAGTGCAATTGAATACCTAGTCTCCTATTAATCCAAAACTTGGTGAGGATGACCCAATCTCCTTCGAAGCAGATATGTTGGGAAGTTTCCTTTTTATGCCTGAATTGACAGCATTTGCAGCCAAAGGCTAGCTAATACCTCTTTTTTTTGCATTCATCTCAATGGGAAGAATGGATTGGGAAAGCCTCTAGAGGAAAAATGAGATTTTAGTTAAAAGAAACTTGTAGCAAAGGCCACAAACCCCTCCTATTTGGACTAGCTCTTTGGTGAGTGACTTCTTAGGTCATTTGAATAATGATGTGCTTACTAGAAGGAAGTACCTAACTAAAGGAATCTTCGTTATTTGAAAGTAATTGTAAATTGCTTTGAATTTCCTACATGAGGTTGGGCAAAAGGGACATAGAGTCAAGGATCTCTAAGCTATCTGCCATCTTTGTGACCATTAGGTTTTCCAAGCTGAGTGTTAGAATCATATGAGAAGTAAGGGGTTCCAATGCCATGCACCAATCCCTCTAGAAATTGAGATTGCCATGACCACCAAGCCACTTGGCAAAGGGAGTGATTTTCATCCACTTCCTAAAGGGACCTTGCAATAGGAGAGATGTTTGAGCCATGGTTTTGGAAAGGGAGCTTGTGTTTGGTTGTAGTAACCATAGCCTAGATTGAGTTCTTGTTGAAGCTCCTCCATGTCATCTTCATCTTCAAGGCAAACACCATTTTGTGGAGGTCTCTTAGGCCAAGGCCACTTTCATCTATAGGTTTGGTAATTTTTGATCATCTCATCCAATGAGCTTTACCTTCACTCCATAGAAAATTGGTGAAAATGGAATGGAGTCTATTAAGGATACCTCTAGGGATGTCATACATGCTTATAAGATGAACTAGGAGATTGAAAAGGACATGTTTCAACAAGGTGAGGTGAGCTCTAGGAGAATGAAGTCTACTTTTCCATTTGGCAAGTTTGTTTTGCACTAAATTCTTAAAATAAGCACATTTGGTTTGTCATTTGAAGATCATACAACCCAATAGCAAAATGGAAAGCCACCTTTCTCAAAACTAGTAGTAGTCTTGATCATATTAATTCATTGTTTGGGAGGTGATGTGGATGAAGTCCCTTTTGGAGGAACTTAGGGTTACAGTTGAACTCCTTGTGCAGATGCATTGTGACAATTAGTTAGTGATTTATATTGCCAAGAATGAAGTCTTTTATGAAAGAACCGAACACATTGAAGTTGATTGCCACTATGCTCGTGATTTGGTGGTTAAAAGAGTTATTTGTACACCTTATACTCTGCCTAAAGAAGAAATTGCTGACATCTTTACAAAAGAGCTTAGCTACAATAGTTTCTCTTATCTTCGTAACAAGCTTAGAATGACAAATATATATATTCCAGCTTGAGGGAGAGTGTGAACTTATATGAGTATTTAGGTCTAGGTTAAATGGAGGATCCGTTTAACCATATATGTACCCAATATATTTGTATATTCCCTTGCTTGTAAGGGACAATTTTTAGATCCCTAATCAACTCTTGACAAGAATCCTGTAAAACAAAAGGTTTTCCTCGTTCTCAGTCACCTTAGGAATAACATGTAATAGATGGTCCATCTACTTAGATCCTTTAGAGGATAAAAAGGTAGAAAAGAATGCTCCTTCCCTTTTCGTTAGACCTAGTGTTGGTAGTGAGTGCCCCAACCCAATTGGTACCATGTCTACAATTGATGACGTTGTGGAAATAAGTAGTATTATTGTCGCCTTCTCATAGCCATTTGATGAATACTTTTTGGGCTAGAAAAACCTCCTTTTGGTGATCCCTACTAGCCAAATCCTTGTGCAAACCCTCCAGGTGCTCAAAGGTGTCCTTGTCCCAACCTTCATGTAATTTGACCTTTGCAATCCCAATATCCTGCATAAGATTAGCTCTGTTTTGGTCAATGTGGCCAAAGATCATTTGATTCCTACTTGAGATGCAACTTGAGGGTAGATAACTTCTTACTCAAGCATCTCAAGGGCATAGATCCTCTATAGTTTGCCAAAGACTTTCCATTACTTTAGGAAGGTCCAAGTGCAAGGTCCACATGCGTTGAAATTTGAATGGGGCAACACCAGTCCAACAATCCTCCACCAAAGAGAGGATCATTGGGGAATGATTTGAATACATTCTGTGTAGATATCTCACCAAAGACTTCATGACATCCATGTTGTTGACCAAAACTCTGTCAAGCCTCCTATACTGCCTCTTGAGTCCTTTTTGATTGTTACACCAAGAGAGGACATCTTTCATGTAATTCATGGTTATGTGTAGCTTTTTCAGCTGTAGAAGGGGACCCCTTTTGGCTCCTAAGAGGATAGAATCTCTTTAGGACGTAAGAGTGACCTTTCTGCCAATGGTCACCCTCCCTCTTCGAACGGTGATTCACCTCTACTTGGAAAGCGGCCCCATCATTCTCTAGCGTTGAATCACTAATAGGAACAAAGTTCAAGTTGGACTTAACTTCAAAGTTTTGGTTTCCCTTAAGAACCTCCTCCTCTAAACTGAACCCCTCTTCAAGATTTGTCCATTTCACCTTTGCTTGAGTGGGAGGATCTGAGACAGTATTTGCTGTGGGCTGAGTTGGCTTCTCAAGCTCCACCTCATGGGGGTCTAGGACATTTTGGGGTTCATCCCTTGATTTTTCAGGGGGAGCCTCCTTTGATGAGTCTAGGTTCTTGTGGGTTTGGTTAAGCTTCAATGATAAGGAATTCTAAGGAACCAAAGGCTCCTCTTGATGGTCCCAAGAGGGCTCCTTTTATTGAGAGACCCTCTTGGATGCCTTTCGTTAGTGCCTCACTTGAGACCAACCGTCTCCCTTCAATTGTAAATTCATAGACTACTCCTTGCCTTTCTTGTTGGCCTCATCTTTGACAGAGTCCCCATCTGTCCAAGGAGGGCCCTTGACATTTCTAACACTTTTCAATAGGTTGACCAATCTTGAAGCAGTGAGAGTAGAATTTTGGCTTCCTTGAGTTGTATTCCTCCAGTTCAATGAACTCATTCTCGTTCTTAATCTTAATCACTCTTGGTAGAGAGTTTGATAGGTTTAGTGTAGTGTTGAACGTCATGGTGCATAGAGAGAAAGCACTCCAATATGTTGGCAATGGATTTCACTGCTGCAGGGGCTTGGAGATGCACCTTTAGTTTGGGTAGATAAAACCTAAACTAGCACCCAAGGAAAGTTCAACCCAGGCGAGAAAGAAGGAGACCACCTTGTAGTAAGCCTTCTCTTCCCTTTGATGATCCAAGCATCCTTGGTATATGCCTTGATGAAGTCTTCACGGTTCTTGAATCGTATGATTATGTATTTGAAATCAATGGTAGCAGGGACAACATTGTCTTTGAAGGAGATCACCCTTTTAATCTCTGTCAGAATGTCAAGTGTGCTCAGACGAGTGCTGCTAAAGTGATTAATCAATGCCCAGTTGAAACTCAAGGCCAAGCTGTTGACCTCTTCCTGGGAAAAGCACAACACAAGTTCACTGTTCTCCATCACTGGTGCCCTCACCAGAATGTTGAGGAAGACTAGTGCAAACAAGAAGTCTTTGATTGTCACCATGAAAGTGGGAGGACAGCTTGACATGCCATCTAAAGGAGCATTTGACTCATGGAAATGCACCGGCAACTGAAGAGGATCTTTGGTGTTGACAGATGCCATCATGAAGAACCCAGTAGGAGGCCTATTGGGCTC
Organism: Cymodocea nodosa; assembly: GCA_036874045.1. Classification (NCBI taxonomy): domain Eukaryota; kingdom Viridiplantae; phylum Streptophyta; class Magnoliopsida; order Alismatales; family Cymodoceaceae; genus Cymodocea; species Cymodocea nodosa. Next base: position 16,132,484 of record CM072338.1, on the reverse strand, counting down.
TGAAACAAGGAGGAAGGGATCCTCTGAGTGTTGCCCGCATCACCAATGCATCACAAAAGAAACCTGCAAGAATCAAACAACTTGCTAATACTATTATATTTGAGTTTGTTGTGACCACATTGGAATATGTTTGTATAAAACACCCTTGAAAGTTAGATCATTAAGTGGAAGCCACTTTTGGAAGGCTTGAAGTTAAGGCAATCAGCAGAAGATTAACTGATGCTGATGACTTGGATTCATCACACAAAGTACCATAAATCATAATTGACAAAAGATTGATATATGTCACAAAAATTTGTAATTATAGCTTAAGTTATAACTAATACAGGAGAGTACAATGTCAAAGTGTTGCATACCTATAGATCAACACAATACTGATACAACAAGCAACCTCATATATTTGGATAACATATCTCTAAATACCAGGATGATCAGATTGGAATGTGTATGTATAGAACAACTTTGAAAGTTAGATCACTAAGTGGAAGGGAAGGCTTTCAGCTATAAGACAATCAACAGAAGATTAGCTGATGCTGATGACTTCAAATGCTTCCTTTACAAGGACATGGATCAGCACATCAGGCATCGTATCTTCACATGCCATATATCCTGGGTGGTCTGGAATCTTTTGCTGTACATGATTGCCAGGAGTTTTCATTGCTACATTGTTAAGCGATACTTGTTGATATGAAGAGGGTTAGCAATAAGAAAATTACTTTTGTGAAACTTTGGTTCCTCATGATGGTGTGCTTGATCTGCTTATTATATAAGATTCTTCCTTTTTGCTCCGAAAATTTTTTTGAGCTTCATAGAGAAAAGTCCTTACAGAAGGAGAAGCTTATAAATCTTCATAGAGGGTTAGCTATGTGAAGCTTTTAAGTTCTGCTTTGATAAAGGAAATTTCAATTCTTTAGCTTATAAATCTAGTTTCTGTGAACTCTTCATTAACAAAGGCATTCCTTGCTATCTAGCCTGTACATAGGTTGTCAGCTTTTCATCATACTAGCAAGGAAAACTGAATGGCTAGTTTGAGCGACATGTAAAAGATGTTAATGTTGGCATTATCTCCATAAATTTGAGAGATGTCTTGTACCACAAGTTATTTTCTCTCTATTCCAATCATTTCAGAATAAATATTTCTATTACCTATTGAAAAGGAAAATGAATTGTATTCTTTCTCAAAAATGCTTAAAAAGGATAAGTTTTTCATTGTCATTGTCGAAGTTTTGTCATCTACTACATCTGAAGCTCAATGCTGAAAAACATGTTTATGTCGGCATGACAGTTTGTGGTTCATGCTTATGCAGGCTATTCTGATGTTGGTATTCAATTACGGTAACATAGATGTTGTTTCTTTTCTACTGCTCTGTATTTATTCCAACTTTTGCAATGAAAAATCAAATTTATATATGCTTTTGAGCTGTTGTATTCCTTGATAAATAGTTTGTTGGTATAATGATATCAAGGTATTGCATGACACGGTAATGAATATTTTAGTAACTTGCTTCTAACAATAAGATATTTTTTCTCTTGTATTTTTTGAATTGTAGGTTGAACAAGTCAGGGTAAGTTCAGGGGAATTTATGTCTCATATTGTCCATCTTGCTGTGAATGATATACTTGACATTGTTATTAGTTACTCCGATGATCTAGGTATTTCTGCATGCCTTGATGAGTTTATCATATTTTTTGGTGAAGATATTTAGTTGATAATTTTTGATACCATCATTTTCTTTCGATAGGGTATCCCTTTTTTCAAGCACATGGTGCAGTTTCATTAGATGTTGAAACGAACCATCATGATATTGTATCTATTCACATGCCTTCTGAAAGTGACCACAGAAACTACAGTTCAGGGGTTGCACATCTTCAGGTTAACAAGCTTCTGTCACTTAGTTTTGTTCTAATTTCTTCAAGAATCAATGAAAGCTGTTTAGTGTTTCCTCAGTAATCTAATCTGCATAACTATGATATGAGAAATATCTGGTCTTTCTCTTTGTATGTTCTCACACTTGCATGTGCGTACACCAGAGTTTATTTTCCTCACTTCTCATGCAGGCTCAAAAGGAAGGTAAAGCCCTGTTGAAGATACTCATTAAAAATGACCCAAAGAAGGCAGCATACATCCTGGTACTTTTCTCCTTTAGCATATCCAAATCTCTAAATTGAATACGAATACCTTGCAATTTTCTTCAGAACAATTGACTTTAAAATTAGTTAGGAACCTGCTTGAGGAAAGTGTTTCACTACCCAGGTGATTCCTTTATTTAGGTATTGGTTGGTCCCCAGCTGATTCCCAGAAATCCAGTTATTCAAGTTGGAAATCTTCTTAATTTTAGTGTAATTGGTGATGGTAAGATGATTTTCAGCACATAATCTTATGTTGGTTTTTGCAGTTAAAATGATGTGTGATTTGTAAATAGCTGCTTCGTGAAAGTTCTTCTTTTTCTTTTGTGTTTTAATTTATTTCTTTTTATAGGTTAGCTTCCTAGCATTATACTCTCAGGGTCTATTTTCTCTTTTGTTGATAGAATAAAAGAATAATGGATAACCATTTATCCACCTTCTTGAGCTAGAATGTGTTTGCATGTCTGTGTATGTTGATAGGAGAGAATGAAAGTGGCATCTCATTGCTAAGGTAATAATGTCCAGGATTGATTATTTGTAACCTGATTTTATGTTTTTGTGGTATGTTTTTATGTTATTATGACCTTATTCAAAAGTTTGTGGCTTGATCAATTTATAACCAATATATTATATTAGTCAAATGTTTCAGAGTCAGGACTTGTAATCTAGTTTTATGAACTCGTAAACTAGATCAAGATACTTTGTAATCTATTTTTAGATAATTTGTAAATTTCTTGAACGTGCTTGTGACCTACATAGTGAACATTTTCAATCTGTTTATAAGATAAATGAAAACTTGATTGTCCAGTATTTTGTCAGCTATAAAAAAATGCACTCATCCCTCTATTGCTGCCACAACTGCCTCCACCACACACCACTCCAACGTTTTTCCTTGACTTCCTCATTTGTTGCTGTTTTTTAGTACTCAACCTCTTCCTCTCCTCCCTTAACACCTCCTCTTCCATGACAAACATATACACCTTGCTTCAAAACCCAATCTTGCTATAGTTCGGAAGAGCTCCACTCTTCTTTCTCCGTTGAAGGAAGGAAACTTGAATCCACCATCTTTCCCACCCTTCCTTCAGGGAATCCTCCCTTCCTTGGATGTATCCAAGAGTTTGAAATTGACACTCTCATTCTTACACCAGTTCTCATCCTCTCGTCCTAACTGAACCTCTTGTTGATACTTAGCAATTCCAACATGAGCAATCAAGATTGCACAAATGGGCAGTTAAGGTTGGAAAAATTATTATCTGGCATGACTTTATCGGAGTGCCCAAATTCATTCTATTAATCGACTAGTAAATAAATGGTTAATAATTAATCAATTCTAAAAGTTAGTTCAGTATATGGTTAACTGTTAGTTAAATTGATTGATTAATAATTAGAAATTACATAGATCATTTAATCATTCTAACTTTTATCTGTATTATTTTCACTTATTTACTTGAAAAATATTTGATCATAAAGTTTGTAATATTATTATCAAAGAAATAGATGAATAAAATTTACCTATCTTTTATTTGAATTGATCTGATTGGATTGGTTAATCAAAAGTCCAAAACATTGATTAAGCATTTCCATTATCTAAGTTGATATATTAACGGTAACTGCTAACTGACTTGATATAACTTTGGTTGGCCATTACTTGACTTAAGTTGAGTCGTTAATAGTTAATTGTTTAATTTGTGGACCCCTATGAGTGACTCCCCTCTCCTGTTCTTGGTGCTGCCTACCTCATTGGTTGCCATGGCTCAATCATTGATGTCCCTAGTACAGAGGTTCTTGGAGGCCCTTTTGAGGTACTTGCACAAGAGGGTCTCTAGCATCCAACCCTTGTGCTTGTTTGCTTACCAAATCTATGACATAAGGTGTGTTTGTTTCACCTTGCTCATAGCTCTAACCCATGTTAGGTGTTAGGTATAGGACAGAATGAAATAAACTCATCTGTGATACTTTAGTATGTTTGACTCTAACCTGCTTTTAGTTTTAAGTTTTATACTTGGATGATCTTTGAGTGTGACAGTTTCATCTTTGTGCTCAAGTAAAGGAGTCACTCTTATAACGCAAAAAACCCTTGTTTGTGATAAAATATTATAAATATAATTAAAAATTATAATTTTCAATTTAAAATAATTAATGATATTAAAAATTATGTCATATAAATTGAAAAAATAATTTCACAACATAAATTAAATTTTTTTATTTTTTAATATCTATTGTATTATTTCATATAATTTATAATATTACAATATCAATAAAAATAATTTGTATCACGTCAAATATTCATTGCATTACTTATTTTCTTAAAAAATGACTAAATGGTAGATTTAAAAATCTGCTTATAGTATTACTCTAACAAACAAACATCACTTCTGAATTTCTACCTTTTTTTGTTAAAGTTATTAGGAGCTAGTCACTACAGTGTCACTTTTAATTAGGAGCTAGTCATAGCAATATTGATGTCATGAATTTAATCTTGGCAACTCCCACCAGGATGCCAAAGCAGGAGATGGTGCCTAACAAGGAGGGGGGAGATTTGTCTCTTCTTGGTAGTGGGTTTGTCATGTATTCTCCCTCTTCTCTCTATTGGATTCCTTTGGATGGGAAAGATTCTTCATGGATGCAAGCCAGAGGTGCATGTGGCTTCTGTGTGGGTGGCTTTAGGGGCCTGTTAAGAACTTCAAGTAGAGGTCGGCAGACTGGCTGATACTCAATAGGGAAGGAGTGGTGGTCTGGCTGGCTCTCTGCAGGGGGAAAAAGTGGGCTGGGGTCTACGGTGAAAAAATGAAGATGCTATCCTTGAGTGTGAGGGACCTCAGTGGGAGGACAAAGTGAAAATGGATAGCAAGCAATATTCACCAAGTCACGTTTCAGTAGCCGCACTGTAGGAAATGAAGATGAGTTCTCTAGAGCCTGCTGTACTTGGAGTCCTGGGGTGAACTATTGGATGGTTTTGTTTGCAAGGAGGTTTCCAATGCTTCCTAAGGAATCTTTTTGGCACGGATCAATTCTATCTTCACAGTGGTGAATCAGTGATTTGATTTTTTATCCTGCTCTACTCTTCTTAAAGAGGTGAATAGTGGTGACTTGACACTTTTCACTTGAGTTTATGGGCCTACCAACCATCAAGAACAATAGCTTTTCTTTCCTGAGTTATCTGAGGTCCTGTTTGGGGTCATTCTTGGATGGTCATGAGAGATTTTACTGTATTCCAAGCCCAGAGGAGTGATCTTTAGGAGGCCAGTTATTATCGAAAGATGTTTTTCTCTGAATGGATTAAGGAGCGTGGTCTTTTGGACTTGCCAATTGAGGGTCATGTTTTTGCTTAGTCCAACTTTCAAAACCCACTCATCCTTTGATAGATCGTGATGGATAATGATTGGGAACCTTGCACCTGAAAGTTAGCAATATTGGGTCTACCTGAGTGGCCTCAGATTATATGCCTTTGCTGATTGACACAGGAGATATCTTGCATCAGATATCTTGCTGGTGGAAGAATTTAGACAAGTGATGAGTGATACTTGGTGTGTGCAGGTTGACAGTTAAGCAGGGAGTCTGCACTTGTATACATTCAGCGCATTGACAAGACCAAAGAATCCACTGACATTTCATTCACCAAAAGAGAGGATTGTAGGGTGACGAAAGTAGAATTAGGGTTCCTTCTTGAACTGGACGAGGCAGATTGGAGACAAAAATCCAAGAAAGTGTGGTTAAAATAGGGGGATCGCAATACTAGTTTTTTTTTTTTTAAAATAAATGTGCAAATGCTATGCATCCCATTAACCAGATCTCATGGGTCCTAATTGATGGGTAGGCACTTGCAGGATCCAGTCTTAGACAATAGTGCCATATAAGAGAAGATTGCAGAGTAGAAGCATGAGATGCAAGTTCATGAAATATCTCATCATGAATCAGCGGACATACACATTGTCCATGCTCACAGTCCAAAGCAATTTCCTTCCTCACGTAAAGATCTTGAAATGTACAAGGGAAAGATAAAATGATTACAAAATAATATAACTAATTAGATATTTGGTTTCTTGTGATTTCAGATCATGTAGATTTTGTCAATGATTTAATGTTTTAAATCTATTGCTGTTACTTTAATACTGCAGCAAGGTTCTTTGATACACCTCATATAGTGAATGTTATAATGCATTTTGTGCATTTTGAGTTTATGGGTTTTGTGGTCATTTTCAATATAAGGTAAAATATAATAACAAGAAATTGTTAAAAAGTTACCCATGAACAATTCTTCACACCTGGATTTGTTATTTGCACTCTTTATGTCTAGAACAAGAACTTGAAACGACATAAAATTTTAGTTTTTGGATATTTATGATTGACCAATAATTTGGAAATGCACTGAAGAAATAATGTTCATGCAATATATTCTTAGGCTTCATCTCATGTTTTCTTGGTAATTATAATTATTAAACATGTACAGCAAGTAGCATTGAATTGCTATCTATCATAATTGCCATTTTTTTTGTCACATTTAACTTTAGCCCACTTGAAACGTGTGTTAGTTGGAAAAAATGGACTGACAGTGGGGCAGTGGTCAAGTGGCAACAAAAGTGTTCTATCTATCAATAAAATTACCGGTGAGGCTCATGCACATTGTGAAGGTAGTTCTCAAGGTAATTACTAGAGGCTGCCCAAACTGCACTTTATGTATTCAAGCTTCTTTGACAAATATCTATGTTTTATGATTTGGTATTATAACAATACTACTTTGGACAGTATACTTTGAAGATTCAAGATTTAAAATACAAACAGCAGTTACAGTACTGAAAAATGAGCAGATTTTAGTTCGTGCCCCATCAGAGACTTTGACAAACGTTCCATTTCCTTCTGAAGGATACAAGTTCATTGTAGAGTTGAGGTTTGCCCAAATTTTGTTTATTCTGCTAGTAGTTTTCTTGACTGAGATATCACCACTCTATTTTTTATTAGAACAACCTGTTGATGTTAAAAATGGCAATGAAGCAACTTGCTATGTATGTAAATGTACCACAGATTGCTACAGGACTAATGATCGTTGTACAACACTTGCTATGTATGTGGATGGCATATTGTTGACAAATATAGCAACTTAGTATCTCTTGGAGTGACAATATATTAATAAAGGTACAATGATAAAAAGGAAAATTAATATATTAACATATTGTGCATCGTTTAGTTCTATACTTTTATTTATCAAGGTTTCTATATTTTAAGTTAATCTAATTTTGGTGTTTTGGACTAACTTCTTTATTCACACCTATCCACTAAAGTATAAGAACTACTTTCATCTGCATCTAGGTGCTAATGCAGAGCTTCTAGCTTAAGAACATTACACCTTGGGTGTGCAACATTTCCTTCTTGTTTTCATTTCATTGCACCTAAGGTTCGACATGATGTATTATTGAGAGGGTTATGCTCTAATGAATTATTTTAAGGATTTATGTTCATGAAAGATAGTCTAGTTTTTATGGTTAGCTGTCCATTCAATGCTAATCCTCCTTTTTTATCCGGACTTAGGACCAAATTATATAGGAGTTATCCTCTACAGGCAGAATTACATTTATCCTGCTATGATTAATTATTATAATTGTATACTAACCTGTTTTGGGGTTCTTTTTTATCGTATTTGTTTCTAGAGTTTTTGGCCTATCAGTCAAGACAACATTATTATGATTTTACAAAGGTTCTCACATCATTGTCTTGACAGTTGTGTTTAATCATGACTAATTTGGCAATGTTTACACAATTGAAGGAATTGCTATGTGCACTTTCCCATCTCACCAATAAATTATTATCACAGAATGATTATATATAGGAACATTCAGAACATTTTTGCAGTGGAAAAAAAAAGTATAGTTCCTGTCTCTAGATCAAATCTATGTAGGGGTTACTGTCATATTTCAAAGATGAATGCTATGCTGGATCTTTTAGGCCCAGAAACTGAAATGCAATTTTAGCTGTTCCAGACTAGATTATATAGCTCTTTTTGATGTTTTCTTTGAGAATTATATATATGCCTTTGTCAGTGGTTTGATTTTACCATAGAATTTGTCAAATCCCCTTGGTTCTTTTCCATTGAAGTCAAAGTAGAATTGACTTTACCATCGCTGTCTTCATTGTGCAAATAGTGATTCCTTGAAGTACGACATCAAATCTTCTACGGCTACTCCTGATACCATGTACGACTGCAGAGTTGATCCTTCTTATGTTGGGTATGTTTCTTTTTACACTTTTAGTATCTGTCAAGGTGACCTAGTAATCCTGAAAAAAGTTTATATTTTCTTATATAGGTATGTCAAACCATGGTTTGATAAAGTCAGTGGTGCTTCGTATTGCCTTTTTTTCCCTTACACACCAAAGCATTTAGTGAATTTTGCTTCCAAGCTTGAAAGCACCAGAATAGGACTTCTTGATGGTGATGGGAAGGGACGTGTATATATATCAATTATAGCCTCTTTAAAAGATGCGCAAGATACAAGGGCATCCGCTCATTCTCTTTTCATTGGTGGATTTTCAGTTTCTGAGGTGGAAAAGGTAAGGACAATTAAAATATAAGTGTTCCCTTTTTATCTTCTAACTTGATTTCAGAAAAAATGATCTCTGTAATCGTGCAGCTGAGTTTGTCACCAATTTCCAACAAGACAAAGTTTACAATCACTGGGAATACAGGTTCTTTTAACTTTACAATTATTTTGTCAATAATGGATCACCAAAAATATGAATTGTTAATTTAATATCTTAAGTTTTTGTTATTGGTTTGTTAAGATGTTCGAATACAGTGGGGTCACAAAGACTTCTTAATGATCAGACCTCTCTTTAAAGATGATTTTTCCATTGGAGGATATATAGAATATGAGGTGAATATCCCATTGTTATAAATCAATAAATATATTGACATGATATTGACATTATCTCTCCACAGATTATTGTTCTAAAAGCCAGAAAGTTCACAGATCGAATTACCTTGGTGCTACCAGAGACTGGTTAGTGTCTCGTTATTGTTTGTGCATTGGCTTTGAAATTTTTAATTTTAAATGCTAATCTATAATATTCTTCTGCAGATTGTTTATATGCCCGTAGTTGTCTTTATATTTTCCATTATTTTTATGCTATTGTATATGATCATTTTCATCATTGATGCAGTTAGTCGGTTATGTATTACACAGCTGGTCTTGGACATTAATTATTGTTCTTTATCCTCAGCTTTCACCTTGCATGACAATATTTGGGCTATTAAAACTTAACTAAGCAAAATATTCCTTGTGAGTGTTTACAGGTCAGATGGTAGAATTTGATGTCAGCTATGATCCCGGAGAAAGTGATGCATCCTCATCATCAAGAACCGTTATATGGATTTCTGTGTTAACATGTTTGATTCTGCTGCTCTTGACGATTATCATCTTCATTAGATTATTGGAGAGACCAGAAACATATGCACCGCCTAGACAACAGGTTCCACCACCCTCGGCTGCTGACAGCGCTCCCGCCACACCATTACATACTCCTGTGAGAAGTGGGCAGCCAACAGATAGCACACCACAACCTTTCATAGAATATGTGAGGAGAACAATTGACGAAACACCATATTACAAGAGAGCTGGGAGGAGGTGGGTCAATCCTCAGTACACTTATTAGGACTCTTTTCTGAGTTCTCAGGTTGGTCACAGCTTCAGGAATGACATTGCAATGCAAATGTTATTGAACCTCCAAGACAAGATGTGCGTCATACATCGGCCTCATTTATCACCAAATGTTTTTTTCTGGAAATATGTTTTTTAGAACCTCCATTCTTACACTAAAATTTCAACTTTTAAAGATTTGCTCATGAGATCACAATCTACCAGGAAAATTCGGCTAGTTGGCGATAGTAAATACAAAATAATTTTATTGCACAATAATCCCCGCAGTGCTTTGTTGGTTTTTTGCATTGACGTTTGTTTTTAGTAAATTTGTTACGTAGATACCATTTATATTAATGTTTTAGATTTTTTTACTTGCATATCATAAAGAAATTTAATAATCACCTTTCAAAATTCATATTTACTTGCATGCCTTTTTAAAAAGATGACCCTTTTAGTTCGATGACCTTTCCATTGCCCCTGTTACATTTACCGCATGGATATTCCAGGAAGAATCATAAATTTTTGGTGTATTCTATGGAGTCCATCGTAAATGAAAATCAGTGAATTCTGCATCTTGTATTCTTTCAAATGAGCACAACAATACATTCCAATGGACCTTTAGAAAATTCATGAGCTCTTGTGGAAATTATTACAAATCAAGGCGCAACCATTAACGCCGCCAATTACTAAAATGTTTCCAAATTTGTTGATAAAATCGAAAGATGTTTTGAATAGATTTTGGACGACTACTCAAAATCTCACAATTATTATTATTTTGAAATCAACCATTTTGTAAAATTTTTCCTCCGTACCCAAGCCATCATACCTTACAATCCTTCCAGAAGCATCCATATATTTTTCCAGGCCATTTGTATTTTTTCCATGTAATTTTATTATACATTTTAGTGTACTATACTTATGCATATATATATATAACAGATCAAACACAATAACAGAAAAAGCACACCTCAGCTCTGAAGGCAAGCGCTTCCCATCCATTCTCTTCTTCCTCCGTAATCTCGGTCGCGTGCGTTTCTTCCCGTCTGATTCCGATCCACCTTCGTCGCCATCACCTGAAAGGCGCCCGTCGGCTCTCCGTTCTCTCTCGATCCCTAGGTAATTTTGGTCCTCTGATCGTGCATACGGGGCCCTGTGTTCTTCTTATCGTAGCATTTCTCCTGAAAACGAAGAATATCTGTAAATGTTGTATTTGTGAAGTTCGTGCAAGGTGTTTTCTAAGGTGAAGCATTGTATCTGTCGATTTCCTTAGGTGGATGGATATACAATATGAATCGGTCAACTAATTCGAACGATGAGGTCTGCATTTTCTCCTGGTTTCGTGCGAAGTTTTCTGATCATCGATCACGTTGGATACGTTCTTTTCCAGGGGGAGGTTAACATGAATGGATCGTTTAATTTAAGATCACACTCACATGTACATAAATCTTCTTAAGGAACGTATTTATGGAATCACAAATCTCTTTTTATGAAAAACCTTTAACTTTTTCTCCCATGTTACGAAGCATCTTTTCTCAGATCAACCTGTATAAGATGATTCTTGTGCTACATGAGTTTAAGTTCTAGATTTTCCGTCTCATCTGGTGCCGATCAGCCGAAGTGGGCTTGATCAGAATAATATCGGTCTTTTATTGATGAATGTCTACTGAAAGTTCCCATTATCACCCTTTCTTTCCAACTTGGGCTGTATTAGGAATTTGCAGCATTTCAACAAGGCTCTTCTTTGCAAGTGGCTTCGGCAGCATCATACTTGTACCATGGATTTATGGTCTAAAGTGCTAAACAGCAGTCACGATTTAGAGTAGGGGTCGATCAAAATTCTTCCTTTTCCTGGAAGTCTGTCTCTTCCAGGTAAGGCTGTTTTGAGGGGTTAATGTCCTTTGAACTGGGAAATGGCTGCCAAATCAGGTTTTAGAGGGGCCAATGCTGCATGGATAATAGTCTGGCCTCTAGATGTTCTAAGCTATTTTCAGTTGGCGCAATCCAGGCATGCTGAAGTGGGGTATTTTAATGTTAATGTTAATGTTAAGGTTTGGTCTTGGAAACTGCAGCTCAGAAGGAACCTCGGGGAGGGAGAGATGGACATGCATGGCTCTCCCTCTCTCTTGATTTTTCCTTCATCACCAACATGATATTAGAGCTAAAAAATGTTCCTTAATCTTTGCACATCCATTCTTTATGAAAAGGAAACTTTAGGACCAAAGAGACCATAAGTGAAGGGGTGATGTTAGAATAGGCCCACATTAGAAAAATTGAGGATAGTGTTTGCATGTATATAATGAGAGACATCTTCATTCATAAATAATTGGTTTTGAGTTAGTGTAGAAGATGTAGTTTTGGTCTACAATGCTTGGTATGGATACATGTACACTTATTAATATAGTTATGAATATGGATACCTCAACTTTTCAAATTGAATACATGGATATGATTATGAGTATCACTTCTAATTCAGTAGGTACAACGTGAATGATGTAGATACGAGTATAACTAATTTAATAAATATATAAAGTAGTCATATGAAACATTTTCACAAGATAATTGTAGAAGAGAAAATGATTGAGTTTTGTTACACATAGGGGATAACCCTTATAAATAGTAGGTACACAATTGAAAAGTTAACTTCCAATGGGACTATTATCCTAGCCTTTTGACTCAGGACACGTAATGATCTATTTATTATATTATTTACTGTAATAGATGTATAACTTGTAAAAATCTGAAACACAACTAAAACAGAGAAAGTAAAATAATTGAAACAGAAGTAGATATTTGTGGTAGGTGTTCAAATGGCAACTCTTTATACATGGTGATTTAGATCAGTAAATATGGCCAACTGCAGAACTTGCATGTACAGATCAAATTCAATGTCCAGGTGTTGCACTTCTGGAAAGGGATTCTTCAACTTCACAAATTTATAGAGAATAATAATTTTTTCACGCTAGAATCTGAAAATCGAACACAATTATGGATAAAAAATTGCTCAATGGGCTTGCCTTGGGTGAAGCTTTTCCCTGGATTTCAGCATTGTCCACAGTCCCTATGGCCATTATTATAGGGTTGTTGCAAAGCTGAACAACACAAGGGTGAACTGGAACCTTAATCTCAGAAGAAAAGTTAAAGATGAGGAGTTATCAGAGCTTCTTAACCCGCTGCAAAAGCTACCCACTAAGTTGGATGTTTATGAAAAAGGGTTAGATGACATCTACATGGGGAGATACCAGCCAGGAGAAATTACAAGCACCAACTAGCGCCTTACAAGCTTGTGTAGAAAAGCAGATCTCCACTCAAAGTACGGGCCTTCATGTGCCTCTTACTGCATGTTACAATTCTGACTAAGCGCTTCAGAATCAAATGGGCAACCATTGGAACTTATCCTATCCACTGTGTGGATTCACACCTGAAGATGCTAACCATCTGTTCTTTGGCTGTCTGGTCAGCAGTTAGGTCAGATGGAAGCTTCTAGCAAGGCAATCTGCAATGGGCTTTCACTTGCAAATAGATTGGACCTCCTGAACAGGGTACTTTCTCTGGGTAGGGGGAAGCCATCAATGATGGAGCAGAGATTTCTTTTGGCAATACAAAGCCATTTTCTGGAGCATCTAGAAATGATATCATTTTCATTGCTGGCAAAGCCACTAATGATATGATCATACACAGTGCCTCAACCTTCTACAATGCATGGGGTATCTGTTGTACCAGCTGATAAAGATCATGTTTTTCCCTTGTTTTTGGGTCTGATTTAGAAGTTAAGTTCATTCCACTTGGGAAGCAAATGGCTGATCACTTTGATTAATATGATATGTATTTGGATGATATTAATTTATAAGAATCCTCCTTACCTTTCTAAAAAATTCAAACATTTTATTTTAAATTCTTTTCTCTCTCACCCACATTATTCATTATTTTGTTGCACATTTTATAACATCAACATAACCGGCATGTACTCTTCTTCTAACACTCATCACATTAGTTCTCTTGGTATTATCATCAGCTTTTTCTAACTCAATTAAATTCATATGAATATTTTTTTTGATAACTATGGATAACTAACTTTCATTTTAATCTCTATGGCATAAATCTACAGAGATTCTGTGTCTATGGCTTCATGTCAGAATTCTTTCTTCAATTAGCCTTTCAGAAAGTTTTAATGCATGCTTAGTTTTGTATCATGATAGTTGTAAATTTGGTCTTTAGCATTTGATGAGTTTTATTTCTCTGACATTTGTACTTATAATTTGATGCCGCAGATGCACTTTTTGGTTCAATACTTTAATGTGCTTGGCTTGAGCTTGTCAACTTTGGTAGTCTCAAAAACCTTCTATGTTCAATCATTGGCAACTCTACGTGAAGCCTAAAGGATACCACAAAAACCTGTAAAATTAGGAATCCATATGAATCTATTCTATTATTTCTTCAGATAGGAGACTATTCTGTTATCACTTGCATTATCATTTATGAGATTTTCTTTACTTATTTTCCATCAAAAGGGTATGCACTAGGTCTCTGTTTTTTTCTTTGAAGTTTTGGTGCTATAAATATTTGACAATTAAAATGTTATGCTAGCATGTCAAGTTGACAAATCCTAATATATTGAGCAGGTGTATGCCTGAATTGTCCATAACTAACTATATTTGACGTATTCATCAAGATGGGTGGTGTGTTTGCAAAAGATTATTCACCATTGAACAGTCTTCCAGTTTCAAAACTTGAGGCAAAAATGGCTGAAGCAATGCAAAAAAGAGCATCTCAAGGAACTTCTATGAGATCATTCAACACTGTCATCTTAAAATTTCCAAAAATTGATGAGAATTTGAGAAAATGCAAGACAATATTTAAAGAGTTTGGTAAGTTATTTTGCCTTCAATCGTCATGCTTGATGTTAAATTGAGGAAAATTATGAATGCTTGTTTTAATCTATTGAATGAACACCAGAAAATGATGAGTACTCAAAATCTGATTTTTTTTCTAAAGAGATACATTTGTAACCATTAAACACACTTCTTAGCTCTTGAGAGTAAATGTGGACCAAACTTTCTAATATAACTGAAGTCTACAAGCGCTTTAGAAATAAATAAGCATTAGTCTATAGTATAGTATACATTATTGTGTTAATTATAGTTTCAAATATCAGTATCATATTGATGATTGACTTTCTAGAAAAAGGAAATGTATCAAGCATTATATCGATAGAAATGCAATACTATTGTAGAAACAGCTAAAAAATTTCAAATTTCAACTTAAAACATAAGAATAAGATAAATCAAGCTATGATAAACATATAAAAATACCTAGATAATTTTTTTAGGCAATTATCACACGTAAAATGTCAATTAAATAAAGATATAGTACTTGCATACATAAGAAAATACTTGATCATGTAGAAATAATATAAAAATAACTTACAATGCCATATAGTTTAAGATATAATGAAATCATACAATATCAATTCCAAGTTAAATGCCTTAGAGGTTGTAGTTGTATTTGTATGGTAGTCACACACATAAGAAAAGAGTTAAAATCATGTAGAAATGACAAAAAAAGTTCATAATGTCAAATGATTTAAAGTACAATGAAATCATACCAATATTATTCCAAGTTGAATTCCTTAGAAGGTTATAGCCATATCTGTATGGTTTGTATCCTTATTAAGCTAGATTATTTCAAAACATTTGATTGTGCATCTATTATTCTCTCCATACCACATGGCAGCTCTATGGCATCTACATGTCATAATTTGTACAATACTCTACAACCCCCTAATAATATTCAAAATCAGACACATGTATAAGATATTCTATGAGAAATGATGAAGTATCATAATGTCAGGTTTACTTGGGGAAGCAGGTCTGTAATTAAAGTCTCCCCTTTGTTCCATTTCTTTGTAAAGTTATAATGGATTACACTTTCCATAAATTGATCCTATGTGTCCTTCACCAATGTTAACTTGAATCATAGTAACTTAGCTCATGTAATGATGATGGATTTTCCCATTCACTATTGGAGTAGTAATCAGATAGACTATGTATTCCTTCATATGAACTATACATGTAAGAATCTTGTCTTTGAGGCTAAGGATGAAAATTGCAATAAATTTGTTCGTTCTCCATCTAACTTGTGTGAAACAGCCTCATAAAAAATGATTGGTGTACTTTCTTCCTACTAATTCATATTCCTTAGGCCTTTTCATATACCAAATTTGGCTCTTTCAGATGAAGATTCTAATGGTGCAATTGACCAAGCTGAACTAAAACGATGCTTCAACAAGTTAGAAACATCTTTCAGTGAAGAGGAAATCACTGAACTTTTTGAGGCATGTGATATCAATGAGGATATGGGAATAAAGTTCAATGAGTTTATAGTTCTACTCTGTCTTATTCATCTTCTGCAGGAGCCAGCTGCTCTCCAAGCTGTATCCAACATGCGGTAGCCCAATTCTTATCTATTTTTGATAGATACTAATTGATGGAAATTATAAATAGTATTGGAATTTCCAATTTCTTTATAGGTGAATGGTTGGAATATATTGGGGGTGGATGAACCTCCTCTTTTCATTTTTTATATTCATCTTATGTATCAATATTTTTACTCATTTTTTTAAGTTTGTAAAAATCAGAAGAAATATTCTTTTTTCTACTTTGGAATTCCAAAGTACATTGATATGGACTACTTAATGATATAATTTTCTTTATTTTTTAATTATCTGCTCTTCAAACTTCTATAAAATTTATTGCCTTTTGTTCTTTCTGATTTTAAAACATCTTATATTGACAACAGAGTTTTGATTCTTTTTTATAAAATTTTTTGCAATGTCCTGTACATAATGCATTCTATATTAGTATGAAAAATATTTGGAATCTTCTTTTGAAATAACTTACAGATGTCAAAAACGAAATTGGAATAGATGAATTCCTAATAGAACTAAATTTTGTTCAGGCCTAGGCCTTTATAGCTCTCTAGGACGCTAGAAACATGTAGATACCGCATATTATTTTTCTCCATTATTTTACAATAATTCTACATGTTCTGCATAAGCACAAAAGCTTCATCTTGCAAGTTTCCTTTACTTGAATCAGAAATCAAGAATGGGGCTGCAAAGCCTGGAGGCAACATTTGAAATTTTGATTGATGCCTTTGTTTTCTTGGACAAGAACAAGGATGGATATGTCAGCAAGAACGAAATGATCGATGTCATAAATGAGACTACTTCTGGAGGACGCTCTTCTGGACAGATAGCTATGAAAAGATTTGGTTAGCTTTTCCCTTTTGACTTTTCTTCCTTTGTCTCAGTGCGTTGAATTGAAATAAGCATTATTGGTTGAAGTTAATCAGGTTAAATATTAGCACCTAGCTCTGTGAAAGTTCTCTTTTTTCCCTTAGAGGAGCTTTTATTTGAATTGCATAAATCATTAATAAAGTGTGGATACAACAAAGAGGAAGTGGAGAATCACATCTTTGTCTACTTAAAAATCAAATTGTTGAGAAATGAAGTATTTGAAATATTAGTCATTGTCTTTTTCATCTTGAAACTTTAAGAGAGAATAATTGAACAAAGATTGAGACATGTAATCACAACTACAAAAATTAATTTCAATGTACTTAGGATAGATCACTAATGGAAATTATTTATTTACTATAAAACTAATAAAAATTTAAGTGTTAAGAAAAAATTTCATATAATTTCCACTGATTTAGAAAAAGCTTAGCATATGATACCTAGACACTTATTATGATGAGAATTAAAAAAAGAAGAAGCATTCATGGTCTATATTATTATCAAAGATATATGTAAGCATATTAAGTAGCATTTAAACTATAGGAGAAGAGACAAGATTTTTTAATACATGTACATTTACATTAAAAATCCCTAAAACTAATATTCATCTAATTATATCTTATGATTGAGAACGTTGACTTATAAAATATGATTATATGTAAAAAACTAGTATTGCAGAAATGCAAATGTTTAATTAAATGAATGATAATACTAAAAGGGAGTTGCATTAATTAAAAATATAATAAGAGGTTATACTTGTTAAAAGATTCACCAATTAGGAAAAGAAAATTAATTAATATAAAAAAGAAGTAAAGGGAAGTCTAAAATTATTTAGTTAGAAATTATAAAAAAGATTTAAATTTATATAATTTAACCAAATATTTGACCATAGATAAAAATTTATAAAAGAAAAGAATTCATATGTTAAATCCTATATGGTAAGATTATGGCTTGACTTGTTTTAAGCATCAACATTGACAAATATGATATGGTGACGTTTTTGCAGAGGAGATGGACTGGGATAAAAATGGAACAGTGACCTTCAAAGAATTTCTTTTCGCCTTTACTTATTGGGTTGGTATAGATGAACTTGAAGATGAAGATGAATGACATCAAAAGCCGTATGAATTCACCACAGTGACCTGAAAATGATTACAATATATAACTGCAAGTAGAAGGTAAAGGAATGCACGAACTCAACCAATTCCCAAGTTTTGTTGAAGAACGTGGGATCCCTATACTTATAATAAAAACTCTTTTTTTTCCTGTCTTATTCCTGCTGTTTTAGTTTGGCAATGAAATTCTAATTAGGAAGGGTTTTCCATAGCTAATATACCGCATCACTGCTGTTTTAGTTTGGCAATGAAATTCTAATTAGGAAGGGTTTTCCATAGCTAATATACTGCATCACTGCTGTAGTATATTTACTGCATTTCAATTGACTTTCACATCACTGACGTGAAGACTTGTTAATATTAGGTAGAAAAATGGCACCCATCATGGTTACATGTACTTCTTCTGTTTAGAGTTGGTCAGCCAGAAGGAATGAGGTTAGGAAGCCCATCGAGTATGTCATTCACTGTGGCTGCTCTCTTTTTTGGTTTCCTTGAAGAACAGATATAATAGTCCCTTCTACCTTCTTGATTTATCTTTTGTCATTCTGACATTTCTGTTAATATTGATAATGATTTTTCCTATTATTTAAAAAAAGAAAAACATATTTTGCCCATATTGGAATTCAAAACTTTTTTCTTAAAGACAAATAAGGTCACTTCAAGCGAAATTAGTCTGCAAAATTAATCTTCAACTATTAGAGCCTTTTCAGCAAGCAAATTATCTCAAAAACTATATCAGCCTCTTCAATATGGAAGGGTTGGGTATTCTCCATTTTTGATAAAATTTGAATTTTGTGGAAGAGTCTCTACTCTTGCAGATGCATCAATGAGAGTAGTCAAGTTTCAACATTCTACATTGACTATGATGGAGGGGAGGCCATGTTCATAGCTATCTATGCAGCTACCACAAACAAGGGAGGCGGATGTCTATGATAAGATCTTTCCAATCTGATTCAAGCTTACCCTAACCATCCTTGGATTTTAGGAGGTGAGTTTAATTCCATTTGATGTAGCAAGGAAAACATCAATTTGTCGAGCTTTGATCAAACTAAGGTGGATGAGTTCAATGACTTCATTTATGCCAATGATTTATTGGAACTTGTTCACTTAGGGGATCTCCTATCTTGGTGTAATAACTAGGTTAGAGATAAAAAAACCATACAGGAGACTAGACAGAATTCTTGTGAACAGTGGAATGCTTGATCGAAGACCATTGTTGGTGGAGTATTTGCTTGGAATCCATTTTGATTATTCCCCCTTTCTTATCAAAGAGTTGATGTCTCAGCCTTGAGGCCTTATTCCATTTAGAATCAAACTTGATGAGGACTCTAAAGATGTAGTCTCTCAAGCTTGGGGATCCATCAAGTGTACTTGCTTGGTGGATAAGGTTAACCTCCACTTGTGCAACTTGAAGAAGGTCTTCAAAAGGCTGGAACAAGTTTATTTTTAAGAATATCAATCTCATCCACAATAATCTGGTTGTTGAGATTGCCAAGGTGGAGTTGATTCCAACAATAGAGAGGATGGTATTCACTTGAATCAACTACAAGTGGAGTTAATTGATGTTGAACAGTGTAGAGAGGTCATCCTTGCACAAAAGTAAAAGTGAGATGGCTATAGGTGAGTTATCATAATTCTAAATATTTCTTTATGGTTATAAATCACAGAAAATAGGGGAATCCATTCATAAGACTTCTTGCAAACCCATGGTTTGGGAATTCCATAGATAACATTCAGTAAGCTGGAAAAGATTTCTTTAGAAAGTTGCTGCCATCAAAAGCTATTTCTAATCCTAGGCCTCTCCTTAATGAGATCCCCTCTTTTGTATCTAATCAGGACAATGAGATGCCATGTGGGAGATTAGAGACAGAGGAAATTATAGCTGTTGTTCAAACCATGGACGACAATCATACCCTTGACCTAGATGGGTTTTTAGTTGTATTTTTTAAGTATTGTTGGGAAGGATATTACTGAGGCAAATCAAGTAGTATTTGAAGGATGACCACTCAATTGCCATTGGAAGGCAACTTTTCTAGCTCTTATACCTAAGAAGGATAGGTCTTGTGACTTTCATGAGTTCAAACCTACTACAAGATCTTAGCTAAGGTGTTGAACTTTAAGTTGACTCATTTATTAAAAAACTTATTTCTCTATGAGTGGTAGGACAAACTATCTTCGATATCAATCTTGACCATGAGTTGGTTCAGAGAATTAATAAGGGAAAGAGAGGTGGTTACTTCATTCTCAACATTAACATGGAAAAAACTTATAACAGATTAGAGTGGTCATTTCTTGTGAGTGTCAAATGGGTGAATATCATCTAGGGTAGTGTGAAACTCAATTTTGTTGTGCTTATTGATGGATCCCCAACTCCTTTCTTTTTAGCTTCTAGAGGTTTGAGACAAGGTGATCCATTATTTCCCAATTTCTTTATTCTTACAAAAGAAGCGTTTAGTGGAGGTCTAGTTAAACTTATGGGAACTAAAGCTATGATTCTGTATTTCACCAGGAAGGAGGACTTTCTTCTCTTGCATCTTTTGTTCGTATATGACCTCTTAATTTTCTTAAATGGTAATAAGAATCTATCCAACAAACTTTAAACTTTCTTGACAAATATCAAGAAGCCTTAGGCCACAAGATAAACAAGATGAAAAGTTGCTTCTACATTGTGAACAACTCCCCTAACCAATGCTGTGATATGATCAAAAATCCCATTGGTTTTTAGCGAGGCTTCATCCCATTCAGATATCTTGGATGCATGATCTATAAAGTTAGAATGAAGAATGTGTATTTCGAGATGTTAGTTCATAAAGTTCAAGATGAGCTAGCAGGTTAGCATAGCTCGACCCTTGGCTTGAGCGGTCAACTCATGCTTATCCACCATGTTCTATTGAATATACCCATATGTGTCCTTTGCAACTGTGATGCCCCTTTTGGTACCATCTAATGGTTAAACAGGTTGATGGCATATTGCCTTTGGGGAGGTAATGTAGAAACTGGGAGGGTGCAATGGGTGTGTTCGGAAGTTGTATGCAAACCCTTATTGAAAAGCGAGTTAGGTATCTGCAACCTAGGAGAGTCGATAACGTTACAGATGAAATAAGCTTGGAATTGGCATCACGATGGGTCCCTTTGGGCCAAATTCATGTGGGTGGTCTATGGCACTCCAGATTGCTTACATAATAGACCTAGCCTTCCTATTAGAGTCTACTGCTTGCTTGCCTAGACTTGGGAAAACATGAGATCTTATCTAACTGGAAGAAAGGGAGGGGTGGGGTTAGTTTTTGGTCAACTAGATGACTTCCTTTGTGTGCTTTAATTGATCATACCTCTTGGCCATAGGAATGAAAAGTGTTTTGGTAAGGGAGGTGGTGACACAAAATGTGTCATTGGGAAGCTTAAATCTCCCTCTTGGCCTCCTGCAAGAGGTCATTCATGGGTTGAGCAAGATCAATGATGAAGACGACTCATTCTTGTGGTGTTGGAACAGCAATGAGAAATTTTTTGTCAAATTAGCATGGGAGCTTATTAGATCTAAGTAGACATAAAGAGTTGGGGTGGCAACATATGGAGTAATTTCATACCAACTAAAATTTTTTTCTTTCTTTGGAGGTTGATGTGAAACACTCCCTGCTAGAGACAAACCTAAAATGTACAGGTATTAATCTAGCTTCCATCTGCCATTATTACTTAAATTTCAAGAGTGAGGAATTGGCTGAGCATTTATTTTTTCAAAGAAAGTGGTCAAACCTTTGTTAGATCTAGTTGAGCACAATCTTTGATAGTCATTTTATCAACCCTAATCATTAGCATAAATGGATGCTTTATAGTCTTCAAAGTCAATCTCATAGTTTGAATCAACTCATCAGGAAGATATGTAGTGCTACTCTATTTTGGGAGATATATAAAGAAAGATGTGCTGTTAAGATGGAGTCTAGTAGGTGCTAGTTCAAGAATATTCTTTGTAGGGCATGTGTTGATATTAAAGAGATTATCTACAACGTTAATTTACCACCAACCACATCAATGTGGGATTAGAAGATCCTAGCCAAACTCAATGCTAAGTGTATTCAATCAAGAAGGACTTTACATTATTTTTGTGAGTTTTGGCGAAACCTCAATTTTGATGGGATTTCTGAAAGGTATATCTAATCCAAAGAGGCACATCAAAATCTGGTTGAGCTACCTGGACCAATCAAATTTGTCATGGAATAGACTGCCAAATAATTATTATAATGATCGTCAATTGTTTAATTTATTTTAGAAGTTGCACGGACGTGGAAGAAGGTAAAAAAGGACTACTTTTACATGGTTATGTTCCATAATTAGGTTACATTCCCGTAGTAAACATGGTTATATTCTAGGGATTATATGGTTGGTTCAATTTTTTCCATTTCACTTTTTGAAAACTAATCACTTACAATAGCCTAAGTTAACAAGGGACAATGAAGCTCGTACTCCTTCCAAGAGATTGTTGCCTGGACAATGTTTCCCTCGAGTCAAGACTTGTCTACTCAAGTAGTTACGGCCCTCCAAAATTTATCTTCCTTGCTTTATGTTGTAGGGGTATTCAACCCCAAATAAGATATCTGAGTTTAAGAGTCTGTGCAAGGTTGAGCACGCACAACATGACAAACTCCAACCAATGTTACTCGACTTGATTGATGCCCGTCTCAGAAGGTTGATCGGCCTGCACACCCTTTCGCTAAGGAGCACCAACACTGACATCTTTGCTCCCAAAGACACGCTTAGCACAAAGAAAACTTCAAGGCAATCGCCGTTGATGATTTAAGGGCAAAAACACACCTGATATGTAACGATCAAGAAACATCATAGCTTGACATGTATCTTGAGCCAAAAATTTTTAAAATTATATTTAAAAATAATGACTTTTGTTCGTTGCCTGAATCACTGTACATTCAATTGTGAATATAACAAATCTTCAATAGCAGAGAAGATGAAACCAGCATAAATGGGTCGCATTAGTCATTGACATGATATCGTTACACTGTTAGTCAAACAGAAGACAGAATCAAAACAATACGTAATTAAAGAATATCAGGTGGCCATCCAAAAGAATCAGAGTAAAGCACGAGATCCAACCATACATGGCGACCTGATGGGAATTTGTATTTATGCGTTCTCGAAACCAAATACACGGAATGCACCTGCATCAATAATTTAAGTTGTTCTCAGCACAAGGTAGATACATAATGGTGAATGTTTGAGCAAAAGAGGTGTTAATCTTAGCAAAGGCCTAATATTTTTCTGTTCTTTGGCGAGGAACAGCACATTAATAATTGTCTGTAAGCATTAGGAAATAATTGATACAAGGGAAAACACCCAATGTTTTCTAAAGTTCCTATGATGAAACTTTACCTTCATCAGCTTGGTACTTGTTCTTGTCATCTCCTGCAAATGCTAGTAAGTTATATTTAGGATTCCATTCAACACTGTTCATTGCAGCTTTACAAGGAATTTGATGCACGGTTCTTCCAGTGTGAACATTAGACTGGCACAAGGGGAGGACGAAAACGATGATTGTCTACAATAATGAACATTTTCGAAATAAAGGAACAGTTTAAACCAGAATAAAATTAACATACAACATCAATGAATGGATCTTCACTTGCTGAAGCAATATACTCTCCGGTATGGTTGAAACTAAGGGTTCTTACTGGCCATCTGAAATGTAAAGGCAATGGCAAATGAGCAGCACTTTAAGAAATAGGAATTAAGACAGGGCAAAATGGAACCCACTCTAGCCTTGTGAATGTTCTAACGCAAAGCATCTCCGAAATATCCCACAGGCTTACAAGTGAATCAGCACTTCCAACAGCAAAATATCTGCAGTTGATGTCAATATCATGTGACCAAAGAAGATTTAGATGACAAAATTCTAAAAATTGTAAAGTGGATCTAGAAATATGCCAACATTGTCTCTCCAATGCTAATGGCACGACTAGTCATTACAAAAAGCAGAGAACAGTAAATATCTGTGGTTACTAAAACCCAAAGACACTAAGCACGGCCCTTGTACAAATGCCATTAAAAATATAAAAAGATGACTTATACCACAAGGTTATCAGAAAGACTAGCAAGCAGTCAGTCAAGTAATCCTAAAATGAAGGCTTAAATGCAGGATGAAATTTGATTTTTCCTGAGTAACAATTTGAAAAGTAGACTACCTTCCCATGGGGTCAATTGCAATGCAATAGCAACCTGCTGTATGTGCCATAAGGGTGTGAAGCATACGCAGTGATGGATAGGCTAATACTTCAACCGTACCTACATAATGAGGTAGAAAGATATGATCAGATGTAAATTACAAATTGTTTCTCAATTTCCCAAGGGAATTTAAACTTGCTACTTGAGATTGATATTTCTTTTATATTAATGAAGTTTGCATAGTCATACCATTTCCTGTTGTAAGAAAGAATAGCTCCCCTGTTGTACTCCAGGCAATTTCATTTACCTAAGAAAACAACAGCAGCTTAGCTTATTGATATTATTACAGATTTAAATCACATGTGATTATAGAATCAACACAAATACAACAACGCACACCCATGCAATAAAATGCGCTGGTAATTTACATACCCGTTGTTATTTTGTTATGATCATATCCTTGCCAGGTCCCCTATCAAATCTAGTATTGATTCATGTATTCTTAACTGATAAGATTTATTAAAAGATCAAAAATTAATGTTTCTATTAAATACAGATGTTAGTTGATTCATGAATTGATGCTATGGTATGATGTTAATCTTATTACTGATATCCTATGATTGAAAACTTGAATCACACATGTGCACATGCACCCGGGTAGATGAAGTGTTGTAAACTTGTTTATCATTCCTTACATATTGATCCAAGGTATGGTAATTATTATTTTTTAACACATTTATCTTTCTTGAGATTTTTCTATGCATCGAACAACAATATTGATTCTATGTGTAAATTTTAATTATAGAAATTGTCTAGAAATTAAAATTATTTGATTTTACATGTATATTTATATCTTACAATATCTTACCTTAGAGTTTCAACTTGAAAGTCAAGGGTTTTTTTAACGAAAATTCAGGGCTTCCACGCATTTGCGCCACCTTAACTATTATTTCCATTAAAAATTGATTTCCTTACGACCAATACTTGATACGATATCAATACTTTATAACTTGGAATGCTGACACATACAATGGGTTAAATCTAGACCCACGACCTGCAAATCTAGATCCATGGGACTAAGGTTTGGGTCATAAAAATTTAGACCCAAGACCCAGTGACTCCAACTCAGTCAACCCGAGTTGGATGGATTTTGGATCTACATCTTACATGTATGTGTGTGTGTAGTACATATCAAGTATATCTTCTCACATTCCCGATATGGTAAAGACTATATCCTAGCTATTCATCATGGATATCTTGATAAGAAATAAATGCCAAAACCACCCATGAACCAAAAGATAGTGTCTGGTTTTTGTTTAAAAAAATTTAAAGCAAGCAACCCTGAGCATGATACGAACATGCATGGATCACGTTAGTAGTTAACCAATGTGGTATAATGTATTCTACAATTAATCCCACACAGCTAGCACCAACTTCCATATCACCACCCCTACAACACAAACACACACGTGGAACAATGTTGTCATAGCATGCTGCTACCTAAGCAAGGCATGTCTAGAGTTAAGAACAATGTTCAATAGTTCCAAGTGGAATGACTATTGTCAATCATGGAATTAAAAATCAGCACATCTTAACAAAATTTCACTGACACATCAATTTTTTGACTTGTTCAAATGACACCGAGAATGATACCAACATGGTAATTTATTAACAAAAGGTGATTTTCTTTACTATATTTCCATGACGTAACAAAATTTTACCAATATATGTTAATTTTTGAACTTACCAAAGTTTGATACGAAATTGAAGTTGAATACCTTGTTGTCAACCCTACATTCACATTGTAGAGGACATGCAACCAAACATGTCTAGAGTTGAGAAGTTCATACCATCCCTAATTGTCACTGTTGCATGTCATGACTTGGTTCACCACATGCAATGCTGTCAGCTGTAGCTACATCATTGTCACACATTTTGTCAACCACCAACAATGATGTTGCAATCATGTACAATCGTCCAATAGCAATGACACCTTCCAATCATCCATGCCACATTGTTGGCCCACTTTTTGCCCCCAAGCCATGATTTTGCCATCATAGTTTTCCATATTGATTTGTATCAATGATTTTTCACTGATTTGGATTGTTTTTTTCCCAATCCTTGCATGCACAATTCCTATGAAGGGTTGCATGACCTATGTAACTATTACTCCAATAATACATAAAACAATCTGTCATCATCACATAAGTTAAGCCATCATGCTTCAAGTCAATATGGTAAAGGAGATGTAGGATCCAATTATGGATCATACAACCCTTTCCAACTATTAAGAGAAAACCTGGTACAACAAAGATAAAACTATGATCACACGGCCATATGGCCACCTCCTCCCCTAAAAGAACCTAAAGATATCATCATGATACTTCACTATTTCCCATGGATGGGATATCTTATAAATATACCTGATTCAAAATATTACCAGTAGGTTATGAAGTATTGTATCAATTATGCCACTCAAATGGCATGGAGTTGTTACATAGTGTAAAGGGAGCAAATGAAATACAACCAAACGTTCCAAGATATCTGGTACGACAAGAATAGGACTACGACCCTTCCAAGCATTTAACTTGGAATTGAACTTGATATGAGTTGATTATATTTTGAATTATTTAACATTATAAACTAATTTTCTATTATTTCTATGTGATTTAAATTTTTTCTCATGCATATGACTAATATCTCTATCTAATTGATACTTTATGTGTGATAATTGCCTAGAAAGTTTATTTAGATGTTTTTATATGCTTTTATAACTCGTTTTATCTAATCATTTTCACAAAAATATTGTGTTCCAACCTATACAATCCTCAATCCACGATATATTTTTTTTCTCTAAAGGGTTCATAGTGATATGATATTGATACCTTATTCCTTGGTTGCCATTGCATCTACATCATCAAGACATTAGCATTGTATATAATGTCACCTTATAGTCACACCACTACCATCACTTCTAGCCATCTACATTGTTATGCTATCATTGTCTCTTCTCACCTTAAGAGTTGCATCCTTATACAATGCTCTAATGAAATTTTTATTGTCAACATGGAAGTATAAGTGCTAGTAATTCAAAATAGTAATTCCTAAAAGCTTTTAGATATTGTTTCATGTTACCAAATTAATATTTGATGTGAATAAGGAAGTACTAGCAATCAAAATAAGTAATACTAGCACTTTTTATATAATGTTTCATGTTACTGGTTTATTGACAAATTTTTTGATACTAAACATTAAAATTCAATAATAATAATAACAAATTTTAAAAAGGTAATTACTAGGACCATATAAAGAATTTTTAATATTAATGATCCTAACACATTTTGTGATAGTGCGTTGAAGAATGGCAACACTAAACTGCAAAAATAGTAAAAATAAAACATGAAAATAATCATATTCATAAAATCATTTAAATAAAAATATTAGTAAAGAATAAAAAGGCCAATTTATTAGCAGTAATCAGTTTATGGTAATTTCGAAAATAATATTGACAATAAATAGGTTCTCAATACTAAATTTTCAAAAAGTTGGAACTACCCCTAAGACATGACCAAATCACTTATTTTCATTTCAAATAAAAATTCCTAAATGGCTATAATAAAATTACTAAAATAATATATGTTGATAATGACATGCCTTTTTTATAAAAAAAGATAGGCTGAATCTTGTTATTAAAAGGTTCCCCCAAGGGAAAAAAATAGATCAGAAGAATCTCATAAAAAAGGAAAAAGGCCAAAAAGAAGCTAACAGAAGAAACAGCAGAAAGAAAACTTACAGGACAACAAAGTGCCCTCCAGACCTTAAACAAACCCCAGGCCCCCCCTTACATGATTTTCCCCATTTGAAACCCCACCCCTAAGAAAACAATCATTCCTACAAAGCCAGATCTTCCAGTAAACCACATAAATCGGCAGAAATATTACATCTTCCCTATGATGATGTTGAGCACTGCTGGTTGAAATGTAGAAAAGCAACTCAAGGCCAGCTACATCACTAGAGGGAGCAAAGAATTCCATATCATCTTAGCCTCATCACAAGTGAAAAAAGGTGCTTCTTATCTGCTGGAAGGCTACAACAATATTTGCACAAGATATCACCTCACCGCCACCCACTTGCTCATAACTTCAGAGATAATGATCATGAAGCAAGAGCCACATGAAGATCCTGACCTGGACCAACAATTTTACTTTTGCAAACAATCTTAGCTGGCTCCCATTTCAAACTTTGAGTGGACAAGGCCCTATAGCAGCTCAACACCAAAAACCTGCTTGAAACTTCTTTATCCCAACTGAAATTATATGCCTAAAATTAAGAAAAGATTAATTGTAAAATAAAAACCTTAAAAAAAAAAAAACTACCACCAAACCAAGAAAACCATTGGTACCTTTCTTACAAATTTTTCAAACTTGATCCAAGGAAATATGTTTTAATAATAAAATGATGATTATTGATGCCTTGTTCATAGAAATGCTGTTTTATTAAGAATGCTTGAAATGCTGATATCGTTTCCAATTGAAGGAGAAAATAATGTTATGTTAATATTTTTGTATCAATGCCACTCAAACAAATATTTTATATTTAATTAAATTATTGGAGTTATGTAAATGTTTTCTTTTTATTCGTAGTTTTTTAATGAAATACGAATTATTTTTAAATTATACACACACACAGATATATATATATATAATACTGGCATAATTAGACCCACTGGACCCAAGACAAAGGCCTAGAATTGTATTCCTGGTGGGTGTAGTTGAGGTTCAAGTCCACTGCTTGGAAGATGGTGTGGGCTTTAACCTAGACCCACTAAATTTAATAGGTCTAAAACCTATAGACTTGTCTTGTTGTCATCCCTACACCTCATTTACTTCAGAGTTTCCTTCAGGAAAAAGAAGAAATTGGGTATGCTTAGGAAATCTTTATGACTAAAAATTACTTCGAAATTGAATGACTCTTTTATTCCAAATCTTATTAATTGACTTGCTTGTAATTGTTTCTCAACCAACTCAATTCATTCCAATCAGAATGGTCTAAGGTGAAGAAATAAATGAATGAGTGTTCTCTTTTCTATAAAATTTTTTATTCCAATTTTTTATAACTTCACATAATGAAAGCATGGTTTTTTTGGCAAAATCTTCAAAAAAAACACATATATATATGATGGACAACATTACGAGTAGAACTAGGCATTGTGTTGTGCACTGATTTTGCTAGACAATTAGGTTATCATGTTCATCGCTTCTTTACCATATTCTCATATAATTTAGTTAAATTATGATTGATTATTGAAGATACTATAAAGTCAAATATATGGAAAATATATTTGCATCTAGTTTTATATTTACTTATTAATAAATTTATTTTTAAGTAGCAAAAGAGATTTATAAAGTATGTGATTCATAGGATTAAAATAGAGTGGATGAAGTGAAGAAATGTTTTCGGAATGTTATATTATAAGAGGATAGCCTTCAAATTAAAAGGAAAACTTTATAAAACTACTATTCACTTAGCTATACTTTATGATTTAGAATGTTACAATATAAAGTATGATGTGCAAAAAGTTAGCTTTACAAAGATGCAAATACTTAAATGGATGAGTGGTAATACTCTAAAGATAAGTTAAAAATGATTTTATTAAAAATTGAATAGGAAATGTACTAATTGAAGATAAGATAAAAGAAATTTGGCTTAAGTTATTTGATCATATCCTTAGAAGGCCAAAGGATGTACCAACTAAGGGAGAAGAATTAATTAATGTAGAAGAAACTAAAAGAAGTAGAAAAAGACCCAAAACTACTTAATTAAGAATCATGAGAAAAAATTTAAATTTATGTAATTTAACTGAAGATTTGATCATAAATAGAAATATATGTGGTCAACTCCACATAGTAGAATTATAACATGAGTTTTTGTTTATATTAATAAATTTATTTTAAATGCTAAACATGTATTGCTAAACAACGATCATAACAAATTGTATTGAATTGAGTAATAATTTTCAAAATAAAATTGTTTTTATTAATATATATTTCAAAATAGTTCAATATATATATATATAAAACATGCTATCTTGTCATGTACCAATCATGTTGTGTCATGTTGGAAATCACTAAGTTTGATTACAATTAAGCAAGTGGTGTGGTGCATACAACCACACAAGACTTTGAATAATAATTGAATACATCAACACCTTATCATGATGAATCAAACAAAGATGAAGGAAAATGATGCAAAGATTTCCAGTAGAGCAGTTACCTCATAATTAAACTTTCGCTTCTGAATTGGTTTGAATTTTCGAACATCTAATATTGTCAATTCATCCTCCTGCATTAAAATAATACAACAATTACCAGCTAATTTATATAAAATCTGAAAATAAATGGAGCAATGAAGTCAAAATATTTCAAAATGAAAAGAGAAAGCACAAACATCTTATGTGGAGATTGTTAAACCCCAATAATATTCTGTTCTTTGATAAAATACCAGAAGCATCATCTCCAACTTCAAGCCACAAAAACAAAGCATTGGAGTTCTCTTAAAAACTACCTTGTAATATCTGAATAACTTAGATTGTAAGCATGCATTTCACTCTAACTACCTTGGAGTTCTATTAAAAACTACCTTGTAATATCTGAATAATCTTTGTATCTTTTCAAGATTCTCCAGTATCATGCCAATAATTGGACCAAAACACTTCAAATCACAAAGCACTGGAGTTATCTTGAAAACCACCTCATCAATATCTGAATGTCCAGTATCTTTCAAGATGCTCCAGTGCTACCTTAACTCTATGCTCCTGGTGCATAATATTTTTGGTGATCAAGGGAGTAGTTCACATAAGGACCACAGGGCCATAAGTCTGAGAATCTGTTCATGTCGTGCATTTCACAAAATATGAAATCAATGTATGGAGGATGCTTTTCCTTTTATCTTCCAATCATATTCTTTGGAGTAGTTCTTCCGTAGATTCATGCTTAATCCAAATCATTGGCTTGGGCTTTGATTCTTTTAAGCAACTTTCTTAATATTCACACAAGTATGCTAGAGAATCAAAAAGTAGCATAGAAATTATCGTATCCTTCAGATGGTGATATTATAGCTTTAAGAGAATCAGATGCTTGTAAGTTTTCTAATTGTGATATAAATTGCAGCATAGTTTTATCTGCTTGAAACAAAAAGGAAAACTTAGATTGTAAGCATGCATTTCACTTGAAAAATCTTTAACATTCAAAATGCCATATTGTTTCACGTTATAAGTCATACAAAAAACCAACAACGTTGCGATAGAGCCAAGAAAGATGCACCTTACAACACAAAGAAAAAGTGTCTTGCCATCACCGATTGTAATACCAGGTGAGACAAACGTCACAAACCTTATTTCCAACAGCTAGATGAGTTCCGTCGGGCTTGTAAGTGATATTGATGTTTTCACCGCTAAGTTCGGCTTGTTGCGAGCATTTCCCACCTGAGACGAAACCACATTCTCTTTAGCATTGAAGAACAAAGAAAGCACGGCTCAATGCCCGAAACATCTAGCAACAACACTAGAAAGTGACACGCCTCCGTCCACTAACTTCTGGCGTCCCAAAGGCGGACGGTCTTGTCCCCGGCGGCGGTAGCGACCAAGTCGGCATGCCTCGGGTCCCAGCAAAGCTGGTCCACACTGTCCGTGTGCCCCTTCAGTTCAATGTCTTTGACCTTCCCCTGGATTATTATTATTATCATATATCAAAAGAGGGATTTTTTACCAGCCCTAAGTCAAATTTTTTCAACCCAAGCCGGAGAGAGACAGAGGCTTAGGGGAAGTGGAGTTACGTGTCCATGGGGGTCGAGATTCCAGACGCGGGCGGTGTGATCGACGGAGCCGGACGCGATCTTCGTGCCGGTGCAGTTCCACGCCACCGAGTGCACCTGTAAGGGATAGAAGCCTGTTTCAGCGTCGGTGTGGTGGGAGAAGGGAGGGAGGGAGTTGGAGGCGGTGCGGTACCTTCTTCTTGTGGCCGTGGTACTCTCGGATGAAGAGGTTCTTGAAGTTGATGGTGACGCCGGCCTTTTCCTCCATGTGTCCCTCTCCTCCCCCACCGACGAACGACGGTCGCACTGGCGTCTCCGTCCGAGAAGGGAAGCCACCTTTTAGGAGTTGAATTTAATTTTGATATATAATTCAGTAAAGATGCAATTCATAGAAATAGTAGGAATATAATAAAAATAGTAAAGTAATATATGTTTATATGATTTATAAAAAAAAAGATGTAATCAACGACATGAAATGTTTTTATTAGTGAAAAATAATCATGTAATTCATAATATTTGTAAAAGATAAGTAAAGATTATACAATTTATAACATATGCGAGCAAGAGTGAAAGTAAATGATATCGTATATTTCGTAACTTACAAGAGTACTAATAAGTAAGAACATGACAAAATTGTGTGATTCGTCGTAAGAAAAAAAAAAATCATAAAATCAACTATAAAATAATATATTGAAATTAAATTCTATATATCGTTTTAAGTTAAAAAATGCTGTGATTACCTACAACGACATTTTTCAAATAGAAAAATTGATTAGTAATTATCTACATTTAAAAAAAATTTATATCAAGAAGATAATATGATTGTAAAAAATATTGCAGATATTCATTTTACAGTTTACATATATCAACGAAGATTATATTTAAAATAAATAGAGATCTTTTTTTTTAATATTTATTTCAAATATTATAATGAATACCTTAATTCAACTTAACGTATCTAAATTCTAAACTAAAAAAAGAAAAAAAGAATACCTAAACTCAAGATATGTTTACTAATATATGATTAAAAATTCATTCTTCTTGGCAAAATATTCTTACTCTTTTTCCAAGCAACGTCGAGGAGCGCAGCAGAAATGGCGGCAACGTGCAGGAGGAAGATAGAGGTGGTGAAGAAGCAGCGGAGTACGCCTTTGAGGTACGTAAGGATGGGCAGAGGGAAGGCGGGGGGAAGAGGGAAGACGATTCTCGGCAAGAGTAGCAAGAGCAGAGGCCGCCAGTAACGGGAGGAAGGTACTGGTTACCGTCGGGAAAGGGGCGCTAGAGAAGGTGGCGGCGGAGGAGGAAGGTCAAGGTCTGGAAGCAAGAAGAAGAAGAAATGAGAATTTTAGAAGTGAAAGATCCGAATGCTCAACATTAGGAATGCTCAACATGAAGAAAATCGACGCTCACCTCCTCCTCAATTCCTCCATCAGAGTGACGACCATCCTCCCACCTATCCTATTCTCTCTCCCATTCACCACCTCCGGCGGAGGCCACGAATTGGGTTCAGGCAGACCGCCTTCTCCCGTCCTATACGACAGGGACTTGCTCCGGAGAAGCGAGATCCCCGGCTCCACCGGGCTCCACGTCCTCGACCTCATCGACGCTGGCTCCCTTCAACCCAACTACGACCTCTACTCACAGCTTGTCAAGTCTTGTACCGAATCCCTGAGGCTAGAAGACGCCAGACTCGTCCATGCGCACTTTCTCGCTTCTTCCAGTTTCAAGGCTGATGTCTTCTTCGAGACTTCCGTTGTAAATATGTTTGCAAAGTGCGGTGCCATGGAAGATGCCCAGAAGATGTTCGACGGAATGCCGATCCGGAATATTGTCACTTGGACAGCACTCATCACCGGATACGCTCAGAAAGGTCCACCCAGGAAGGCCCTAGAGCTGCTCCCCTGGATGGTCGAGGTTGGCTTGTTGCCCAACCACTTCACGTTCGCTAGTCTTTTCAAGGCTGCCGGAGGATGCGAGTGCGAGGAATTCGGGAAACAGATGCATGCTCTGTGTGCCAAGTGTGGTTGTGATCAGAATGTGTTCGTTGGAAGTTCCATTCTGGACATGTATGCCAGGTGTGGGAGGATGGAGGAAGCTTGCCTGGTGTTTGATAGACTGGATTGTAAGAATGAGGTGTCTTGGAATGCTCTTATTGCAGGGTACGAGAGGGAGGGGGACGGTGAGATTGCACTGAGGAAGTTCTGGGAGATGCATAGGTCAGGTGCCGTGGCCACGCATTTCACGTACTCCAGTGCTTTCGGTGCGTGCGCTGCCATGGGATCTCTACAGAAGGGGAGATGGGTGCATTCACATATGATTAAGCAAGGGCACAGGACGACTTCTTTTGTTGGAAACACCCTCCTTGACATGTATGCCAAGTCAGGTAGCATTGAGGATGCCAAGAAAGTGTTCGAGCGATTGGCCAAACGAGACATCGTATCTTGGAATTCTATGCTCAAGGGCTATGCCCAACACGGGCTTGGGAACGAAGCCGTGAAGCTCTTCGATGACATGCTGAAGATTGGGATGAAGCCCAGCGGGATTACTTTCCTCTGCGTTTTGAATGCTTGTAGCCATAGCGGGCTACTGAACCAGGGGAAGCGTTATTTTGACCTGATGAAGAAATATAAGTTGGAACCAGGGGTTGAACACTATGCGACCATGGTCGACCTTCTTGGACGAGCTGGCCTTCTCGATCAAGCTCAAATATTTATCCGGGAAATGCCTATCCAACCAACCGCTGCCGTCTGGGGAGCTTTGCTTGGTGCGTGTAGGATGCACAAGAACGCTGAGTTGGGGAAGATCGCTGCCAAACGAATTTTCGAGCTTGACCCATGTGACTCCGGCCCTCCTATATTGCTTTCTAACATCTATTCATCAGCGGGGAGATGGGAGGAAGCTGCCAGAGTAAGAAAAATGATGAAAGACAGTGGTATCAAGAAGGAGCCCGCATGCAGTTGGGTAGAAATAGGGAGTAATGTTCATATGTTTGTGGCAGATGATGATTCTCACCCACAAAGCAGAGACATACATAACATGTGGGAGAAGGTAAGTGCGGAGATCAAGGAGGCTGGATATGTGCCTGACACAAGTTACGTGCTTTTGCACTTGGATGAAAAGGAGAGAGAGGTCAA
This sequence comes from Cymodocea nodosa, assembly GCA_036874045.1. NCBI lineage: Eukaryota > Viridiplantae > Streptophyta > Magnoliopsida > Alismatales > Cymodoceaceae > Cymodocea > Cymodocea nodosa. The sequence continues at coordinate 16,097,203 of CM072338.1, read as the reverse complement.
GCTGCAGCACCACAGTGAGAAGCTTGCACTAGCCTTTGCACTGCTGAGTACACCAACTGGTGCAACCATTCATATCAAGAAAAACATCAGAATGTGTGGAGATTGCCACTCTGCGTTCAAATTTGTCACCAAAGTAATGGATAGAGAGGTAGTAGTCAGGGATACCAAAAGGTTCCATCATTTTAATCATGGTTCCTGCTCATGTGGTGATTATTGGTGATGCTAGCACACTAGTCTTTGTAATTTTGAAAGAAATCCCATCCCAAGTTCTCCCAGAATTCGTATGGTGGATCGGATCTAAGCCTACAAAGGTAGTCTGGAAGATTCAGAAGGAGAAAAGATTTTGTTTGGATCAGTGCAGGTCTTACACCTGAAAGCCATCAGCTTTCTGTTGCAAGTGCAACTCTAGGTAGTCCCCATTTTTCTGTTCATTTTCTGAAAAAAGCCAAAACACTACAACCAAGGGAGGAACAAAGTTTTGGGTTGAAATCTTACACAAAAAACATAATCAACATAAAGAATGAAATGAAATTCCAGGAAACAAATGGAGATTATCTATCAACTACAATTTGAGCAAATCATGAGTTGGAATTCTTGATACTGCTGTTAAATTTTTTTTTTTATAAAGTTAAGATATTCTCAATGTATTTCAGATATTTGACTTTTATGAGGGTCAAATAAATTCACAATTAAAGAGATAGTGAAAAATTTTCTCATCATCCAAGGACATGATCTCGTGTTAGTACTCATGTTATCTTAAGGGTTGAAGTCTTGGTCGTTGGTACAAGACTAACAGGAACCATAGAAATGTACAAATTGCTTCTCTACTTGGGTGGGTCACACTCGACCAGAGAAAAATTCTATTTGGCAAAATTATATTTGTGTTAATTCGCCTGTTTACTTAAGCCACTAATATCAACCTATCTCTAGACGTGTAGATAGATGATTCCCAAGGACTCCATCCTACTCCTTGGATTGTGATTTGCGTCAAAAGAAGACTTGAGACTATGAAGTCCATTAATAATAATCCGTCATTCTCATAATATTTTTATTTACAAAAAATATTGCGTATTTCTGAAAAGTTTTGATACCAACTTTTAATTCATTTCTGTTCTTCCAAATTTTAATTTATAGTATTAAAGTTAAAAATTAATTATGTTAATCTATAAATTAAAATTAATGTTTATTTATCTTATTTCCTTTACTTACCTAAAAATACACAAATACTTAAATTTCTAAGGAAATTATTTTTTGACACTTTTCATTTCATACTAGAAATTTGATTTTGTTAGATTCATTTTTGACCAATTTTAAGTATACAAACAACTCTTAAATGACAAATTATTCATTGTAAGCCACATTCCCCATCAGAACCAGAGTTTTACAACACGCATTATTTCACTTTATTCAATGGGAATATTTGAAAAGAGTTTAAGTCAGTTTGATAAAAATTTAATTTTGTTAAAAGAACAATGTAAGAATAGGTGTCAGGCAGACTGTGCAAGTCTCATCACCTGTCCAGCTATATTTTGCAAGCTCCTCCCTGATAAGAAAGAAATTGGTCCTTCACCGCTAGCCAAGAAAATAGTTAGATTTTAGAGGGAATCAATGATTTCCATATTTTATGTTTATAACTGATATAAAGTAGAAATATCTAATTTTCATAATACATTTCAATGTCTCATGGATTCTGTAATATCAACAAGATTTAGGAAAGAGCATTTTGGAAACCTGCCTCATTTCACAGAATGTGAAGATCAGAATTTTTTTACATTTTTTCATTCCGACACAGTTAGGACTGCATGACTGCCACAGCACCAGTAAAAGGAACAAAATTATGAACATGATGGTTTGGAATTGGTTTCCTCTTTAAAATCTAATCAGATTAAGTTAGTTGGGACTGGATGATCGCATGAACGCGTTGATCCAAGCCCATAGAACTCTTCCTCCAACATATGAAGCAGCTTACAGGATAAGTTTTCCAGTGTCACTCAGCTTTTTACTATTATGAGGTAGGTAAGTGAACAAAAACAACCAGATGCTCCTGTTTACAGCCATACTGGTTGACCATGCTACTAATATTCCAGAACAAATCACTATTTGTTAATGGAAGGGAATCACAAGGGCGTTGGTTGCTGTTTTTCCAACTTTAGAAACTTGTAGACCAAAACCACTGCTCAGTGCCTATGGATAAGCAATGTTCTGAATTTTGTCTGATGTCTGAGACTTGTATCAGTCACATTTCTGGCTCAAGTTCGGTATAGGTCCTTCAACAGAAAAATGCCAAGTCCAGCAACAACCAGAAGGACAAGAGGGCTCCCAATCAAGTCCATGTCCAGGATTCCGCTTCTGCTGTCACCTCTTCTTTGATGGCCATGCTCACCCAATCTCTCATGCATGAAACTGGAGAGATTGTCCAGTTGATGCACTATTTGACGTTGGCCCCGAACAATGGAGGCAATCTGCTTATCATAGGAGTACAACAAGTTTACAAGGATAAAAGCATAGCATATCAAAGGCTTACTGTAAAAAAATTATGAAGAAAGTAATTTTTAAAATTTCTATGCAAGAGTGGGGGTTATATCTCGGATTGTTGTTGCATCAACAAGAATGGGCTCCTTATAAATCAAAGGGTTATTCCTTAAGGATCCATGGTTTTTAAAGAATAAATTTGATGCCAAAACTTACTAATTATCTCATGTGAAAAACTACTAATTGTGAGGGACATGCCATCGATCGGGAGAAACTCTCTTACGATGGAAACATATGAACAGAAGAAAAATGCTTTCGTACTACAGATATTCTTATCTACCTCTTCCATCAGTGATGAGGACTCACGAGCCAACTGGGAAGATGAAGAAGTTGGCAACAGGGTACCATTTCCCAACCCAGATACGAAATGAGAAGTGGGTCCAGGACCATTACATACTTCACCCTGAAGAACTAGATTTTGTTGGCTCGTAGAAGGCTTCTGAATGCTTAACTTCGAATTGAGTTCTTCCATTTTGTTTGTGAACTCGTCCATCCTATCATTAAGTGTTGATATCTGCTCTGATAGCTGAGTAATAACACCCTGGAACAACAGCAGAAGGCAAAAATAAATGCCAATGTCATAACATCATTACTTGAAAATGCTCGAACCAGTGACCAAGAATGTTTCCTTCCCTACGAACAGTACTTTAGTGATATTGACACACCTGGTTGATTGCTGGTGATTCAAGAGTCCGTCCTTCATACCTTTTGCCAGGAATCGTAAGGTTGGTTAGTGATGAGAGGCTCTTGTCTCTTCTTGTTGTGAAGGATTGTGACATGCCACTATAGAACACATGCACCAAACCATGGGATGGATCAGAATGCATCCTATCAATGACAAATATTCATAGGTCTTGGCTACAATGCAAATCGTAGGATTGTGACATGCCACCATAAAGCATATGCACCGCAGCAATGAGAAGGATAAGAATTTATCCTACCAAAGGCAAAGTATTTTTTAGAGCAAACACAAAATATTCATAAATACAATATGTTTGCCTTGTTCATCATTCAAACCATTAAAGAGAAAAATATCTAGGGAATTCATGAAACCAAATTATAAACCTACTTCAATAGAAAGAAAGAAAATACTATAATGGTATGACTCGTTGGTTGAATTATTACAAGTGTAAACTGACCATCAACAAACTGTGCTATTGTAATTTCAATAAAGCTAAATTTCATCAAAATTCTTAGACGGAGATGGCGGTGATGAATACAGGATTAACAAAAGAAAGATGGGAAACAACAGAAATGAATATTCATTTCTTTGCAAATTCCCCGAAAGATACTCAGGTTCCATAAAATGGACGATGGTAATGAGTAAACACTAATGATCATAAAGACAGAAATAACTGTTCAATATGAAGATCAAAGTATAACCTTCAAAAATGTGATAATTTCGTAAGTATGAAATAATAAATAAACTTCACAAACAGTACCCATCAGCATTCTTTTTTCTTGTTGACAGCATGCCTGCAGAAGCTCGAGAAAGTACTCCTTTAGGACTTAAGACCATTTCTTCATCGATACTTAATTTTGTCTTCAAGTCATCAGGCAAAGTCTAAAGAGAAAGCAAATTTAGGTTGATATTGATAATAAAAATGAGGAAAGAACTATTCAAACTCTGCAAAATGTCTGTAGTTTTATACCATAACTTCGTTCACAACTTTTTCCAGTTGAATCTGTTCAATGTATGTCCTGGCAATATAAGACCCTTCCAGACCCAATCTTTCTGCAACTTGTCTGACTACCACACGATCTCTTCCTTGGACCTTTTATAAAATTCAGAAAGTGTACAATATGAGAGAAAACAAAAGCTGAACATACCAATTACAGTGGAAATATTTGGTGAATAACATATTTAGTAATGCTGGAAAAAACGTAAAAACTCCTTCCAAAAATTGAAGTGTGATTAGGACATGTAAGAATGTCATAAGTCATAACTTTATTATCAAAAATTCCTTGAATCACAGCTACAAGGAAGCATATTCCAGGAAAACATGAAAAATTAATATCTGATTTCAAAAAATCAAAAGCTTCTGATAATATTTACATGACAGCATACTTATGAAGACAACAAGGTACACATACAGTAAGCTTGGGCGCTAAGGCATCAATAAAAATTAAAAATCATATTTTTCAATAAGGAGTTTTTATGTTAATATCATTGCTATTTCTGAATAAGCATGCAAAAGAAAAACATGTGTTGGTAAAATTTTAAATAAACGCTGCTGAACAAAACCAGAATAATACAAAAATAATGAAAAAGAAGAAACCATATTGTACCTGCACGTAATGCCGATTAAGTTGCTCTAGCCAATCAATTTTCACAATAACCTTATCTTCACGAAATACATGGCTATTTCTTTTCAGAATTGCTGCTATCGTATATCCAAGGGCCATCAATCCACCAAGAAGGCGTACAGTCACTTCAAAGATGATCCTTGGAGATATGATAAAAGGACTATCTGTAACCCACTCCTGCAGCGGTAAGAACATTTGAACATGTAAAGGGATAATTTTGTTATATCCTTAAAATATCATCTACTTAAGGCATAACAGATTAGTCACAAGGCATGCAACTCACTACTTGCATGCTTTACAATCTTGAATATAGTAAGAATGCAAGATAACTTACATATAGGTAGAAGTGGTGCCATTTCATGACTTTTTTTATTTTAAGACTCAATTCATTATGCGTAGAACTTTTCTTTGCACACAACAAGGTAGTCGCTTTCAGCCATATCCTACTATGAAAATTGGGTTATATAATTTCTATCCCTAATCACTTTCTTTTATAAGAGCTTAAAATCGCATACAAGTTGACAGAAGCCAACAGTGGTCACTTCTCCTACTAAGCATTGGATGAAATGTGAGCAGAAAATAAAATGAAATAATGACAGCCAATTTCAATACTAATAGAGTTTTTGTCACATAAAGTTAATAACTTAAGATGTTTCTATTAGACAAGAATTTTAGGCAAACACAACAGCACACATGTTGATGTTAATATCAATGGTAGCTGTCCCTGATATTCACAAAAAGAAATGTGAGCAGAACTGAAAATAGAAGTTTGGTACAGCCAATTTCAATTTTAACAAGTGGTCGGCAAGGAGGAAAGTAAACAAATAACAAGGCAAGAAATTATTCACTGGAATGCCCTATAAACATAGTTCAAACTTCATTATCATAGTTTCGAATGACAGATTATCAACATCATTGTTTCTTTTGAAAATTCTCAAGGTAATTTGTCAACATGTACAACAATAAATCATCTTACAATGTTTTTATGGGCAACTGTTACAAAATACTAAGTAAAATAGTTTACAGAAAACTAACATTTTTAGAACAATAAAAAAATGCAAAAAGTTCCAGAGAACACCTCAAACATGAGATTATATTTCCCATCCCTGTTTCTCATCCTCAGATACGATTGGCATGCTTCAGGATCTTCACCAGGAGGTAGGAGATATATGTCATACGTCTCCTCTATATTTTCAGTATGTTCACGGGAAATAATGGCCTTAATTTGATCCACAGTTAAGGTTATTGGTGACTGCATCATGTGAAGGATTAATGCGCGTATGCAAGGTGTCAGGCAACTCATTGTTTAATAGCACTTTATTTCTTCTAAGAGAAGATAACAATTTCATAAGGTATGAAGAGAAAACCAACCTTTAAAATATAGGTAGGATTTTGGAATCCAGAAAATGGATTAAACTTGTTGATGATCTTTATATGTGCAGTTTGAAGGCCAGGTTCAATAAAAGCCTTGTACATCGGATACACCTAAAGAGGAATTCATAACGTATTTGAACATTAAAATTGAACAAATAAAAAAATTTCTTCTAAAAGTTGTGCAGCTAAAAGATATAGTTAAGACTAGGAAAAACGTCAATTAGAGAAGTTCTGTTATAGATACTTGAACCACTGTAATGCAATAAAAAAATGAACTGGGCAAAGAAAATCACAGTTTCAGATATTTGATGGATTATTTCTTCTGGCTCTTGGCCAGCTCGTTGTATATCCCTTAATACTCTTTTCACAAGGTCAAAGTGAACTCCACCAGTCACAGAAACACGGAGATCCAGCTCAGGTCGCAATCTTTCACTCAAGGCATAAATGCCTTCAATGATTACAATTCTAGAGCTTGGGACTTCAACAGTTCTGTTGCAAAAAAAAGCAATGTAAGTTGGTTCATTGAAGTTTTAGTGGTCACAAAACCAAAATGACTTCAAATTCTCAAAAAGGAAATTATCTAACCTATATCCTATCCGAGAGCTTGTCCTATAATCATATATTGGCACCTGGACAGCCTTGCCCTCTTTCAAACCACGAATATTCTCCAGTAAAGTATCATAATCAGTTAACCTTGGATCTGTGTCAGTAGTGTGAATTTTTTTGAGCTCCATATACTTTTTTTGGTATGTATCTATTTTTCAGTATTTCACAAAGTGATTTATTACAAAATATATAAATAAAAAATATAGACATAAGAATATAATTAAAAGCAATTTATCAAGAAACATAAGGCTATGTTGGAATAATCCTACGTTGAAAAAATGAAGATAAATATTATATATAAAAAAGACATCTTTGCTTATTGTCAATTGATTTTAAGTTACATGCTCGCAATTTAACATAATATTAGAACAAAAAATGGTCTAAATTAAGTTTCCACAAGTCCATCCAATACTAAAAAGGATACTCGTAGAACCAAAAAAAGCTACATAAGAAATGTTGAAATAGTTCCACATTAAAAAAGTGAGGATAATACTTACATATAAGAAGAGACTTCACTAAATGCTAATTAGCTTTGAGTTGGATTCCATATTTCAACAAACTAGAACAGAGCAAGAAGTCCTTATTGTCTATAATTTTTTCATAATACTTCATTGAAAATTTTACTTCCCAAATGTATGCAGTCTATTATGAGAAGATGATCATGCATACGTTGGTATAATAGTGAAGAAGCTGAATAGTGTTCCAAGATATGGTCATGGTTTCAAAAGTAAGATCATCACATCTATGTTTTTTTTCATAGATGATGAAGATATTTACAATTGCACTTTAGCAGGATAATACTCTCCTAAAGATAATTGGAGAACACAGGTTGGAGGTGGGACTATATATAATGTTTAAGACTTTGAAAGAGATAAATCTTCATACAAAAGTGCAATTAGGTGAAGATTATCATTAGAAAGATTCAATGAGCCATTAGTTGGAAACTCTTTTATCTGAAAGTAGGGAATGTGATGATGCTATTATTGTGATGATAAAGAGTATGATCTCTTATGTATGGGAAAACCATTACTTGACAAGAAACCTATTATTTGACCAAAAAGTAACATAATCAAGATCCACATACAGATCCATTTATTCTATCGTTTTTCCTGACATATAGATGCACAGCTCATAACAAATTCCAATACATCTAAAACAAAGAAATGACTTGCAAGTTGAAACAGAAGTAGTAGAATACTACAGTAGGAATCAAGTAGAGATAGAGTAGCACTAATAGACGTAGAACAATAGGCAAATGGAAAGTACAAATCATGGCTCATCACATCCACTGTAGACATGAACGGAAGTGAATCACATTAACTTCACAACAGTACGGCATAAACATCAATCGAATTAACTCAATCAACACTAGTTCATTTGACTCAATCAATAACACTCACTACATGAGCTAGACAAATGCTTGACAAACTTCAACACAACACCAGCAAACATAAATACAAATGCATTCCGCATGTAAACTTGAACCTTTTTCTATCATCTTCCTTTTTTATGTAATTCTTTTCTTTAAACAAACAAAGCACTGAATTTGTATCTTCTCCTACATTTTTTGTTTTGTTTTCTCTTTCCCTTCATTTTTTTTCAAAGAAGAATTCTCTTTCACCTTCTTTTCTCTCCTTGTTTTTCTTCTTCCTCACTTGTGTCTTTTTTTATGACCATGCACCAAAGAAGACCAACTGCATTACCAGACTAGCCAATCTGTATTAGTAGCCTAATACACCAATAGAGTAATGCTGCCAAATGCTAAAAACAAACTACACCATTATATTAATGAAGTAATGTTGTCCAGTGTTACAAACAACCTGCACCATTACATCAAGGAGCGACATAAAACATTGAGAGCAACCACCACTCCTGCATCCATAAGCAAAATTGGCTAGAAGTAAAAAGACATGAGGTAGAAGACAATGGAAAAGGTGAATGTGAACAAATGATAAAGAACATTGACAGAGGACATTGCTTGGATGATGACAATGGTGGTGTTGGAAAACCTACTTGGAAGACAATGCTGGAGGGCTTGTAATAGTGAAGAAGGAGCTAGTAGGTCTCAACAACAGTAAAGAAGCATAGAACAGAGACAATTGTCGATGAAAACTGGCCACAACAGGCCCAATGGCACCATCAACTAAGGTTTTCATGCCACTTGAAGGAGGAAAAAGGAAGAAAAGGGAAGAAATAGGGGTGCTGAAGAGGAGGAAGGTGGATGATGAGTAGGGTTTCCCCAACCCATCTTTTTTCCCTCTTTTTTTTAAAATTTGCACTATGGTACATGTTAAGAAGTAGAGAATGAATGATCTTATTATTGTAATGTGAAAGAGTTCAATATCCTATATATAGGAGAACCATTACTTGACCAAATAGAAATCAATTAGTTAACCTAGAAGTAACCTAATCACTAATTGGGATCCATATATTCTAACAAGATCCATTTATTCTAACATTTCCATTACCAGAAATATATTAATTGTTGCAACGTTCTTTCAAGACTAGATCCCCTCCACCTCGGTTGAATCATAGGTATCTAACAAAGGCCCCATTAGAACAACTATCTCTAACAATATTTTAGGAAGACAGTGCAACAACAGTCTCCCACCATGTGTAAAAACAAAAGACACATGACAAAAGGAAATCATTTAGCAAATTACAAGGTGCTCTTTCAAGAAGTTGAGACCCTATATTATAGCTTCTTGTGAAAAAGTTCTTACCTTTATTGACTGACTCCTAAAATGGAAAAGTATAGCTGGCTGCCAATTATTATGGACAACAAAGGAGATAAGGAACAAGACAGAAAGGTTTAGCATCTACTTCTAAAGTGGTAAAGAAGTAAATATATAAAATATGGGAATTTATTTCCATTGTCCTGTTCCACAAATTGGAACTAAGATATTCGTTGTTGTTTTTTCCATTTCACACTTTAATTATTATTGCTTCATGGGTTAGAAAGCAAAGAATTTAACATCAATTCTGTGTTGGAATTCAGTGAGTTGAAATACCGACATGTGTCAGTAAAATTTTGATGTCTATCATATTGATAGAAACATGCAAAAGTAAAACATCTCATATAAATAAAATTATCATGTCTGACATTGATTTTAATGTCATATCGACTAGTTGAAAAATTAGCACTTGTAGACAATCTTGCTAGCATGTGTCAATGTTTAATTCCATGGTTAAATAATCTTAAACAAATGGATTTCAATAATGAATAACTAATTCATATAGCTACAAGTCTACAACCAAATTCTTGGAATTTACCATCAAAGTTTCCATCTACAATGCGGCTCGCATCATTGTAGTTGTCCATTGATATGAGAGCAATGCTTGGCATGAAATTGAGAACTTTCTCGGTAAATACAGTTTTCCCAGCTCCAGAGGGACCAGCAACTCCAACTAAGAGTATACCTTCATTTTTCTGAGCCAAAAGTTGACATGCACGGATAACTACAAAGAAACCTTTCTCAAATGACAGTGATTCTTGAATTGGAACAATTTCATATCGACTGCTGTCCTTTCTTTTGATCAATTGTATTTGATCCCTTAAAAGGCCATGCCTACGCCTTGGTGAATCAGTAACAGAATTGTCTTGAGCCATCAGAAATGTTGTTTCCCTGCAGTACAAAGAAAACTAAGCAGTCAGAACAAAAATATTGAGTCAAAGAGAAGTGCTTCAGAGATGAAGGATACAAGGAATTTGAGATCAGATCAATTTCTTTTCAGGAATTGATTCCATAAGAAAGTCTGTGATGATATGGTATATAGAGGAATATAGTAGATCAGGTGGCTGAAGTCCACAAAGGCACTGATTTTTAAAATAATCACAAATTCATTCATCATGCAGGTTTCAGGACAATCCAAAATCCATGTATGGATTATTAAAAGTTAGAGTGTTATTATTGTGCTATCTTGTCATATGGATATCCATTTAGTGTAAATGGATATCCAGTTATGTATTGGGTATATATTACCCTCTTTGTACCTATTTTAGTGGTAATATACAGTATTATGATTCTCCTTAACTTAGTATCAGAGCGGAGTTAGAGATTTCCACCGCCAAAACCCTTGTCAACCGAAAAACCACCGTCGTATATCGAGTTCCAGCATTCATGCATTCCCAACTATCGAAGGTTTCACGTTCGCACGTTCGATGGTCGACGTCATTCGTCACCGATATTGACCACCATCCTCCTAGTTGATGTTAAACTCCAATCTCATCTTTGATCATGCAAAAGGAGTGTTGTTGGTCTGGATTCAAATTGTTGACTCCTACCTCCATCAGTTGTGGTCATCTATTCTTCAGTTGGATTCAAACTATCGAAAGACTGCCTACTCCATTCTCTGCGTAGAAGCTATGTTCGATTGTCAACTAATCTCTAGTTAATTCTTCCATTGCCAAATCCACACGAGTCATTCAATAATCTAACGTTATCTACAGAAGCCTTGTTTGGGTCATCCTATTCACGATTCCATCTGCACTACAGTTTTTTTGTGGCTATATTCAATGGTTGTTTCCTCTATAGCTTGTGACAACAATCTCTCCTTAGGGGTTGAACAACATGGCAACAGGAACCTCAAGCTCTAGTGATGGTGAACCATTGATAAGAAGTTTTCTTGGAGTTTCGAAAAAACTCAATGGTTCCAACTATATACTATGGGTTTAAAGTTTTGAATGAATTGTGGTTGCTCATTGTTAAGAATGACATCTTTCTCATCCAACATCAAATGTTAAAGAATCAAAATACTGAGATTAGGTTGTTGATGATATCACCATCAATTCTTGAATGTTATCGAGCATAGAACCACATGTTGCTTGTGGGGTTATTATAATGAGGACAACAAAAGAATTCTAGGATAACCTACATAAAATATATGATGATGAAAAAAACATATTAAAGATTCTATAGGTGTATGAAGAACTATTTCAACTGAGACAATGTAATAAAAGTTGCCAAAAGCATTATAGTCTTTTTCATAGATTAATAAATGAATTAAATGTTTATCAATCACTTACCTCTAACATAGCCACTTTTCAGAGATACAGAGAAGAACTTGTAGTAGCTTTTTATCTTGCAAGTATTAACCCTTGCAATTACTTCTCATATTCAAATGACAGTTTTGGGAGTTGATTAGATGCCCAACTTAGCTAAGCCATTTGTCAAAGCCTTGTGTGTATCTACTCTTCATTTATTGCATCTAGCCATTTAGGTAGAGATCAAATTGCCTTGATTGCTTCTAGTGGTTATGGCCATGGGAGAGGTTGTGGAGATACTCAACGTCCTAAGTGTCAATGGTGTGGAAAACTAGGACATAATTCTGAAAAGTGTTGAGAAAAATTTCCTCATCTAAAACCCACCTAGTTTGCTCATGTCAGTTTAGAAAATCTTATTGCAAAAAATAATACCTCAACTGGTCCTACTGTTACTATCTCACAAACTGATTATGAATGTCTTACTCAAGCTCAAGGTTCTAATTTCATTGCTATGAGTGCTCAGGCCACATCATTTCATCTAGGTACCGATTCTACCTTGTTAGCTTCCAATGATGATTTTTGGATTATAGACTTTAAGACACCTTCTCACATATCAAGTATATGCATCTTATTTGATTGCCTGTTACATCTCCCTGACAAATCAGTTGTTACCATTGTCGATAGATGTTCATGCTTGATAACTGGTCAAAGGGGACATTTAAGTCTCTTAGTTACAGTTGAACAATGTCCTTTACGTCTTTAAATTTTCTTTTAACCTTTTATCTATTAGTATGATCATTATTCAATTACATTGTTTTGCAACCTTCTTCTCATTTCATTGTACCTTTCAAAACTTGCAAATAGGACAAAGGATTAGTTTAGGGTGTAGAATAAGTATTTCTAGAGCTTACCTATTAGTTCGTGACCATATTCCTCATGGCTTGATAGTTGGTTTGTTGAGTATTGACTCTCCTATTTTGCAGCATTATTGGTTGGATCATCCTTTGTATATGAAGCTTCACCAAGTCCTTCCATGGATCTCTATTTTCTCCTTTAAATGTGAGTCTTGTCAACTAAAAATACATACTTGTATCATCTTCAAATAGTTGCATTTTCGTCTAGTATGTTTGAAATTATTCATTGTGATGTTTGAGGTCCAAGTAGAGTAATGTCTCATGGTAGACACAAATATTATGGTATGTTTGTGAACGATTCTCTCATGTGTCTTGACTATATTTGTTGAAAAATCATTGTGAAGTCCTTGATGTATTAAAAAAAAAATTGCTAAAATACAAAATCAGTTTTCTATTTATCCTAAAATATTACACACTAACAATGCTCTTGAGTTCATGCAAATTAAATTTCAATCCATTTGCTCTCATCTAGTATTATCCATCAGACAACATGTCATCATACTTCCCAACAAAATAAAATTGCTAAGCGCAAACATCACCACATTCTTAATATAGCTCGTACTCTCATATTGCATATAAATGTTCCAAAATTTTTGTGGTTTGATGTCATTCTTACTGGAGTCTATCTTATTAACATAATGTATTCAACATCTTTAAGAAGTGATATTCCTTTTCATCATCTTTATCTTGATCATGACTTGTTCTCTATACCTTCTAAAGTGTTTGGTTGCGTTGCTTTCATTCAAGAACTATCTCTTAACCTTGATAAACTATCTCCTTGGACCATAAAATACATATTTGTAGCATACTTTAGAACTCAAAAAGGATATTGCTTATATCACCCACCTATCAGGAAGGTATTATATCTCAATATATGTCACCTTTTTCGAATCTCAACTGTATTTTGGCAGTGCTCCACTCGACACTCTAAAAATCAAAAATTCTATATCTACACCTATTCTGAGTCTGATGGAGCAAGTTGATAGCTAATCTCTTTCTACTACATCTCTTAAGGGGGAGACAATGCAAGACAACCAAACATAATGACCACTACAAGTTTACAATCAACAACAACAACCTCCACCTACCTTGAGCCAACTCTAGCTTTGACAATAAGTCTTCTTCTAACCTTATCCAAGACAACCTCCCAATTGCACTACGTAAAGGCACACATACATACACACAACACCCTTTATCTCATGTCATCACCTACGCTAACCTTGACAATATCTTCCAAAGTTTTGCCTTTGCCATTTCCACAAAGTCTTTACCCAAGGATTATCACAAAACTCTTTAAATTCCTCATTGGAAGACAACTATGAATGAAGAGATGAGGACTCTTCTTTCTCATGGCACATGGGAACTAGCACCTCATCCTACAAATACAAACGTAGTCACTTGTAGATGGGTGTTCACTATAAAACGTTGACCAAATGATAGTGTTGAGTGGTGCAAAGCTTGATTGGTGGCCTGAGGCTTCTTACAACAATATGGGATTGATTATGCTGAGACATTCTCTCTTATTGCACATTTAGACTCAATCTAGGTGATTCTCTCTATGGCTATAAATAAATCTTAACTCCTTGTTCAGCTTGACATTAAGAATACTTTTTTGTATAGTAATCTAGATAAAGTTTTCATAGAGCAACTACTTAGATATGTTACTCAGGGGGAGACTCAAGTATGTTTGCTTTATAAGGTAATTTATGGACTCAAGAAAAGTCCAAATGCATGGTTTGAAAAGTTTAGTAGAGTCATGTAGAGTGAAGACTTTGACAATTGCAAAGTTGACCATTCAATATTCATTAAACATACTTCAAGAGGTGTTGTCATTCTCATAGTTTACGTCGATAATATGCTATTGACTAGAGATGATCTTTAAGTTATTAAAGAAACCAAATGATGTCTAAGACGTAACTTTGTCATAAGAGATATGGGAAAACCTAGGTATTTTCTAAGTATTGAGTTTGGTTAATTCTAAATGCTCCAAGGAAGTATGTACTTGACCTACCAAAGGAAATAGGACTTGAAAGATGTAAACCCAAAAGCACTCCTATAGAATAGAATCATTTTTTATGGGATGAAGAGTCTCCAATATACGATGATCTTGGGAAGTACAAAAGACTTATTGAGAAGCTCATATATTTGACTGTCACACAACCAAATATCAACTATGTTGTGAATCTTTTTAGTTAGTTCATACATGCTCCGAAAGAAATTCACTAGTTAGGAGCTATCCAGGTCTTGACCTATATCAAACAAACCCCTAGAAAAGGTCTCTTATATACAAAGCATGGACATTTTCAGGTGATGAAATTCTCTAATGTAGGGTATGCAGGAGACAAAGTCAATGGGAAATTTACCTTGGGATATTTAACATATCTTAGGAAGAATCTTATTACATGGTGAAGCAAGAAACAGAACGTCATTTCTAAGTCAAGTGCTAAAACAAATTATCAAAGCATGTCCAATGCCACCTCTGAGCTTATTTGACTCAATGTTTTGTTATTTGAACTAGGAGTTGAAGTAACTGTTTCTATGCTTATGTATTATGATAATCAGATGATTATATACATTGCAAGCAATTTCACCTTTCATGAGAGAACCAAACATGTTAAGGTAGATTGTCATTTCATCTAAAATAATGTTACAAGGGAAGTCATCTCTACACCTTTCACTCATTCTGAAGATCAAGTTGTAGATATTTTCATCAAGGAGTTGGGTGTACAAGTATTTGAGAATTTTTGTAACAAACTAGACATGTTCGACATATATGCTCCAACTTGAGGGAGTATGTTAGAGTGTTATTATTGTGTTATCTTGTCTTATGGATATCCATTTAGATGTTAAAGTGTTATTATTGTGCTATCTTGTCTTATGGATATCCAATCATGTATTGGGTATATATTACCCTCTTTGTATCTGTTTTAGTGGTAATATATAGTATTATGATTCTCCTTAACGAGGGTTAACATCTTCTCCAAAGTTGAAAAGGCCAAATAAATAAATGCACAGATTGAAATAATATATTTGAAGATAGGAAATTTCCCTGTCCATGAAAACAAGGATAGAAGGTCAACTTAGTACTAATGAGTCTAACAAACATAGGGAAAATATTGAAAATTTAGTTAACTGGAAAAATACAATGGAAAACAATAATTACCTTATTTTGAGAGAAGTATGTTGAATCTCATTAACTAATGAGGTTCATTCAAAGTAAACAACTTGATGAAGGGGATCAAACCTAAAAATGAAAAACAAAGGAAGAAATTACTAGATATAATTCTTCTCCCAGCAATAAAATAAAGTTTTAGCATGATAAGAAAGTTCATCATGTGTTCTCTCAAATAAAGTCTTGGCTTGGTAAGAAAGTTCATCATGGGTTCTATCTTCCCTTCTAAATATCCTTGTTCAGGTTGCCCAGCATATTGTGTCATTCAACAGCCATAAACAATGCTTTGCTGGAGAGAGTTTTCCCTTTGATAACATGAGTAATGGCTGACAGAAATTTTTCCATGGAATCCAAGAATTTTAGCATCAACTCATATTCTAGACAAGTCAATGACAAAAATTGGAAATTTGGTTGGTTGAAACATCCACTGGTATGTCATGGACCATGTCAAAACAGTCTGGGTTGGTATGTCATATCATCGATACCCATGAAAATGTTGCTGGTATAGTACCATGTTGACCAACATTTTCACATGTTGGTTCAAAATGGCCTGGGTTGATAACATCTTAAATGGCTTTCATCTCCAGCCACTTACACCATCCTGCTCATTTCCTTACATCCCTGCTACTTTGCTGATGCCTGCTAGTGTTGGTGTTCATCAGAGACCAATGGAGTTGTCAAAAAACCATCAGAGTTTGTGGTTGCTGCTTCATTTTCAGAATTTTGATGAAATTATTTTTAAATGATATGGATTTTGTAAATAACCTTGTATTGCATGGATCCAATATAAAATTTGTAAACGTAAGAGTTCATTTATCTATTTTTAAAAATATTTTCAAATTTTTGATGAAATTAAATTTAAATGTCATAGACTAAACATAAGGAACCTTGTTTTCCATATAAATGAGAAATATATTGTACAAAAAAACTTGTTTTGTATAGATCTACTACAAATTTTGTGAAACTTAATTTTTTATTTTCAATCTGTTTTTAACACATCTTTAGAACTTCGTGCAGATTTAATTTAAATGAAAAATATATTGTGTAAGTAGACTTACATGGATAGATCTTGACAAAAATTATGCAGAAATCAGAGTTTTCTTATTTTCTACCAATTTCAACATATTTCAGAAAAACACAAAATTAATTAAAATTTAAAAATGACATAAATACTTTTAAATGACAGAAAATTTGTGAAAGTCAAACATTTTATGTTGAATATGTTTTTGGACAGTTTTTCCATTTTTGCAAACTTCCAGTTTTTTACTGAATTTCAGAAAATGCATTGATAGTAAGTGCATTTATTTAAATTTGAGTCAATCACTCCATTTTATAGTAAAGAATGTTGATGTCTTCGGGATCTAATAATGAAAGTGAGCCTGAATACAAGGGCATTAAATCTAAGGACCCTGGGTGAAGCTATCCAATGAACAATAACAAATAGAAGATAGAATGCAAGTACTACGGAAAGATATCAAAAGGCTGTGTTATTTTAAGATGGAAACAACATTTAATGTATAGTTATAGAACTGTCTCAAAATCTAATATATCCTAAAAAGGTTTGGTAACAAATGAGAGAGTTGTTAAAAGGAACAAAGGATAAAAAGTTCAAAAAACAAAGAGAGATGAATAACTTAAGAAAATTCTCTTTGATAGAGCTAGAGGAAGTCAAACGCAACAATTGTGGTCTATCCTTGTAGATTATGACAATGATATAATCTATCCTCTTAGCTTTGTGTTTGCTCAAGATAGAGAGGCATACATAGCTACAATTAAACAATATACGTTAGAAAGATGGCAACATGAGGAAGGATAAGTGTTTAGAAATGAAAGCACAATGTAAGAATAGAGAAGTGAAACTGGTAGTCGATGGTCACAGTAAGAAAGGGGCACAGGGATTACTAGGATGTTCATAATATACAACTAAAGACAAAATTGAGATGTGACAACTGATGCCTTTGAGAGACAAAAGCAGAAAGCATTGATGGTTGACAAAGCTGTGGCTAAGTTCATGTTCTATAATGAAATCCTAGAGAACATTACAAGAGGCATATATCTATAACAGCAATGGGTTATAAAGACACTGGTCAAGTTTCATGGTTACAATAATATATGATAGATGAATAAGCCCCACCATAAAATAACTAATCAATGTCATAGCATATATTGATGGCCACAGTATTTTCTTAAAGGTTGATGAAACCAGTGTTATTAAGGTAGACACCTAAGCATGCTTAGGTGCCTGGGCAGAAATTGGGTTCCAGGTGGCTTACCGCATGGACCCAAAACCCTTCCATGTGCTGGGCACCACAAGGCATGCACCTAGGTGCCACCCAGGCACCCATTAAATAGGTCATCAGATCTATTTTTTTAAATCCAGATGTTTACTTTTAAAAATCCAAAGAGTTAAAAATTAGATGATTAAAATTCAGAAGTTTCTTTTTAAAAATCTCAATGTTTAAAATTTAGATTTCAGATGTTTATTTCTAGTTTAATTAAACATTGATCAACACTTTTTTGTTATTTGATTTGTTGTGGACAAATTGTGTGATTTAGTCACCTAGTGTTCATTATTATTGTTATTTGACACTATATTACATGGTTCAATTATTGATATGTTTGTGCTTTGAAATGATATCTATTTAGTATTTTGGGTGCTATTTAATACTTATTTTTCTGCAGATTACATTTTTATTTGTGTTCAGGTTAGATTTTTATAAAAAATACAAACATGTCAAAAATACTTTTTAAATATGCAGCTAAAAATCTAGTATCCAACAAATTTTACAACTACAGTTACCATATTGTACATAACAACAAATTTGCATATATATAAAAAAATTATAACAAACAATTCAAAAAAATTTTAAAAACCCAAACTGCCTAAGCACCACCTAGGCATCACCAAGTGCCTAAACACACAAGGCACCTTGGCTTACCGCTTGAGTGCCTTAGTGCTCTAATAACTATAGTTGAATAGTTGATGCATTTGCTGAGGAAAAGGTACTTAAGTTATTTGTTAACGATGCTAGGGAGTTGTTTGTAATGTTGTTTAAATTGTCACTAACAATGACTCAAACTTTATGAGAATTGGACCAAAAGTGATGGAAAAATATCATTTGTATTGGGCACATTGCATAATGCATTGCATTGATCTGATGCTAAAAATTTTGAGAAAGCAATATTGACATAAAGGATGGTTGGCATAATTCAAACCATAAGTTTGTAGCCAACTACATCTGTAGTTATTAAGGTAAGTACATAAGCAGGTGTGATAAGGTCACCCCTTCGAGGCCTGACTCACCTTATCTTTACTAAATGAATCTTCTATCAGATCTATATAATTAAAAACATATATTTAAGGACTTTTAAATGTTTTCCTTGTAAGAAAACCATGTATGTGTGTCTCTATATTGATGGAATACGACTAAAATGGACATACTTATTGAAATACATAATTATATGTATTACTAAAATATACATATTAGCATAGATATGAAGATGCCAAGGTGCCCAAGTAATGAGACAAGGCACCTACATAGTGCCTTGGCAGTACCTGGACGCCCAAGAAGGTTGTTTTTCTGTTTTTTTTCTAACTTAAGTACAACAATTTTAATTCAAAATTATACCAATAAAAATAACATTCTAAGCATAGCCGCATAACATTTGTTAACAATTATAAACAACTAAATAATCATCACAAGTAACAAATTAACAATGAAAAGCATAGAAATATAAAAGAAACATTGACAAAGTGGTGCCAACCTGTGACACAGTGGCAAGATATCAGTAGTCAAAAATTTTATAAAGTGCTCATTACCAACCTAAGAGATGGATGTTATCTGCTTAGCTGATGGAGTACCAGATGTGTACAATCTGGAGGATATATCCTTGATAGAGACATTAACATAGGTCCTAGGAGCATTGGTTACAGTCCTCTGCTGCTGTTTTACAAAGTCTGCAAGTTGTTCTGGTTATCTACCCATTTACTCCTATAGACTTTAATGGCAATCCTTTCATAGAGAACAAAATGCATTAGCAGAATAACTTTCGTAGGCAACCTACCCATCCAAACCATAACCATGTTAAAGATTGGCCTTTTGCTCATCAAATGCATATCATTCTCTTTACTACCCTTTAAAAGCCATCCCCAAAATTTCTTTTCCAGGGCATTAAGAACTCTTACTGGGATTAAGAATATAGACATGTAGAATGCAGGTAGGGCCTCTAATACACTTTTGTGCAGAACCAACCATCCTCCTAGACTTAGGTATTTTCTCTTCAAGCTGTCCAAAGGCTTGACTACTTTGTCCTTAAGCCAATTTGCAATTAGGCAGAATGGGCCCTTCAGCCCTCGTCAAAGTGTTGCCCATGCCAATGAGAATGGGCATATAATCAAAGCCCACTTTGGGTAGTATAGTGAAACACACCTAAGGATGAAGATCCTCCCATTCACCATTGCTAAGCATTCTATCAATCTATGACGTGACTAGTGGCTTCTACAAGTTTGGCCAAGTAAAAAGAAAACCTTGAATTGGCAAGCCCACCAACTCCAATGAGTTAATCCAATAAAAGTAATCAAGGTGAAAGGTGATCTCAAGGCCACACCCCTTAAAAATGCTTGAGACGAGAGGCAAAAGAAAGTAACTTGATTGAAGTAAGGCAATAAATCATAAAAAGAAATACATGTGTAACATGGCAATAATGACCTATTCATTTAACTAGATAATGCAATCGAATGGCATAAAATTATAATTCATTAAAAATGCAATATTGACGTTAGCATACCTTAAATATGCCTACTATCATGTTATACAATATTGATATTTAAAAATTTCTAACAAATAAAGAGCCTTTAGTAATATATATAGTTCCTTTTTGCATGTATGTGAATAGAAAATATAAAGAGAAATAAATTATAATACATTTTATGTATTTGGGAATAAGAAAACATAAACTCATGTATTTTTGAAAAAAATCAGAAAATGAAAATAAAAAGGAAAAAAAGAAGACAAGTGAGTCAAGAACTAAGCACAAAATGAGAAGAGTATAGAAATAAAAGAGAAGAACAAAAAGAGACATATAGAGATGTTAAGGAACTAAAATAGAAGTATTGAATATTAGAGAAAAATAAAACACTAAAAAATAAAAAGAAACATCATTAAAAGTGTCAAATTTCAATAAAGCAATTAAGGCAATGAGGCAATCATGGTGCATCAAGGTGACTTAAGGTGATCATTTTAATTGAATCTAACTACCTAGTCTTGTCAAGGTGACCCCATCACCTAACATCGCTCAATAGCTTGAGAAAACAAGGCAAATCACATTGATGACTATGAATCCAATTACAGAAATTCCACATTTCTTCAATAAATCTTCCACCTATGGAATGCTCAGATGGTGTACGAACACTATTAAAACCCCTCCTAACCATCAAAGGTTTATTCCATTTGTTTCTAATCTTAGCTAACTTTGTAAGGTAGGCCTCTTTCTCCTAAGGCCTTATGAAATGTAGGCTACTAAATAGACACAACTGCCTCCTCCCCCATTTTCATGAAGACTGATATAGAGTTCTCTCCATCAATGTAGTCCTCCATTTGAAGCTATTTGCTACTCCAAACTCTTCACTGTTTGGTTACTAACCTCCCCAAGCTTCATTTCCTAGGGTCCCAATAAAATCACTTGATGTTCCCAAACAAGGCCTCCCACTCACTTTTGCTTAACCCTCTTACTGCAACCCTTTAGATTCTGCAAGTGGATCTTCATGGAGAATTAAGGAACTCCCTTATGATGTTGGTTTGCAAAGCCACAAGATGTTTCCATGCCTTCTTGAAATTTATGAGTTGCACCTAAAGTTTGAAGCCCATGGAGGAAGCTTGTGTGATGATATCCTTGTTGCTCAATTCACTGGCACAATTGTTGTGTGCCACTGACTAGAATGGGTTAGAAGGGGTGTATAGCCTCCCCTTATCCCCTAATAAGTTAGGGTCTTCAACAACAATTGGGAGTTAAGGCTCAATGTTAGTCGCTCTTCAATCCCTTCTAGTCTCTTTAACCATTGTTCATGTATCTAAAGAGTATTTCATCAATGATAATTACTTTTAGAATCTATAAACTAACTGGTTAATGTTAGTGTTATTTCAGATTATTCTAGGGTGACAGACTAGAAAAGCATCATAAGATAAGAGAGTGAAGGCACCTCCTCTCTCCCCTGTATTGTTCTTTTAAAGTGCTTGATAGATAGCATCCTTGTGGCAATCATCAAAAAGTTCAGGTTTTGGGAGTGAACTCCATTAGATAAACTAATTATGGATTGACAACCATAAAAGCAAGAAAAGGCAATTAATGAATGGTGTTCCTTTGAATCATGGAAAAAATGCAAAATATTGCTAAATGAAATCTAGAAAACATGAAAAAAAAAGCATCAGAAAACCGTGGGAACATTTGGAAAGTAGATTTCTTAGCATGTGGATATTTGCATAAGTAACCTATATCCATATACAGATAAAAAAAAACTTGAATTGTGTGCGTTTCTGAAAGTGTTTGATTCCGCTTATAAAAAAGGTGCAATAGTGGCATTTCACAGAATAACTATTAAACCCAGCATTCCAGGCACAAAAACACATGGGGGAAACCAATGTGCAAGTTAGTTCATACGTCAGAAAAAGCAGGTTTCACGAGTACAGAAACATAAAGGGGAATATTGGAGTTATGGTGATGGTACTTCGCTACCCAACAAAAACAATTCACACAAAATAACGAATGCTGAAATTGGCAGCAGCTCCTCAGATGCTTAGAATCCAACGAAATTAAAATTCAAATTGTTCCAGCACAAGCATAAGAAGCAAAGCCTCGTATTAGAAAGAAGAAGGAAAAAATGGTACACAACTTCCTACAGGAAAACACACGCATCAACAATATTACCATGATGGTGTTACCATGATTACTGATTACGATTTTCATGGCATTAAACTCCTAGAATTGGGGTACAACGAACCAGCATACCATCATGACCCAGAAAACAAAGTCAACCAATAACAAATCGTACAAGCATACCGATCTTCTCGGCACGGACAGTGACGAAGAAGGATACGAACAAGAACAACGAGAAGAATAAGAAGGTGGGTCCTCTTCCTTTGTTCTCCCCCGGCAAACGTCCGGTTCAGACCTTCCCTGAGCCGAAAGGAGGCTGAGTTGGGTTGGAGGAGGAGGAGCCGACGGTGTGATTGATGCTGCAGCAGAACACTTCTCTGCTAATCGAACGCACGACTTTCTACAGCTCACTTACCTTTCTTTTTTTTCTACATGATATATTTTTATTTAAATTATGCATATATTGACGTCTGCAATAATAAAATTTATTATTTTTTTATCGTTCGAATTCATTGAATATTAAAAATTTAAAACACACTAAAATATCTTAATCTTTTAATATATATATATATATATATATATTAGTTTCTATATCAAGATATTAAACTACATATAAAGATAAATCATTAATTAACAATTAGTAATTATAAATCGTATTTTAAATTTCATCATCCACGCTTTTGCTAAATTTCACCTATTCTTTTTTAAATTAAAAATCTTAATGAATGCAACTCAAATTAGATTTAAATTGACCCACAATAGAACGTAGTATAGACTAATCATCTATATAATATTTTTTATTTCTAATTAAAGAAATAAATATGATAAGTGCATATAGGTAAATTTTGTGAACATAATATGAAGTTTTCTCGGAGGAAAAAAATTTTCAATGAAATAAATCATTATTTAATATACCTATTATTAATATATTATATGTCTATTACAATATTGTTAGCATTAATAATATAGTTTTATCAAAATAAATTGTGCCCATGCTATTTAATTTAAATTCTCTCAGGTATCTTCTACGAAATATTTTCAATCGACAACCTAATTCAGAAACTATTTATAATTTATATTGCTTTAAATACGTAGATTTTTTTTATTTAACTTTGAGTAAATTTACTAACAACTTTAAAATGTGACAATTCTAATTAAGAGGAATATTATAATTGTATCTGACTCTTAGCAATTTTAGCGAAAAAGAACAAAAGTTCAGAAATGGTATTTGTTTGTTAAAACAGTAGTATATGTAAATTTTCAAAAAAAAAAGTAATCATTTTTTAATGTAAATAAGTATTGTAATGAATATTTGATATATTATAAATCGTTTTTATTGATATTATAATATTATAAATTATATAAAATAATAAAATAGACATTAAAAATAGATAATATTGTTATTAATGATACGATAAATGATAATAATAATAATAGAAAATATTGTTAATAATGATATTATAAATAATAATAACAATAATAGATAATATTATTAATAATGATATAGTAAATAGTCAATAATAATATCCATAAATAATATAAATAAATAAATAAATGAGAAAGAGCTAATCTTCAAATGAAGTACAGGAAAAAACCTACTCCAACTAATCTTAAAAAATGACTTATCCAAGATTAGAAGTTGTCACATTGCTCCAATTTTAAGTATAAGAGTAGATGCATTTTTTCAATTTGAGTACTCCTACCTCCTAATATAGCTTAGAGCTAAGAATTGGATAAAATAAACGTACCCTTAATATATCAAATATCATAATTTTTTGTTTTTTATGTTTACACATGCAATACAATGTGAAGAATCTAAGGAAGAACTTGAAACTTGTGGAATATTCTTTCACAATATGTCTTTGAAACTTGTGAAACTTCAGATTACCTAGTAAATTCTTAATTTTTAATATATATTAAAACTTCTAAAATATATACTTTCAATCTAAATATTCTTTCGTTTTATGGTAATAATGGCATTAATTTTTTTATAAGATTCAATTTGAATTTATAAAATATATAGTAACAACTATATTTTCTACATTCTATGTAATTAATTATTATCTTATCGAGTTAAATAAATTTATAAAATCTTACTAATCATATTTCCAAAGACATATTTATATTGTAGACTATAAGTTTGAGAAATATATTCTTGAAAATAAGAATTATCATTAAAATTAATAGGTAAATTATTTATACTAATAAGTATAGTATGCAAATCCTTGGTCTTTTTGAATTATAATATTATAACGAAATATCACTCTTGAAAATAAAATGTTGTTGAGTTTGCATAATATAATTTACAGTGTATTTTTCACTTTTAGCTTCACATGTTACTAACTTGTACCACTAAAAGACTTATAAGAAAAGTCTATATTACAAATATTATTTTCCTTTACATTTCTGTCATCCATCATCTTCATCTTAATTGTAAATTTTGTCTTAACTTTAGCTCTTCTCTTGAACTTCTTTGCAAATGTTAACAATGTCCCAATGGATGTATTGATTTAATGCATTGACAGCAATATCTAGACTCTTAGGTATTTCGGTATTCTAAGTTGAAGTTATTGATGTCGTCCCATTGGAAAATGTTTCGAGGGAAATGAAAGAATTAAGAATTATGAAAGTAAAGAATTGAAAAAAAAAATAATAAAGAGTTGAGAGTTAGAACAAGAAGATCAAGGAAAAATGAGGAAAGATTATCGTAGACTAAGGGGTAGAGGCATAACACAATCACTCCACAAAGTCTAAAAAAGCAAGTTATATAAATTAACAATACAGGTTTAAGGCTTGTTATTAGTGAGATTTTTCCATCACTTCTGTACAATACCATAAACTTAGAAGATTTGAACTGTCAAGAAAAGCATCCTAATCAAGGAGATGCTGGTTTAAGGCTTGTCGACTGGCTTCATTTTAACATGCAGGACATGTCATGGATGCTTCTCTTTCCTCTCTCTTGTCACCCTTTATCTGCTTCAATGCATGCATTAAAGTTGGAAGTAGTGCCTCGATGTTCTTTGCAACAGCATTTGAGTTTTCAGGCATGTTGATGATCTACAGTGCAGTACAAAAAAGGACAAATAGGAGAATGGTAGGAGAGACTGTACATTGGGTGATTGTCAACAACTTTCAAATAAGGGGAAATAACAAGAGTGAGAAGAAATTTTTAGCAATCTTTACCAGCGTCGATCCTCTTATCCCAGCTGTAGCTCTTGAAAGCATTGCAAAAGGTGTAACCTATAATTTGAAAATTGAGTTCTTGAAAAGGCTCAATAGTTGACCATTACATTTGGAAGCACATGGGTAAGTACGAAAAGAGACAATCATTTACATTTGGAAAGCATATGATCAATGGAAATTTGCCTCATTAAATGCATGTAAAATTCAACTATTACATGCAGATGAATATTTAGACACAGCAGGCAGGAAAGGAATGTGGCCATTAACACTTTTTTATATAAAATTGCAAGATAAAAACATCCGCATGCATTCTTCTCTTCAAATGTAGAAAATGTCTTTGTTTGCCAAAAGATCTCTTCTTTCAAAATGGCTCATCTTTGTTTACCAAATGATAAAATACCTTTTCCCATATTTATGATATCCACCATTCACAAGTATTTTGAATGTATTAGATCTACGTCATGCATATATGGTATCTTAGTTGCCTAATAGGATATAACATATACATGCATCTAGTGCAAGTCAAAGGCAAAATACCTTTAGACTTTCCTGAAGCATAACATGCAAAAGGCCAGGTATTTCCCGCTCTATTACTGCCTTTGTAGCTTCGGGTGTAACATCTCTAGGTGTAAAGCCAGTGCCCCCTGAAAATACAAATGAAAACGTAAGACACTTGTCAACAGAACTTGCAATTACAAAATCAATCTCCACAATCCAGACTGCAATTCAAATGATTTGGCCATGGTAAAAAAGGAGTCTCACCTAAAGTTAGAATAAGGTCCATTTTATCATTGTCAGTCCATTTCTGCAATATACTTTTTATCTTATCAATTTCATTAGGAACTTCTGTTGAAACCACAACTGCTCCTCCTAGTTTTTCTGATGCTGATTTCACAACAGAAGCTGCTCTTGGACCACTGCCGGCATTTTGATAGATGTATGGCATCAAAATGCAGTAAATGCTAAAGCATTGATTTGCCGCAAAAGAAAACTCTTTAACTTAAGTTTTGACAAACAGTATGGACCACTTTGAATGAGGATACATTTATAACCTTAATCTCATATCCCAGAAGAAAAGGTTGAACATGCATTTTGCTGTGCTTCATAGGATACTTTTATCGCACATTGTCTTCACTTCCACACATCATTGAATTCCTTAAAACCTTTTTTGTTGTATGATGACAGGCCAATTTTTTGGTAATGTAAAGGAAATATATATACATGAATTTTTGCTGAAGTTCAATGCAGCTTCACATCAAACTTTGCTGAAGAGTATTTGCAACTCAGCGATATTTAATTTAGCATCGTTCATGTGACCTCTTTGAAACAACAATTCAAAGAAGAGTATCGAGATGCAACTAGCATGTATGTCATATTCATCTAAAGACAAATGTACAAAACTGTAACAATTGGTTGGATAATTGAGGCCAGTATTTAAATTAACAAGAAAGGCACAAAATAAGAAATAAGTATGGAAATACAAATGTTGATTTCTGATGTTGGGCCCTTTCCAGGTGTCTTTATAAAAAAAAAGCACAATAGAGACAACTTAAGTGTTCAATCATTACTTAGTTTATAGTTTGAATATAACCTATTTAAAATCAATATAATTATAACTGGAATATACCCTGTCAAAAATCAATATAATCAATTTATTAAAATGTGTGGTTGGGTTAAAGCAAAATAATGGATGATCCCTAAGCATCATCTTAGAAATGTGAGGTATTAATATATTTATAGCTTGAATATCCCCTATTTAAAATCAATATAATCAATCTATTAAAATGTGTAATTGAATTAAAGCAAAATAATGGATGATCCCCAAGCATCACCTTAGAAATGTGTGGAATTAATATATTACAACTTATTCAAATATCAACTACGCTTGATGAGTTGTGAGAGACTGAGTTGTCTAGCTAGACTGTCAGCTAGCCACGTGGACAAATGAAAAAACAAAATTGAGAATGAAAATCCCAAACAACACCAGAAGCAGAAAGAGTAACGTAAAAGTTAGATCAAAATATCACTTTGCAAAAAAAGTTATATCAAAATATCAAATCTAATCAATAGACCCATGAGAAAGCAATTGATAGAATCCAAGACAGTCAGCAGACAACAACTAGGCAGGAAAATGATGGCCAATAAACTTGAAAAATGTGACAAGACTGAATCAAGCAAAATTCTTCCTACTTGAGACAAATTTCAATGAGACAGACGTAAATAGTGAATCACCCTCTACAATAATTTAAATACCTTCTACAAGTAAGTTATGGATGCATTATGAGAAAATGAAAAAATGAATTACCGCAGATCAAAGTCGTTTCCAATTGTAACAGTACCACTAATGGTAAGAATTGCAACTTTAACATTTGCATCTTGAGTTTGAACATCAAATTCTTTGTGTGCTATAGGAGCATGATTAGAATACACAGAAGTCATGCTATTTTCAGTTTTTCTTGCAGGAAAGCTTGATACATCTGTAATTAGTATAGTTGGCACCAAAGAACCGGCAGGAAGGATGTCTCTGGCTGCAGGTAGCACTAATAATCCATTTGCCTTCATACGTAGAAGTCGTTTGCTCATTTGATGGCCAATGCTCTCGGCAACAAAACTGTAAATTTGATGAATTCTCTCAGATTTGAAGCACAATATGATAAGAAGTATGATTTTTCAATTTCTACCATAGGATAGTTTCATCAGACTTACCCTGGGTGGCCATATCCGTCATTATCCTCCCATCTAACCAACACATAGAGAAATTCTGGCCGAATGGGATCTGGTTTAATTGGTTGAGATAACCGAGAAAGAATTCTGCAAATGAATTTGTGTTAACAGCCACGTTATTAAGTGTCAATTAATAATGTTTTAAGGTATTCATAAATATGAAATATATCTAGAAATTATAGATGGTTTATCTGTTAATAGTTCTGTCATCACAAAGTTAAGAAAAGAACATTTTCCAAGCTTACAAATAATATGATGAAAGTAAGCAATGCTTTGGATTTTTGGTATTTTCTAGACAAATCTTGAAATAAGATTCACTTCATATTTGGATTAATTCTACATTGGAATTTGTAGAACAAGATAGAGTACCTCACAATTCAACTACTTCCTGAAAAGTGCATGCCATTGATGAAACAATGCTCACCAGAACAAAAATGAAAAACGGAAACTTGGATATATGCACAATTAAGATATTTGAGATATATAAGCAATAGAAACAAGACACAAGAAGAAGCATGTTCTACTCACATAAATTCATTAAACAGACAAGCAACTAGTAACAATCAGACAGTCTTATCTATGTGATTACAATATAAGAGAGTTCTTACATTAGAAAGTTTCTCCAAACAGAAGAACTCCCGAATAAAAGATAAATTGATCAAGATAAGTGATTCCTCAACGTGTGACTATATGTTTTATTCGGAAGAAGGGTCAAAATATGATGATTTAATTGATGAAGCAGTAAAATATAAGCGACTATTGTGTCATCTGATACAATTTGGATGAACCAATATTCCTAGGTAACATGAAAATCTCTCATTTCAAATTTTATTATAAAGTTTGACAGATTGGAATTCTTTATCAATCACTAAGTGTGTTAAAGACACATATCAAAATGGAAGATATTTGTCTTTTTGAAATCTGTAGAAAGGAATCAATTTATAACTTGTAAACAACCTTTGATGATGAACATTCTGCCAGCCAGAAAGATAACGAATTGCAGGAACTACAAATAGATGGAAGCATGCTAAACAGCTCACGGGTTTTCCGGGTAAACCAAATGCAAGAACTTTCCTTGTAGCTTTTGTCTCTCTCAACTGGACATTGATCTCCGCAAAAGTTAGAGGCTTCCCAGGTTTCATGAAAACCTAAATAATTATCAATAGAATTGTTGAGAACAAAACCCATTATTGGTAGCATGGGTGATGAAGACATTGTGAGATTCCTTGTAGAAATCAACGAAGTCTAATAACAAATACTAATAAAAAAAAATGAACTAATGAAAATTGAAAATCACTGGATTGGATTGTTCCCCAAAATTACAATATCTAATCATTCTAACACAACCATAGAAATGTAGTATCTTTCATTTGTTTAAGAATTCTACAGTTATAAATAAAAATATTTGGAAAAAAAAATCATGTAGTTGACTCTACATAGTAGTATTATGGCTCAAGGCTGTTCTTGTTGTTGTTTTAGAATTCTACGGTGGTCTTTTAAAAGATAAAAATCATCAAAAATAGAAAATGTAAGGGGATCAACATTCAAGACCAAGAGTAATCAACCACTTTGAAATCAGTGATCTGATTAAGAACTCCAAAAAAAATGTTTATTCAACTGTTGCAGTAAATAATTCAAAAATTGGGGAAATTCATGTCTAGAAAATAAAATTTATCACAATATATATATTCCATATTTTGTTTTTCTTACATTGGGATATAATAGAATTTAAAGTTTAACAACTTAAACAATAAAAATGTTCAAAATGAAACAATTTAGAAACCGTTGCAAAATGCAGAGTCCCTTTCTTTTCCAATATAGGCTTGACAAAATCCTTATCTCCCATGGAGACACCACCAGATGTTAAAAGTATGTCAATCCCAGATGAAAGGGCACCATCAAATAATTTCTCCATGTTTTCTTCACTATCCAATGCAATACCCAAGTCCACTATTTTACATTGTTCTTGTGTGGCAGCCGCCAGTAACATTGAACGATTGGAATCTCTGATCTGTACAATATTTCAAGAACATTTAATTAAGCTTTTGTGGCATGAAATACTTTGAATTCTAAAAGGGAGTTTTATTTATCTTCATAACTTGAAAAAGGCTCCATGCAAGCTGTAATGAATCATACCTGCCCATAGCCTAGTGTCTTTGTGTCTGGACAAACTAACTCATCTCCAGTTGAAAGCACTGCAACAGTTGGCCTATGATAGACCTGGTTTAGTTCAACCTTAACTCAGCCTAGTGGTAAGACTTGTTTCAAAATTGAATTGAACATGTAATTTTTTTTGAAAACAATATTTTATCTAGCATTACCTTCACCAAAGTAACCCCTAAAGTAGCAAGTAAACCAATCTCGGAGCTTCCCACTCTTTCACCTGACTTTAATAATGTGGCACCCTTTTCAATATCACAACCCTAGGTCCAGTTTATAAATTAAATCAGAACTGATAAAGAAAGTAATAACGAGTAACATGAAGTTTGGGTATGATTGGAGGGGAAAGTCTTATAGTTAGGCAATGCATTTAGGAAAAAGGGAAGAGAGGAATCAAACAATTTTATCCTTGCTCTTTTGTTGATAGCAAGAAATAAAATGAACGAGCTTGATACACAGGGCTCTCACTAATATGAGGCATGGAAAGGGTTAAATTACACGCAGCTATACATCTACAAATGAACAGACTATTTCCTAAAATTTGAATCAATAAACTCCAACTCACAATGAAACAATCTCACCATTAAGTCAGTGCTCACCTTCTTGATTAGCAAGTGATAACAAAAAAAAGCAGAGTAAAGAAATAATACCACAGGTGCGATATCGAGGCCTGCAGCAACTCTTGTCAAAATTCGAACTCTCTTTGGGCTATTGGATTTGTTGGTAATTTGTTCGGTATCCTCAACTTGCACAACAGCATCAGCACCATCAGGTATTGGACCTAAAAGAAAGGACATCAATTAAGTGTTAAATGTCTAGGACAGAGAAGAGGGGTTGAAGACCAAAAAAGTGAATCCTGTGATTGTCTAAATCTTTCATACGAGGAATTTATTTGGCAAGAAAATGCTCCAAATTTTCCTTCAAATATATAAATATCCCCACTTTGTGTATTAAAACTATGCAATCATACATGCGGATAGATAAGTGATCTAATGATGTGCCACAGTAAAAGAAAGACCATATAAGAGCTTAATCCATGGAAGAGCTCAATTCATTTATAGATCTACTGATGAGATGAAAACAAAAATCTTATACTATATTATATATTGTTGGATAAATCCCACATTGATTAAGATGTGAAGGTCGTGGTCCTATAACATTAGGACCTCACACGTGCTTGTAAGTTGTTTGTTAGCTTTAGCACATCACCTTAATAGTGAAAGGAGATATTTGTTGACTTAAGGGTTCACCACAAGTATGGAGAAGTATTACATATATCTCATATCCATTAAGATATAAAGGTTGTGGATTTTATAACATAATGAGCTCTTCACTCTTAGCTATATGATTTAGAGTTGAATTTAATATAGATGACTCTTTTCTCTCTCCTCTTTCCAATACCTTTAAAAGAGAACGGCCCTTCCACCCCACCTTGTTACAATGGAACCCTCTCCATCAACTAATTGGTGTTTGAACCAACACCTGCCACCCTTGTTGCCTCACCAGCATCACTCACACATCCCTGTTGGTCAATGCCCTCTCCTCCCTCCACCATCGAGCATCCCTGACATTTACACTTCTCCGTTGTAGCTAAAAAATCTTGTCAAAAATGAAAAATAACTAAATCAGGTACAAGATCGATTGTAAAAATCTTGAATTCTCAACGATGGCCCAAAAAAATGTTGTTGCAGGCTTGCAGTTGAATGCATAAAAAATCTTGTTAAAATGAAAATTAACTAAATCTGGTTCAAGATCAATTGTAAATATCGCTCATTTCCAATGACAAAAATTTTCAACTGTGGTTTTTGGAAAATACAGTTGAGTGTATGAATCCACTTGAGTTTCAAATGGTGGGTTTCAACTATAATTTTTTTTAAAAAAAAATGCAGTGATTTCATTAGAGTTAAGTTTACAATGAGGGTTCTTAAAAAGTTAAGCTGGTTTCCGTTTTATCAGATTACATCTGGCAGTTGGATATAATTAACCATAAAAATGGATCGTGCCCTAGAATTTGCAATAGAAAAGGTGGTGGTGGGAAATAGATTCACCTCCTGTTGTTACATATGCCACAGTCCCTGGACGAACTACTACATTGGTTTCAACATTTCCATCTCTTGATTCTGTAATCACAGGGTACTCTCCAGGTCCATCAGAAGCTATAACAGCATAACCATCCTAAACATGGGGGAAATATATTAATGAAAAAAAAGAAACGCTAAGCCACACTGACAAAATTACAAGCGTATGGTATGCATCTAGCCGGCCATTTGATACATGAGCATAGATGGAAACTCGAAGACAAAGAAAAGTCATTATAGAAAGAAATACATGGTTCCCGTTAAACATGGCGGAAGTATATAGACAACAAGTCTCTGCAACGGAGAAGTAAATTGACACCAAGCCACAAGCTTCAACTAGAAAACCTTCCAGTAGAAGCGGCAGATAGAATTATCTTACCAGCAGTACAAACACATGGTTGAAAATTTTGACGTGAAAAAGCACGCAACGATCTCAAGTGGCCAGTTTTGATAGTTGACGCAAAACAAATGTCACAAACAATTCGAAGGACGGAAGGGGGTTTGACCATGGTGGAGGCTCGATAGGGTGGGAGGGGGCCAGGGGCGGCGACGTCCTCGGCCAGGATGAGTCCGAGGGAGTCAAGCAGCGGGACGGTGACTGGCGGCAGCCTGGTGGCGGCACCAAGGACGAGCTCGAATGCTTCGTCTACCGAGATCATCGTCGGCAGCTCCATGCGAAGCCAATGCGGCGGCGGAGGAGGAGGAGGAGGAGAATGAGCTCGATTGCTCGAATCAGTTCGTTACGGTGCCGGAAGGACGTAAGACGTGGCATCGACGTCGGTTGGGTTTTCAATATGAAATTTTATATTATTTTCAAATACTTGTATCAAATAAATTAATATAAAACTGTGATCTCATCCGCTATTTTTTTACAAAATAAATTAATAAAGACATTGTCATGGTAACTGTTGTTGTTTTATTTTGGTAAATGAAAGTAAAAGGTATTAAGTTAGTGCAAGAAAAAGTAGGGAACGAAAATTACGTGATTAAAAATAAAAAATAAGAAATTATACGAGCAAGAATAAAATTACATAACCAGGAGAGTAAAATGACAGCTGTGTAAATAAAATAACCGTAAAAAGTAAATTTGTGCAGGCAAAAGTTAAAAATCTGTATACTAATTCTCATTATCTCGTACGCTATAAAGTCAAAGGTGTTCTTTTGTTCAATACTCAACTCCAGCAAAATTCACGGCCATAATTATATATCTTTTATCTTAAAACAATTTTGGAAACATTTTGAAATAGTACGTGGTAGCGTAAATGATATTCGAATATTATTTTATTTTAAGCATCTTTAGGATTTTTTTTTAATTTAAGTTTCTGACTTTTCTTCTAAAAAAAATATTCAAAGATAAATTTAAAAGGGACCACGTAAAGTATTTACTTAATAAGCTGTAAAGTTCAAATTAATCGACTTTGTCTTCCTAGTGTACGTGTGAGTTCATGGGTGAAGTCGTCGAAGGAGTTTTGTGTTGAGGTTCTTGTGCACAAATCCTTATTGCCCTTTACTTGGATTTTCATTAGAATCCGAAATTATATCTAGAAGTCAGTTCGTCTATCTAGAATAATATCTGGAATCTAGTTCAATCACCATGGAACCATAAATATCTCACAAATGGTAATAAGTGATGAGATCTATTTTCACCATTTACGGAAGCTATCAAGTTAAGTTGGTCCCTCGAAAATCAACATGTTCTTTCTTACGCATTCACAAGCACACAGTTGCAGAATACACAAGCACACCAATAGAACACAAAATATATACGTGGTTTAACACTATGCTTATGTCCATGAGCAGCTATAGATCTATTGCTTGGAAACTCATGAAGAATGAAAGGTTACAAGTATCCCTTACGCTTAAGTGACATTACAGCCTAAGTGCTACTTATGCTTAACTCTCCCTTCAACTCTGTTCTCTCCGTCTCTTCTCATAAAGTTACAATACATCCCTATTTATAGGCAACGGTACAAACATTAATCTTGGTAATTACTAGTTTTCCATTAATGATTCCTCTCCCTCACCTAGGGAGTTCCTCGTCAATCATAAACCATCACATGCCTTCTTCGCTAGCTCACGTAGTTTACCTCCATCAAGGTTAGCACCTACTGCCAAATGCCCTCTTGCATTGTAGGACTCCTCTAGCATCTTCCTCCATCGATCCACTAGATACACCAGCTCATCCACTGCTAGCAGGATATCTAGATGGCAGTACCTTCCTCATCCAATGAATCAACCTAATTTTGACTCTTTCTTTGAGTTGTTGATAAGGTGACCTATTTCACCCTATTTAATGTTACACCTGGATTCTAAATCTTAGTTGCCAACAACTTTGTTGAGTATTTTTGTTTTGATGATGTGTGCTGAATGAAAATAATCATATTTGCTCAATTACTATTGCTTGTGAAAAGAAATTAAAATCATCAATTTATACAGAAAAAGCTTACTGATATAAATACTTGTCTGTATTGGATATGAAGTTAATAACTAGTCGTTTTGTTGTATTAATTTCTCATTTAGCTAAACGTTAAGTTAACATGTATTTTTATTGAAAAGCATGATATGTTTTAAAGTTATATCTTCTGTATCATGAACAGTGTACGTTTAGACAACTCGTTAAGTTAGAGTTTTGTTTGTTTAGAGGTCACGTGAGAACTTGTTAAGTTAGAGGCTTAAAGGTTAAAATAGGTTACGTGATAACTCGTTAAGTTAGTGAGTAAAAGAAGAGACGAACTCGTTAAGTTAGTGTTATACACGTGGTGAAATTATAAGTTACGAATGTTGTATTGTATCACGTGAGGTGCATATGTTTAACTCATTAAGTTAACATAACTAAACGTGTTGAGTTGCTATATTGAACACTAAGGCAACGTGTTAGGTTAGCGTTATAAACTTAAGTTGTTATTTTTGCACGTGGTAAAATTCTTATTATAAAAACATTTGTTTATTACTGAATTGGTGAGTTTAAGTTTTTCAGAGACTTATAGTCGTAACTATCCAAAAGGTAACTTAAGTCATGTTTTCAGGTCTTGACACGTGTCTCACTAGTTTTATAATATAAAGAGTTTTTTCAATGACTTACATTTGTAACTATCTAAAACTTAAACTATTTTTGGTGAGTTATCGTTTAACCTTCCGAAAGAAAGGTTAAGCTGGTTCGTTGAGTTTGCATAACACCACAGACTTAGTTCGTTGAGTTAACTACAGTACTTGTCACGTGAAATGGTACATGAGGAACTCGTTAAGTTAGAAACGTTAAGTTATATATATATACTTGTGTTACTCGTTTAGTTAACATTAAAGTAACGACTTCTTATTACATTGATGAAAAATTTTTGGACAAGAAAGTTTATTTTGCAGGAAATTTTTCAGAGATCCAGGACTGATGATTAAAGAAAATTCGAAATATAAACGTGGGTTAGAACGTGTGTGTTTTGATGAAGGAAAAAGAAAAGACGTGGAGAAGTGGAAAACTAGTAGTGGTTAAATGTGAAAGATATGCATGAAATGAAAATACAGTATAAAAGGCATAGAATTCTCGTTGATCAAGCCATCCTTGCACACAAAATGAAAATCTTTTCAAGGATCAAACTATCCCTGCACACTAAAAGAAAAATCTTTTTCAGGGATCAAAAACACCTCTTCGGGCAAAATCTCTCACGTGGAAGAAAATTCAGTAAAGCAGAAAAATGTATTATTTATGTCACTAAAGATTTGAAGTATTAGAACAAAGCAAATTCGGTGAAGCATAAAAAGACAAAATATTCGTCACTGAAGAATTGCTGAAGAAGAAAGAAGAAGAAGAAGAAGAAAGATCTCAAATAGGGAGAAATGTTTTAAATTCTATAAATTAGTTTTCTCTGTTTTTAGTTATGAAATTGTTTAGATGATACATGGTATCGAAATATAATTGCATCTACAATTTCTAAGGAGAATTGAATTGTATATTGTAATTGAATCCTTGAATAAAAATGATTTTATGAAAACAATGTCTCAACTTGTTTTTGAGTTTTAAAGTTTCAATTATATTTCAGAAAATATTAAAAATACACAATTCACCCCCCTCTTGTGTAGCCATACGATCCTACAAACTTGAATTTCCCATGGTGCATTTCTTGAACCTCAAGTCAAGATCCACACTTACAAACCCTAACATTTTGACGACTAGAAATATGAAAAGTCATATGTTTATCTTGTCTTTGGTTGAATAAAACCAAACATTTGATAAAGAGGAAAAATAAACTATGGTTGAAAATTATTAACAAATAAAATACAAATTAAGTTGGAATTTTAATACATAGAAGTTTTACATTGTATTAATTAATAATATGAGTAAATTTAAGCTCTAAAAAATAACAAAAATAAGAGATTTCACTAGAAAAGTTTTCAAACCCATTTCTAGAGACACTTTTTTGGTGTGTTAATCTTGTGCATATATGGTGGGAATCGAAGCTCATTGTATTAGCATTTCCAATTAGGGTTTTTCCTTTTTTTTAGGTAAGATATATAATATATTAACGTTAAGCACTCCTCAACTAAAATGCCTAAGAGAAGATCCAAAATACATAAGTCTTAAAAGAGTACAAACCAAACAAGATGAAAGGAAATAAGCATATTTAAGTTTCTCCTCCTTTTTGAACAAGATCTACCCAAGTAGGATTAGCAGAAGGAGAAATCTAGAGAGGGGTAGAGTTCCATTCAACAGAGTTATGATTCAAATCAACACTTAGACTAACAGCATGAGAGTCCCAAGCATTCTAAATCTTTTTTAAACTTTCAATGTTCTTATCAGCTGAAAGAACATCTACCCAAAGAGAAATCAAACACAAGATAGAGTTGATGAATATGGAGGTGATATTCAAAAATTTAGATCTAAAAATAATATTATTCCCATTATTCCAAAACACCCAATTAGGGTTTCACCTTTGAATGAAGGCTTCTATGTCTTTGTATTATATGCCCAGGAGTTTCCATCTAAGTTGGTTGTTGTTGGTCATATTTCTTTTTTCATCACCTTGCAGAACACCTGGTATGAAGAACTGGTTGCATACTTCTAGGAGGTGGTGTGGTTCCACATAAACAAATCATCCACCATTTCTTTGAAGGCATTTCATCTAGTCTATATTATATTTACCTAAAATAAGTAGACATAAGCACCCATATGCCCACTATTTCTTCTTTTCAAAGGCAATTGACCATTTGAGTTTTCTTGAACACTACAAGAGCTTAGATAATACTTTGAACCAATGACATCAATTGGCAAAGTTAGTTAGAGGACTTGCATGTTTTGCAACATGAATGAGACTTGAACAGTACAATTAGTGTAAGCTAAACCAACGATGTTGGTAGCAACATTGCCATTACTCCAATTAAGAATGTGAAGAAGGAAGGATGACTTGAAAATGGGTTGAATACAATATATTTATATGTGGAATTCAAGGCCCCAAAAGAGTCGGTTACAATTTTGTTACAATCCAATCAATAACAAAAAAAAGGCATTTTAACATTATAACAAACTTCATTATAATGTTTATTATATTTTAATAATGTGATCTTCCTAAATCATTCATATCTAAAACACTACTAGCCTTGTTTATAAAATCTGGAGTACAATTATCATTATTTATTATCACTATTACATCATTAACATATAAAAGCAAATACATGGTGTCTTCCTTTTTTCTAAAAATAAATAAAGACATATCACCATGATTGGATTTAAAGCCATAATCAAAAAGGAATTCACTAAATTTCTCATACTATAAACAAGAGGTTTGTTTTAAACCATACAATATATTTTTAAGCTTATAAACATGATTTAAATGATTTTTATCTTCAAATCCTGGTTGTTTTATAAAAATAGTTTCTTTCAAATTCCTATGTAAAAAAGTATTTTTTATGTCAAGTTTTTGACATTCCATTTATTTACCAAGGCAAATGATATAACAACTCTTATAATAACAAGTTTAACAATAGGTGAAAAAGTTTTTAAATAATCAATATCTCCTACTTGATTGTAACCTATGACCACTAACCTAGTTTTCAATCTTTCTAAAGTATCATCAGTATTACTTTTTGGTTTGAAAACTCACTTACTCTTGATAACATATATGTCCTTTGTTTAAGAGACCAATTTCCAAGTCTAATCTGATTGTCCTACAAAGCTCTAATTTCTTCACTCACAACATATTTCCATCAACTATGATTTAAGACCGATTTGTGCACTTAGAAAGTAATAAAAAGAAAATGTTGAAAAATTTTAGAAAGTGACAGAAAGGAAAGTTGTACAAAATAATAGAAAGTAGTTAAACAATTGTAGTGTTTGTACACTTGCTAGAAAATGATAAAAAGAAACAAAAAGTGATAGAAGATAATAGAAAGTGAAAAATTAACAGAATGTAATAAAATATGAATGAATAATATAAAAATATTTGTAGATATCTCAAGTTATGGAAAAATTAAAATTGATTACATTCTTCATAATAGTACATCATACATTACATTCTTCCCATATAGTTAATATCATCTCATTATGCATGTTATCATCTATTTGTTTCTTCTGTTTTTAAGTTAATCTTGTTGTAATTACTCTTTCAACTTCTCGATTTGTAACTTTATATGTTTGAGCATCATCAAGATCTTGAAATTCTTCCAATTCATTTTGAAGATCTTTAAGTAAATCTTATCTATTTGTTTTACGAATAAAATTATGTAGTAAAAAACATGCATGAATAATTTTCACTTAAGTTTCAAATGAAAATGACATATAATCACGTAGAATTGTAAAATGATACTTTGCAACATTAAATGTATGCTTGATCATTGTCCTTAATTGTGAATACCTATAATTGAAATTCTTTTTAGTATTTGTTGGAATCGAGACATATCATAATTTGATAAATGATATCTAACACCTCTAAATGGACAAATAAATTTTAATTTATTTGGAAAACCAACATCGACTAAGTAAAATTTACTTACATTAAAATAAATATTAGTATAAATATAAAATAAATAACCAACTAAACTAATATAAATACTTACCAACTGAAACTTGAAGTTCATTAGGTACGAGAGATTGCATTTTGAAGAACTCTAGCATCAATAGTAGACCATTCCCATCTAATAAGAATATAAATAAACTTCATATCAAAATTTTCTATTCTTAAACATTTAAAATTATTTTATTAATTTACAAGCAATTACAATATTACATTCAATGAATGATTCAAAAAACTACATTAGAAAAAAAATACATTGTAACCTTTATTAATTATTACATTACATATTTTTATATTTAAATTTAATTTACATTCAACTTTTAAATTCATCTATCTAATTATCTTATTGTTGTTGTCTAAAATGATGATTAAATTTCTAATCTTTAGCATATATTAAAATCTTCAAAATATCTTCACCTAACTTGGATCTTTCATCTAATAGATTTCCATTAATATTAAAAATTTGTTCATATATTACAAAAGATGTTGAAATTATTAGTAAATTTTTAGTTATCAAAGATTAAATAGGAAATGCATCTTTGTGGTTTTTTCAAAATTCAATTACATTAAATTAATTTAATTCCTCATATTTATTAAACAAAATTTGATGATTAGTACAATTAAGAGTATTTAATTCTTGCTTAGAATATATAGCAAAGATGTTTGATGATCTTGTCTTAATAATCTCTAAGATGAAAAGATTGATTTAGATGATGATGGTTGTAATAATGAAGATAGTTGTGTTTATTTTAATTTATTTCCATATTTTGCAGCATATAAATCAAACATATTATTTAATTTTTCTTCTCTGGTTGTAAGAGTTACATTGACATATCTAAATAATTTTGTATTATTTTTATTAATATATTAACTCTTAATTTAGTCTTAGAATTTAAATAAACACTTAATGTATATAAAAAAAGAATATCATTCCAATGTTTTAAAAATTTTCCTTTCATTTTTTAAACTATAGATGCAAAAAATACATATTTACCACATTTATCAAAAAGTGACGATATTGCATATAAATGATGTAATGCATAAAGAGAAGTCAAATAATATATAGACTCGAGATAATTGTACAATTGCCTTATAAAATGAATG
This sequence comes from Cymodocea nodosa, assembly GCA_036874045.1. Lineage (NCBI taxonomy): Eukaryota > Viridiplantae > Streptophyta > Magnoliopsida > Alismatales > Cymodoceaceae > Cymodocea > Cymodocea nodosa. The sequence continues at coordinate 16,056,191 of CM072338.1, read as the reverse complement.
AAAAATTTAAAAAAATAATCAATAATTTAAAAGTCATTGTCATCTAGAGATTTATTATAATCACTTATACTATGATTATAATAATACGTTATAGCTTCTTTATAAGAAAGACAACTTTTTAACATTAAATATGAAGAATTTCACTAAAGAGGAATATTAAAAGTAAAAATCCTATGTGTTAAACTAAATGTATCGTATATATAATTAAATTCTTGTTGATGTTTATTACTACTTATAATGTAAACTAATGCTCATCTAATAATTTTAATATAATTTATTATTTCTAAAGCACTAACTTGAATTATAAGATTAATTATATGATATATACATCTTTAATGAGATAAAAAAAACATAAGAATAATTGTACTATTATTAAAAGCATTATCAAAAGTAATACTACTTATTTTTTCTTTAATTCTAAAAAAAATAAAAATATCCATGATCATAGAAAATATTTTTAACAGTACGAGAATGAATACTTTTTCTAAATTCTATTAATCTTTTTTACAAATTTCAATTATTATTAATAAAATATACATTAACAATAATATATTCTACTTTAGTTCTTCTTTCCAAGTATTAAATGTATAAATAATTGAAGCATTTATAGAACTCATTACATTAATTAGTTCAAGTCTGATATTATTAAAAACTTTAATAATATATTGTCTAGTGGTATTTTTAGAGAGAATTTTAAATTGTGGATAATAAGTTTATGAAATATATTCTTAAAAATGTACATTATTACTAAAATTAAGTGGTAAATTATTAACAACAACAAGTTTAGTATGAACTTCTTTAGCCTTTTTAGCATCATAATACCATGAAAAGATATGACCCCTAGGAGTAAAATGAAGTTGAGTTTGAATAATTTTATCTTTTGAAATTTTAAATTCATAGCTAGCTAAATGATGATTTAAATAACCTATATCATTAAAACTCTTGCAAAAGAAGTCCACATTACACATATTACATTACGTCCTCTCTATTATTATACCATCATTTATGATTTCTTCTTTATTGTGAACTTAAGATCATATTGAAGCTCTTTTTCTAGATTTTGCAATAGTTGTACTTGAAGATATTCTAATTTCCATGAATTGAATCATTTTTAGTAGAAAGTTGTTGAACTTGTGCACCATTGTAATAGTTTGAAATGAATTTGTTGACACCTGATAGTTAGATTGTAAGAACTTGAAAAAGCCTAGAAAGAGTGATTAATTGATTGGTGAGTGTGAAAGAGAGATTAAGATGTAGAGGAGAAACTTTATATTTATGGTGATTGTTGAATAGAGATTGCTTAAGAGGAAGGTGAATTAAGAAGTTTATCATTTTTTTTAAAACTTTTTCTATTTTGGAGTACAATTGATAAAATGTTAGAATACTTTGAAAAATTATAATACACAAAAATAAAACACAAAGTAATTTATAATGATTTTCCAACTTAGGTATGTCCACTCCTTGAGATCTACTCAAGTGTTCACTATACACCTAGAGTTTTTGGTTTAATTTACAACCTGGTGTTATAATTTTGTTTTCCTTAACATGACATCAACCACAACTTAATGACAAACACAATGAACTTATGGAACACCATGAGTTAACAAACTCCTAGTCTATTAAGTTCACCTAAATAACATAAATTAATGAGACACAATATTTGTTGTGTTCATGTAAACACCATGAAGATATCAATATTTAGTGTTTAAACATTACAAACTGACAAAATCTCTTTTTCATTAAGTTCGTCGTCCACTTACATCCTAAGTAGAATAGATTTAGAAATCGATTGAAAAGCTCAGGAAAGAAAGCTTCAAGAATTGGAAACTTACACAAATATTTGTTTTTCTCAAAAGACAAATGAAGCTTGAGAAATTTTTTTTGCTTGATTTGCTTTAACCTTCATGCTTCTCCAAAGATTGATTTGTTACGCTCTTCTTGTGTGATTGCTTTAGTGTTGTATTGGTATTCTTAACTTTAACTTTATCACGTATTTTATAATCATACATAGATTGTACACAATCAAATGCACGTTTAACCATGAAAAATATGGGTTATAATTGTCACTCTTCCACGATCTCCGAACTAAGTATTTTTAAAATTTTGAATTTAAACTACACATCCTTTTCTATTCACTATGACCTTTTGATTTGGTCAATAGTAACTTCCATGTTACTGCTCGTTATATTGTTCCTACAAAACTAACTTCCATCAATTTCGTTAAATAATCTATAACAATAGTTCATAAGGTTATAGCAACAAAGTTTAATAAAGAATATAACATTACATTTGTGAAGTTTATTTAGATATAATGAACTTACTCAGTTACATTTAGATTTATTATCTTTCTAATAAGATAACAGTATCTATATGCATAAAAGTTAAACATAACTGAATTAACTTCGTTAAGTTTATATAAAAATCACAAACATACATATGTATATATGCATAAAGGACAAATACAATGAAATAAGTTCGTTAAGTTTACGTGAACAATACGAGCAACACATAAGTATATAAAGATAAACACGATAGAGTAATTTCATTAACACCTTATGAAATTTACCTCTTTCGTTCACCATCATCATCACCTGATTCAAAAAGGTCGCATCATTAAAGGCTCCAACAATACAACTTCAAGGGGTGTGTAAATCGTTCGATGCTTCAAAGGTTTCCCCCATGAATCATTAACACATAAGGAACGTAGTTTCTCAAAACACACTAGTGCAGCAGATTGATCTTAATGAAGAATAGCAGAATTCTTCTCCAACTTCACAGTCATGCTACCACTCCTCCCCAAATCTACTCGACAAGAAATTATAATCACTAGCGGCGACACAACCAACGCTCGCTAAGACGCTTCCCAGCAAAACAATCTGTTTGCTCACACAGTTGATGAAATACGCTTATAGAGCAACCAACTGGTCTGTGAATCCTCAAACTCTTGAAAGATCGGTAAGTTGGCTTTCCAGTGCCATCGATTTGACAGATTCTACCGATCAGTATGGAAGAAGATAAGTAACAGGAATTGACTACTGACTACTGACTACTGATAATTATAAAATATAATTATGAAAAGTCGAATATCCATCCGAGTGTTTTGTAAAAGAAATCAAAGAGCCTGGTTCTGCCTCCTTCCACCTGCAAGGATACGAGAAATCTGCAAGCCTCTGCTCAATGCTTGGTTGAAGAGCAACCTGGTTTGGAACTCCGAGACGAAAGGAAACCATGCCAAAACGGCCGACGGTGCAAAGACCACCAGCCCCATCACGTACTCGTATTTCCTTGCCAGTGATTTCACCGAGTCCCATAGACCGAAGAACTCCACCACTGGTCTGCATGCTTGTGCTATCTGTTGTAAGAAGAGAGCATGCGTTGCGTTATTTTAGGACCCAAAGGGTTCTTAAACTACTATTATTATATTCAACCCCCAAGTCTCTCTTTCCTTAAAGACGGTTAATTATATTATTCTAGTAATGAAAGCATGGAAGAGGGATCAAGCATGAGCTTTCTCCAATAATTTTTTTAATAACAAGTACCAGCAATAGCGCCCATCCTGTAGGCACGAAAGCCAGAATGCCGGCAAAGATGTCTCCAGCGCGCAGATTGAGGGCTATGAAAATAATTGCAAGAGTTCCTACGAATCCAATAAAGAGGATGAGCTTGATTAACCGAAACATTAGCTGGACGTCTGCTCTCAAATTCTTGCGGCCCATCGACAACACCTGCAAGAGAAAATATTCGGATAAGAAACATAATGATGGAAATCAAATAATTTACTACCCGACTAACCTTTAAGACGATCAATACAGCAAGAATCACCAACCATGAAAAGCCGTAAACCTGAGAATGCATGAATCACATAGGTGTCACCTTCTAATTGAGTGTAATTTACATCATCATCATCACGAGCCAGTGAATTACGGAAACTAATGAAGATGATTCACGGAAGAATGGTGATCACTGTCAAGACTTACAGCAATACTTTTTTTGTTCCCATTGGAGACGTGCAATTGATAAACTATGCCATATTGGAAGATGAAGAAGCGTAAAGAGAGAATGATCTCCCAGAATCGCCCCAAGAATCCTGTAAACCGCAGGTGTTCCTGTTCTTCTTCCCACCAAGATTCCCAGCTTTTGCTTGCCGGCACCCCAATACCACCTCCGCTGCTTATCCATTTGGTCCAATCATCCCAATCGTCCACTATCTTCTGCCACTCAAAGCCCGAGGGATTGAAAAGAAAAGGTGCAAATAGCCAAGAAATCACCAGGAACCACATTGACGATGATAGAAGGACATAAGACTTGACGTCTGTTGCCACAGATCCATAACTCTGATAAACTATCAGTAACACCAACAGTTCCAAAGCTTTGACAAAATGACTTCTTGAGTACATTCGATAGTTTTCAGCAAATTTTTCGTGTCTAACAACAAAACCTCGTCCAGTGGCCCGATATTGTGCCCCGCCATGCAAGATTGTGCGACCAAAATAGTGTAACTTTGTACCCAGAGAAAATGTGAAGAAAACAGCACAAAGTTGAAGCTGCATAATGACCATGTTCCACAGAGCAGTTCTGACTCCTCGTTCTAGTCCAATCTCCATGGCCATTGGTAAGGTCATCAATAGACCTAACTGAACGAGTGATTGAGATGCCATGGCTGCTTCAAGAGCCTTATTCCCTCTTGAGCGTGCCTGCTTTATAATTGCATGCTCCACTCCGCTCAAAGATAAATAGAGTCTCCCATATAAGAAAGCATATATTACAATGACAACTAACTGCACAACAGCAAATGCAGATTAGAGATAAAGGCTTGAAAATTAGTATACATAAAATCTATTTAAAAAAGAAGGTAATTGGAAAGAATTTTATGTAGTACAAAACATATGGTAATATTTTTATGCAAAGATGATGTTAATTCCCCACACCCACAAGTTGCTTTTGGTACATTCACCCCCACAACAGAACGAGAGAACTATGAAGAATGAAATGAGGATCCAAACATCATATTGTATAGAGATAAGTTTGGCTGAACCAAATACTAGCAGCATAGAAGAGAGGCCACATTAGTTACACGAGGTGAATTTTTTAGGAAATATACGAATAATAAGACTAAGAAATGAGTATCAGGGAAAACTTCTGTGGCTATTGTTAAAAAAGGCATTAATTGGGGTAATCTTCATTCACATCAGCATAAGAACTTGATATAAAACTTAAAATGTAGTACTCAAAGTCTTTAATAAATGTATTCCAATTCACATTCTTAGTATTTATGACCTTTCTATTGGTATTTTGGACAGAATTCAACCGTTATGTATGGATTTTCTTTGAGGTAGTTGGCCAACGAATAGAAAGGCACATTGGGTAAAATGGAAACTAGTCACTAACCCAATTTCTGAAGGAGGACTTGGTATTCGAGATCTTAGAGAATTGATGGGTGCCCCAAGGAGGAAAATGACTTGAAGACTCAAGAATGACAATAACATCTGGTCGACTTTCTTAAAGGAAATGGAAGACAGCCAATAACCGGAAAAGTTTTGCAACATGGAGATCTATTTGTTTGACGTGAAACCAGGTAACTCAGTTAGCTAAGTGGCAGGGAGGTGAAGGAAATGTTGATTTCTGGGATGGATGGTGGTTGGATAGAAGGCACCTAGTTGATTTGCTGATGGTTCCAGTGCCATTTAATTGTTCTATTTCTGAAATTGCTCAGAATAGAAAAATTTTGAAAACAATGTAGCTGCCAACAGACATTATCCAGGAGATCACACTCAAATTTCACTTATTAAACAGGGAGAAAGATCGTTTCTGCTGGATTTGGGAGAAGAGTGGCAGAGTTTCGGCAAAGATTGCATGGGAGCTTTCTAGAGCCAAGGCAGAATGCAAGGATTGGAACCTTGGTATTTGGTGATCCTATATACCCACTAAAATATCATTCTTTTTGTGGTGATGGTTCAACAAAGCTCTCCTAGCTGGAGAAAATGCTAAGAGATAAGGCTTTTCTTTTGTGGCTATGTGTGTTTGCTGCAATACCCTTAAAAATACAAATTGTTTTGACCACACAGGTTTTGAAGGTGAATGGGTGCAGTTGGCCCGAAATTGGTTTTGTTGCATGTTCCAGTTAAATCTTAGAAACCAAGAGGAATGGAGAAGATGGACTTTATGCACTCTTCAAAGGTAGAATAAAGGAAAGTTGTGTAGTTACACAGATGTAAGATCCTGTATGACAAGAAAGAGGGTTCATTTGTTGAGATCAAGAGGAATGTTTTGAATAACTTAGCAGATTTCAAGAGGACATATGGGCTGAAGAACACTCAGAAGAATGAGAAACGGGTTAGATGGCTGTGATGGATGAAACCCTACATTGGTAGGCTGAAACTAAACACAGATGGGACTTGCAAAAATCAGGTAGGAGCGGGAGGTAGTATTATCTGCAATAATGATAGAGACATGATTTTAGATAGGATGGATTACTATGATAACTGTGCTGGTACTTGTGCAGAATTAAAAGCTCTTTATGAAGGTTTGTGCCTCTGCAGAACTAACAATTTTTAGCTAGAAAGCATTGATGTGGAGATAGACTCACTACAGATTTTCATGGCCGTGAAGGAGCAAAGATGTCCCATATTCCATATAACTAATTTCTGGTGTGATTTGATTAATCTTCTGTCTGAGGTAGGGTCCTTTACTCACACCTATAGAGAAACCAATGGAGCTACTGACAGTTTAGCGAAGGAAGCCCTTAAATCCGAAGGGCAAATCATCTTTTACAAAGTAGAGTTACCACAGGATGTAAAGTGTCAAATTTGGTTAGACAAATGGATTATACTTACTTGTAGGGAGATATAATTTGTGTGGATGACTTTTTGTCTTTGTTTTCTGTTATATGGTTGTTTGCTTTCTGAGGTACTTTGGAACCCCGCCCCATAAATAGACCGAGGTATATACAAAAAAAAAAGTCTTTAATAGATGTAGACGGGAACATATTATTTTGAATAATAGGAACTGAAACATAACTCTAAATGCTCTTGGAAGTTTGATGGGTTTCATAAGTTGACATACTTTAGCAACTAAATCAAGAAATTAGTTTCACTGATTATTATCATTCTAGGACAGAATGCCCAACCATATTATGGTCCTCAAAAAATGAAATTAAAAAATGGATATGGCACATGGTGAAATTCAAAAAGTAGGTCACATCATTGGTCTTTGCATGTGTCGGCCTTTCTTTCTAGCAACAGCAATGACTAACAAATGTTAATAATGATTGAGTTGATTCTAGAAAAAAGTTGATGAAAATAAATCAATAAAAGAGATTACCATTGAACTGACATAAAATCCAACTGTTGTAAAATAGCATGACAACATGCGAAACATGTCAAACCGATGCCCCAGACGGTATATATCTCTGCTAAGGACCTGCTCTCCATTTCCACATGCAACTTTAGCTTCAAATAAAGAAATTTGGTTCATACCCAGATCACGACCTTTACCAACTTGAATATACTCATGGTGAGTAACATTTCCTTGTCTTAGTGTTGAGTTAAAACCTAACAAAACACTAATAATTCTGAGCTATTTACACTAGAAATAGTTGGAAGTCACCCAAAATAAATTCACTGTGAATTACCTGCAAAGATATCTTCACTAAGATTTATTCCACGTGAAGCCTTGCTAATTCCACCTCTAGTGATGTGAAAGATTCTATCAAAAACATCTGGGTGACCATAATGAAAACGAACCCTGTTTGAAACATAAATATGCCAATTTACCAAGTTATACTTGGACCTGTCTAGTAAGCATTGATACAAATTCAGAGATTCAGATACAACATGATTCAGACTCAGGGATTAGATAATTTTCTGAAAATTGAGGATATGACTCGGCATATATACAATATAATTAAATAATATATTTAAATATAAATTTTTACTGATTCAAAATAATACATTTAAATGACATAAAAATAAGCAATAAGTCATAGATGACATGATACCATAGTAATAAAAATGCATCACAAATATCAAAAAAGTATTATTTCAGTAAATGGTTGCTCAAAAAAAATTTCAGCAAGTGCAAACAAAAATCCCAACAAATCCACACTGTGTTTTCAATGAATTCATGTTGTATCCAAAGTTTTTTTTTTTTTAGAAATACACCAAACATGTCATGTGGTATGGAGAATCTAGTTGTGTCGTATTTGACATATGTCAGATACAGATGCAATGTATATGTTAGAATAAAGGATATATTAGATTATTTGTGTATTGTAGATTAGTTCTACATTATTTATGTAATCTTTATAAATGTAATATTATGTTTGCCTATAAATAACAATACAATTTTCATTGTTTTTGTATGCTAATATGGTATCAAAACTTAAATTTAAGAGTCTAAATTTATGGTTTAGCCCCAAAGTGCAAGCCGGGCCTAGACCTGGATGTGATCAAGGTGTGGAGGTTGGGTTATGGGGAAGAAAAATAAGGTTGAAAAGTAAATGATCATGGAATAGGGAAAATAAAGTGGTCATAAAAGATGGAAAATAAGATGATTATGATGATGGGAAAATAGAGATGATTTAGTGATTAAGATTATGTAATTAATTATGGGTTTAATTAAGGGATTAAGATTTTGAATTAAGTGATTAAGGCTTAAATTAAGTGATTAAGAATTAGATTAAGTGATTTAAGATTACAATAAGTAATTAAGAATTAGATTAATTGATTAAAAATGTTTATTAAGTGATTTATGGATTAATTAAGTGATTTAATATGGTGTAAGCAATTTAAGTGGTTTAATTAGGTATTTTAAGTGATTTGATTAGATGATTTAAATAATTTAATTAGACGATTTAAGTGTTTTAATTAGGACATTTAAATAATTTAATTAAGTAATTTAAATATTTTAATTAGGTGATTTAAGTGATTAGATAAAGGTGAGGGATAATAAATGAGGAAATAAGAGACAAAGGGAGGAATAAGAGATAAGGTCTAACAAGTAAAAATAGGCGTAATTAGCATAAGAAACACAAGTTGGCATTCAACAATGTTAGCTAATCATTAAGCTTTGAAAAGGGATGTCATTATCTGCTTAAATCTAGAACAAAGAAAGATATAATAGGCACTTTATGTTGTGATGGTATGAAAATCGTAAGATTTTTTACAGCCATGTTAGAATCAGTAATGGTAGGATTCATGAGTGAAACCCCTACTAGATTCAAACTTGATATTCACAAAATAATTTGATGATAATTGATAATGTAATCTTCTTTTTTGAGCATTTCAATTAGTAAGATAGTCACAGGAAGCTAAAAACTAAATAATCAAATAAACTTACAATAAAAATTGTTTCATAGAACCCTATACAAATGTTGTACTTTCTTTTATAACAAAACACACTACTAGGACATGGTTCTATAAAAACAATTGATATTTAAAGAGACTCACTTCAAAGGGCTTGCAAGAACTCTCTGACTGATAGTAACAAAACTTGTTTCTTGTTTTGACATAAACCATGCTAAAGATGAGACACTGCAAGGCATGAACAGTTTCATAGTGAAGTTCATCACAAAAATAAATAAAAATTACTAGCAACATTATTGGGATATATATAACATAAAACAATGAAGTACCCCAGCTATGGCGATTATGTACCTTCCTGTAAAGATGTGCTCACGGAAACCCAATATTGTGGGTGGATAGACACCATGATCTTCATTGAATTCTTCCAAAAGATTGCGCATTTTGAAGGCTTCCTCCAAATAATTGTCCTACAATGATTTTTTTTTGCAACATTTTAGTTTGAATTTAGATAGCTTCTTAAGGGTTCCACACAGCAAGTCATGCAATAAGTTTCGAGCCAAATACTTGATTCATGTCAATAGTCTGAAGAGCTTCTCCACGTGTGAAAATTATGGCATGATTCTGATTTTCAGGTTTTCCTTCACCAATCATTGCTGTGCCTGGAAGCTTTATACGGTATATTTCCTTTTTAATAGAAAAATCAAACAATCAGCATGTCAGTTTTATGGAGCTTGGTGGAGATCATGAACAAAAGTTACCTGGTCATGATTTTCAACAGCTTTTACAAGTACAGAATAATAAACATTTTGTTCACTGCCACCTTCTTTCTCTTCAACTTCATCAATGTATGCAACACGGAGAGAAGGATAACTGAAGAGAACAACATGAATCATTTTCTAAGAAAAAAGAGATAATTATAAGTTAAAATTTCTATTATTGTTCTTTTTGAATTCTATAAAGTCACCAATGTTTGACACAACAAAAGCTACTAACCAACCTTGTCAACTGCTACTTGTATTTACTACATAAATGAAGTGTTAATTCTAGGTTAGCAAATGGCAAATGTTTCCCAATGGCTAACACTATTACATTGTAATCACCATAGCAAATGGGTGTGAATATGCATCACTCCTAGGGTCATTTTCAAATTCTATAAAGTCACCAATGGTTGGCACAACAAAAGCTACTAACCAACCTTGTGAACTGCTACTTGTATTTATTACATAAATGAAGTGTTAATTCTAGGTTAGCAAATGGCTAACACTATTACATTATAATCACTATAGTTATAACACCTATGGGAAGCACAACAGTTTCAGGTGAGAATAAAAATGTCTATTTCAAATTACATGATTAGCAAGAGAAAAAGTACTTGTTGGCTCACATTGAAATAATGGTTTTTTAAGATAGAAAACATGCACCTTTGTTCTCAACTAGCAGAGCTACTTTGCTAGTGAGATAATACACTGACACACTAAATAAAAAAAATTTAATGCATTTTTTAAGTTATCATACGTCTAAGATGTTTCTAATACACCATAAATTGCAAATTTGTGAAAATTTCCTTGCTTCTGATTGGAGTTAATGGGCTAATAATGAACTTAAAAGGAGACATGGAAATATTAACATACTTGACCATAAGATTTAAGATATCAGTTGCTCGACGATCGCCTGAACGTTTTTGATTTCCATAGTTTTGGCAGGTATGTGAATTTCATGTCAGCAAAAGCTCCAAGTTCAGCAGAATGTGATCTTTGGCTTTTCTTCTCCTTTTCTGTTGGTTCAGCTACAGCTTTATAGCCTTCTAAGATCTCTGTGAAATGTGAAAGCGAAATTATAATTGATTTCAAAATATTTTTACATGCTTTACCATATGCTAAAAGAAATTAATCTATTCCTTTACCACTTTCTGAAGCTCTATCAAGAAAAGCCTGAAGCTTCAGTGCTCTTTGGTAATACATCATTCCCCTCACTACAGAAAAAGTTAGTTATGCAGCACAATGAAAAATTTTATTGGGAAAATTAACACTTGAAGAAAGAACAGATAATTACCTGTTCTGCAAAGAGTTTGTCCCCTTAGAGAGGCCCAATGACGGAGGTGCAAAATATTCTCCTCACTACCCCAAACTTCACCAGCCTCTTTGCAATTAAGCCGCTCCAAGAAGTTGTTCCATTCATCTAAGACAAATGCATTTTATTGATCATCGGGAATAATATCAGATACAACCATGGCTTTTTAGTTACTCTAGTGAAAAAGTGAATTGAATAGGCATAAAATAAAGAACCAAATTCAAAACCTGGAAAAATCTTTTGCAAGTAAACGATGATCGAAACACCATCTTCATTTTCTTGCTCAAGGTCAGCTTTGGAATAAATGGTTTCTTCACTATGGTACGGTGTTATAACACTGTAAATTTCATAACTACTTATCAGTTACCACTTAAAAACCTTACATTCATGCAACTTATTTTATAAAAAACTTTATGAAAATAAATAGAGTTAAAAGGAAGCATAACATTCTCAAAAACACAGCAAAAAATAATACATATCAAAATAGATCTTGGAAAATCCAATGGTTTAATAAGAGTTACTTAAAGGAAACTTTAATTTTTTGAATTTTTTCCTTTGAAAATTAAAGGAAATTGTAAATTAAAATTGAAAACTAAGAAAGGTAACATGAACATTTGTATTACCCTTCTTTCTACATCCCAGAAAAAATATACTAAAATAAGCCAAATGTAGGTAAAAAAAGTCTAGAAGGCAATGAAAGCCTATGAAAGAGGTAATGAACCTTTGAATCCAACAATGAAACTAGCAATGTTGCCTCCATAAAGAGTAAAGAATATAATATTCTATGGTTATGTTCAATATTCTCCTTCAAAAATAGATAAAGAAATATTTCCCATCTTCTTATTGCAGAGCTATGCCTATGGATCCATGGCCTTAACTTATTGAAAATAACATGGATTTACTACAAAAAAAATATGGATTTACAAGAATCACTTCAAATCTTGAATTGAACTTAGAAATATAATTATCTAGTCATGAATGATCATGTACTTATATCCTTATCTACATAGCTAATAATCCAACTTTTCATGAATGTATTAAACATATTAAAGTTGGTTGTCCCTACATTTGTGATTTGGTAATGAATGACTTAATTTCTATATCATATACTCACTCAACGAAGTAACTTACTGATCCTTTCACCATGTTTGAAAAATATGTTTGAAATACTTTAGGCATGATGAATATCTTTGCACCAGCTTAAGGGAGAGTGTGGAGGTTTATATATTTAGTTCTTGCTATATGGGTAAATGGGTATCTATTTATCAAGGATTCACCTACTTACATATATATCTTGTAACTTCTTTCTAATCAAGTTAATCAAAATCATTTTCCCTAAATGTAACCTTAATCACAATATTTTGAAAAAACATTATGGAGGTGTGATTACATATAATTGAACCCTTCAAAATCTTCACATTGGTGAGAGTCTCGAGAATTAGGTATGCCCTTTTTATTTATTGAACAAACAGAGTTAGCAAACCTGAATGACAACATCTTACGAACTTGTGGTGCTTGAGGCATGTCCATGAATAAAGAATTTGTAAAAAAGGCTATTCTTCGTTGAGCTTCAAGGTTAGTTGGTACATCCATAGTGGATTCTTTTACCACTAACAGGAGATATAGTCGTTTGATCTGTCATTGAATAAGTTTCATATAAATAATCTTCTAGAATGGGAAAAATGAAAAATATTCTGGTATAACAAGTACCTTCTCTTCCCATTGTGCTGTCATCACAGGAGGAAATTTCACAGCAGGTTGGGAAACTGTACCGGCAAAGAGTTGCTTACAGGGAACAGTATCACTGTTTCCATGTCCAAGCTCAGCCAATTCACTGAAGATTAGTGAACAAACAAAATGACATCATAGTCTAATTTAAAATGAAGAATAATATAGAAGGAAAAAACTTAAGTTTCACCAACCGATTCTGGTTCACCATCATATCATGTGTAACCAATTCTAACATGCCTTGCAACAATAATACAAGAGTATCATGCTTTGATGAATCACCATCTTTCTGTGGAGACAGAAAGCAAACTTATTACAATTAACTCTTTTGAAATGCAATAAATAGCATCTTTCCATGCTTTGGATCAAATAAATAACAAACAAAAGAAAAGAAAATTTTCTCACCAAAATTACTACAAGCTCCACAAATTTCTTGTAAAGTTTTGGTAGAGGTTTCATTCCGAAGTTGGCAAGAAATGTATTATTTGTAATATTATCGTCCACTTCATCGAAGATAATGTTTACAACCCTACAAATTAAAATTCATATCCTATCAAAATTGTCAACAAATACGGGCAAAGTAGCAAAAGTATTTTGGCAAACATCATATCTGCAACATATCATAACAGACTAGTGGCTCTAGTAATATTTCCAGAAAGGTAGGAAAATAGCAGTTTCATGACAGCAATTAGATATTAAAAATGTCAAGATAACTCAAGGAAGAAACCTCTTCGAATTATTTTATTACCAAGCTTTGGTTAGTAAAGATGACAAAGAGCATGGAGAGGAGGTGACGGTGTCCCTGGAAGAGGACAAGAAAGACCAACAATTGTGGTTGGATAATCAGTGTCTTCAATGTCTCAGAAGTAGTGGTGGAGCCACTTACTAGCAAGGTGGGTCATATGACCCAACTAAAAGTTTGGAAATTTTAGTTTATTACATTATATTGATTTTTTGCGTGACCTTATGTTAGGGATATTAGAGTTATCTCATATTTGGTGTAATAGGGTTATATGGATTCATGTAAGGGGGAATGACTCCCTGTATATTCTTGTAAACCTTCCAGTATGAAGTGGCTTCTTTTTACTCTCAAACATAACATGGTAATATTTTAAAAAATATAATTCTGTCATTTACATTTATAATGTAAATATTATTTTTTACTTTTATATCAAACTCTATTTTTTATTTAATTTAAATTTGTTAAACTTGTATATTATGATCCACCCTTTTAAATTTTCTAACTCTACCACTACTCAAAAGAGGCCAAAGGGAAATCACATGCTGTGATATAGTTTGATTTAGGACTTGTAGAGGACTAGGGCATCAACTCCCTACCTAATAGTCAAGGAGGGGGATACTTAATAAATGACACTTGGATAAGCAAGTAGGGGAAGAAAAGGGTGTGACCCCTATGGGGTGGTGCATAAGGTGCTTGTTGACGTGCCCGGTTAAGGAAGGTAGCCCAACATTGTGATTTACTTCATTAATGCCTTATTAGTCAAGCACAAAATTTGGGATGTAGGGAGCTTAGGGTGAGACTCATTAAGAAATGCAGAGGCTCTTGATCAATGTGGACAAAGGGGATTTGTAATAACTTATATTGTAATCGGATATTGTAACTAGATCCTAATCAAGTAATCGAGGTATTGTGTGTAAATGGGGAGGGGCTATTTTACTATGATCTGTAACTGATAATATTGGCTTTTGATCTTATGAAATGAAGAACTGGGGATAGCTGGTCACCTCTCAAATGTAGCCCTAATTTCAATTTTTCTTTTATCTCTTTGTGTGATTTCCACTCAATCACCATAAATCCAAGGAGATTCTGCTGTTACCAGCAATAGACCAGGGCCAAGAAGGTTGCCACAATTTGGTATCAAAGCTCAATGGTTTGGGACAGTCAGAGAATCACATGACAAAAAAAGGGAAGAAGGTGATGAAACTGGAATAACCTATTCTCAATCTTTTCAAGAAAATTGATGCATGGATGAGCATATTCAAAAAAAAACTGGACTTGCTGAATATGATGGTGGTGATGATTTCTAGCCAAGTGCAAGAAGCTAATGTTGGGGGAAAGCTAAAATAAAATAAGAGAGCAAGGAGGCAGTTGTCAGGTACAGAACCTCAAACTCGATTTTTCCCTTTCCGATGGAACAGAGGACCTGGAAGAATGGCTTAGTACCTTCAAGCACTTACTAGCATATAATACGAAGAATGGGCTACAGTTGTGATTAATTTGTAGGGAACAGCCAATCACTGGTTCCAGTCATTTAGGGGAGGTAGGGAACGAATACATGGGAGAGATTTTATGGAGGGACTAGTGACATGTTTTGGGGAAAGCCCATTAAGGGATTTCTAGGAGTTTTACAAACTTCAACAAAAGAGGACAGTGCAAGAATATTTGAATGAATTTATTGCATTGTCAACTAGGGTTTTGGGTTTGTTGGAGTCAAACCTACTCTCATGTTTTGTAGGAGGGTTAAAGGAGGACACTAGGTTTGATGTGAAGTGTCTACAGCCAACCAATCTGTCAATGGCTATTTCTTTAATGAAGTTGAAAGAATCCTAGTAGGGGGTGACGAAGAAAGGAACAATATCAGTAGGGTGCTGAGTAGCTACGAGTGTCAACCCAAAGACTGTGTGGTCTCACTGCAAGAAGAATTGGATAGGGGTGGGCAGTGTGACTCAACTAGTTTTCTACACTCGATTGACACTAGAAGAAGAGCAAAGGATGAGTGACTTGGGGCTTTGCTTCAACTGCAATGAAAAATTTCACAAAGGTCACGTCTGTAAAAATAAGGAATTATTTTTAATGTAAGACACTTAATTAGATGAAGAAGACATGGAGTAAAATGTAAACACAGAGGACAGTGATGAAGATGAGGTGCCCAAGATTTCTTTGCAAGCTCTCATCGGAGAAAACCACCCAGATACAATCAAATTAATGGACTATTGTTGGAGCAAGCAAGTAGTTGTGTTGGTAGACCTGGGTAGCAAGTGAACCCAAGAAATAGACTGAGTAATGTTGGCCTTTGGGGAATTTGTAAGATGTAAGGGGTTATGCATTGATGTTCCAGTTGAAGTAAGGGTATCCCTATCAAATTGGACTTACATGTAATTCCATTAAGGAGGAGTGATGTGATTATTGGAGTTCAATGGTAGTGGCCAAGGGGAGATGTCTCATTAAAATTAAGGAAATGACATGTAAATTCATGTTAGATGAAAGAAAAGTGATGTGAAGGGGACAACCTCCAGAAGAATTGCAATTAACAAGTATTGAAGAATTGAAAAAGGACACCAAAAGAGTGGCCTACATGATTTTGATACAGGGAGAGAAACATGAAAAACAAGTAGAGGGGAATGTGAAGATCCTATAGCTAGAAATAGGAGAATTGCTCTAGAGGTACTAGGCCCTGTTTAAGAAATAAAAAGGACTACCGAAGTATAAGGCAAAGGATCACAGAATCTTACTTAAAGATCCTTCAAAAGCTGTGGAGGTTAAGGCATACAGGTATGCATACTTTCAAGGAAAAGAAATAGAGAGGAAAATGGGAACTTATTTAGCAAATCAACAGATTAGAAATAGCAAAATTTTCTTCACTAGTATTATTGGTTAAAAAGAAGGATGGTAGATGGCAAATGTGCATTAATTATAAAAAGCTTAATAAAAATACTATAAAAGATACATATCTCATGTCAATCATGGATGAGTTTCTTGATGAATTGGGGTCTGCCTAGTGATATTCTAAAATAGACTTAAGTGCTAATTACCATTAGATACACATGGTAGAAAAAAAATATTCACAAAACGGCCTTTAGGACCTATAATGGACATTCTGAATTTCAAGTAATGCCATTTAGGTTGCGTAACACAACAGGAACCTTTTAGGTTGTGATGAATGATGTACTTAGGCCCTATTTAAAAAGGTTTGTTTTAGTTTTCTTTGATGATATATTAATCTACAGCACTACTTATGCAGATCACTTATCCGATTTGGAAAGGGTGATAGATATATTAGTTAATAATAGGTTCCATTTCAAAAGAAGTAAATGTCAATTTGTTGTAAAAACTACTTGTTATTTGGGTTATGTGATTGGGCTGGATGGGTTAGTCGTGGAAAAAGAAAAGGTACAGGCAGCCCTTGATTGACTAGTATCCACAACTGTTAAAGCATTGCAATCATTTATGGGATTGTTCAATTATTATCATAGGCTTGTTAAAAATTATGAGAAGATTGTGCAACCTTTAAATGCAACCCTCCAAAAGGACGGATTTAAGTGGAAGGAGGAAATGCATGTAACCTTTCATCTCCTTAAGGATGCGTTAAACCCAAACCCCATTACTAGCATTACCAAATTTTTCAAAAACCTTTGTCATCGAGTGTAATGCTTCAAGAATAGGAATGAGGGCTATTTTAATACAAGAAGGACATCCAATGGCTTATATGAGCAAGGCTTACAAGGGGAGGTATTATTTTTACCCATTTACAAAAAGGAGATGCTTGCAATCCTAACAACAATTAAAAGTGGAGGCAATTTTTGTTGGGAAGACGGTTTATAATTAGAACAGATCAAATCAACAGTTATAGTGTAAGAACAAGATCTGAAATGCAAGAATTGCTAATGGCCCTCTGGTGGATCTGACAAATATCCCAAATGAGCAGGAAGGTCTTTGGGTTGCTGATGTGTATGGAAACAACACCATTATTGAAAGCTTACCGATCCCACAACATATAAAAGCAGATATTAGACACAATATGACTCAAATATCTAACAATAATGGCACTTTCAAGTGAAAATGGAGTAAAGAAGGAAACATTTCTGTCAAATCAGCCTAGGAGCTAATCAGAAGCAAAAGGGATTGGGTCCATTGGAATGATGGTTTATGGAAAAACTACATCCCCACAAAAATTTCTTTCTTTGGATATTCCACCACAATGCTCTACCAATAGAAGTGAATATACAATGCAGGGGCAACATGCTGGCATCCAAGTGCATTTGTTGCAAAGTAAAGGCAGATGTAGATTTTGCTGATCATCTCTTTTTCACAGGAGAGTAGGTTGTACTGTTCCATTTCTAGTGCAACAGATTCTTCCAAGTTAGTCTTAATAATCAAAATGAATGGAAAGCCTTTGTACATAAAGAGCTTTACACCAACACCAAAAGGACAGATCAAAAATCGTATATTATTTGTATCTAATCTTTTATGAGAATGCTAGAAAGGTAGATGTGACAACATTTATGGGAACAAAGAGACCTCCTTTTCTATAGTGCAGGACCATGTAAAACAAAGCTTCAAAAACTTCCAAGCAGCCTTCAACATATAGAGCCATCAATTGAATGAATCCAACATCAAATGGGTCTTTTGGTCCAAACCTAAACAACGATGCTCAAAACTTAAAGTGGACAGGTTTGCTGATGTCTCTTATGCATCAAGGGGTGGTATTGTTATGAATGATGTTAGTGGTTTCATTGCAACCTTGTACAATTTTTATGGAGGAGAAGACTGTCTCATAGCTGAAGCCAAAGCTTTATGGGATGGACTAAGGTTATGCATGAAAAGACAAATACCACTTGCTGAGATAGAGGTAGAAACAGATTTGACTTTATTACATTGGGCTATTATCCATGGTCAATGCTCAAGAACGAAGTACTTTGTATTCTGGACTGATCTATTGCAGCTTGTATATCAAACCAGATCAATAACTAAGATTTACCATGAAGGTAACAAGGTGGCAGACTCTTTAGCTAAAGAGGGTAGAGCCATTAAAAAGTCTAATATCCTGCAGAATTTTGCGGAGCTTCCTAGGGGACACCAGGCTATAGGGTGATATAATTGCTTTGTTGTCCTTCCTCCTTATGTATTGTTCCTTATGTGATTGTTGGTAGGGACCCTGCCTCTTAATAGATCGGGGATTTTCAACAAAAAGAAAAAGATCAAAAATGCAAATTATTAGAAGAATTCCACAACTCATTTTTGGTAGACCACTTCAGTTATAAAAAAACTGCATGGTGAATGAAACCCAATGTATATTGGAAGGGATGGAAGGAAGATTTGAAGCAACTTATAAGAGAATGTGATATATGCCAATGAAACAAGTACAATAACATGAAGCTAGCAGGAATATTACAAACATTACTGGTTCCTAAGAAAAGTTGGAATAATATTAGTATGAATTTTATAGAGGGACTCCCACCTTCTAAGGGGAAGAAAAATATTATGGTAGTGGTGGACTGTTTCACCAAGTATGTACATTTTACAGCTCTTAACATCCTTACACAGCCAAAGATGCTGTCTGTTTCTTTGTGAAAGAAATTGCTAGGTTACATAGAGTTTCTAAAATCATTGTTTGTGATGGAGATCTAATTTTCACTAATATCTTTCTGTAAGAATTGATGTGTTCGCAAGAATCCCAATTATGTATGTCCTCTACTTAGCATCCTCAAATAAATGGACAATCATAAATTTTGAACCACACGTTAGAAACTTAACTATGATGTTTTACTTTTCAACAACCAAAAGTTGGTCCTATTGGTTGACATGGAAAGAGTATTGTATAATACTACTTTTCATGGTGCTACCAAACTAATCCTTTATGAAGTCTTGTATGGTGTGCAGCCACCAACTCTCATGTCGTAAGTCCTGAAAATGGCTAGGGCAACTGCTGTTGATGAAGAATTGAAGAACGACCATATTCTTAAAAAACTGCAAGTCAACCTTCACCAAACTCAACAACACATGAAAGTGACAGTTGATAGACAAAGAAGGAATGAAGAATTGGCTATGGATGACTGAGATTGTTTAAAATTGCAACCATATAAACAACAAACTGTAGCAGCATGCAAAAATCAGAAACTAGTAGCAAGATTTCATGGCCCTTTTCAGGTTGAAGCTCGTGTGGGCAAGGTAGCATACCAACTGAAGTTACTTGTTGATTCTAGAATCCACCCAGTTTTCTATATTTGTCAAGTGCATAGGAAAGTGGGACCAGTCCACTCAATCATCTCTCTAGAAGTACCAATTAACTACCCAACCTTGGAATGAGAACCCTACAAGTTGCTAGCTAGGTGCAAGAAGAAACAAAACAATATGATGGTAACCAAAGTGTTAGTCCAATGGAAGAATGAGAATAAAGATACAGCAACCTAGGAATATTTTCATAAATTACTAGCTAAATTCTCAAACCTTGAGGACAAGGTCTTTGAGGTAGAGGGGTAAATGTAATAACTTATATCATAATCAGATATTGTTAACTGAATCCTAATCGGGTAATCTAGGTATTGTGTGTAAAAGGAGAGGGGTTATTTTATTATGATCTATAACTGGTAATATCGACTTTTGATCTCATGAAATGAAGAACTAGGAAGAGTCAGCTATGTCTTAAATGTAGCCCTAATTCCAATTTTCATCTTATCACTCTGTATGATTTCCTCTCAATCACCATTGATCCAGTGAGATTCTGCTATTACCAGTGTAGGATAGATTGGGGATGAGAAAGTTGCCACAGGATTTCTTAATTGAATCCCCCCATTCCATGTAGAGGCACATAGGAGGATGGTGCCTCAACAAAGGGCCTTTCTTAGTGGGAGTGGCATAAGAGGTTAACAACATTCCTTGCCACTCCTGGTAGGATGTTGATGGTTCAACTTGTTTTCCTTCTGTTGGATTTGTGGTCAATTAAAGCTTTCAGGTCCATTTGTGATACATTTGGTAGACTAACAAAGGTGGCATGACTGATTGAGATTTTCTAGTTCTTAAAGGCCACAAACATCAAGGTAGAAGTGGTGAATGTTTTGAAGATCCCAAACCAAATAAAAGTTTTCAATGATGAAGAAACATTTTGGATGAAGATTTTCATTGTGGATCAAGAAGTGGGGAAGACCCATCAAACTTGTGTGCGAAAGCTATTCTTATCATATTACTCTAGAGAGTCAATGGTAGTGGGAATGACAATAGGGTTATACAAGAAGAAGAGCTCTATCAAAAATGTAAAGGCTATGAAACCTTAAGCTCCCTCCTTTTCATGGGAGACTCTTGCAATGGATTCCTCCTATTTTAAATGAAAAAAACACTATTTTCAATCCATTTCAACGTCAACGTTTTGAGTCAACACATTAGCACACTCCAATTCAACTTACAAGAGCACACCAATTTCAACTCAGACCTAATCGAAGAATGGATGGATCACTGCTCTTGCCAAGATGTGGGCCTTTCAACAAACCCTTTTGACCACTAGTGTCTTATATGTGGGAGGTCCAATAGGCTTAAGAGGTCCTCTTCTCCTAGGAGACTCAAGCCCCATGCCCTTATACCTTTGCATGCAACCAATAATAGTGGAGGGTGATTTGGCTCTCCTAGTAACATTGACTCTTTCAAATAAACCAAAGGTTGAACATGATCTATTGTTTCTCTCTCTATGATCTTATGAAGCTAACCTGAGCGATAAACTCTTATAAGCACATTCTAATCCCAAACTTTTGTGTTCCCCTTCACCAACTAAAGCTGTTGAACCTGAAACAAGGGAGTGCCAGAATTGCATGGTCCATCAAATTCTTGACAGTGGCTATTGGAAGAGAGCTAAGGAGTGGTTGGATGCTATATTATTAGTAAGGTGGCTTTGATGAGACATGGCCTACAAGGATAGTTGGAGAAGTTTATGTAGTTTTGGAGAGGAATGAAGGTGGAAGTAGAGGGAATTTCAAAAGGTCAATGGTAGGGAAGGGGAGCAAAAATGTCTTTGTGAAATTCTAATTGAAAACTAATTAACATTAAGTGGGGAGAGATTTCTCACATATTAATCTTAAGTTCAATTCCTATACTACCAATGTGAAACTATTCCAATACTCTTCCTTGTAGTTTATCTTATATTTATAATTGTTTTTTAATTTTAGATTAGGTAATGTGTGTGTACCAATTCTGACACTATGTTTAAATATGAATATTCAATTCAACACCAATTGGCTAAGAGTGGAGAGATCCTTTTTCATATTAACATACTTTCTTTTCTTAATTAATCCATGTGGATCTATATTTTCCAATAGTCTTCAAATGACTTGTGTTAGAATGTAAGAGAGTGTGGGAAGAAGGTAAAGCAATAGTTGGTGGGAGACTTAGTTAGGCATCATGGACTATTTGTACTAGGACCATAGGAAACAAAATTAAGGTCATCTCAAGTTCAACTCTAAGAAGATTAGGTGGGAGTGTTCTATATTTACACATTTCAAGGGCATCAAGAGCCATCCTACTAGGTTGGAATAACAGAAGGGTCATTTTTATGGGAACTTGGGTGGGCTACTACTCAATTTTGATGCTTTTCAATGATGAAGATAATAGTCAATGTTGGGTTGTTGCTTTTCAATGCTTTTTAGAGGTACCAATAAAGGTTCTAATAGCAAAGTCCTTGGTGCCCATTGGGTAAAAAGACATGTCTTGAATAGAGACAGGCTGGACCGAAAGGTGGCAAATTTGCAAAAAGGATCAAGTGACTAATTGCAGGACTAGTTTGGAGGCAAACTAGGGCTGAGTAGATCCTGACCCATGTAGCAGAACTTGAGTTAGGGTTGGTTGCAGGTCGTATGACCTGAACCCCCTACCAGCAGCAACAGCAGAACCCATACAAAACAAGAGATGGCAATGATAGTAGACAACTCTAGTCATAGTGCAATGAATCTTCAATTGCAGGATAGAATGAGAGACCAGACGATTGAAACAATCAAACAAACTACAATAGGAATAGATTGAAATAGCAGGAAAATACAATTAGATACTAGGGTTTTGTTACAATTCAAGATGTGGCAGTCTCCGTCTCCAAGAGTCCAACACAATACAATCATGACATAACATTACAAAAACTTAGACCTCCCTTATACAAGTGGGCACTCAACACCATTAAGTTGACATCTAGGTTAAGACAATTGGACAATTGGCCACTATTAATTAGACAACCAAATGGATCTGCACATAAAGTATTTCGAAATCCAAATAGAGGATATCTGAACACCCAGACAGTCGGATGATGAACTTGGATAACCAAACAATCTAACTTCCTATTACATCTCCCCCCTCAGATGCAACTTGTCCTCAAGGTTCAGTGAACTACTCCATCAGCTAGGAGTAATCTTCCCCCATTGTTGACATCTTATCTCACACAGCTAATAGCTCCTTTGTTGCTATTGAGGTCACAAAAATTCCTTTTGTTCACCTTTTTTTATACAGGAATGACTCACTAACTTAGTATGGTTCTTGTGTGACTTGGCCACCTTTAGATGTAACAACAAGTGGTCTTCCATGATGTACACCAGCAATGAAGCAAATATAAATTTTTCTCCCACTGCTCGATGATCCATTCATTGTGAAGAAAATATGGTGAATCTGATTGTCATCAATAACCTCCTCTAAAATAAACAGTGTTTGACTCCTCTAGATAAGGTTTTTAAAGGAAATCAGATGGAAGAGGCTCAACGTATGACACCAAGTGATCATGTTTTACACCAAATGCTGCTATTACCAAATGAGAAGCAATATAATGTTCAGAGACAAACTCCTCTCAAATGGTAATATCCAATTTGTTTATTGCTGATTCTGGGGCGTAAGAGGGTTATCTAGAGCACCACCATAGCCTGCCAAGTGGATTGCTTCTAAAATTAAACCTTGTGGATTGTCATAGACCTCCCCAACCTTAATCTTCAAATTTTCTAGTTGCTCCTTAACTTTCCAATCAATGAAAGTAGGATTTTGTATACATTTGAGGTATATAAGTTTCCAAAGCATCAAAAGTATAGCACATTTGTTCTCCAGAAACTGAGGCTGTATTATTGCCACCAATTGTTTCTACTTCCTAGAAAATGCAAAGATGAGCTTTGTTTGTCGTGCTTTTGAAAACAATTTTCTCTAAAATATGTGTTGCCCCAACTAAGAGAGGTCTTTCATATCTAAAACTCCCATGCAAGAAGTTGTTGCACCAATAGCTGTCTTGATATTAAATTTGCTGGGCATAGAGATGATCCAACCGGCCTTCTTTATGAATTCTTGAGATAGAAAATTGTGGGTGTTTCTCGTATCAATAAGTATAAGCACTAGTATATCATTAATTTTCCCGTACATACGCATGGTCTTAGATGACATATGTCCATTAATAGCATGCAATGATAACTCAAACTTGTTGTCTTCCCCATCATCATGAAATTTGCCATCGTCCTCCTCCCATTCAACAAGTTGAATAAAGAATGTCTCTCCCCTTTTACAGCAATAGTCTTGCACCCATCACTCATCATAGTTGAAACATAGGCCTTGTTGCTAGCATTGTTCAAGCTCCTTAGGAGAATACTATCAAACAGGTGGTCGGCGTGCCAATAGGTGGGGACAAAGGGCTGGTAGCAATAGTGGTTGGGGCGTGGGGGACAACTCTTGCCTCTCATTTGGTTTGTGGTTGAAGCAATGTTGCTCTTTAGCCTTTAGATCTTGGTAGACAACGAGTTCAATAGCCTCCCTCAATGATTGGGGACGAAATGACTGAACATCATACTACAAGGTGCCACACAATCCACTTAGGTAAAGACTAAGCCTCTTCTTCTCATCCAGATTGTGCACCTAGTTGTTGAGCCTCTCAAAACTCCAATGATAGTCATCAAGGTTGCCGTCTTGTCTCAACTTGACTAGAGTGGTCATGGCATCTTCTCCTTTCAATCCAAAATAAGGGACAATGGCCTCCGCCAATTGCTCCCATGATATGTCCTAACTGAAAATGAACCAGAACCATTCCAAGGCGATGTCATCGAGATGGTATGCCACCACCATCACCTTTTGCTTCAACGCCACATTATGAAAGAGAAAGTATTGTTCCACCTTATACACCCACATCGATGAGTTTTGACTCCCATCAAACATTGGGAGTTCAACAACAGAGAGTTTTGGATAAGATACCTTACCCTCCCCCATTTGTGATGGTGCTCCCTCATGCATGCAAAAACTTTTACGATGCGATGATACCTTCATGGCCTACAATTGTTGGTCGAGTTCTAATATTTCTCCTCTTAGACATTGCATTGCGCCTAATAACTCCTGCTGCAAATCTCAACAACTCACGTCTATCTCCATGCGCAGCATGTTCAACCCATCTTCTAACAATTCCTGAACACTTCCATCTCCTCTAACTTCATTGCACTCTTTTGATCAGAAAGCTTTGATACCAATTTGTCACCATCATTTGGATCAACCAGGGACTTGGTCCCTTCTACTACATGACGTTGAGTAATTAGCATTGTGGTGTTGAATCATGAGAAATACGATTGAGAGGAAGCGAACGAATGGGGGTGGAAGAGGTGGAACACATGTTGTTGATATAAATTGATATAGTGAGTTCCTGTTGTAGGAGTTCTCACTATTCTAATTGTTGTCCAAGATGATGAAGGTTTTTATTTAAATAGATTGTGTGATTGCGAATCATACTTATCACAACCCAATTCTTCTAAATTGTCAATAATCCTGACAATTAAGGATTAATGGATGGTCTTGCTAAGAAAAGGAAAAAATAGATAATAGCTCATCCGCCAGTGCAGTCTTCAAAAGGTAGGATCCTTGGGTTGGTTATGTGTGCATGCTTGACAATGTTAACACAATCTTTGGTAATACAAAGACATAAGGAACTTCTTGTTCATAAACCAGAAGCTACTCTACCATGTGATTTGACCCCTCAAGTTCCTACTCCCTAGCTCGAACCAAGGGAGGGATCAAACTGCTTACTTTTGGAAATTCTACTATATTCACTAATTTAAGGTTAGCAATCATATTTTCCATGTTCCTTACAAACCTGTCAAGCCGAGTGTCCATTTTTTGAAGTAGATCTAGAAGCTACTGCTTAGATTCCATTTGCATTCTTGTCTCTCTTTTTTTACCTTCAATTTCCTTAGACTAACTGGCTTTGATACCAAATGCAACGAATCTTCCAATTTAGGATAGAATGAGGGACCAAACAATTGAAACAATCAAGCAAACTATAGTAGCAATAGATTGAAATGGTAGGAAAATATAATTAGATACTAGGGTTTTGCTACGATTTGAGATGTAGCAATCTCCAAGAATTCAACACAATACAATTATGACATAACATTACAAAACCTTAGACATTAAACACCATTAATTGAAAATTTAAGTTCAGACAACCAAACAGTTGGCCACCATTAACCAGATGGAACCCTAGACATAAAGTATTCAAAAATCTAGACACCTAGATGGAAATCCAAATAGTTGAACAGTGAACTTGGAAAACCAGACAGTCTAACTTCCTATTACACATAGGGAGGCAGTAACAGTGGAGGCTCAGGTGCATCTACAGTTGAACAATAAGGATAAAGCATTTTGGACTACTGTCAAGACATTTAAAGGCAATGGTAGCATTAGAACAGCCTTAGAGAAGGCTATAAAAGATTGGTTGGCACTAGAGTAGTCAATCGAGTAGGCCTATGGCCTAACAGGTAGCAATGGGTAGTCAATCAATGCCAAAGGGCATTTGCAAAGGCTTTTAGGGGTAGACATCAGCCTTGGAGAGAGATGGGCAAAGAGGAGGGGCTGACAACTAATAGGAGTTTGAGTTACAATAGCACCAACTAACGGTAAAGAGAAAAAGAAGGGAAGGTTTGGTGGTAGTGCTAATGGTGGACAATAGTGGTGGTGGTGGACGAATAGTGTTTTAATCTGAGCTCTAGTACCATGTAGAATTTGAAGAAGAAAAATACTTATTCCTTGATTGAAGGATTAACAACAATATATAGGATGTAATAGACCTAAGATAAATGGGTATCCATTAACCCACATACACATTAATACAATTATATTAGGCACTCACAAAGGTGAACCTCCAAAAGGATTTTAATAATTTGAACTAGCACTTCTTTTACATCAGCTTGATTTCTGTGGTACCCTGTCTCAATGAATAGCATGGATTAAGAATATTCTTTCCTTGACTATAGGTTCCATTCTCATCAATAACAGATTGAGGGGATACTTCTTGTTCAAAAGAGGGGTCAAATGAGGGGATCCTTTATTCCCACTTCTTTTTAATCTAGGCGTGAATGCCCTTGTCTGCACATGTAATGGAGCAAGCAGTGGTGGATGGCTTCAAGGATGAAAGATTGGTGGGAATTTGTTATCAGTTTTTACGTCATCAATATGCAAATGACATTATCTTTTTTCTCCTCACTATTGGTGAATCAAATGCACAAACTCATGTTCTTTTTCAAACTTTTCAAGGCACCCTTAGGTTTGAAAATCAACTTCTCCAAAAGCTCTATGATGGGAATTAATATGCATAGAAATCGCATTGTTAAAGCAGCAAAATTTATGCAATGCAAGATGGGGAAAACTTCATTCTCCTACTTAGGCATGCTACTTTCAACCTGCAAACCTAAGAACTTTGATGTCTTTTTTGATAGACAAGATTAATAAAAGTTGGAGGGGAAGATATGTTAGTTTTGAGGGCAGGCTTACTCTATTGAAAAATGTCTTGGGGAGAATTCCAATTTTCCAAATATCAACATTTCACTGTCATGTAGGAAATATTAATCTACTGGAAAGGAAATTTAGAACTTGGCTATGGAGTGGAAATTATACAAAGGTGGGGGCTTGCGTCTTATACGTTGCTCTGAGGTGTGACTTGAAATTAGAGATTAGGGAAGAAAAAGGTCATTATCTCATTGATTAAGTGGGTATATATATAAGAGCATGATATATGGATCTACAATATCCATTTACCCATTTATAGAAACATTTTAACTCTCCCCTTCAAACTGGAGAATACAAGTTGTATATTCCTAACTTGTTACAAAATAGAGAAAAATATTTAACAGTAAGAGACTTAGTAAAAATATCTACTAACTACTAAGAGGATTGTATCTAAGGTATACATATAGTGTCATTAAACATGAGTTAACGAACATGACAATCCACCCCAATATGCATTGTCCTTTCGTGAAAGACTTCATTACAAACAATGTAAATTGATACTTAATTACCACAATGCATGAGTATAGGTGTTGGAACTTTGACTCCAACTCAATCAAGAAATCTTTTATCCATACAATCTCTTTTCCAGTGTTAGACATTCCTCAATATTCAGATTCTACACTAGAGGTGAAATAACATTTTACTTCTTACTCCACTAATTGACTAAATTATCATCAAAGAATGTACAGTATCCATCTGTAGACTTTATATCTATCTTGTCTCCAACATAACCCACATCGGAATATGCAACCACATTAATGTGTTGATTGTTTGAATAGATTAGTCCCTTTTCTGGACAATTTTTGATATATGAAACAACACATAAAGTTGCTTACCAATAAACCATTTTTGACTCTTGTATAAATTGGTTCAGTAACCCAACTGTAAAAGAGATATCAGGCCAAACTATAGTAAAATAAATAAGTTTTCCAACCAACCGACGGTAATGTCTAACATCTTTAAAAAGTCCTGAATTCTTATACCAAAAGGAGGCTCTATAGGAATCAATTTAGACTTACAATCAAACATATCAATTTCTTTTAAGAGATTAAGTGCATACTTCCTTTGAGATAAAGCAAGTTTGCCCTAGACATAAGCAAACTCAATGCTTAAGAAGTACCTTGGCTTACCCATGTCTCTAAGAATGAATTTGTTACCAAGAAAAATTTTGGTAGAAGTCATCCTAGTCATATCATCATCAATAAATAATATGTCATCAACATAAACTACAAAAATAGTAATACCAAACAAGCATCATCAAATAAAGATAGAGTTATCTACAACGCACTTCTAAAAACCATTAGCAAGTATAACAGAACTAAGTTTAGCAAACTATGCTTATGGACTTTGCTTTAGACTATAAATAATTTTGCATAGCCAACATACTTTATTCTCCCTTAAAGTAATAAACCCTAGAGGTTGCTCCATAAAAATCATTTCCTATAAGTCATCATATAGGAAGAGATTTGAACATCAAGTTGTGAGAAGGACTAGAACTTGTTTACAATGAGAGATGATAGAATTCTAATAGAGCTAAGGTGAGCCACTTGTAAAAAAGTCTTATCATAATCAACACCCAATATTTGTATAAAACCACAAACAACTAATCTAACCTTATGATGCTCAATGGAACCATTTAGTTTATACTTATTAATGAATACCCATCTGCAACCAATTTGGACTCGATTCAAATATGATAGCAAGAGATAATAAGTCATATAATACAAAGTTGGAAATGAGGTAAGCAATGCAAGAACGAGTACCTTTGCATAAGACTATGGTAAGTCAAAATGGGTTAGATCTACAACCAAAGTAGGAGATGGTAGTAGTGTCACAATAATAGATAGATGATAATGTAGTTGAACCTATAAAGGAAGAGACTAAGTATGCTCCACCATAGGAGAATCTTGCTATTGTGGTGCAACATCTAATAAACTAGATTCCAAAGAAGGAACCCTCATAAGTAGAGGAGTGTCATTCAGAAGTAAGGAAGGATTAGATGGTGTTATGCAAGAGAAGAGGAAGAAGAGATGGAGAATCAAACACACAACACTTAGATTCACGTGGTTCCCCAAATTTGGGTACGTCCACGAATGGAGAGGGCTGAAGTTCTCTTCTTATTTAAGTGGAATACAAAATGATTAGCACCCTTATGAGTGCCCTAGGTCCATGCTTAAATAGCATGGACAA
The DNA here is from genome assembly GCA_036874045.1 of Cymodocea nodosa. Taxonomy (NCBI): domain Eukaryota; kingdom Viridiplantae; phylum Streptophyta; class Magnoliopsida; order Alismatales; family Cymodoceaceae; genus Cymodocea; species Cymodocea nodosa. Next base: position 16,026,398 of record CM072338.1, on the reverse strand, counting down.
TACAATTTGTCAAATGACCAGAATACCTTTACAAGGATTTAAGTCAGATATTCAACAATCTCCACCTTGACTTGAATTACAAACTCCACATTGAACAAAGCTCTTCATCACAATGACCCATGCAGGGTCAGCAGCATCCATATATGTTGAGCAAGACAAGACAATGCTTGAACTTACTCTTAATCACCCTTTTTGTGAACATATCAGTTGGATTGTCACTGGTGTTGATCTTCAGGATTTTTATTCTATCTTCACTTCTAAGAAAGTGATATCTGACATCAATGTGTTTTGTACAATCATGGAACACATTGTCCTTTGCCAAACAAATGGCACTGAGACTGTCGCAAAAGATATCAGCTCAGTCAACTTGCAATTCAAAGTCTCCAAGTAGCTCTTTTAGCTAGATTCCTTCCTTTGCAACTTTTGTCATTGTCATATACTCAGCATCAGTAGTAAAGAGCGAAATCGTAGGTTGAAGTGTAGATTTGCAACTTACAATTGAATTTACTACTGTAAAAACATATCCTGTTAAGGACGTCCTCTGATCAACATCTCTAGCAAAATCTGAATTTCCTATGTTGAATATCTGACTTGAATCCTTGTAAGGGTATTTTAGTCTTTTTGACAAATTGTATTATCTGTGTTATTTAAGCATGGACCTAAGACACCTATGAGTGTGCTAATCATTTTGTATTCCACTTAAACAGAAGAGAATATTAACCCTCTCCATCCGTGGACGTACTTAAGTTGGGAAACCACGTAAATACAGGTGTTGTGTGTTTAATTCTCCATTTTCTTCTTCCTATTCTTTTGCATAACAATTGATATCAGAACTAGGGCTTAGGAGGAAGTTTTGGTTGAGGGAGAAAACAACCACCGGACGAGTGTGCAGTGCATGGGAAACAACCGCACGACTGCCGCCTGCTTCTCACGTGATTGTCACCTGCTTCTCGTGCGACTGCCGCTTAAGCATCTAACTGTGTGATCGCATTCGTCCCTACACGCGACATTAGAGCCACCTGCCTGCGTCGCCTACATGAGTCGCTCGCGCACTTGCCTGCACGCACCGTCTGCGCACTTGTCTACGCGCAACTTTAGCACATTGCTCACGCATCTGCTTGCATAAATCGCCCACGCACTTGTCTGCACGCACCGCTCATGCATCTATCTACACGTATTGCTGTTTTTTGCCCTAGCACCATCCAGGTTCAGTTAAATATTTTTTTTAGTTGAAGCAGGAGTTTTGTTTGGCTAGGGTATTTACTGTGTTTGTGCAAGTTATCAGAATCAATAGTTGTGATACAGTAAGACATTGGCAGTTAAACAAGAAATAGAAATTTGTTGTTGATTAGATTATCACAACTTGTTGAAAATCTGTTTGTTTGATATCTAAGACTAAAAATGACAACACCAGCTTTGAAAGCGGAGAAATTTAATAGCAAAAATAGCTTTAGCCTTTGGCAAATAAAAATGAGGACTTTGTTGAAGCAACAAGGCATTTGGACTCCCTTAAACAAGGAATCGTCTATGGATAAAAAATCTACAAAATATGAACAACAAGAAGAGAAAGCCCACTCTTCTATTTTGTTATGCCTATCTGATGAAGTTATCATTGAAATTGTTGATGAGACCACAACTTCTGAGTTGTGGAACAAGTTAAAGACGTTGTACATGACAAAATCCCTTACCAACAAATTATTATTCAAGCAGAGGTTGTTCTCTTTGAAGATGAAGGAAGGTACACCGTTGAAGCAACATTTGGATCAGTTAAACACTATTCTTATGGAGCTACGCAATATTAGTGTGACTATTGAAGATGAGGATGCAGCTCTCATTTTGCTTGTTTCACTTCTATTGTCATTTGAAAATTTTGTGCAGTCTTTTGTGGTTGGCAGAGACACAATCACATTGGAAGAAATGAGGTCCAACTTTCACTCAAGGGAACTTAGGTACATGGTTACACATGGGAGCAATGACGCAGGTACATCTAAGTTGATTGCGCACCATGGTGATAGTAGGAGATGTCAATAGAAACAAAACAGCAACAGGCCTAGAAGGAGTAAATCTAAAGGTAAGTACTCCAAGGACACTTGCAACTATTGCAAGGAAAAGGGACATTAGAAAGTAAATTGTCCCAAATTGAAATCCAAAGGGAGTGCGATAGTAGCTGAAAAAGAAGATTCAGCATCAGAAGGTGACTTCTCTTTGACTGTTTGTTGTAGTACATATACAGATCAGCATTGGATCTTAGACTCTGGAGTATCTCATCATATGACTCCCAATAGGGAGTATTTCTACACTTATCAGACTGTTAATAGAGGGCAAATTAGATTAGCAAACGATGATGTTTGCCTTAAAATTAGCATTGGTACAATCAGATTCAAGATGCATGATGGCATGGTGAGAATTCTTGAAGATGTATGGCATGTGCCTAAGCTAGGTAAAAGCTTGATATCCCTGATGACACTTGATTTCAAGGGTTTCAAGTATTCAGCTGGAGGAGGCAAACTGTTGGTCTCAAAATGCTCATTGATAGTGATAAAAGGAGTAAAAAATGGGCCTCTATACATTCTACAATGTTCTCTAATTGTAGGTGATGCTGTCGTAGCTATGAGTGATCAGCAAACCACTTCTACAATTTGACACTTAAGAATGGGTCATTTGGGGCAGAAAGGAATGTAGAAACTTAGCAGTTTGGGCAGACTGAACGGACACAAATTCATTGATATAGAGTTGTGCAAGTATTGCATCTATGGAAAGCAAAAACGTGTACAGTTTGGAACAGGAGAGCATACCACTCAGGAGGCATTAGATTATGTCCACACAGATTGTTGGGGACCTTCTCAACAATCTTCCCTTCCAGATTCCAGATATTTCCTTTCTATAGTAGATGATTATTCACGTATAACATGAGTTTTCATTTTGAAACATAAAGGTGAGGCTTTTAAGAACTTTAAGCAATGGAAGACTCAAGTTGAAAATCAAGTTGGTAGGAAGGTAAAATACTTGAGAACTGACAATGGTTTGGAATTCTGCTCCCATAAGTTTGATAACTTTTGTAAAGAGGCGGGTATCATAAGACACTACACAGTTAGAGGTACTCCACAATAAAATAGAGTTGCAGAACGTCTCAACCGCACGTTGTTGAAAAAAGTAAGTTGCATGCTTTCTCATACTGGATTAGAGAAGAAATTTTGGGCTAAAGCTGTTAACACAGCTTCTTATCTTGTCAATAGGTCACCCTCTAGTGGTATAGGAGACAAGATACCCTATAAAATATGGATGAACAGGACTACAAATTATTCCAAATTGAAGATTTTTGGTTATTCAGCATATTATCATGTAGATAATGGCAAGTTAGAGCCACGTGCTAGAAAGGGCATCTTTGTTGGATATGGTATGGGAGTCAAAGGGTACAGAATTTTTGATAACGAAACAAAAAAAGTAATTTACAGTCGTGATATTACTTTTGATGAAGCCACTTTGATACAAAATGAAAAGTTGCCCATAGTGTCAAAAGAATCCAACACTCCTGAGTAAATAGAGTTTGACTTGTCACAACAATACGTCCGAGAACAAATAACTTCAAATGAAGATCAGCATTTGGACCTAGATGAAAATGCAGATCAACCTGAGGAGGAATCACAAGAGAGATGTGTTGCTAGAGACAGACCTAAGAGAGTTCCTTAACGCCCACAGAAGTATGGTTTCAGCAATATGATTGTTTTTGCCTTGCAGGCTATAAGTGAGGTGGAGGAAGCTATTGATTCTCCAACATATGATGCTGCTATAAAAGATTCAGATGCTACTCATTGGATGAAAGCTATGCAAGAGGAGCTTCAGTTCCTTCAGAAAAATCAAACATGGGATTTAGTGAAGCGTTCAAAAGATAAAAATGTTGTAAATTGTAAGTAGGTGTTCAAAAGAAAAGTTGGAACACAAGGTAATGTTTGGACACAATTCAAGGCAAGATTGGTAGCTAAAGGCTATTCACAACAAGAAGGCGTTGACTACAATGAAGTATTTACACCAGTGGTTAGACACACATCCATCAGAGTTCTTTTGGCTATTGTTACAACAAAAAACTTAGAGCTTGAACAGCTTGACGTGAAAACAGTCTTCCTATATGATGACTTAGAAGAAGAGATATGGATGGAACAGCCAATTGATTTTGTAAATAAAGGGAAATCAGATTTGGTTTGCAAGCTTAAGAAGTACTTGTATGGACTCAAGCAATCTCCAAGACAATGGTATAAAAGATTTAATTCTTTTATTACTAAAGTTGGTTTTCTACGCAACTCCTTTGATTCATATGTGTATATCAAACACTTAAATAATAATACACATGTATACTTGCTCTTTTATGTTGATGATATCTTAATTATAGCCAAAGATATCAATGTTATACAGGATTTGAAAAATACCTTAAAGTCTGAATTTGCAATGAAAGACTTAAGTGTTGTAGGCAAGATCCTAGGGATGGAGATACAACGTGACATAAATGTTGGAAAGCTATTTCTTCATCAACACAACTATGTGCAGAAGATTTTGAATAGATTTGGAATGGCTTCTAGTAAAGCCATTGGAACATCCTATGACAGAAATCTTCAATTATCTTTAGCCATGACATCTCAAACACAATCAGAAACGAAATACATGAAACGCGTTTCTTACTCTTAGGCTGTTGGGAGCTTGATGTATGCAATAGTATGTACTTGCCTAGATTTGGCCTATCCTCTTAATGTGGTAATTAGATTTATATCAAATCTAGGGAAAGACCATTAGCAGGCTGTAAAGAGAATTTTCAGATATTTGAAGGGAACTTCAAATGTTGGGCTGATATATGGTGTCAAACAGAATTGCAGTATGGCAGGATATTCAGATTCAGATTTTGCTGGAGATGTTGATCAGAGGAAGTTCTTAACAGTATATGTTTTTACAGTAGCAAGTTCAGTTGTCAGTTGGAAATCTACACTTCAGCCTATAGTTTTGCTCTCTACTACCGAGGCTGAGTACATGGCAATGACTGAAGCTGGAAAGGAAGGAATCAGGCTAAAAGGGCTACTTGGAGACTTTGGATTACAAATTGACAGAGCTAATATCTTCTGCGACAATCTCAATGTCATTTGTTTGGCAAAGGACAATGTGTTCCATGATCGTACAAAACGCATTGATGTCAGATATCACTTTCTTAGAAGTGAAGACAGAATAAAGATCTTAAAGATCAACACCAAAGACAATCCAACTGATATGTTCACAAAAAGGGTGATTGAGAGTAAGTTCAAGTATTGTCTTGACTTGCTCAACATATATGGATGCTGCTGATCTTGCATGGGTCATTGTGATGGAGAGCTTTGCTCAAGATGGAGTTTGTAATTCAAGTCAAGGTAGAAATTGTTGAATATCTGACTTGAATCCTTGTAAGGGTATTTTGGTCTTTTTGACAAATTGTATTGTCTATGCTATTTAAGCATAGACCTAGGGCACCTATGAGTGTGCTGATCATTTTGTATTCCACTTGAACAGAAGAGAATATTAGCCCTCTCCATCCGTGGACGTACCCAAGTTGGGGAACCACGTAAATCTAGGTGTTGTATGTTTAATTCTCCATTTTCTTCTTCCTATTCTTTTGCATAACATCCTACCATACTGCAATTCTGTTTGACAGCATATATCAACCCAACATCTGAAGTTCCCTTCAAATATCTGAAAATCCTCTTTACAGCCTGCCAATGGTCTTTCCCTAAATTTGACAAATCTGCTTACCACACGAAGAGGATAGGCCAAATCTAGGCAAGTACATACCATTGCATACATCAAGTTCCCAATAGCCTGGGAGTAAAGAACGTGCTGCATGTATTCCTTTTCCGATTGTGTTTGAGGTGACATGGCTGATGATAATCGAAGATTCCTGTCATAGAGTGTCCCAATGCCTTTACTAGAAACCTTTCCAAATCTATTCAAGATCTTCTACACATAGCTGTATTGATGAAGAAACAGATTTTCAACACTTTTGTCACATTGTATCTCCATCCCTAGGATCTTGCCTATAGCACCTAAGTCTTTCATTGTAAATTCAGACTTCAAGGTATTTTTCAAATCCTATATAACATTGATATCTTTGGCTATAATTAAGATATCATCAACATACAAGAGCAAATATACATGTGTACCATTATTTAAGTGTTTAATATACACACATGAATCAAAGGAGCTGTGTAGAAAACCAATTTTGGTAATAAAAGAATCAAATCTTTTATACCATTGTCTTAAAGATTGCTTGAGTCCATACAAGGACTTTTTAAGCTTGCAAACCAAATCTGATCTTCCTTTCTTTACAAAACTAATTGGTTGTTTCATCCATATTTTCTCTTCTAAGTCATCATATAGAAAGGCTGTTTTCACGTCAAGCTGTTCAAGCTTTAAGTTCTTCGTTGCAATAATTGCCAAAAGAACTCTAATGGACATGTGTCTAACCACTGGTACAAATATTTCATTGTAGTCAACGCCTTCCTGTTGAGAATAGCCTTTAGCCACCAATCTTGCCTTAAATTGTGTCCCAACATTGTCTTGTGTTCCAACTTTTCTTTTGAACATCCACTTGCAATCTACAACATTCTTATCTTTTGGACGCTTCACTAAATCCCATGTTTGATTTTCTGAAGGGACTGAAGCTCCTCTTGCATAACTTCCATCCAATGAACAACATCTGAATCCTTCATAGCAACATTATATGTCAGAGGATCAATAGCTTCCCCCACTTTACTTGCAACCTACAAGACAAAAAAAATCATATTGCTGAAATCATACTTCTGCGAGAACTGAGGAACCCTCCTAGGTCTATCCTTAGCAACACATCTCTCTTGTGATTCCTCCTCAGATTGATCTGCACTTTCATCTGGATCCAAATGCTGATCTTCATCTGAAGCTATTTGTTCTGAGACATACTGTTTTGATAAGTCAAACTCTACCTACTCAGGAGTACTGAATTCATCTGACACTATGGATAACTCTTCATTCTGTATCAAAATGGCCTCATCAAATGTGACATCACGACTGTAAATTACTTTTCTTGTTTCTCTATCAAAAATTATGTACCATTTGACTTCCATACCATATACAACAAAGATGCCCTTTCTAGCACGTGGCTCTAACTTGCCATTATATACATGATAGTATGTTGAACAACCAAAAATCTTCAATTTGGAATAATTTGCAGCCCTGTTCATCCGCACTTCATAATGTATCTTGTCTCCTATATCACTAAAGAGTGACCTGTTGACAAGATAAGAGGCTATATTAATAGCTTCAGTCTAAAACTTCTTCTCCAATATGGCATGAGAAAGCATGGACCTTGCTTTCTCCAACAACGTGCGGTTGAGACGTTCTACAACTCCATTTTATTGTGGAGTGCCTCTAACTATATAGTATCTTGTGATACCCGCCTCTTTACAAAAGTTATCAAACTCATGGGAGCAGAATTTCAAACCATTGTCAATTCTCAAGTATTTTACCTTTCTACCAACTTGATTTTCAACTTGAGTATTCCACTGCTTAAAGCTCTTGAAAGCCTCACCTTTATGTTTCAAAATGAAAACCCATGTCATATGTGAATAATCATCTACAATAGAAAGGAAATATCTAAAACCTGCAAGGGAGGGTTGTTGGAAAGGTCTCTAACAATCTGCATGGACATAATTTAATGTCCCTTGAGTAGTATGTTCTTCTCTTCCAAACTGTACACGTTTCTGCTTTCCATAGATACAATGCTTGCACAACTCTACATCAATGAATTTGTGACCATTCAGCCGGCCCAAACTGCTGAGTTTCTGCATTCCTCTTTGACTCAAATGACTCATTCTTGAGTGACAAACTGCAGAAGTGGTTTGCTGATCACTCATAGCTGCAGCAGCATCACCTATAACTGAAGAACCTTATATAATGTATAAAGGCCCATTTTTGACTCCTTTCATCACTACCAATGAGCCTTTTAATACCAACAATTTGCTTTCTCTATCTGAATACTTGAAACCCTTGGAATCAAATGTCATCAGGAATATCAAGTTCTTGCCTAACTTGGGCACTTGCCATACATCCTCAAGAGTTCTTACTGTGTCATCATGCATCTTGAATCTGATTGTACCAATGTCAACTCTAAGGCAAACATCATCATTTACTAATCTAACTTGTCCTCCATTAATAGTGTGATAAGTGTAGAAATACTCCTTATTGGGAGTCATATGATGAGATGCTCTAGAGTCTAAGATCTAATGTTGATTTGTATATGCACTACAACAAATAGTCAAAGAGAAGTCACCTTCTAACGTTGAATCTTCCTTTTCAACTACTGTCGTACTCCTTTTGGATTTCAACTTGGGACAATTTACTTTCCAGTGTTCCTTTTCCTTGCAATAGTTGCAAGTATCATTGGAGTACCTACCTTTAAAATTACTCTTTCCTCTACGTCTATTGTTGCTATTTTGTTTCTATTGACATTTCCTACTATCACCATGATACATAGTCAAACTCAGATGCACCTGCGTCATTGCTCCTATGTGAAACCATGTACCTAAGTTCCCTTGAGTGAAGACTGGACCTTACTTCCTCCAATGTAATTGTGTCTCTACCAATCACAAAAGACTACACAAAATTCTTAAATGATAATGGAAGTGAAACAAGCAAAATGAGGGTTGCATCCTCATCTTCAACAGTCACACCAATATTGCATAGCTCCATAAGAATAGTGTTTAATTGATCCAAATGTTGCTTCAACGGTGTACCTTCCTTTATCTTCAAAGAAAACAATCTCTGCTTGAGCAATAATTTGGTAAGGGATTTTGTCATGTACAACTTGTTCCACAACCCAAAAACTGTGGTCTCATCAGTAACTTCAATGATAACTTTATCAGATAGGCATAGCAAAATAGTAGAGTGAGCTTTCTCTTCTTGCTATTCATACTCTGCAGATTTTCTATCCATAAACGACTCTTTGTTTAAGAGAGTCCACATGCCTTGTTACTTCAATAAAACCCTCATTTTTATTTACCAAAGGCTGAAGCTGTTTTTACTGTTAAATTTCTCCACTTTCAAAGCCGGTGTTGTCATTCTAAAAAATTCTATTAGATGCAACCAACATTCTGAAACACAAGTGAAACTCAAATGCAAATACTACTATCCTAAACAATCAGCACACAAGTTGAAAATGAGGGCAAGCACACACAAGTTACTAATTCCAGCAATACAAATGCAAGTACTGAAATGCACTTGAATGCCCTAATTTTCAAAATCTAGAAATCCCCAAACGTTCACAGTAATTAAATGCAAGATTGCATTCACAAAGGTCGATGGAAAGCATAGCTTACCACCTTTCTTTTCCTGAACACAATAGACGGCCAGTAACTACAACCTCTAGATGAGCTCCAATAAGCAACATGCACATAATGCATGGATGGGATGCTCAAACGCGTGCAAGAGATGTGCAGACGAATGTGTGCAAGCAAACGCGCAGGGACGAACGTGCGTAGACGAACGCATACGAGCATGTGCAGGCAGATGACTTCCAAACGACACATGCAAGCAAACTCGCGTGCGCAAATGAACTCGCACGTAGACTGTGCACGCAAGGGACTGGCAAGGATGGCTGCTGGTCTTCCGACAGACTTCTCCTCTCTCCAATCATATATTTTTCTCTTCTAAAACCTTAGGATGATCCCAAAAGAACCCTAAGCTTTGATACCAATTGTTATACAAGAAAAGAGGAAGAAGAGATGGAGAATCAAACACATAACACCCGGATTTACGTTATTTCCTAAACTTGAGTACGTCCACGGATGGAGAGAGCTGAAGTTCTCCTCCTGTTTAAGTAGAATACAAAATGATCAACACCCACATGAGTGCCCTAGGTCTATGCTTAAATAGCATGGACAATACAATTTGTCAAATGACTAGAATACCCTTACAAGGATTCAAGTCAGATATTCAACAGATGGATTATCCAAAGTAGGGAAATAAGGAACATCATCTTGAAAAATGACATCGACAAAACTAAAATATTGGTGGGTGGGTAGATAACATTGATATCCTATTTGATATGGATAACTAACAAAGATACATTTAATAGGCTAAGGAGACAACTTATCTAAACCAGGAGATAAGCTCTTTACAAAGGCTATACACCTAAAATCCTTAGGAGGCAAAGGAAACAACTCTTTTTTCAATGAAAGACGCCAAAGAGGAGTAGCTCCTCCTAAGGGAAAAGAGGGCATATGATTGATCTAAGTGACATCATTAGACCAAAGATACTTAAGTACATTCATATCAACTAAAAAAAAATGAACATCCAAAATATGATGATGTTTACACTCGACAACTTTATTTTGTTGAAATGTATGTGTACAAATAGTTTAATGTCGAATACTTTGATTTGCACAAATAGAAGTAATAGTAGATTAAGTAAATTCAAGAGCATTATCAATATAAAATACTTTAGGAGTAACACCAAATTGAATTTGAATTTCATTGAAAAACATTTTAATGATATCAACAATGGTTTGACAATCTTTCAACAAATACATTCAAGATGCACATGAAAAATTGTTAATAAATACAACATAGTAATGATATCTAGATAAAGACGTGACCCAAGCAGGTCCCTAGATATCACAATGGATAATACCAAAAGACTTAAGAATCCAAGTTAACTTATGATTATGAAAGATAACATGAAAGTACTTACCTAAAATATAGGATTGACATTGAAATTGACCAATGGAGATCCATGTCAAGACTTCTCAAAGCTTCTAATGTGATATCCGAGACAACGATGCCAAAGAAGAGGAGAATCACTAGATTTGCAAATAGTAGCTAAACCTTGAAAAATATCATCACAAATAAGAGTGTAAATACCATGTCCATGTTCATGACCTACACTAATTCTCCTTCCCATCTATAGATCTCGAAAGGTGCAATGAAAAATCAAATACATAAAACATACAATCTAAAGATATGTTCTGGTCGATGGGAATAGTGTCCTCACTAAAGAGAGAGCAGCTACAACATCAACTAAGGTTATAGAGTTAATATTAGGTAGCTCGATCAAATGGCTAAATAAGGTAAGGTTGCCTATAATATGGTTAGAAGTTCCTAAATCAATAATTCAAACATCATTATGAGTAGATGTGAGTAAAGTAGAGTTATTAGACTCAAGAACATGGTTGGTCATTGCGTCATTGGCTTGTTGAACATGATAGATCATTACTTCATTTACATTAGCTTGTGTCATTTGAACAACTCTAGTTTCAGTGTTGACTGTGGCATGTTTCTGATGTGATGGAGTAGTTACCATATAAGCATTAGCAAGTGGTGCAATTGGACATCTAAACTTGTCCTAACACTTCTTAAAAGGATGATTCTTTCTCCCAAAATAAATATATGGTGTTCATGTAACATTACAACCTCCAGATCTCCCTTTGCCATGTTGAGATGAATCTCTATGACCTCCAAATGTGACAACCAAAGTAGATGTCTTGTGAGATATGCTAGATTCAATTGCTAGTATAGTAATCGATACCCGTAAACATTTATTGAAAGTTGCCTGAAGAGTTGGGAATACATCTGTTACAAGAATCTACCCATGAATTTGACTAGAAAGCTTTGGTTGTAGGTTGGCAAGGAGAGCAACCCCCAATTCTTCATGATATCAGTGTCAAGTTGTGGTGTTTGGTGTCGGAGGTTGATATACATCAAGCTCGTCAAGCAGGCCTTTAAGTTGAATATAAAAGGCATAAGTTGTACTTTCTCCTTGCTTGTGAGCAAATAATGACTCAAACTTCATATACTCTGGAAATATTATGTTCATTTTCATAAGTAGCCCTTGGGATTTCCCAAATCAATGGGTAAGATGAACTCTAGAGAAACTCCTAGCAATGCTCTCTTCTATGATATTGAAGAACTATGATATAATAGTAGCATCTAAAGCTCACCAAGCAGCATACCTATCTGATTTGGTGTCAGGTACATCTTGGTATAAGTATTTTTTTTTCATCTAAGATATTGCAAACTCCTCAAACGTTAGTGCCCAATGATGATAATTGAGCTCATTCAACTTGACATGTAACGATGAGCTTTCTAAAGAAAGATTCTACTAGAGTTGAAGATGAAGCAACAATCGTAAAGTCTAAATTAAAAAAAATGGTTTATTCAAATAGATTGTTTACTATAGGTTATACTATCATCTGATTCTACTATAGGGAAGATGACAGACAGTTAGTTCTTTCGATTCTATTGTTGTCACCATCATCCGATTCTATTGTTTGAAAGATGACAGACAATCAACTAGCGACACATTTGATTCTCTTGACATCGTTTGGTCTATCAATGACGAGTTGAAGATGAACCTTGATTGACGTCATCCTGTTCTGCCAATGTCGAGCTAAAGACGAATGCTGACAGAGCCATCGATCAAGCTTGGATGGGATTGTGATGGCTAGAATGGGGTTGACCAACTCGGGCATCAACCTAGCCCATTGCCATTGACAAAGGCAACTTGCGACCTAGTCATCAACCAATGATAACTTTTATTGTGTGTTTGTAATTGATAGAGAAGAAGATGAAGAGCAACTGTGACAACAAACAAGGGAAGGCAGGTTGAGCAGACAAACAAGGGTGGTGGCTAGCGAAATCCCTAATCTTAAATTAAGCTCTGATACCAACTTGAAATAAGAGATTAGGGAAGAAAAAAGTCATTATCTTATTGATTAAATGGGTATATATACAAGAGCATGATATACGGATCCACAAAACCCATTTACCCATTTACAGATGTATTTTAACTATGTGCAAACCAAAAATCTTTGGGAGAATTGACATTAGATCCTTGAAGCATTTCGATGTGACCATTTTGTATAAGCAACTATGGAGGTGTAAACTAAGGACCAATGATCTTTAGGACAAGGTGATTAACAGTAAGTACAGACCACTTCTGTGGCCTAAATCTAAGCCATCAAATCTCCATAGGAGGCTATCTTCCTTGCAAGGCATGTTCAGCACTTTTGACTACCAAGAAACTTGGTGATGTACAATAGAACTTTTCATTGCAGCACAGAATGGTGCACAATTGATAGAAGAAATCAAGCAATTTCAGTGGATATAGATTTAGATGGTAGACAAATATAATAGTTACTAGGGTTTGCTATGATCCGAGATGTAGCAATCTCCAAGAGTTCACACAACTCAATACAATCATGATATGACATTACAAACCCTTCAACCCTTAAATACAACTGGCCATGCAATACCACCAAATTGGGCAGCCGGTCAATTGTGCAGTCAAATACGACCCACCTGGATAGTCTGGAGAAATATCTGGACAATTGGATACCTCAAGTTTGGATGACCAAACACCCCAATCTGGATGAGCAGACACCCCAGTCCAGATGACCAAATGCCATTAACTGGACATCTGGTAGAAACAACCAGACACCCAAACTGCCAACCACCTGTTGCATGCTGGCAAGATTTTGGGAAGATGGGTGGTGTGCTGATTTCAGTTCTGTTGGCAAGTTCCTTGAACTTTACAGCCTCACAGCATTAAAAAAGGGGACTGTAGCAGGCATGGGTCATTACATTGGCTGCTCCTGATCATGGCACTTCAGATTAGGAGGAATCTCTAAGGATAATGAGATTGCAGAGTTAAGCTACATGCTTGAGCTGCTATCCCATGCAGGCCTGGCTACAGATGGTAAAGATGAGATAGTTTGGACCTTAGAAAATTCCAGCCGCTACTTGGTAATGAGTTGCTATAATTTCAGAAGTGACCCAGATGGTAGTCAATGGCAATATCACACCTTTGTTTGGGCTTGCAACTCACCATTGAAGGTGAGACTTTTCATGTGGCTTCTTATGCATAAGATACTGGTTACTAAGGTTTTTCACATAAAATGGGCTGTGGCATCTGTGGGAAGAGTTGGAGGACTGAAACCACCCTTTTTATGCATATATGTTAAGAAGGTCTGGGTCTCTATGCTGTACATATTCTTCAAGAAGCATCTGAGTTTAACTCCATGGATAGTTTCCACATGGAAATCATGATATACTTAAAGGCAAGCCATGAGAAGAAAAGAGAAACAAACGTCTGCTATTGCATGCTATCTGCTGGTCTGTTTGGTGACACGGGAATAATGTGATTTTTAATGGAAAGCCTTGGTTGGAGGCTGAAGCCATAATGTTCGCTTCCGAACACTAAAATTCTTGGGCTTCATTTATTGGGAGTGTGTAATCTGCTGTATTTGAGTCCACCCTATTCAGGGTTTCTGGGTTTTATTTTTCTTTTTTGTGGGTCTGATCTTCTTGATCTGGTCTTGTAAGATCCCAGATGTTTTATTATTAATAAGAATTCAGCCAACTTATATTTCAAAAGATAACCCAAGGAAGAAAGAGATCGTGTTTCCTAGAAATCTTTAAGATAATCACTGGAAGTTGAGCAAATGAAAGCAAAACTTTATGAATTCGAATCCAAAATTTGATGATTGTGACATTTAACTAATTTTCATGATCCAAATGCAACATTATAAGGGAAGGGAATAGTCAAACCTTTTCTCGTTTTCTCCAACAACTAATTCCTTCAAGACCAACTTAAAGGACTCGTAACATTCAAGAACAGCACATTTCATGTATTCATCAGCACAAATGCGCTTCCAGAGATCAAAATCTTTCAGAGATCGGTATTGAGCAGCCATATCCAATGCAATAGGAATCTATATCCAAATGAGCATAGAATTTTGATAACTAAAATAATATGAGTAATATCTCTTTTTCAAAAGAAAATCAGTTTCAGACCAAAAAAGGAAATGTGCAAGAAATTGAAGCTGGTGTAACAAACCTTGCTGGCAAGCAGAAAAGGTGGCCACTGTATTAGTTTCAGATCAAAATCTGATGAGTAAGGAACCAGCAGCAGATCCATTTCTCTGAATTAAAAGAAAAGGAACCTCATAAGTAAAAAAGAAATAAAAGATGAAGAAAATAGCATACTTTCTTAAAATCATTAAAAGGCCTTTCCTATCACTTATAAGGTCCTCTTCTCGGAAACTGCATATGACTTCATTCCACAACTGAGAAAATTTTGCAAACTCGGTTCTTTCATTTGGAGATGCCTGAATTTTATTTGCATTAGTCCCAAAGAATCAACTATAAGAAATTTAAGTTCAATAACACAGAAAATAAGAAAAAACCGCTGCAAATCTCCTTGAGAAAGAAAACCCCCTCCATTTCCTTTCTGATGGTACCAAATATGTGTTGAATGCTCCTGGTAGAGATTGAAACCGTGATCTCAGCATGCCTAGTGTTCGAATCTGTAAAGGCCAAATAAATAGTAGGTATTAACCATTTGAGCTCATTTTACTTCAGGTACCTTACAACCATCATATCTGTGGACACTATCTTTTTTTTAAAAAAATAAGGAAGCAAAAAATAGGCTTTAAAATATGGAAATTTTTGAATACGTGTTGAAAATTTCACTTAATCAACCACTTTGCTAAAGGCCTAGAAATTCAAATATTTTGCTAAATTAAAATAATTAATTTTTAGTTAAAAAGTAGAAATAAATAAAATTTCAGATTACAATAAAACTTAAACACATGGTAGATTATATTATAAATTAATAAACTATATAATTAGATATTATATTTAAAAATTTTCAGATTGTCTATATAAAAATGTCCTTAAAAGGCATATATAGGAATAGTTTTGATGGCAATTGATATCCTATATTTCTTGTAGTAATATACACCAAGCACAGTTGTAGAGACTATTTTTAAAAGCAAATACATGAGCAGAAAAAAATAAACATATGGTCTATGTTTTCAAATATTTATAAGTAATGGAGAGTTTCACATAAATGTATTAAAGGTATCTTGATCTAAACTCTAAAGGTATTAAAATTCAACTCATTTTGTTAAATTTCAATGGTATAACTTTACATTAATAATTAACCATGAATATAACTTGGATTGGGATTAAATTTTGACACAGTAGATTATCATATATATGACTAACTATTTCATTAGCTTTTCTAAAAAACAAAAATTGAAAAAAAAGATGTCTATAGGAAGGTCTTCCACAACTGTTAACCATTCCCATTAACTAAAGCACAACAAAAACTCCTGGTTAATTTGTATAAACATTACTAAAGAAACCTTACAAAGTCAAAATATAAATCACTCGGGATGTTTGATTTAGATATGGACATAAGCTCAAACTATTGCCTCCCTGAAATAAATAATAATCATAATTGTGAAGATGGCACCACACAACTTTCATATTGAAGATGTTTATGTTTAAATGAGTAATTTCTGTTATTAGCTCATCAAATATGGGGGAATTGAAACTCAGCCATGGGAAAATTACATATTGGTGCATTTAAGGCCACTAAAATATATTGTATGGATAATACAAGTATAATTTATTTCAAATAAAAATATGCATGAAAAATTGAAAAATTAATGCATAACATGTTAGGATCATATTTTGATGATGATCACGATATTGCACTTAGTAAATTGGATGTTTATTTAAAACTCATAAAGTTAAGGTTTGTCACATGGATAATTTAAAGATTTATATGAGGTTTAAAGTTTACGAAAATTTAAGAAATGTGGTAGGAAATTTTGTAGACTTAAGTTACATAAGTAATTTAAAGTTTTACGTGAATTTTATTAAAAAAAGTTGTAGAGTTAGTGTTAACCTTACGAGTTTTATATATAAGTTATGAATAACTCAATGAGTTCTTATCATAGATTTTTGTTAGTAAAATTGTTATATTTTGATGATGAAAAACTACACATTTAATATTGAACATCTATATAGATAAGTTTTCATAGAATTTAAGTCTAGTCGATCACTTTAAAGATTAAGTACATATATATCTCATTTTCTCGAATGATTTTTTGAATAGTTAGGTGAATTGCTCGAAAGATTTCATGGCCAGTGTTTAAATGTGTCATTTTGTTAGTCGATAACATAGATTATTTACCATCTGAATATCTCAATGACTTATTGTGTTTTTCTTTTTGAATATTTAATTGTCAAACAATCTTATGCTTTTATATCTCAGAAAATGAGAATGAACAAAAGAGAAAACATATGTATATGTGAAAAATTAATGTATCAAAAGATCAAGTGCATGGCTCTCTGCAACCAGAATTCTTGGTGATTCAACTTTTGAAAGGAGAAAGTGCAAAGACAATTTTGGAGTATTTCATAAGGAAAACATCAAAAGTTCACATCAGGGTTTGAACTTATTTTTCTATTCTCTTGTGAATTACATTGTAATATCAAATGCTTATATGTTGAATTTTCTGATAGTTCAATAGGATTTTATCTAAGAAAAACTTAACTCACCAAGGTGTAGTGAGTGGCATTCTCAAATTTGGTGATTTGAAAAGAATGTGAGGTTGGTACCTCATCTGAACAATACGATTGCCTTGTTGATATAGGGTCGATGTCCTATGTTGTGCACAAAATGATACTTTGTGCATTATAGTTGGGTATTTAGCTAGAAAATATCATTGTAAAAGTTTATAAACTCTTGTAGAGGTTGACATTAAGCCTTGAAAAATACCATATTAGTAGAATTCTTAAGTTTGAGGTCTTAAAGAGTAGGCTAGCCTGTTTAAGTGAACTGCTATTAAAATCCTTGTATATTCTTCATTATTTTATTTATATAGTTTCATTATTTGCTATGATAATTGTGAACTGATAGAAATAAAATTGATAACTCTGATAAAAGAAATTGAAATGAGTTAAAAATAAGTAGGAATATTAAGAAAACTCATTATTCACCTCTCTTCTAATGAGCTTTGATTCAATAATATAGTATACTTCAAATAATAAGCAAAGATAAGATATGCTCCAAAATATTTATGATGAGTTCTGACTGGTTGGGTGGTTTGTCGCATGTAATGCGAAGTGATCCAGCAATCTATGGTGGAAGATTGGAGAGAATGGCAAATGTGAAGGTTTCGGCTACAATTCGAGAAGTAAACTCTCTAAAGCACAAATGATATTACCAAATGTACAAAAGAAACATGAGCCTTGCTCTAGCATTACAATCTTGCCCCAACAATAAACATAAGAATAAATGACATATAACTTAGGTGAACGATAATAAGTCCAATTAGGAGTTCAGTCTAGTCCAGCTAGTTTAGGTTAGTTTGGCCACACTTCTGTTGCACTACCCCACGATGGACAAGACCTTGTCCTCAAGGCCTGAAAATTGAGCAAGCAACTATTAATAATCTTCCCATGTGACAGATGAAACATATTTACCTTCCATTGCATAAGTATTTTTGTTCCTGCAACATTTCCTTTTTCTTCATCCAGCAATCAAGTGTTTTATGAGGCTCCTTGATAGCAATTATACATGTAATGGGTTGTGTCAGCCCAACATAGCTAGCATTTTTTCCAGCCCAAGCACTGTTCATGCTGAGCTAGATCATGCCAAATATTGGCTAGTGCAATCTAGACATGACCCATTGGTACTAGCCCAACCATACGAGGTTGATTAACAATATGATCAAACCATGTCAGGCTAGACCAACATAAATCTCCCTCCCTATCATGGTGATAGTAGCTTTGTCGACTTCCTCTCCTTCTCCGACGAAATTCTCCAAGTTGAATGTCACTAGCAGCAAGCTCAACGAAACCAATTACCACCATTGGTTTGCTACTTTCAAGACATTTGTCATCTCCCAATTCAAGGAACACCATCTCATGTAATCGTCACCATCGGAATCTAATCTATCATATCATGCTTGGTGGGTTGTCGATGCCAACTATTATCTCCTGGCTTATCAACAACATCGAGGATTCCTTCGCCCACAACATCTCTTGCACGTGTCCAGCTCACCGTATCTGGGAAGCCCTTTGCTCAACATACAGTAACATCTAGAACATCTCTCAAGTTTACGAGCTCTATGATTCTCTCTTTTCACACAAATAGGGTGATCAATCCTTACACACCTTCTACATAAAGCTTCATGATCTTCTCAAGGAAATGGACATTTATCAACCTCTCTCCCAAGATTTGTCCACATAGAAACACTACCTTAAAGAGCTTGATGTAGCTCTCTTCTTGGTCAACATTCGCTTAAAACTCATAACTCAACTCCAAGGACAAATACTAGTTGTTAATATCCTCCCTTCCATGCTAACCACTTTCAACAAAGCTCTTCGAATTTCCCATGCTTCTTCCACACCTTTCGTTGAAGTCATTACCTTAGTGATCACTTCCTCTAGTCACGATTCCTCAAACAATAACTATGGTGGAAAGGTACTTCTGGTGGACGTGGATCATCTAGGACTTCTTGTGCTCATTGTGGATGTCAAAATCATCCTTTTGAGAAATAATAGGACAAATTTGGTCATCATCCTACCCCTACATCTATTAAGCATTCTGTTTCTCCATTTGTTATTGTTGCACCTTTGTAGGCCAACATGGTACAAATTACTTAATCTAACTTTGATTAGTTAATGATTTATCAAACTCAACAATAAGGTGAGGCAACAACTGCCCATGTTCTCCCTACAGGTATATCTACATTTCACACATCTTCTACATCCAATTTTCCTTGGATTATTGATTCTGATGCTTCTAACCATGTTACAAGAGATGACTCCCTTTTCTCCCACCTAACTCGCCAATCCAACATTAAATCTATTGCCATTGCCGATGAAAGTAGCTACTAAGTCTCCGATGAAAATACTATACTCATCACCTCCAACATCACTTTGAACAAAGTTCTTTATATCCGACAAGTTTTTGTGAACCTACTTTCCCCTAGTGTTATCAGTAAATAACTTTTTTGTTTTGTAATCTTCTATCATTTCTATTGCATGTTTTAGGATCTATAGACAAAGAGGCAAATTGGTGTTGGCCATGATCACAGTCGAGGAGTCTATATTTTAGCCAAAGATGTGATCCCTTGAGAGCTTGCAGCTGTTGTTACCCCTACTAGTAGCTCATTTCTTCTTTGGCATTGGCATATCGATCATCACTCCCCTCAAAAGTTGAAGGAGGCTTTACCTTAGGTGTCTATTCCATATTTTAGTTGTTCTCCATATATCATAAGTAAGCAATTTCATGTTACTTATGCCTAAGGGCCTACTCAGGTTGAGTTTATGTCTGGTCATTGTTATTATATTGTATTTGTTTATGTTTTTTCACAAACATCTTGGTTGTATCTATTATAAAATCATCAAACTATCTTGCATATTATTACTTCTTTCCTTAATGAAACTTAGAATGAATTTAATATTGTTCTCAAAATTCTTCACACTGATAATGTACTTGAATTTACCTAGTCTTCTCTTACTTCCTTTGTGTACAACTTATGACATACTTCATCAAACCACATGTGCACATATATCTCAACAAAATAGTGTTGTTGAATGCAAACATCATCACTTCTTAGATGTTGCGTGCTCTTTTGGTTAAGATGCATGTGCCTAAATTTCTTTAGTCTAATGTTGTCTTCACGGCTTTCTATCTTATTAATCATTTACCATCTAGTTCCTTAGGTGGTGTCATTCCTATGCAATGTCTTTTGCTTGATAAAGAAGTTTTTCCTCTTCCTCTTAGAGTTTTTAGGTACACTACCTTTATCAAGAACCTCTCTTAATCTTAATAAGTTATCTTCATGTTTTCTTCATTATGTGTTTATGGGATACTTTCATTCCTCTAAGGGATATCATTCCCCTACTCAACATTACATTATTTCAACTGATGTAATCTTTCAGGAGGATGTGCCTTATTTTCCTATTTCTCCTTCATCTTCCTCTCCATCCTTGTTTAAGTCTCCTACTGTTGTTATTTTCCACCCTATGGTTGAGTCTTCTCAAGTTTCTAAGGTACCTTTTAAGATGTCATCTTTACCACTCTCTTCTTCCTCTTTTGTTTCTTTCATACCTTCCTCGACAAAATCCTCTGCCCTACCATCTTCTCCTCAACCTCACCCTCATGAAGACACTTCTTCCTCTTCACCTCCATCACCACCACCCTTGTAGGTATATCATCAACAGCCACATCTAGCTCTCACACCATTGGTTACACTTTTGTCTCCCTCTATGGTAGATTCTCCACCTGGCCTTGATGTTCTCATTGCCTTGCACAAAGGTACTCACACATATACTATGCATCTTATATCCAATTTTATTTCCTATGATGTTTTTCCCCTACTTACCATACCTTTGCTCAATCCCTCACATCATGTACTGCCTTTGTCAAGAACCTCTCTCCTATTCTTGATAAGTTATCTTCTTGTTTTCTTCACTATGTGTTTGTGGGATATTCTCGTTCCTTTAAGGGATATCGTTCTTATCATTCCCCTACTCGACATTACATTACTTCAACAAATGTAATCTTTCAGGAGGATGTGCCTTATTTTCCTATTTCTCCTCCATCCTCCACTCCATCCTTGTTTAAGTCTTCTAACCATTATTGTTTCTCACCCTATGGTTGAGCCTCCTCGAGCTTCTAAGGTACCTCTTAAGATGTCATCCTTACCACTCTCTTCTCCCTCTTCTATTTCTTTCATACCTTCCTCAACAAAATCCTCTACCCTACCATCTTCTCCTCAACCTCACCCTCATGAGAACACTTCTTCCTCTTCACCTCCATCACCACCACCCTTGTAGGATATCATCAACAACCACATCTAGCTCTCGCACCATCAGCTACACCTTTGTCTCCCTCCATGGCAGATTCTCCACCAGACCTTGATGTTCTCATTGCCTTACACAAAGGTACTCGCACATGTACTATGCATTATATATCCAATTTTGTTTCCTATGATGTTTTTTCCCCTACTTATCATACCTTTGCTCAATCCCTCACATCAGAATCTTTACCCAAAAATTATTGTAAGGCACTAACTCTTCCACATTGGAAGTCTGCTATGGATGTTAAAATGTAGGTTCTACTTAAGCAAGGTACATGGCAATTGGTTCATCGTACTTCTCACATGCTCATGGCTGGTTGCTATTGGGTTTACACTATGAAATACAATCTTGATGGTTCAATTACTCGTCACAAAGTTCAACTGGTGGTTCGTGGTTACACACAAACTCATGGTATTGATTACTTTGTCACTTTTTCTCTTGTGGCTCAGCTACCCACCATTAAGATCATTTTTTCCTTGGCTATTACTTGATCTTGGACACTTTCTCAACTTGACATTCATAATGTTTTTCTTTATAGTGATCTTCAAGAGAAAGTTTACATGGAGCAACCTCTAGGGTTTGTTACTCTAAGGGAGAATTAAGTCTAGTGTCTCAAGAAAGCTATATATGCTTTCAAATAAAGTCTCAAAGCTTGGTTTGAGAAATTTAGTTCCATCATAGGTTCTCATGGATTCCACAATAATTTGGTTGATAGTTCCATATTTATTCAGAAGTTTTCTACTAGCTGCAATATCTTAGCTATCTATATTGATAACATTTTGCTCATAGGTTATGACATCGAGGGAATAGCATTCACCAAGGACTTTCTTGGTAAGCACTTCATTCTTCATGATATAGGACGACCTTGTTATTTTCTTGGGATTGAGATTGCGTATAACCAAAGCAAGATATCTTTATTTCAAAGGAAATATGTCTTAGACTAATTGGAAGAAACTAGTCTCTTGGGTGTAAACCAAAAAACACTCTAATGGATAATAACCCTCTATTCTAGGACGAAGATTCAACACCTCTTAATGATCCTGATAGTTATTGTAGACTTCTTGAGAAGTTGATCTACTTGATTGTAACGCTTGAGCTAGTTCATGTAAAAACCTCGAGAAGTGCATTGGCAAGGAGCATTTAGGGTTGTTACTACAACAAAGGTTGCCCTGGCAAAGGATTAATGTATTTCAACAATAGACATCAACATTTGTGTAGATACTCTGATGTTAGTTATGTTGGAGACAAATTTGATCGAAAGTTCACTTCTAGGTATTGCACCTTTTTTGGTGAGAATTTAGTCACTTGGAGAAATAAAAAACAAAATGTTGTCTTCAAATCAAGCTGTGAATTTGAATATCGTGATATGTCTCAAACAGGAAGTGAGCTTGTTTAGGTAAAGGCATTATTTACTAAGCTTAGCGTTCAAATTCCTACTCCCATACCCATGCATTGTGACAATATTGTTGCTATTTACATTGCTAGTAATGATATTTTTTATGAGCACACAAACATATTAAAGTGAACTATCACTATATTAGGGATCTCGTTCTGAAGAATGTTGTTACTCTTCTCTTTACTCCTTCTTCACAACTTGCAAATGTATTCATTAAAGGGTTGCATGTAGGCCTATTTAATAATCTTTGTAACAAGTTGGGATTATATGATATATTTCTTCAACTTGAGGGGGAGTGTTAGATACTTAATTTTACCTTTTATAGGTATATGGATCCTTATGATCAATTTACTATGTACTTGTATTTATACTCTTTCTCCTAATGCAATAGTGTGATTGGGTTTCTTCTCTCTAGTTACCTTCTCAACTACTATCAACTGCCCTTTGTAAAATAACATGTCATCAATCAACCTATACACATCAGGATGCAGTCTGCCTTTTTGCCATTGTGTGAGCAATTCAGCATAAGACTTTGCAGTTTTGTGGTGCTCCCTGACTTACTGGAACCATGTAGGCATTATGATTCATGAGTGTAAAGGCATAACTTTCAATGGTGCTTGTATACTATTACCTAAATAAAGCATTTGCTGCTTTATTTTCTTACCCTAGTTTGTACTCATTCTTGTAATCAAATCCTAGTAGCTTGGTAAGCCACCTTTTCTACATCAGTGTTCTGATTTGTTGGTCCTTTAAATACTTTAAGGTAATCTTATCTATTCAAACAATAAACTATCTACCTAACAACTGCCTCCACTTGTCAATTGCCACCAATATGGTTAGCATCTCCTTTCCACAGATCAATAAAAACATATATTTTTCTTTGTAAGCTAAGGGGTGCCCTTCTTGCATCAAGACTACTCTCATTTCCATTTTAAAAATAACATATTCAAAAATAAATGTCTTAGAAAAGTTGGACAATGCTAGCAATGGTGCACTCATCAAGGCCTCCTTAAGAGACTAAAAAGTTGCCTACATTTTTTCATTCCACTAAAAGTTGTCCTTTTGTAATGCTACATCCAAGGTTGTACTATCTTACTATAATACATGGTAAAACAACAGTAATAACCTAAAAGGCCCAAAAAAACTACATAGTGCCTTCACTGTTCTTGGTTCTAGCCAAATGATCACAACTTGCACTTTTTCATCTTCCATCACTACACCATGCGAGCCTACTATATGCCCCAAATAGGAAATGGTGTTGACTATAAATTGGCACTTGCTCTTTTTTGCAAAAGTATTTGTTGATGAGAACCTATAAAACTTTTTATAGATGTTGCAGATGATTCTTGTAAGAGGAGTTATATATCAAGATATCATCAAAAAAGACAAAAACAAATAACCTCAAATATGTCCTAAATATATCATTCATGATTGCTTAAAATATAACTAGGGCATTACAAAGTCCAAATGACATTACCACAAGTTCAAAGTGCCCATTGTGAATCCTAAAAGTGGTCTTATGGACATTTCTTCAATCATGTGGACTTGATGATAGCTAAATCTAAGGTCAATTCAAGAGAATCATTTTTCTTGACCCAATTCATCTAGCAGTTCATCTATAATGAGCATTGAATATTTGTCTTCCACTATTTTCTTGTTGAGTTCCTGATAATTTATGCATATTTGTCAAATGTCATCTTCTTTTTAACTAACAATACTATAGATGAGAATTCACTAATGCTAGACCTAATTTGTTGATTAACTAGATAATTCTCTATTTGTTTTTCAATTCCTCTCAATGATACTTGGATCTTGCTTCCAAAATCTCGATAGGTTCATCAAAAATTTGGTAATACTCTTGTAGCAAGGCCGACCCCTTGGATTTGTCACCATCTATAACATTGCATGACCTATTATTTAGTTTTTCATCTTGCACAAAGGTTATATAGGCAATCTTCTTAATTTCTCAACTGATTTTGTTTATGCCAACAACCCTAATTTCTTTAGGTGTTCTTCCTTTCCACAATACTATCTTGCCTCCATAGTTGAACTTGCAAGTCATTTCCTCAAAGTTCAACATGATATCTCTCCTTGATTTCAGCCAATGCACTCCAATAATGACATTACTACTCCTTAATGGGATAACATATAAGTCCAAGCTTATCAATGTGCTCTCCACATTGATTTTTGCATCTTGACAATATCCTTCACATCTAACAAATTCACAAAAGGCAAGCATAAGTTTAAGGCCCTTTTTGGCATTCACTAACAACTTAGTGATTTTGTTATACTCTTCCTTACAAAATTATGCGTACTTTCTAAGTCAACAAGTATTCTAATATTTCTCTTGGCACATTTTCCTTACAACCATATTGTATCAAAGTGATTATCCCTTATTAAGGCATGCAATAATGCTAAAAGTAAGTCCTCTTCAACCTACTCTTCCTCCTCAATTTCTTCTATCTCTTCTTTGTCAGATTCAACTCTTTGCAACAATGATGGAAAGGAGATTGAGTTTCTAGGGCTCCCAATGTTGACGACTTCCTAGCATCAACTTCTCCTGATGACTCTCTAAGATTCAACTCCTCCTGATGTTAGCCTTGTGAGTGGTCATGTCCTCTCAGTGGAACATCTCTATTCTTCAATGTTGCCTATTCCTGGTGTTGATTCCTCCCAATGACTTTCTAGAGTGTAGCTCCCACCATTGTCAACCCTAGGGGTGGCCTTTCTTGGCAACTCTTCATTGTTTTTTCATGACTGATTATTTAGGTCTACTGTCTCCTTCTCGATGGCAACCCTAGGGTGTAGTTTATGTCTCCCCTTATTGTGATCAACTAGCCAAGCTTATGCTTAATGGTAATCCTAAAGAGTTTGTTAGCTATGTCTATCTAAAATGGTGAGTCCTTTAATGGAGATTGATCTTAGTCGCCCCCACCTTTTGTGAATCTGTAAACACAAAGTAAAGAGACAGGTCATATTCCTTTGCTTCCATCATGAAGGACACGTTGATCCCACTTGTATTCCTAGACATTCTTCTCCATCAACCAACGGTGGTTGATGGGAAACCTCATATTGTCTTTAGCCAAAAAGAGGTAAATGTGTTGGAAAACCCACTCCAATGGATGCTTGTCAAGAAATTCTTTAATAGAAGACCAAAGTTGCATGTCATTCATGATACCATAAAGAAAGTCCTACAATTCCAAGAAGATTTTTTCCCCTCCCTTAATAGTAGATTTGAGGTATATCTAGCTAAGATTTTTGAATAAAGATGATTTTATACATGCCCTGGCAAAAGATGATGATGTTTAGATAGTCTTTGTCTTTCTCCTTAGGGCTAGAATCCACTAGGGCTTTGATTTAGGTTCAACTTCCTAAACTTTGTGCTCACCTTCAAGCCCCAAGTGTAGTTAAGTCTATTGCTTCTTTGCTTGGTAAATGCATTTGCATACACAATGATGTTAAATTTTTCACTCGGCTTAGTGTCACAACTATCTACGTGAAGATGGATCTTTCCCAAGTCTATTCCAAAATCGATTGTTATCGAAAATGGAGGGGAGATAATAACTCAGCCGGTCATCTATCCTTTTGAGCCAAAATTTTGCAAAAAGTATTACAAGATTGGCCACATTGAAGTTGATTATTGGAGGAAACATGGCAAACCAAATGATGCTTGTTGTCCTAGTCCAACATCTGTTGACGGAGATTCTTATTATAATTCGTAGGGTGTGGACCAATTAGCCTAAAAGAACAAAGGAGAAAATAAAATCAACTGAGTGAGGGTTGAAAAGAGGAAGAAAGGTAAAGATAATACTCCTAAAGAGACAAGGGAGGATACAAATTTGATTCCAACTATTCCAACTTCAAAGAGGCAAGCCCCAACTATTTCAACAAGTAGTCTCCCAATGATTAATGATGAAAATATGGGCATGCAAGCCTCATCTAATCAAGTTGTAGTTGAGCATATCAAGGAAGAAGTTGCTCCTATAGGCAACTAGATTGAGGATTTTGGATATAATAGTCAGAATGAAGATGAACTTGAGCATACCATGAATCTCATTGGTTCCATCTGAGGTTATACTTCTGATATTGAATGCAGGAAAGCTAGGACCCATAAAAGATACCTACAACCAAGACCTACTTTCATAGAAAGAATATGGAGGTCAAAAAGCCCCCTTTGACTCAAAATTCTTTTGAGCCTCTAGCCTCTCATATTGAGTGGCTTGAGGACTAGCTACACTCTTCCTTATTCCTTTGTCCTATATTATTAATTTTGTCATTAATGATTAATATAATTTTCTAGAATTATAGAGGTCTTGGTAACAAAGCCTCCAGAAGACATCTAAAAGATTTCATTATAAAACACAATATTCACTTTTATGCTATCTTTGAGTCATTCATTAAGCCAAAAGAATGTACTACTGTTGCTTGTTCTATTTCCTTAAAAAATTGTTTCTTGAGTGACAAAATAATCTAGATATTTTGGGCAAATGAAACTTAGGTTTATGTCATTGATAATCATGAACAAACTATCTCATACAAAGTGAAAGACCACTATGGCAAAGAATATATGATAACCTCTACTTATGCAACTTGCAAAATGGTTGACAAAAGAGTGCTTTGGAGCCACCTCAAGATCGTTAATTCAGCTTTTAATGATATTCCTTGGTTGATTGGAGGTGATTTTAATGCTATTAGAAATGGTACAAAATCTTCCAATCTAGTTGTTACTGATTCTGGGAGTATTATGGAGTTTAATGATACTATCGATGACCTAAACCTACAAGAACTGCAATATGTAGGTAATTTCTTCTCTTGGTGTAACAACAGGAACAAACATGGTTGTAAATATCACAGGTTAGATTGAGTTCTTAACAATTCCTCTTTTGCCATTCTTTATGATGTAGTTGTAGAATATTTTATGTGCATCTATTTGGATCATGCACATCTATTGTGAAGCTAGGAGAGACTAGTTTTTGAATATACCCTCCTTTTCGTTTCCAAAAAATTGTCCACATGAAAGTTTTATTAACATAGTTACTCAAGAAAGAGTATTTTTTATTATTCTGAATTAAGGTTTACACTAGATATACATATAGAGTAGAAATACCCTTATAATGAAAAAACCAAACTATTCATATTAGAAGACAACACACTCTCTTAAGCTGAAGCATATATATCAAAACATGCCTAGCTTGTCACATAGATTTTTAAACACCGCTACATTCAATCTTTTGTAAAGATATCTACTAATTAATCAGAAGATTGAGTGTAAGAAGTAACAATGGATTCTTTCATAATCAACCTTTTAATGAAGTAACAATCAACATCTATATACATGATAGCTTAATTGTCACAATACATAATTATAGAAGAATTAATACTAAAATTAAGCTTCTATAGTAGATTTTTGATCCATATTATTTCATAAACTGTTTGTGTCATGGATCAATACTCAACTTCTGCACTAGATTGGGATATAACATTTTATTTCTTATTACACTATGTTACTAGATTATCTCTCACATAAGTATAGAAACTTAAGGTAAACTTTCTATCAAGTATAAGCCTAAGTAGCCTAAATTGAAGTAGCTTTCAGTTTTCAAGTGACCATACTTCTTATAAATAAGTCATTTGCGCGAAGTTTGCTTTATGTATGCAGACTGATCTCTTGACTAATCTCCCCCCACAATTTTCCTGCTGATGACCCCATTGTTTGTAGACTGTAACTACCCCATACATTGCTCCCACTATAGCTTCCCTATATATTGCCCCAACTAAGGTTGCTATTGTTGCACAAACCACAACTCTAACTAATATTTCTACTCAAACCCTTCTTCCAATCTTGGTAAAATTCCTACAGCCTTGCCAAGGAAATCACCATTAGGAGGTCAAATGGTTAGAAGCATTTAACATTAATTCAAATATCCTCCCACATTACCGCAATGAAACAAGAGATGAGACTCTCTTCCGACAAGTCGGTGACCCTCGTAGAAAGAGCATTGAAATCATTTAGGTACTCAAAGATCATACCCCACTGAGCTTAAACAATTCCTCATATTCTCCTAAGGGACTCTCCCTAAACTGTGTAGTGATCCCTTCCACCAATTCCCCTTATTCCATCCTATTCTAATCACCCTTGAATGATTTAAGCCAAAGAAATGTAATCCCTCACAAGTTGATCAGCACCATAGTGACCTACTCTTCAAAGTCCACTTGGTTATATGCCAGCAACTTCACCATATGACTCCAATCCACCAAATTGATGGAACCATCAAACAATGGAAAATCAAGCTTAAAATTTGAGAAAGACCTACCCAGTATTCACCTCCTTTGACAATTAGGGTTTTCCTCCAACAAAATAGACCTAGATTGACTCAATTGTGTGGCATTCATAGTTGACAACAACACCATTTGATTCTCTAACAAGCTCATCATTGAGTCCATCTTTGCATCCAGCAACTATATCAACTCAATGATTGACTATTTGTTCTTCATCCACCCTTTTCCACTTCTACTTGTTCCTATGTCACCAAGATCTTGTGGTTCTAATACCAAATGTGACAAGTTCTTGGTTGGTTGGGTACTTTGGCACTTGTAATGCCAAGTGATCCAGCAATCTTTGGTGGAAGATCAAACAGAATATTGAATACAAAGGTTTGAGCTATAAGTCGAGAAATAGCACAACTCTCCAAAACATGAATGATAGTATCAAATGTACAAAAAGAAACATAAGAGTCTTGCCCTACTAATGCAGTCTTGGCCCAACAATAAACATAAGACTAAATGACATATAACCAAGGTGAACAAAATTAAGTCCAATCAAGCAGATTCAATCTAGTCGAGCCAATTCAGGCCAATTCGGCCCACTCTTCTGTTGCAATATCCAATTGGATAAAACTCAAAGTTCCAAAGTGTACACCGATGTTCCACCCAATTATCCAAACCATCAAATGGTGAAATTGTTCAAATGAGTACAACATGAACCTTCCTATCATGTTAATTTAAAATTTTGTGATATCACTTATGATCATGAAGAAATAACATTATGATAGCCCATACATGAAAATACACTAAAAAAATGCACTAGAAAATTTTGTTTTGGATTTACCTCTCCAAGTCTTCCAAAGGCTCCAGAAACACCACCATATATTGTACAGAAAATAGCATACCATATTTGTGTGTCCATGAAATAAACCTATATTAAGTTTTCATCAACTTAGACAAGAAAATTTACAAATATCAAACTTACAGGTCAGCCCAAAGATCTAAACAAACTTTAGATAACGCAAAATAAGTCATACCAGTACCACTGGGGCCCAAAGAGCAACAATAGCTCCAATGTTATGCTTAGCTGCATATCAACTCAAAACAAAGGCAATTGGAATTCAAAACAGCAATATGTAATAAATTAAAAAGGTAATTATTTAAAGGAAAAGGAATACCATTAGGAAATAACTTGGGCCAAGAATAATGAACACGATGAACATTCATTATATCTTTCGTTGGTTGTACTAATGTCTTTATCTGTGAAAACAAACAGCACCAAAATTGACAAAATTTGCCTGAGAATTACATATTAAAAACAAAAAAAGACCAAAACATCATTTATGTTTGGCCATCAATCACTAACATTTTAGGAAATTTAAGAAAAGGGATTTGAGAAAAAACATTTCACTTTTTGAATTTAGACAGTCATTTTCTTCTAAAAAAGAGAAGAATGACCATAACTAGATGTTTTTTGTCTAATATCCAAAGCCATCAAGATGAATGGCAATACAATTTAGTGACTTTTGATTTGTGATTGAGTGATAATTACAATTATTCAACAACCAAGATATATTTCTTAAACTAAATTACAGGTGATTGAATTAAAATTTATTTAACCAACTAGTTCGATGATTACGACGGCTGTATGCAAGTAAATGAATTTATTTATTTATTTTTATTTAATTTATATTTTTCAAAAAATATTTGGACCCTTGCTTCTTGTAAATTTGATTTCATTTTCAATCTATATAATTCCCATATTTTTAAGCATCATTTAAAATTGAAATATTATGGTATTTCATAAAGGAAGCATAATTTTACTTGGATGAAATAACTGAATGAAAACTTTGAGCACAATAGCAACACCCAGAACAAAATATACCTGCAGAATTTAAAGGTTAAGTTATAGACAAACAAAATTACAAAAAAAAAAAAATTCAGTAATTGGTTTTAGAGTTACTTGAAGAGTGCAAATAGACTTTCATGCATCCCTCGGCCAATGTAGATCCTTGGCTGTACATGGAAGTGATTGATGCTTAATCAAGGCAATGAATGGTGCATAAATTAAGATCATATGAAGTGAGCTCAGGATTTGATGATGATCGTGCATAATAGATAAAAGTTATGGAAAAAGAAATTCATGATTAAGTGGGTACAAACTTGCAAATAATGTCACATCATACACAAATTCCTGATTTCTACTAATAAAATAACTTGGAAATGTCAGCCCATTTTTCTGCAACCCTGTGTTATCAACATTGAACATCATGTCAATGATTTACTAGATAATCTGTTAATGCCAAGAAGGTATGCCAGTAATTGACTATTCACTAATTTAAAATTTTCTGTATGTTAAAATGGAGTGATACATTTAATGTTTTGCGGTACATGGTTCAATTGGCAGGAAAAGTTTCATTTTGAATGCACTATAAATTCCAGAGGAATTTGATTTTATAGTTTAAAGGAGCGCACTCTTTAAAAAATTCATTAAAATCCTACATGCTTCCTGAGTTATTCATGTTTCTGGTAAATTATAGTAGTTGCACTGACTTGTAATGTAAGTTCATTAGAAAACAGAAATGGATGATATTTTGTGTCACTGAAATTAGCCGAAGCTAGGGATGTATCCAATTGCTTCATCAAAATATAAAACATATTTACGGTTGTACAACAACTTGGGGAATTCAAACTCTTTCACTATTAGGAAATGGAATTATTTCTAGGAAAATTTATTGATATGATCTCCATCAAAGGCTACACAGAATGAATAATGAACATGTGAGGGGAAACCACACTATGCGATTCAAGAAAACCTTAAGAGAATTGCTTAAATTTTAAAAAGATAAAATCATCTATAAGAAAGGTGGTAAACACATCAAATGATAAAAATAACATGAATCCTAAAGAGCAATTTTAGGTCAGAGTCCCAGAGACCAGATCTTTGCTTAGGCTAAAATTATTATTTCATGAGTTTTCATTTTAGTTCTAGAAACACTTACAAAGATTGTTAACTGTCACAACACACAAGGGCAGCAATTTTTTGAAGAGGCTAAGGTTGAATCTTATTAGATGAGATCAATCAATGGTACAAGTAATGTGAGCGAAGATCCACACAATTATATGTTTAAAGTTTGAACTTATGAAAGAAATACATAAATAGGAGACTATCATAAGTATTCTATAACACATTTCTTCTTTTGAGTAAGGATAGAGTGAAACATCAAGCTTTAGAAAAAAGATCTGACTCCAATTCCATTTTTGTAACTGCTGCAATTGTAGTTATTCAAAGTAAGCCAATATTAGCTAACTATGAGATTCTGAAGATTAATTAGCAGTACACTAGGCATTTGAAGTCAACAGTTTAATAGAACTTAATCCCCTTTTTTGGTTCAGATAATTATGATTATTTGCAGATCACAAAAATTACAAATTTAGAGTTTATACTAGCAAAGAATTTTTGAAGTATGGAAACAAAGGTCAGAGTAAATTGCCTGAGACCACCATAGCAGAAACCTTATGATAAGCCAATCAGAGTTTTCTATCCATCGATGAAGCATTGGAAATATAAACAATATTCCTGCCAGGACATTTGGAAGCAAGTACAGAATGACAGCCATGATGTATACAGGTGGCATTCCTTTCACTTGAGGAAGCCACCTTCTCAAATCTTTTACTGCTGCAGGAACTTCTGAGAAAGATCTCAGATAGCAAAGTAGGAGAATAATGCACCATGCCAAACTAACCACTATCTTGAGAATGTTCCTGAGCACACCAGTGAATTTACATCTATGATAACCAGGGAAATTAAGAACAAGATCCAAAACACCTACACAGGTAAAATATGAATAACATGATTATAAAAATAGATATCAAAGACAAATAAGTAAAGAACATCCAACTCTGTCCCAAAACAGAGGGGCAATGAAAACCAGAAACTACAAGACAAAAGCACTTGCAACACATGAATATACGATATCATGAAATCTTGATTTGTATTAATCAAGTCATTTGTTTAAAACAAGATTGTTACTGACTTTCATTTTTGCCTTTCTCCCTTTCATCCAAGCATTTGCCTCTCTATGTTTCATTTGCTTTTGCTTCTACTCCTATTCACATTATACAAAAAGAAATCTAGAATTTATTTTAAATGTGACATATACACACACACACATGTATCTTGGTCAAACTTGAAAAGCAATATCATCAAATACTCCTTTTAACATTTAAAGAAAATGAAAAGAAACAAAAATATTTTTAAATGCCTACTTTCATTGTTTACATGTTCTTGATGCTAGATAATATTGATGAGCATAATGTGCTTTCTTATGACTCCAATTTTGGAAGTCTACATTATTCATATTAGAAATAGATGCAGATATTAAATCAATGTTTGTTTTTCATTATTGTTCTGGTTGGAAAGCCTTTTGAAGCTAAAACTATGTCTAATGGATATTAATACTAACATTCAAAACTACTAGCAGACTGAACACTCGGTAATCAAGAATGGGATTGAAAACTATAATAGAAATCCATACTTTGAAGGAAACGTAGGAAGGCTGAAGTCATGAAAATACTGGACACGGAATACATGACATTCTTCTGGAAAATATTGGTCAAAGAAGAACCACTCCATGCAATGATGACCATGGCCTGCATTAGTTTGAACATCCCTTTATTACTCCTTTATATTGCAATTTTTACATATTATAGAAAGATTAGTAAAATTTTAATAAACCTGTAATGCCAGTGTGTAGAAAGTCCATAGACGATTGAAACTTCGAAAAATGTGCCAAAATGTCCTTGTTTCGACAAAATGTGTTTTACCAGTACTTTTTCTGGATCTGTTGGGATATGGCTGCACCATCTTCATATCAATCACATGAATAACTAGCCAATTAACTGAAACCGTAATATTGAGAAATAACACACTACAACTTCATAGCATACCATAGAAGAGGGCCTTGATTCACGAATAGTTGCAAAGAAATAACCATCATCACGCATAGGCCATTCCAAAGAGAAGCAATCAGAAGACCTAAATTATTGAAAAAATTTCAGCTGGAAATAGACAAAATTTCCAAATACATTTAATTGAGAATGTAAGAATTAACGTACCAAAAATATTCATTTAGATCATCATAGTTGCACCAAACAGAATGAGGAGCTTTGCCATTCTTTCCCCTCTTCGCTTCCTGTTGACAAGCATACTTTCAATTCCTTGCGGTTACACTTGTATCATACATTCAATTCTTCTAATGTTAGTGATAAATACCTCTTCAATTACCCGGTAAATAGGAGTTATTACTTTCTTCAAGAAAGCCTCGTCATCTGCACCACATGAATGCCTGATGTTTCCAGCCAATAGATCATTGAGTTCATTTGCCATCTGGGAATACACTTCCAGTCATCTAAATGAAACAGAAGATAATATAAAATAGGTATGCTAGGAAATTGGATCTAACATTATGGAAAATATAGCATAGGCACTCTGGCATGAACCGAAGATTTGCTGCTTCACCCCAAATAAGAAGATAAAGTCCCATATAGAGAATCTTTCTTTGCTGAACCTCTTGCTGGCCTTGAGGGAGTCTAAATCATTCACAAATAACATTTAAGTATTGATACACTCCGAATCATGAAGCATATCTATGAAGAGTATGAAAGTTCTATGTAGCAAATTCATACCGTAGGTTATGCTTACGCCCCAAAAATTTACACCATTGTTTGTAGTTTTTGAATAATTTATTCATGAGTGCATCCACAGCTTGGTCATCCAGCTGCATCACAAGCTACACTTCGGTGCAAAGAAATGACGACAAAAGTGATGAAACTTGAATACAAGCCAAAAAATTGAGGAATGCATAATAAAATTATAAATTATTTTTAACAATGAGCGACTATTCACAATCTGATGAGTTTTACATTCTAGCCTCAAAAGGTTTTTTTAAATCAAATTAAGTAAAAGTTTTTTCCCATCTTTCTAACTGTGGAGGAGAGAAAAGGGAAAGATCATTACACATATTAGGGTTTACAAAGCTTATATATGGTAAGTCACTCCCTTATATATCAATTTACCCAAATACCCATAGAACATAACAATAATTCTTAACACTCTCCCTTAAGTTGAAACATATAGATCTTGAATTTCCAGTTTGTTATATAATTCTTTAAAGAAAACATTGTGTGCTTACTTAGAAAAGCTATTTATGGACTCAAACAGAACTTGTGGCCATGGTTTGACAAATTCAAGTTCAACTCCATTATGATACAATAAAGGTTCAGATAATATGCAGTGGGTCACTTGGTTTTCATCAAAAGGAATTTAATAACATATGTTATACAAACAGTACATAGATGATGTGATGAGGAAAACCTCGTCAAGCTGCATTCATAATGCTGGAAAGGTTGACACACAATGGTGAAGAAAAGAACAGAATATCTTGCTACATTTGAGACATGGCACTCCCCAATTAGGGTTTACATCATTCAATTGAAAGCTTGAAAATCCTCCTACACAACGCTTTTCCTAATATAAATGATTGTCTAGTATCCCATGGGTTGGGCTGGAATAATATAGTAGGCTGGACTCCTTTAATTGTTCATTACAACTCCCCCCTCCTCAAAGGCATCCTTGTCCTTAAGTCTGAAAACTATGTTAAAAGCTTGTGGTACTCCTCCCACGTGGTCGAAGATGCTTTCTCCCTTGTCCATTGCACCAACACTTTGTTGTTGAGTTGCCTTGCTTTTCCATGTAATGCTTTAAAGTCTTGAGTGGTTCCCTACTGACAGTTAGAGATGCAATTGGAGATTCTAGATCAATCACCGTCTCCACAGAACCCACCTTCTTGCATAGCTATGATATACGAAATATGAGTCATGGAACCACTCAAGATAGTAGGCAACCTTCCCAAGGTGTGCCTCTACCTGAAATGGGTCATGGAAACAAGCTACTAGCATTTGTAAAGACTTGTGATTGACACTGAACTAGTAGCACAGTAGGAGTTTCAAGAAGACCTAATTACCCACTTGGAATTCTTCATTGCGATGATGCCTATCAACCATGCTCTTCATTTGATTCTATGCCTGCCTTGTGAAGGTTCTCCCTTATTGAATAATTCATCACGGCTCCTTAACTTCTCATCAATCGTAGTCACCCTTGTAGTCTTTGGAACATACAATAATGGTGTGTGATGACACTTCATACAAGGCTTCATAAGGAGAGAATCCTATTGAACTGTGGCTACTAGTGTTGTACCAATACCCATGATAGCCAAGGTATCAATCTTTGGAATGTTGGAATGTAATGCACCTAAGGTAGGTTTCCAAAGTCTGATTTAGATTTTTGGTTGGTCCATCTCTTTAAAACTGGTCATCCCTAGTTTGTGTGTGAAGGGAAATTTGCATCTATTCTCCTTGTTTTCCTCTTGATCTGTCACATGCTCATAGAATTCCTGGTCAAGTTCCTCCTCATCAAATTCCACGTCCTACAACAAGCACAAAGCTTTGTTCCTACAAATATGGCTCCTATGAAATTTTTCGTCACATTAGAAATAAAGTCTAAGTTCCTTCTTTTGTTGTTCCTCTTTCTAAGACAATTTTAACACCAGAACTCCATTGGGAGGAACACCCTTACTATTTGATACATTGCCTAAAGGCACCTGAGCTCTAGCTAAAAGAAATGTGTCAGCTACCTCCTTTCCTTTCCTTTCTCCCTACCTACTGTTCACAATACACTATGCACTAAATTGTCTAGGTTCACTTTCGATCCCCCATAACCCAATGTTTTCTTTTAGGTGCCTGCAACACTTCCACCCCTCAGTGTTATCACTAGATTCATCCTCCACTGTTCTCCAATTTCAAGCATCTTAGCTACTAATACAGCCAATGCCAAACTCATCAGTTAAAAGCAGCACACATTGAACTGTAAATCACCCCTCAACCCACTAAAGAAGTAGACGATCAATGTTTCCTTCATAACCCCTTGATTTTAAGTAAAAGAAATTCACAGTGATATTCAGCAACCCCCATCTTGAAAAGTTAGTGCTTGTAATCTCTAATCAACAACACTCCGAAATTAGCTATCAAGGCTTCCATGAACCCCGCCCATTTGACCTAATCTCTATCTCCAATGAATGATTGAAACCACTAAGCCACAACCCCTCAAAGGTTGATCAAGATGATGGCAACACACTCTTCAAGCTCTTAGTGATACAAAAGCAACTTTTCCACTGTATGGCCTCATTCCTTTAGGTCTCCATCCCTACCAAAAGTGGGAAATTCTAATTTTAGGTTTGGAAAAATCCCACCTAATTGTCACCCTTTTCCTACCATCTCCTACTATCCATCATCACACATGGACAACAATTACCTAGACTATCCTAACAAATTAGCACTTAAGGTAGCTACATGATGTTCCAATGAGACCATTCACAAATCCATCCAGTGCAGAAGCTCCATTACCAACAATTCTATACACTCTTCCTCCCAACTACCCATCATTACATGCTCGCTGTCACCTAGCTTTGATACCAATTAAGAGTGTAAAAAGTTGTTTTATCAATGTCTTCTTTACTCATTCTTATATGGTGGTATTCTGATCTTAAATTAATTTTGAAAATCCAAAAAATCTATACCAATTCAGCCAACAACTCGTTAATCAAGGGCATAGGATATTTTTCCTTAATGTTTATTTTATTCAACTCTCTATAGTCAATGTGCATGTGTCCACTAAGTGTCATCCCTTTTCTTGACCAATAACACGAGATGCAAATTCACTAATACTTAGTTTAATTTGTTGGGCTATCAAATAGATTTCTATTTGTCTTTCAATCTCCCTTCGTTGGAAATAAGCATATCAATAAGGCTTTATTGCCACAAGTCCACTATTTTCCTTCAAAACAATTTTGTGATCACATGATTTAGCCTTTGGAAGCCCTTCAGACTCATCAAAAATTGGCTGGAATTGCTGTAGCAAGTCTGAAATTTCTGGCTTCAACTCATTTTGCCCATCCTCTTCCTCTTTTGGTCAGTTTTCTTGCATAAGCACCATATAAGAAATTTGTTTTGCATCCCTTACAACCTTCTCAACCCCCACTAATTTAAGTTCTTCCAGTAGTCTTCCTTTCCACATAACGGTGTTCATCTCCTGAAAATTGAGTATGACATCTTCTCCTAGACACAATCAATGTACCCTTATTATTATGTCACTCCCTCTTAGCGGTACAATATACAAATCTAAATAAATTGGAGTTCCCACTACAATGACCTTCACCTTGGGGCAAAACCCATCACATCTCCGATGGTCCCTAGAAGCTAATCTAACCTTTAGCCCCTTTCAGACATTAATTGGTAGTTTTAAAAGCTTGAGGGTCTCCTCCCTCACAACATTGTATGTACAAAGGTTTCAATGAAGAACCCATCTCTACATTGACCGATGCTTTCAATGGATTGATCAACTTGTCCTCCAATAAGTTCAAAAAATAGCTGAATTGAGTAATCTGTCAATTTGTCACCAATCTTAAATGCCAAATCATTTGAACTATGGCACTTTAAAAAATACTACCTGTTTTGAGATCAACCAAATCAAAAACTGATCAAAAGTATTGATATTTTGCCAATCCGAATTGATTTTGGAATCCATGCCCAGCAGCACCTTATCATATGACCTATACACATTCATACATATACAAATATATATGTACATAAATTGTGTTTGTATATAGACATACACACAAGCATACATATGCAATTTGAGTGTGTTAAAGAGAGATTGTGTGTGTATATGTTTATGAAATAACGTTGTAATATTGTCATAAATTCTTTAATTTCTCATGTTTGACATCGAAAGAGGCAAACACATACGTTTCAGGAGAAATTTATTTTATATAATTATCATCACATTTCTTTTAGAATTTTATTTTGAGAGCACATTTGTGTCAACAAACCAAAGGAGAAAAGAATTAAATAAAAGAAAACATAGAAAAACAAAAGGAATGAGATTTTATGTTCCATTTGACTTCAATAAAGTGTTCATGCATATGTGGAAAGATGAAAAAACATGATAATACAATCACCTCGTTAAGAGTTTCCCGCGTTGGCATTAACCTGAAGTGATTATTGGCAAGAAGCAATATCAAGTGCTCCCTTTGGTTTCGTACACTATCTCTCTGCAGAAATATATAAATATAGAAGGTAGAAAAAGACTAGCTGATTGTGTAAAATCTTAAGAAAAAAACAGAACTTAGAAGGACTACAGACCTGAAAGCCAAACATTGCTCGTAACCAATCTAGAAGATCTAGATCCCCTGGTTTCTGCCTTTGTTGCTCAAAAGAAGCTGGCCAGGTCAAACCGCGAGTATTCCTTAGAGCGGACACAGCTGCTTTAACCTGTGCATAAATAGATAAAGCCAATTATTCGACATGCAGTTTACACATAAGATACGAAATGATGCATTATATGGAATGGCTCTGTAGATTTTTTTGCTGGTAAGTATCATGGATAATTCTTGTCACATTAGCCAGCCAATAGGTAGGCATGTAAAGGGCAATACCTCTTCAAATTGCATGATTGAATGTGAAGCACCAGCTGCATCAAGAGGAAGAATATTATATGGAGCATAAATCTCTTTCTTTTCCTGGACATCTCTTGCAGCAGCAATGATCTGTTTTCGAGATAATAAAAAATGGTTCAAAATAAATAAGAGCATACTCTGAAATATTTAACCAGTA
The DNA here is from genome assembly GCA_036874045.1 of Cymodocea nodosa. Lineage (NCBI taxonomy): Eukaryota > Viridiplantae > Streptophyta > Magnoliopsida > Alismatales > Cymodoceaceae > Cymodocea > Cymodocea nodosa. The sequence goes on along the minus strand of CM072338.1, from coordinate 15,986,296 downwards.
TATAAAAATAATGAGAACAGAATATATTCGGATAAGTAGCAAATCATTTGGAAAAAAAGAGCTCAAAGTAACAAACTAACCTTAGGAGCGACTTCAACTTTTTCAGACTTGTTGACAGCACAGAGGACTTCGAAAAGCACCCCAGCAGTCTGGTATGCTTTCCCCAATTGAGCTCTGTTATAGAAAATCGATGGTCACAGAAGGAAATTATCAATTTTGATATGTTGAACACTAGGATTCTTAGGAAAAATGAAATTTGTACTTACCTATCAGGTTGTTCTTCTCTTTCCGGTACTCTGACGCATTGTTCATAATACTGCTGATAGAAACTCCCAATCTCTTGGGTGTCGGTCCTTTCAAACCTTGCAGCAAGACTTGGTGTATTATCCTGTTGAGTGGCAAGAATCAAGCATCCCAATAATTTCATGATTTTCATATCATGTCCGTTAATCAGCTGATTTGTTTCAAGCAAGGCAAACGTGTAGAAAAGCTACACATTACAGTGCTACGTGAGAAGAAAAATTACATCATTTCCATTCCCCCCCTCCATACGTAAGAATCACACTATTGTATCAGAAAATTATTATGGATGTTCCGAACAACAAATAACAATTTATAAGGAAACCCTGAGGACTGAAGAGCTTCAGGATTCAACCAAGGAGTGGAGGACAAATGCCAACAGGGTTTATGGGCAATCACCTTTCCGAACAACTTGTAGTATTTTGTTGTGTTCCCTCCACTGGAGGGACCACCGTATTGACAAGCGTGGTCGGCGTTGTTTGCACCGGCCGACCTCTTTTGTCGGGAAACAAAGACTCCGGTTGCAACGTTCGTCTGAGACGTTGACTCACTTGATTCTTTATTTTCCTTTTATATAAAGTTATCATCTTTTTTTAAATCTTAACTTTTAAATTTTTCCAAACTTTTAACTTCTATTTTAAAAAAAAATTAACTTTAAAGGTAATATTACATAATAATATTATAATACTAAGAATGTTAAAAACTATATGATAAATTTATTACTATTCAAAATTTGTCAAGTGATAATTAACATATTCAATGTTACATTTGTAAATTCATTGTCTATGATTTAAAAATGTTTTAATAAATACAACTAGATAAGATATTATTAATTTTTATAATAAACTTAAAATAAAACTAATTAATATAATAGATTCTACAAATAACTCTATAATATATACATTTGATATTTGAGGTGATAGAATTAAAATAAGATATACTAATGTTACTACATATTTTATTAATGATGATTAAGTTTTATAAAAGAGATTAATAATATTTAAAAGAATAAATCATATATATGATACTCAAAATATTGTTTTGCTATTATAAAAAATTTTAAATTTTATGAAATTAAAAAAGAAGAAGTAATATTACCTTTGATAATGTATCTAATAATACTTTAACTTTCCCTGTGTTTAAAAATAAATTAACTCTACCAAATGAATTTACTTTTTTTCACCGAATGCGGCAGCTCTTTCCGTTTCTGAAAACCCAGTTTCTGCTGAGGATGGACCGTCGGATGGCGAGATGATCGGAACGGGTGCGATCACCATCGTTGATTCCGATTCCGAACGACTTACGTTGTTACGAAAAGAACGAAAAGAGAGCCGTTGAGGAGGGGGGGGGGGGGGGGGGGGGGGGGGGGGCACGTACCCTTCGGAGCCTCTGAAGCAAGCCGGTCACGAATTGCGGAACTCCACGGCCACTGGAGGTGGGATCGAGCCGATGGGCCTTCTCGAATGCATAGAATCGACCTGGAAGTGGAAAGAGTCCAAATCAGCAAGGCAAAAAGAGATGGAACAGAAAGATCTGAGTTCGATATTCCAGAAAAATGGGAAGTTTACAAAGATATGCGACGCGAGGACGCGAGGACTCCACTTCAGAGGCAACACGGAGAATGGGGACTATGCTGTCTAGTGAGGAAGGGACGATCTCGTTATCGAACACCTCCTGCAATGTGCGAGAAGATGAAAAAAATGAGGGTTACCCCTGATCAAGGTTGCTTCCCATTGTAACAGTACCAATAATGGTAAGAATTGCAACTTCCAACGTTTGCATCAAATTCTTTGTGTGCCATAGGATCATGACTAGAATACACAGAAGTCAGGCTATCTCTCATGGAGACAGCCAGAGGTTAAAGGTGTATCAATCCCAGATGAGGGGGCACCAACAAATAGTTTATCCTTGTTTAATCAAGTTTTTGCGGCATGAAATACTTTGAATTCTAAAACGGAGTGTTATTTATCTTCATAACTTGAAAAAGACTAGCTACGTGCAAACTGTAAAGAATCGTACCTGCCCACAGCCTAGTGTCTTTGTGTCTGGACTAACTAACTCATCTCCAGTTGGCTTAGGATAGACCTGGTTTAGTTCAAACTTAACCTGGTAAGACTTGCTTGGCAATTGAATTGATCAAGTCATTGGTTTAAAAAACAGTATTTTATCTAGTATTACCTTCACCAAAGTGACCCCAGAAGTAGCAAGTAAACCAATCTCAGAGCTTCCCACTCTTCCACCAGACTTTAATAACGTGGCGCCCTCTTCAATGTCACAACCCTAGGTCCAGTTTATAGATTAAATCAGAACCGATAAATAAAGTAATAATGAATAACATGAAGTCTGGGTATGATTGGAGGGGAAAGTCTTATAATTAGGCAATGCATTTAGGAAAAAGGGAAGAGAGGAGCCAAACAATTTTATCCTTGCCTTTTTAATTTGTTCATAGCAAGAAATGAAATGAACGAAATTGACACACAGACCTCTCACTAATGAGGCATGAAAAGGGTTAAATTATACGCAGCCATGCATCTCTACAAAGGAAGACAATATTTCCTAAAATTTGAACCAATGATCTCCAACCCACAATGAAACGATCTCACCATTATGTCTGTGCTCACCTTCTTGATTAGCAAGAAACAACAAAAAAGAAAAGAAAAGAGAGTAAAGGAATAATACCACGGGTGTGATATCATGGCCTGCAGTGACTCTTTTCAAAATTTTAGGGAAGGAAGGGAGGCTTGACCACGGCAGAGGCTCGATAGGGTGGGAGGGGGCCAGGGGCGGCGACGTCCTCGGCCTGGGCGAGTCCGAGGGAGTCAGGCAGCGGGACGGTGACTAGCGGCAGCCCGGCGGCCGCACCGCGGACGAGCTCGGATTCTTCCTCCACCGACTTCCTCGTCGGCAGCTCCATGCGAAGAGGAGGAGGAGGAGGAGGAGGAGAATGAGCTCGAAGCAAAGGAGCAGGAGAAACGTACGTGGAAATAAAAGTGGTACGATGTACGACGTGCCATCGACAAAGCTTATATGAAATTTTATATTATTTTAGCATCAAATAAATTAATATCTCATGTATATTTGAATATAACTGATAATTTTCTAAATACCTCTTATTTGATTATATGCCTTTATCGCTCGCTAACATCTGCCGTCGTCTTATTAATCGTGGTTAAAACTTTATTAAAAGACCCTTTTACCTTCACATTTATTGCGACGAAAATTTTTTCTGACTCAACGATTTACATCTTGTCAACTTAACAGTTTACATTATTTCAACCTAACGATCTTCGTAAAACCCTAAATTCTGATATTGACACCGCTTTCTCTCGATGACATTGCTTTCTTTAGACGACGCCCTCACAATGGATGCAAGTGTAGGTACCTTGGTTGATAAGTAACATTGAAGCCCTAAATTGTAAGTGTTAAGGTTTAGGAAGTTCGTTAGTTCGTCAGTAATATTAAGGATTTTTTAATACAATTTAGGATTTTGATAGTGATTTATGGTTTTCCAGTAAGATCTAAAGTTTAGAATTAGGGTTTTGACTAAGATTTATTTAAGATTTCGACTATTATTTATGGATTCTAGTATGAGTTTAGGGTTTTTAATGGTCAATTGATTGTACGTCATATTTAGGGTTTTGACCAAGATTTGTTGTTAATGATTTGTACGTGAATGATATAAATGATATATATTCATCTATGTTACTGTATGAATGTTCATTAGTAAAGACTATTAATCTTTGTTGATGATTTGCATGTTTATAAACTATAAAGACTTATACGTGAATGATATAAATGATATGTTCATGTATGCTACTGTATTTGAATAATATGTATATAAATTCATATGTTTCTATATGAATGGTATTTGTATGTTACCATATAACCTCTGTTACGAATGATGTCCAATTAATTTTAAGTCATATCTATTCATATAGATCGTAGGATGAGTTTAGTCTACATATAGAACCTACATGGTCATTGACTATTTAATATAGAGTTTCAAACAATGTTGTAGTCACTAATTCAGACATGGTACATATGTTTTTCTTGCTCAATCCTAATAGAGAGTTAGCTAGAGATTTATGCCTTGATAGAAGACATTGGACTTCTACTTCAAGTTGCTAGAAATTCTAAGATTGTTGTGATCTAAATTTTGAAGAAGAAGAAGAAGAAGTTCATATAGAAGAGATAGAAGATGATATCAGTAGAAGGAGATGGTAACCACAAAAGAAAAAGAAAAAAAGGGGACTGATGAGTAAGAGGTTGATGTCCATGTTTTTAGTGAGGATGGTAACCACTCTATATGTACCTTACCATCTAAGGTAGAAGAGGATGATAATGATAGACAGACCTTCCATGGCTTTGACAGCAAGTTTTCTAATGTTACAACATTTAGATTAGTCTTGAGGTAATGTAGTATTAATTGTGAGAGTCATATTTCATATATAAGTAGAATCTTATGTTCGACGTTTCAATGAAATATTTTATAAAAAAATAATTTATTTGTTACTTTGACAGAAGGATGTAAGACGTGACATCGAATAAGTGCACGTTCGTCAGCTTGCAGTAGATTTTTTATATGAAAATTTATGACATTTTCATGCACCTGTATCAAATAAATTAATATAAAACTATGGTCTAATAAGTATGACGGCACAAAAATAAAAAATTCTGTAAAAGAAATTAAAACTTTATTTGTGTACGTTGGAAATGCTAATATAGTCGATGAGAATGTTTGAAGTACCCACCAAGGTTACAAAGAAATAAGTAAAACAAAGAGGTCAGAGCTCGAGCAAAGTAGCAAGAGGAAAAGAGAAAGTAAAATTATCGTCCTTATGATTTTCCTTTTTCCTATGTTGAATTCCTCGAAGAATATTATATATGTCTACAAGTATGTCATTTAAACCATCATTCGAATGACATTTGTTTACCAATCTCATCATTCTCACGAACATTGTTAAATGTTTGGTGGCATTGCTCCACTTCTTAGTCATGTCTCTAAGTTGTGTAATTCTTAAGAATACATTTTCACAATAAGTGTTTTTTCCACAACTTTAACATCTTGTTAAAGTTCATTAGCACACCTAATGCATATATGGGGCACTTTATCCTTTCCTTAAGAGATCCATGGATCCCAGTAAACTCAATGAATTCTTTTACTCCTCTTATATGTTCTCTTGAGTGTTTATGTGACAAGAAATGTAGATTCCAATAAGTTACCAAAAACAGAATCCCTTCATATGCTAACTTTGACAAAAATTTTCTACCTTGGTATTTTAGTTCAACCTCTTTCCATGAGCTTTACAACAAATAATACCTCTTTATTATTAGCAAATTATTTCTCATGAGGTTTTGATGAAACAAAATTTAATTATATATGTTAAGATAAAAATTAAGTATAAATAGGAACTTAGAATATATCATACGTTGTTATTGAAAACAGCCCACCAATTGGTAAATTGAGATATTGTTTTTGGTTGGATAATAACTTGTCTAAGTTACCAAAACAAAAAATCAACTTATCATTCACATCATAAATGGCGTACCATTTTTGGATAAATAATAATTTAGCAAAGTTACCAGACCAACATTCAACATATCATTTCTTAATGAACGATAATTAACTAAAATCTCTAAACAGGTAGGAAAATGATACACCATTACCAAATGGTAGTACACTATTCAATTATCTATAGCTTAGGATGAGGAAATGGCATACTCGTGACTTACTACTAGCATATCAGTATAGAGAAACAACAACACACCAATTGTTCTTGAGAAGATAAAATTGAACAAACAATATACTGATGGTTCTATCGATATACCATTTTTTGTGGCAAATTAAACAAAATCAATTCTGAAAGAAACGGAAGATTCGAACTTTTTTTTTATATGTATCAATTGGACGACAGCTGCATAGAAGTTTGTATGTGGAACAACATGCTGGTTTTTGAATGAATGAAAGATTCAAAGTTTTCATATATTATAAATTACAAGATAGCTGTAGAAGGAATTCAAATGACGACATACTAGTTAGCAAAATGGCATATCAATTCTACCCAGATTAGGAAGAGATTGACTTACCATATTTTGAAGCCCTAAACTCTACTTTATAAATATAAGTGATCCCACAACATGAGAAGTAACCTCTCCACAAGCTTTGACTCCAATATCATTTCAAAGCATTCAATCAATACATTTTGAGGCAGCCCAAAGTGAGAAAATTATTGTACAAGGTTGAGATTGAAGACTACCTTCAAGTTCTACACGAAGTACGTTCAAAGTTTGTGAAGAGATTTATTCCTATGTGCTTTTTTAGTCAAGGTTACACTTAAGGGGCACTTGAAAATCATTATTGAAATTTATTTTATTATATTTGTATTTAAACATTTTGGATCAAGTTTTTTTTTTGTGCTTAAACATTGAAAAAAAAATTGCGTGGAGGCTGGAAATGGGATGGAGCGTGCGTACGTGAACAGACGTGCATGGCGTGTCTCTTCCTGTACGTGGGCAACGGGGAGACCGACTCTTCTTCCTGTACGTGGACGACGCCGAGTCTTCTTCCGAACGTGCATGGAGCTGAGGACGTGCATGGCAGCGAGAAGACCGGTTCAAGGAGTTTTGTTCTCAGTCGTTATTTCTGTGTTTTAGGTGCTGCCATTATTTTAGTAAAAAAGAGAGAGAGAGAGAGGGGGGAATTTGTGAGTTTTTTTCTCTCAACAGGGAGATTCATTGCCACTTCCTTTTCGACCTCCTTTCCCAACACCCACTACGGATCTTTAGTATCAAAGCCGAAACAAGTCATTCTTCGGTGGATGGTAGGAACAAGATCAACTCGACAAGCTTTAGGGGAAAGTTTTGTTCAGTTGGAGACGTTCCGGCGACAATCGATGAGTGGCGATCGTATAGTGGCACCGGGAGAAGAGCCACCGCCAACAATGACTATGGGTCCGAGGAGTGAATTTATGCAAGAAATGCGCATTATGATGACGGATGTGAAGACGCGTCTAGATTAGTTGGAGTTAGAGATAGAGGAAGGGAGATCTAGAGTTAGGCAGGAGGACTGCCGCTCTCCAAAGAAGAAAGTCCGAGATGCCAAAGAGCGTCCTTTTTCGTGTTGAGGCACGAATGGACGTACCAGAGTTTTCTGGAGAAGTCGATTCTTGGTTGGCAAGGCTGGAGACGTACTTCTCGTTATGTGACTACGACGAAGAAGACAAGATCATGCATGCTCGTCTGTAAGTTGACGGAGCATGCGTTAGCATGGTGGAATAGCTATGCGGCAAGCAACGACGTGGAGTACCTCTCATGGGATGGCTTTTAAGTCATTACTCCGTGACGAGTTTTATCCTGATGGTTACTTGGAGAAGGGGTGGGATCGATGGTATATGTTACAGCAACGCATAGGACAGACCGTGCAAGATTATACATCCGAATTCCGACGACTTGCAGTGCAATCGGGAATTACCATCGATGCTCCTGACGTGAAGCAAAAGTACCTCACAGGCCTTTTCCTTCCAATTTGGAGGGAGTTGGCACTTTTCAAGCTATACAAGGTATTTCGGCGTTGATGGCGCAAGCCATAGCCATTGAGGAGAAAAACACTACTTTCAAATCACAACGACGGGAGGAAGACGGCTCGACGACGACGTCAGCCAAATCTTCTATGGAGAAGAAGAAAGGTGAGTCGTCCAAGTCCAAGGCAAGTTCGTCAATAGAGAAATGTGGCCATTGTCAAAAGACGGGGCACTCCAAATTTGCTTTCTCTCCCACCTTCATTGATGAAGTCGTGTGTGATGTGGTGTCAATGGATGTGTGTCACATAATCTTAGGAAGCCCATACCTTTGGTTACGTGACAGCCACTATCATCGACGAGCACAGCGCTACGATTTTGAAAAGGATGCAGGAAATTCCAAGTTCCTCGACAGGAGCCTTTGAGGAAGACTAACGTAGATCTAGTCACCGCAGGACCAGTTAAGAGGGTGTTACATGCACAACAACCGTTCTATGTCTTATTCATCCGGAAGTTCGACGATGGCGGCCACAAAATCCGGGTTGGCGGTACATTACAGGCAACACCTGCAGGGTTGCAGCAAATTATTGAAGATTTCCAGCCCTTGTTTGAAGAACCAAAGGAGTTGCCACCTGCCTGCTCGAAAGGTGGACCATGAGATACCACTTGTCTCCGAAGCGGTGTTACTGAATTTACCTATGTATCAATATTCGGTGATAGAAAATGCTGAGATTAAGAAGCAGGTGCAGGATTTATTGGAGCGTGGAATCATTTAGCCCAGCACGTCACCTTGTTCATCACCGGTGGTGATCATTCCTAAGAAAGATGGCGGGTGGCGTATGTGCATCGACTACCAAGCTCTCAACAAGATCACGGTAAAGAATCGATACCCCCTGCCTCGTATTGATGATTTGCTCGATCAATTGAAGCCGGCAGAATTCTTTACCAAGATCGACTTGAAGAGTGGATATCATCAAATACGGATGCGGGAGGAAGATTGTTGGAAGACGGCGTTCAAAACTCGTCAAGGCTTTTACGAGTGGAGAGCAATGCATTTTGGGCTATGCAATGCGCCTGCCACGTTCATGAGAATGATGGATGATGTTCTTCGTCCATATTTAGACAAGTTCGTTCTTGTCTATCTTGATGACATCCTTATCTACAGCACCAACCACCTTTGAAGATCACTTGGACCATGCTCGTCAAGTATTAGCAACACTTGAAAAACATGAACTCAAGTTGAATGTGAAGAAGTGTGGATGGGGATTGAAGACCCTGATTTATTTGGGGTTCATTATAGGCAATGGGGAGTTGAAGGTAGATCCAGCTAAGGTCGGAAGCCATACAGGACTAGCCGACACCGAAGACGATCACCGATATACGAAGTTTTCTTGGGGCTTGTCAATACACCTAAGGAAATTTATTCGTAATTTCTCCTTGATTGCTGCATCATTACATTCTCTCCCAAGGGTTAGGAGCAAGTTTTTATGGGATGCAAAAAGTCAAGAAGCTTTCGAGTTATTAAAGAAGAAGATCTGCACTGCACTGGTGTTGGCGTTGCCAAATCTTCAGAAATCTTTTGAAGTTGAAGCTGATGCTAGTGAACATGCTATTGGAGCGGTCTTGCTTCAAGAAGGACGTCCAGTGGCTTATCATTCAGAGACAACAGAATTATCCAACGTATGATAAGGAGATGTTGGCGTTACATCAAGCGGTGAAGCATTGGTGATGTTACTTGCTTGGCAAGGAGACCATTATCCGCACTGATCATAGATCGTTACAATATCTTCAAACTCAAAGCAAGTTGCAGCAAGCTCGTCTCCTACATTTGAGTGTGTTGCTTTGGCTTTTGAAAATTGTTATTTTCGTCCGTTGCTTTGGCTTTTGAGTGTTTTGACGGTCGTTCTTTGAAATTTGTTGGAGTGGCAACTAGATTGCATTCTTTCATCTCAAATCCTTTCAAATCTTGAAAGGAGTTCTCTCACATACTTTTGATGATTCATCGTGATTATGTCATTCTTTAAAACATATATATAGACTTGAATTCGTTGTAGACCTGACATTGGTGAAAACCTCATACACTAAATCTACACTTTTTACCCATTATTTTTAATTTATTTTCACAAATGGGTAAAAGTAATACAGCGATAAGACATTATTATTGGATGAATAAAATATCCTATAAAAAGACATGAATGGGAAGCATTCGTGTTTAAATAAAGCTAAAGGAAGTGTTTACCCATTGATGTATTAAACGTAGTAGAATAAAGCTTTGGGCACAACCTGTATTGCTTTTGGTTCTGTACGTATTAATTGATTAGCGTTGGAAGAGAATGTCGATCGCATTCTTGGTTTCAAACAAGTATATTCTTCATGGATGCATATGAAAAAACTATAACGGCAAGGCAAAGAATAGAGCTTAGTGGTTTACATCCTCTACATACAAGTACACAGTCAGCTCTATCAAAAAAAAACCCACTTACAAAAAATAAAATCTATATCACCGTGTTCATAATACAAAACAATGGCTTTCCAGTGAAAAAATAGCAATATAGACATCAAAGAGCCTAGCTCTGCTTCTTTCCACCTGCAAGGATACGAGAAATCTGCAAGCCTCTGCTGAATGCTTGGTTGAAGAGCAGCCTGGTTTGGAACTCCGAGACAAAAGGAAACCATGCCAAAACGGCCAACGGTGCAAAGATTACCAGCCCCATCAGATACTCGTATCCCCTTGCCAATGCTTTCACTGAGGCCCACAGACCAAACGCCTTAACCGCTGGTCTGCATGACTGTCCTATCTGTTTGTAAGAAGAGAGCATGCGTTATTTTAGGACCCAATACGTGAAGATTTTTTATAATACTAATAATTTTTGATTTGAATTCAACCCCAAGTCTCTTTTTCCTTCAAGGGGGTTAATTATATTATTCTAGTGTGAAAGCAGGGATCAAGCATGAATTTTTCTCCAATAATTCTTTTAATGAATTAATACCTGCAATAGTGCCCATCCTGTAGGCACGAAAGCCAGAATGCTTGCAAAGATGTCTCCAACGGTCAGATTAAGGACTGTGAAAAGAATTGCAAGAGTTCCAACGAATCCAATAAAGAGGATGAGCTTGATTAACCGAAACATCAGCTGGAAGTCTGCACTAAACTTCTTACGGTCCATTGACACCACCTGAAAAGGAAAATATTCAGATAAGAAACATAATGATGGAAATCAAATAATTTATTACCGACTAACCTTTAAGATGATCACTACAGAAAGAATCACCAACCATGAAAAGCCGTAAACCTGAGAACGCATGAATCACATAGGTGTTACCTTCAAATTAAGTGTAATTTACATCATCACAAGCCAATGAATTACGGAAACTAATGATGATGATTCACGGAAGAATGGTGATCACTGTCAAGACTTACAGCAATACTTTTGTTCCCATTGGAGACGTGCAATTGATAAACCATGCCATATTGGTAGATGAAGAAGCGTAAAGAGACAATGATCTCCCAGAATCGCCCCAAGAATCCTGTAAACCGCAGGTGTTCCTGTTCTTCTTCCCACCAAGATTCCCAGCTTTTGCTTGCCGGCACCCCAATACCACCTCCGCTGCTTATCCATTTGGTCCAATCATCCCAATCGTCCACTATCTTCTGCCACTCAAAGCCCGAGGGATTGAAAAGAAAAGGTGCAAATAGCCAAGAAACCACCAGGAACCACATTGACGATGATAGAAGGACATAAGACTTGAAGTCTGTTGCCACAGATCCATAAATCTGATAAACTATGATTAACACCATCAGTTCCAAAGCTTTAACAAAATGACTTCTTGAGTACATTCGATAGTTTTCAGCAAATTTTTCGTGTCTAACAACAAAACCTCGTCCAGTGGCTCGATATTTTGCCCCACCATGCAAGATTGTGCGACCAAAATAGTGTAACTTTGTACCCAGAGAAAATGTGAAGAAAATAGCACAAAGTTGAAGCTGCATGATGACCATGTCACCCAGAGCAGTTCTGAATCCTCGCTCTAGTCCAATCTCCATGACCATTGGTAAGGTCATCAATAAACCTACTTGAACGAGCGATTGAGATGCCATGGCCGCTTCAAGAGGATTATTCCCTCTTGAGCGTGCCTGTTTCATAATTGAATGCTCCAATCCACTCAAAGATAAATAGAGTCTCCCATACAAGAAAACATACACTACAATGACAACTAACTGCACAATAGTGGATGCGGATTAGAAAAGGAACAATAGAGATAATGGCATGAAAATTAGCATACATAAAATTTATTAAAAAAAGCAAGTAATTGGAAAGAATTTTATGTAGGACAAACCATATGGTAATATTTTTATGCAAAGATGATCCTAATTCCCCACACCCACTAGTTGTTTTTGGTACATTCACCTCCACAAAAAACAAGGGAACTAGAAGAATGAAATGAGGATCCAAACATCATATTGTGTAGAGATAAGCTTGGCTGAACCAAATATTATCAGCGTAGAAGTGTGGCCAAATTATTTACGTGAGGTGATTTTTTTAGGAAATATATGAATAATAAATACTAAGAAATGAGTATCAGGGAAAACTTCCATGATCATTGTTAAAAAAGGCATTAAACAGGGAAATCGTCATTCATATCAGCATAAAAACTTGATATAGAACTTAAAATCTTGTACACAAGTCTTTAATAGATGTAGATGGGGAAAATATTATTTTGAATAATAAGAACTGAAACATAACTTTAAATGCTCATTGTAGTTTGATGGAGTTTGTGAGTTGAAATACTTCAGCAACTAAACCAAGAAATTCATTTCAATGATTATTGTCATTCTAGGACACAATGCCATCCATATTATGGTCCTCAAAAAATGAAATTAAAAAACGGATATGGCACATGGTGAAATTCAAAATAGGTCCCATCATTGGTCTTTGCATGTGCATGTCTTATCCTTCCATCAACAGCAATGGCTAACAAGATGTTAATAATGATTGAGTTTGATTCTAGAGAAAACTTAGATGAAAATATATCAAACAAAAGAGATTACCATTGAACTGACATAAAATCCAACTGTTGTAAAATAGAATGACAACATGCGAAACATGTCAAACCGATGCCCCAGGCGGTATATATCTCTGCTAAGGACCTGCTCTCCATTTCCACATGCAACTTTAGCTTCAAATAAAGAAATTTGGTTCATACCCACATCACGACCTTTACCAACTTGAATATACTCATGGTGAGTAACATTTCCTCGTCTTAGTGTTGAGTTAAAGCCTAACAAAACACTAATAATTCTGAGCTATTTACACAAGAAATAGTTGGAAGTCACCCAAAATAAATTCCCTGTGAATTACCTGCAAAGATATCTTCATTAAGGTTTATTCCACGTGAAGCCTTGCTAATGCCACCTCTAGTGATGTGAAAGATTCTATCAAAAACATCTGGGTGACCATAATGAAAACGAACCCTGTTCAAAACATAAATACACTAATTTACCAAGTTATACTTGGACCTGTCTAGTAATCATTGATACAAATTCAGAGATTCAGCACGATTCAGACTCAGGGATTTGATAATTATCTAAAACTTTAGGATATGACTCAGCACATATACAATATAAATAAATAATATATTTAAATATAAATATTTACTAATTCAAAATAATACATTCAAATGACATAAAAATAGGCAAATAAGTCATAGGTGACATGATACCATGGTAGTAAAAATGCATCTCAAATATCAAAAAAGTTATCCCATATTATTTCAGTAAGTGGTTGCTCAAAAAAAAATTATTATTTCAGTAAGTGCAAACAAAAATCCCAACAAATCCGTTAATGAATTCATGTTGTATCCAAAGAAAATTTAAATTAACTTTTTGGTTAGAAATACACCAATCAAAATGAAGGCTAGAGGTCAAGTGAAACGATCGGTGATGTGCCACCAAAAGTGAGGAGAAGAGGAGGGAGGCAGAGATCGAGGGAAGAAACTGAATTGATGTATTATGTTTTGAGTTTTAGGATTACAAAAGACTAAATGGGATAAAGGGTGAAATGACAACACTATCTTTGAATTTAACACTCCCCCTCAAACTAGAGCAAACACATCTATAATACTCAACTTGCTACATAGATATTTAAAAACCCTGACAGCTAGTCCCTTGGTAAAAATATCAACATTTTCTTCAAAGGATATTGTATAGAGAGTAAAAATAAATTCCTTTAATAACCAAATTACAAATATAATGACAATCTACTTCAATATATTTGATTCACTTATGAAAAATAATATTATCACAATGCATCTTTGTTATGGTTGTTTGTTTAGAATTAAATCAAAACTTATCTATTCAGAGAACTTATTTGATTTATTTTTATGCATATATTAATAAATTCTTTTAAGGTAAACAAACAACTTTCACACAAATTAGATATTAAGTCCAATTTATATTTTTTAATTACAAGTGTACAATGTCTATTATATTTGTGTACAAATATAGGTCGATTTCACAAAGATTGAGTAAGAATTATGTACTATTTTGATTTTTATATTAGAATTTATATATGTTAAATTAAACTCTCTATTGATTTGATTTAGTTCGTAGAATTACAGTTAACTCAACGGATTATCCTCGTAAACTTAAGTTAATTCCATAAGCCTACCTAGTTCATGTTGCTATTCATAGAGGAATTCAATCATCCATTGGACAGTTTCATAAAATGTAAATAACATCAATTAAGTTTTTTAATGTTAGTTAATCTGAGATTTATCATTAATCAACATTAACATTCAGATATTTCGAACAGTAACCATTAAGATTTTTTAGTATTTTATACGAATCAATTTCAGTAATCTATAAAACTATTTTCTATTTTTTGAATCAAATAAATATAAAACATTCACAATACTGACAATAATAACATTAATCACAATACAAAATAAATAATACAACACATAAATACTACTAATTATAAACATAGATAATTACTTTTTGGTATTTTTGTTTTGATATGTTCCTGAAGATGAACGAAAGGTGAAATGTAAAAATTCTCTATCGATAGTAAGAACTTCTATCTCTACATGCGATACGATTACATCACAGAAAACTTAATCACTTACAATCTTGCCTTCTCTCTCTATAGAATCGCGAACCAAAACTTGTAAGTTGATCTCCTCTTCAGTATATTGGCATCAATCCGAAACTAAAATTAGAAACTTTACAATCTCCTAAGATATAAGTCAATACTTGGTGAAAATGGTTTCCCTTCCTACAACACGATCACTCCTCATAGTGATTGTCAGTCACCGTGTTTAGCTCGGAATCAACCTGACATTTGAAAAGTATTCTCATAGACCTCCGATAGTTAGTGATTTTGATAATGTGGAGCTTCAGAGAACTTCTGATACTTTCTACAGTTAGTGCGATCCTCCATCTTCACACACACTTTCTTCATCTTTCTCTTCTTCTTTTATAATTCTTTCAGTAGTAATTGCTTCTTCCTAAATGATTGGTTGAATTTCTTTTATTCGTATCAACAATGGTGATTTCTTCTTTATTTTATGAGTTAATTCCTACATGATACGTGTAATCGTGGTTTTCCTTCAAATGTTTCTGCAACTGCTACAGTAATATGTTAGAAAATAATTAGTTTGTAGAGTTAGTGTAACTCAACAGACTTACTTCGTTGACTTAATTATAAAACACGTGCAATAAAGGAATAACTTATAAGCTTATAACACTAACACAACGCATTATCTTAGTGTATATTTAAGTAACTCAACGTATATAATTATGCTAATTTAACGAGTTAAACATGTGCAGCTCACGTGACATAATAAAACATTTAAATTCACACGTGTATAATTCTAACTTATGAAAAAAAGATATTTTGGATAGTTACAAACTATAAGTATCCGAAACTTATATGCATTTTGGATAGTTAGCACCTAACCTTTCAAAAGATAACTTAAGTTTCTAGATCACGACACGTGTCTTCAGTAATTTTTATGATAAAAATGGTATTTTGGATACTTGCAAACCTAACTATTCGATACTTAGACATTTCGGATAGTTAGCATATAACTTACAAAAAATCCACTTAAGTCATGTATTAAGGTAACAATACGTGTCCTACTTGAAATAGTAAAGTATTTTTTAAGCATTCAAAACATAACTGTCCGACACATGAAATGTAACACTCCAAAATAATAAACATTTTAGATACTTAGGAATTAAAAAGCCTATAACTCACCAATAATTCAAAAATATACTTAATTAACACTAATTCCTTGAAATTATGCAAATTCTTTCATTAAAGCATATAATCGTGTAATTATAACATAATGACTTAATTCTCATATGATAAGCTAAATATTATGCAATTAACCATTATTTAATTGTTAATATTATATACTTTTTCATTTAAACAATCTTCATGTGAAGTTGAACTTATATCCTTAGTTCTGTAATGAGGTTTTTGATCCACATCAACTTGTTCATTGTTTAGGACATAGACTTGTACTCAACTTCAACAATGGATTTGGAAATGATATTTTGGTTTTTGCTTCTCCATGTTACCAAGTTGTCTCCCACATAAGTATGGTAGCTAGAGGTAGACTTCTAGTCTATCCTATCACTAACATAACTTGAATCTAAGTAGACTTCAACTTCTAAATAACCATGTGGAGAGTAAACTATACCTTTGTTAGGAACCTTTTTTATATAAGAAAAGGCTCTAAGAGTACCTTCCCAATGTACCTCTCTAAGTTTGTGCATAAACTTAGACAAAAAATTTAATAACACCATGATATCTAGTCGAGTTACAGTGAAGTATGCTAATTTCTCAATGAGTCTACCATACTTATTCGGATCACCCAACAAATTTGTTGTATCATCCCAAAACTAAGAAGTTTGTTCTACTACAGTACTTTCAAGGTTCTACCCTATGAGCCATGTTTTTACAAAATATCTAATGCATATTTTCTCTAAGTTAAAAGCATATTTCCCTTAGAGTAGGCAAACTTAATCCTCAGAAAATAACACAAATTTCTAAGGTCTTTGATAACAAAATGAGTTTTCAAGTATTGTTTAGTTTCAACTCTCATTAAGATCATTCCTTATTATCAAAATATCATCAACATATACAACAATAATAACAATCCTAACTTTGGTAGTTTTCAAGAAGACAAAGTGATCAAATACACAACTCTTCAAACCATCTTGGATAATGTTAGAGTTAATTATCATTAAGTGTTTTTAAGTGTTGTTATTTCAAATGATTGTTGGAGTTTCCTATATGTCTATTTGGGTTTCTCATGTGTCTATTGGAATTCTTCATATATCTATTGGGATTCCTCATGTGTCTGTTAGAGTTCCCCATATGCCTATTGGAGTTTCCCATGTATCCATTGGATGTAACTAACTTCTCTATAAGAAAACCCCCTATTTTCCTTTAGTAATATATAATCTCCTTCTTCCACTAAACCCTTTCTCTTAACTTGGTATTAGAGCTAGGTTTGTTAGGGTTTAGGGCTTCCAACGGTCTCCTTCAATGTCAATGTCTTTCTTAACATAAGAGTTGTATGTTCTTGTGTTTAGAGTTGACTTTAAATCTTACACATTCATGTGAAGTTATTGCTGAAACGTGGCACCAAGTAGGTCAACTCTCAAATTCTTTGACTTCTCTTGACATCATCCCTCTTTTCGATTATAGTCACTAAAACTTTGATGACATCATCATCATCTTCCTTTAATACTCTAATGGACTCCTTCAAACTTGTAGTCACCAAAGTAAATCTCAACAAGTTCAACTATCATCATTGGACTCCTTTCGAAACATTTGTCATATCATAGTAACAAAAGGCTCATCTCTTTGGAAATCCATTGGACATCAAGTCAAAGGCCTATACAGATTGGTAGGTAGTTGATGCTATAGTGGTATCATATCTCATCAATGGTATTAACGAGCATATCATGAGGAGCTTATCCTAGATTCGCCCTACTTGTCAGATTTAGGAGAACCTATGCAACTCATATGAGAATAAGTAGAATATATCTAGGGTTTGTGAAAGTGTATGGAATCCTTTTCAACAACAAGTAAGGCCATGGGATCATCCATGCCTTCTATACCTAGTTGCAAACTCTCCTAGATGACCTTGATGTTTATCAGTCTCCTACTCTAGATCTTGCTACTCGCTATAAGGAGTTGAGTGTTGTGTTATTTCTTGTTAGCCTTTGTTCCAAGTTGTCATCTTAGATTCGTAATCAAGTCTTTGTCATCAATGTGTTACCATCTCTTCTGACAACATTCATCATGGTATTTCGTGTTTCTATAGTTTCTTAAAATGATGCTACCTCAACTTCTATTGAGTCTTCGACCCTAACAACTACGTTTGATAGTCCACCCCCTTTCAATAGCACCTTTCAATGTAGCCGAGGGAAGTCTAGAGTGCATAGTCAAACATAGGCTCCATGCGTCTACTACGATAGGAAGAACCACCTTTCTAATCATTGTTAGGATAAGTTTAGATGTCCATCCGCTCCTTCAACTACTACTCATTCTACTACCATACAACTTAGGAGTACCCACCTATCATACCATCTATTGATCCCAATCTAGTCCAAATTACTTAGAGAAATTTTGATGAATTGATGATATATCGGGCTTAATAATAAGGAGAAGCTTTTGCAACTCATGTCTTAGGTATATCTACACTTCATGCATCCACTTTCTTTGATTCTTCTAGGATTATTGATTTGGATGTTTTTAACCATGTTACTAGTAATGAGTCTCTATTTTCTTACATTACCAACCTTTCTAGCATAAAATCGGTTACCATTGTTGATAGACACAACTACCCTATCTTGGCAAAAGCATTGCACTTGTTACTTCTGATATTACTTTAGTAAAAATCTTATATGTTCTTGACTTTTCAAAATACATTTTCTCCATTAATGCTATCATTAAACAATTATATTATTTTCTCTCTTTTTTTCCTTATCATTACATCTTTCAGAATCTACAGAAGAAGAGGAGAATTGGTGTTGACCATGATTGTGGTCAAAGAGTTTACATTTTGACCAAGGATGATATATCTTGCGGTCTTACCTCTATGGTTACTTTTGATAACTTCTTACTTTGGCATTGATGTCTTGATCATCCTTTACATTGCAAACTCCAATAGGCTTTTCCTTGAGTATTTGTTTTGAATTTTAGTTGTCCTTTTTATATCATAAGTAAACAATTCCATGCTACTTATACTAATTGGGAGTTGTCTTTCACTTTTAAGCTTTTGATATCGTTCATTGTAATGTTTGAAAACATTTTAAGCTTATATCTACTTCTAATTATTGTTATCATACTATCTTTATCAATGATTTTTCTAGAACCTCTTAATTATATCTATTGAAAATTTGTCAAACTATGTTGAAGGTTATTCATTCCTTTTTTAATGAAATTCAAAATCAATTTGGTATTATTCCCAAAATATTTTGGTCTAACAATGTAATTGAATTTACCCAACCTAGTATTGCTTCTTTGTATGTTGAGCGTGATATTTTTCATCAATCAACTTGTACACATACATTTCTTCTATGAGTGAATCAAACATATTAAGGTGGACTGTCATTATATTCGTGATATTGTGAAGAACAACATTATTACTCTACCCTTCACTCTTTCTTAACAGTTAACTAATATTTTCACTAAAGAACTTTAGGTGAGACCCTTCAACACAATTTGTAATAAGCTAAGCTTATGTGAAATTTTTGCTCTAGCTAGAAGGGGAGTGATAAAACTTAGTTGGATCTAGTTGTTGTATTCGGATATATGGATCTTAAGATCCATTTATTGTACTTGTATATAAATGGTTTCAAACTAATGAATGTATCATCTTTTCCCTAATTATTGGTTAATCCCTAGTTTAAGTTTTTGGTTTTGATCTAGCAATTTCTTCCATGCCCTCCTCTAGATGGTATGCTTGGAAGAAGCCGTCACACCAACACCTCAAGCTCAACATAGATTGAGCCATTAATTTGGAAAGCTATGCAATGACAAGCGGAGTTGTCCAATACAATTTTGGATCTATCATCTTTGTCTTTACAAGTTCTAAGGTAGAGTCAACGTCACGAAGGAAAAGACATATGTCCTTTCAGATGGTTTGCAACATTGTCAGAACATAGGTGTCCCAATATACCTATTGGAGATAGAGATTGACTCCTAGGCCTTGCTTCATAGTCTCAAGGGAATCAGAAACCTTGAGGACCAAACAGGATGGATTGAACTCCATCCAAAGGTAGAACTAGTTCACTTCCTACACCATGTGCCTTGGGAGGCAAACCACATAGTAGATGCTCTAGACAAGGCAGGTCTCAATGGATTTAGAGTTATCTTCAAAAGAGCAGATAGAATTTCAGTTGAAGCCAAAAGACAAGCCCAGATGGGTGAGTTGAGTATCCGCAATTACCAGAGGTGATAGCCTTTTTGTTGCAAAGTTTTTTTTTGGGTCCATTTTTGTTTTTCTTTTGGGCTATAAGGTATACTATACCTGTAACAGTTATCTTTGTTTTTTTGAGGGCCCCACATAGGGATTATTATAAAAAAAAAATGTCACGTGGTATGAAGAATCCTAGTTGTGCCTTATTTGACATATGTCAAATGCAGATGCAATGTATGCTTGTAAGAATCTGTTGTTTCTAGGGACCCATATATTATAAATTGGTAGGGATACTTATGTGCTTCTGATAAACAAAACTTGATAGGTTATCTGCTTATATCTAGTACAAAGCAAGATATAACACACACTTTATGTTGGTGATGGTACTAAAATCCTAAGATTTTTTACAGCCATGTTAGAATCAGTAATGGCAGGATTCATGGGTAAAACCCTACTAGATTCAAGCTTGATATTTACAAAAGAATTTGATGATAATTGATAATGTACTCTCCTTTTCTTAGCATTTCAATTAGTAAGATATTCACAAGAAGTTAAAACTTAAATAATCAAATAAATTTACAATAAAAATTGTTTCATAGAATCCTTTGTGCATGTTATGCTTTATTTTATAACAAAATACACTACAGGATATACTTTTCTAAAAACAGTTAATATTTAAATACACTCACTTCAAAGGGTGTGCAAGAACTCGCTGACCAATGGTAACGAAACTTGTTTCTTGGTTTGACATAAACCATGCTAAAGATGAGACACTGCAAGGCATGAACAGTTTCATAGTGAAGTTCATCACAAAAATAAATAAAAATTACTACCAACACTACTGGGATAAATATAACGTAAAACAATAAAGTGCCCCAATTATGGCGGTTATGTACCTTCCCGTAAATATGTGCTCACGGACACCCAATATAGTGGGTGGATGGACACCATGATCTTCATTGAATTCTTCCAAAAGATTGCGCATTTTGAAGGCCTCCTCCAAATAATTGTCCTGCAATGATTTTTTTGCAAGATTTTGGTTTGCATTTAGATAGCTTTTTAAGGCTGCAGCAAGTCATGCAATAAGTTTGGAGACAAATACCTGATTCATGTCAATAGTCTGAAGAGCTTCTCCACGTGTGAAAATTATGGCATGATTCTGATTTTCAGGTTTTCCTTCACCAACCTTTGCTGTGCCTGGAAGCTTTATACGGTATATTTCCTTTATAATAGAAAATTTAAACAATCAGCTTGTCAGTTTTGTGGAGCTTGGTGGAGGTCATGAACAAAAGTTACCTGGTCATGATTTTCAACAGCTTTTACAAGTACAGAATAAAAAACTTTCTGTACACTGCCACCTTCTCTCTCTTCAACTTCATCAATGTATGCAACACGGAGAGAAGGATAACTAAAGAGAACAACATGAATCATTTTCTAAGAAAAAAATGATAATTATAAGTTAAAATTTCTATTCTTGTTCTTTTTCAAATTCTATAAAGTTACCAATGGTTGACACAATAAAAGCTACTAACCAACCTTGTGAACTGCTACTTCTATTTATTACATAACTGAAGTGTTAATTCCAGGTTAGAAAATGGCAAACATTTCCCAATGGCTAATGCTATTACATTATAATCACTATAGTTGCAAACACCTTCTATGGGAAGCACGACAGTTTCAGGTGAGAATAAAAATGTCTATTTCAAATTACATGATTAGCAAGAGAAAAAGTACTTGTTGGCTCACAGTGAAATAATGGTTTTTTAGGGATAGAAAACATGCACCTTTGTTCTTAACTAGCGGAGCTACTTTGTTAGTGAGATAATATACTGACCCACTAAATATCAAAAAAATTAATGCATTTTTAAAGTTATCATATGTCTAAGATGTTTCTAATACACCATAAAAAGTAGATTTGTGAAAAATTCCTTGCTTCTGATTGGAGTTAATGGGTTAATAATGAACTTAAAAAGAGACATGTAAATATTGACATACTTGACCATAAGATTTAAGATATCAGTTGCTCGACGATCGCCTGACCGTTTTTGTTTTCCATAGTTTTGACAGGTTGCGACATATGTGAATTTCATGTCAGCAACAGCTTCAAGTTGAGCGGAGAGTGATCTCTGGCTTTTTTTCTCCTCTTTTGTTGGTTCAGCTACGGCTTTATAGCCTTCTAAGATTTCTGTGAAATATGAAAGGGAAATTGTAATTCATTTCAAAATATTTTTACATGTTTTATCATAAGCTAAAAGAAAGCAATCTATTCCTTTACCACTTTCTGAAGCCATATCAAGAAAAGCCTGAAGCTTCAATGCTCTTCGGTAGTACATCATTCCTCTCACTATGGAAAAAGTCAAGTTTGCACCACAATGACAAATATTATTCGGTAAATTAACACTTCATAAGGAACAGATAATTACCTGTTCTGCAAAGAGTTTGTCCCCTTAGAGAGGCCCAATGACGAAGGTGCAGAACATTCTCCTCACTACCCCAAACTTCACCAGCCTTTTTGCAATTAAGCCGCTCCATGAAATTGTTCCATTCATCTAAGACAAATGCATTTTATCGATCATCAGGCATAATATCACAGATACAACCATGGCTTTTTAGTTACTCTATTGAGCAAGTGAATCGAATAGGTATAAAATACAGAACTAAATTCAAAACCTGGAAAAATCTTTTGCAAGTAAAAGATGGTCGAAACACCATCTTCATTTTCCAGCTCAAGGTCAGCTTTGGAATAAACGGTTTCTTCACTATAGTACGGTGTCATAACACTGTAAATTTCATAACTACATATCAGTTACCACATAATACCCCACATTCATACAATTTATTTTATAAAAAACTTTATGAAAATAAAGAAAGTTAAAAGGAAACATAACATCTTCAAAAACATGGCAAAAAATAATACATATCAAAATAGATTTTGGAAAATTCCAATGGTTTAATAAGAGCTACTTCAAATTCTTAAAGGAAACTTTAATTTTTCTGAATTTTTTCTTTTGTTTTGTAAAGGAACCTGTAAATTAAAATTGAAAAGGTGAGGACAATAAATCAAAATTATATTACCCTTATTTCTAAAAAACAGAAAAAAGATACCAAAATAAGCCAATTGTAGATAAAAAAAAAGTCTCAAAGGCAATGAAAGCCTACAAAAGAGTAAACGGACCTTTGAATCCAACAAGGAAACCAACAATGTTGCCTCCATAAAGAGTAAATAATATAATAACCTACAGTTACCTTCAATACTCTTCTTCAAAAACTGATAAACAAATATTTCCCATCTTCTTATTGCAGAGCCTATGAACCCATGGCCTTAACTTATTGAAAATAACATGGACTTACCACTTAAAAAAATATGGATTTACAAAAAGCAATTCAAATCTTCAATTGAACTTAGAAATATAATTATCTAGTGATGAATGATCATGTTGTTTATGTCCTTACAACAGTAAGGAGCAACATTACCACAACAGGAGTGGACAAGTTGATCCATGACAGGAAGGTTGCCTGGTCCATCACCCAATGGTTGAAATTTCTCACAAGTGAAACAAACATCAAGGCAACCAATGATCTGGTCAGTTGTTATTACAGTTGACTTGGTGAGAAATTTTTTTAAATTGTTTTTTATTTAGTTGGACTGATGAATTGGAATGGAGATCTGGGCCACATTGGCAATAAAAATAGTTTGATGCCAGGTCCAATGCTGGTAACCTTCATAAGGAGTGATGACAGGCAAATATAATCTATCTATTTCCTTGGATTATAAATCATTAATATGTATTGAAAAAACAATATGACGGTGTGATTACATATAATTGAACCCTTCCCAAATCTCCACATTAGGTATTGAACAAACAGGGTTAGCAAACCTGAATGACAACATCTTACGAACTTGTGGTGCTTGAGGCATGTCCATGAATAAAGAATTTGTAAAAAAAGCTATTCTTCGTTGAGCTTCAAGGTTCGTTGGCACATCCATAGTGGATTCTTTTACCACTAACAGGAGATATAGTCGTTTGATCTGTCATTGAATAAGTTTCATATAAATAATCTTCTAGAATGGGAAAAATGAAAAATATTCTGGTATAACAAGTACCTTCTCTTCCCATTGTGCTGTCATCACAGGAGGAAATTTCACAGCAGGTTGGGAAACTGTACCGGCAAAGAGTTGCCTACAGGGAACAGTATCACTGTTTCCATGTCCAAGCTCAGCCAATTCACTGAAGAGTAGTGAACAAACAAAATGACATCGTAGTCTAATTTAAAATGAAGAATAATATAGAAGGAAAAAACTTAAGTTTCACCAACCGATTCTTGTTCACCATCATATCATGTGTAACCAATTCTAACATGTCTTGCAACAATAATACAAGAGTATCATGCTTTGATGAATCACCATCTTTCTGTGGAGACAGAGAAAACTTATTAAAATTAACTTTTTTAAAATGCAATAAATAGCATCTTTCTATGCTTTGGATCAAATAAATAACAAACAAAAGAAAAGAGAAATTTCTCACCAAAATTCCCACAAGCTCCACAAATTTCTTGCAAAGTATTGGCAGAGGGCTCATTGTGAAATTGGCAAGAAATGTATTCATTGCAATATTATCTTCCACTTCTTTGATGATAATGCTTATAACCCTACAAATTGAAATTCATCTCCTATCAAAATTTACAACAAATACAAGCAAGTAGCAAAAGTATTTTGGCAAACATCAAATCTGCCGCATTTCAAATCTCTAGTAATATTTCTAAAAAAGGTAGGAAAAGAGCATATTATTTCATGACAGCAATTAGATATTAGAGATGCCAAGATAAGTCAAGGAAGGAACCTCTTAGAGGTTTTTTATAACCAAGCTTTAGTTTGTAAAGATGACGAAGGGCAGAAAGATGAAGTGACAGTGAGAGAAATGGAAGTTCCTGGAAGAAGACAGGAAGGCCCAAAAGTGGTGGTTGGATAATCAGTATCTTCATTGTCTAAGACGTAGCTCTCCTCTAAGGTGAGCTCCATAACTAAAGTCTATAGAGAGGCAAACATAGTGGCAGATTCACTGGCCAAAGAAGGTAGAATCTCTAAGGGAGGGAGGACTTTTAAAGCCTTTCTTGATCTCCCTACAGAAGCACAAAGTCATATTCTCCTTGATTGTTGATACATTCCCAACTGACATGGGATTTAAACTTATGTGATGTCTCTCAACTGCTTGTTTTGTTACTCCTTGGTGGTGTTGTCCCTACCCTATGTCCATTTTATCTTAATGTAAAATTTTATGGGGCCCCCACCCCCTAATAGAACAGGGATATTAATAATAATAATAAATGTCTTAGAACTAGTAGTGGAGCCACTTACCATCGAGGTGGGTCATATGACCCACCCAAAGATTTGGAAATTTTAGTTTATTATATTATATATTTTTTGCATTCCTTTAAAAAATAATGACCCACTTTTAATCCTGAGTTAATTAAACGCAACACTGGAATTAATTGTTTTCTCTATTAGTGCTACATATGTGGAAAGATCCTTATTACAATGTAGATAAAATTTTTACATGCATAATCAATTTAGAGATATATGAATGATTTTCTATTTGACTAATTGAACAGGGATAAGATCATCATGAAATAATTCTAAAAATATAATATTGTCATTCACCTTTATAATGTAAATTATATTTTTTACTTTTATAATTTTAATATACTATATTTTTATTTAATTTATAATTTATTAAATTTATATATTATAACCCACCCTTTTAAATTTTCTAACTCTTCCACTACTCAAAAGAGACCATGGGGAAACCACATGTCATGATCTAGTTTGATATGGAACCTGCAGAGGGCTAAAGCACCAACCCTATCAAGGAGGGGAATCCTTAGAAAAAGACACTTGGATAAGCAAGAAGGGGGAGAAAAGGGTGTGACCCCCAAGGGGTGGTGCATAAGGTGTTTGTTGGCATGCCTTGGTCAAGGGAGGTAGCCCAACATTGTGATTTACTTCTGTACAAACTAGGTTAGGTTTTTCATTCCCTTAGGTGAATACAAGAAGTTACAAGGGTATATAATACCCTAGACAAAAGGAGGATCCATTTAAGTTAAATGGATTCTCTATAGTACACATAATATAAACATTAACACTCTCTCTCAAGTTGGAGCATATACATCAAACATGCTCAACTTATTACATAGTTTATCAAACAACCCAATCCTAACTCCTTTAGTGAAAATGTTAGCTACTTGTTCTTCAGAGCGAGTAAAGGGTGTAGAAATAACTCACTTGAATACATTATCTCTAATGAAATGACAATCTTCTTCAACATGTTTAGTTCTCTCATGAAAGGTGTGGTTGCTAGCGATGTGGATAACAACTTAGTTGTCACAAAACATAAACATTGGAGAGTGGACTTCAACACTAAGCTCTCTAAGTAAAGCCTTGAGTTAAATCAACTCAGAGGTAGTTTGGGACATGGTCCTATATTTGACTTTTGCACTAGACTTGGAAACTACATTTTGCTTTTTGCTTCTCCACATAATCAGATTTCTTCCAATATAGGTGCAAAAATCAGAGGTTGACTTCCTAGTTGTCCTGTCTCCTACATATCCAACATCATAATAACCTTCAACCTGAAAGTGACCATGCTTCTTGTACAAAAGTCCCTTTCGTGATGCCTTTTTAAGGTAGACAATAACTCGTATCATACCTTGCCAATGAATGACCTTAGGAGCATGTATAAACTGGCTAAGGAGATTGATAGCAAAGGTGATGTCTGGCCTACTATTGGTGAGATAGATTAGTTTTCCCACAAGTCGTTTATATCTTGTTGGATCTTCATAAAATGAAGAGTCGTCCTGCTAGAAAAGATAATCCTGCTCAATGGGAGTGCTCTCAAGTTTACACCCTTCAAGCCCTATCTCCTTGAACAAGTCAAGAATATATTTCCTTTAGGACAAAGAGAGAAAGTCATTGGAGTAAGCAAACTCTATACCTAAAAAGTATCGGGGTTTGCCCATATCTTTGGTAGCAAAGTAAGACTGAAGGAAATGTGTTGTGTCTTCAATACCCTATATGTCATCCTTTGTGAGGAGTATATCATCAACATATACTGTCAAGATAATCATACCTTGTGTGGTCTTCTTAATAAAAAGTGATGGGTCAACCTGACAACTGTCAAATCCACCACTCTATATCACACTGTTGAATCTGTCAAACCACGCCTTGGGGTTTTGCTTCAGGCCATAGATAGCCTTGTTGAGTAAGCACACATCAGACTCCTCCCAAGTAACATATTCGGGAGGTTGCTCCATGAAGACCTACTCCTCAAGATCACCATATAGAAAAACATTTTTCACGTTAAGCTGGAAAATGAGCTAAGACTAATTGATGACTAAGGACATGAGAACTCAAATAGAATCGAGATGTACCATTAGGAAAAAGGTCTTGGAGTAATTAAGGTCAAACTCCTAGGAGAAGCCACGAGCAACGAGGGGAGCCTTGTAGCGTACTACGTTGCCATCAAGATGTCGCTTGATAGTGTAGGTCGATCGACAAGAAACAATTTTAGCCCCTTGAGGACACAGAACAAGATCCCATGTGCCCTAAGAGAGTAATGCCTCCATCTCGTCATTTATAGCTACTTTCCAGTGAGAAAACTGGAGAGCCTTATGATGATCCCTAAGTAAAGACTCAATGGCAATGGAAAAGTCATTAAAGGTGGTGAGGTAGGACTCACGTACGGAGGCCGAGGAGAGGTCAGGAGCAATTGGAGTTAAGGGCGTTTGACGATGATAAACCTGCAAGGGAAGTGGCACAGTGATATTTGGCATGAACAACTCATTAAAACAAGTGGGATGATCAAGATCGACAGGCGTAGGAAGAGGAAGAGGAATCTGCTTCATAGGAGGGGAATCTGGAATACTAAAGGAGAAGTAGGACTCGCCCTCAAAAAAGGTAACATCCATGGAGATGAAGTACTAGTGAGAGGGAGGATGAAAAACTCGATACTTCTTTTGAGTGCGAGAGTAACCAACAAAGAGACACTTGATGGCACAAGGAGATAGTTTATCCAAATTGAGTGACAAGTCTTGGACAAACGCAACATAACTAAAAACCCAAGGAGAAAGAGGAAAAAAGTCAGACGTAGAGAAGACTTTATGGAGAGGAATGACACTGCCTAAAGGAGTGGAAGACATGCGATTTATGAGATAGACAATAGTGAGAACTACATCAGCCCATAAGTATTTGGAAACATGTATATGAAGCATTAGAGTACGGGCAACATCAAGTACATGATGATGCTTGCACTTAGCAACTTCATTCTGGGAGAAGGTATGAGGACAAGAGGTTTGATGAACAATCTCAAGAGAACACACATCCTAAAAATCATGCTAAAGAAATTCAAGAGATTGTCAGTATGCAAGATCTTGGAACAAGTAGAGAATTGATTTTTAATTTTAACAATAAAGTTTTTAAACACTAACAGTACATCACGACGAGTCTTTAGCAGATAGACCCAAGATACACGAGTGTGGTCATCAATGAAAGTAACATAATAGTGATGACCACTAATAAAAATAATTCAATTGAGACCCCAAACATCATAGTGAATGAGATCAAACAGAGAGAGCAAGGAAGCAAGACATACATGTTTGAAGGACGCACATGTATACTTTCCAAGTTGACAGGACTCACATTGGAAGGACGAAATATTGATACAAGGAAGAGCTTGGCGTAGCTTCTACAAAGAAGGATGACCAAGGCACGAGTACTAGAGATGAGATGAGTCTGTGGATGTCATGTAAGCTACTAATCCTCAAGGAAAATCATTGCGGACTAGATAGTACACCTTAGATGCATGTTATTTACACCCCAAACCAATTCTCTTCTCCATCTATAAGTCCTAAAAGGTACAATGAAAAGGAAAGAAACGACTTGAGTAAGATAATTGAATAATTATGACATTAATGGACAATAGGTTAAAAGATAACTCATGAACATAAAGAACGCTGTTTAATCGTATCTGAGAGGAGACTTGAATCTCCCCCTAACCAGATACATGGCATAAACGGCCATCAGCAATAGTAATGGTGGATTTGTCATGAAAGGTAGAAAGTCACTCAAATAAAGACTAGGTACCTGATATATAGGAGGAGGCACTAGAGTCGATAACCCAACTATCATCACCAGTGGCAGCAAGGGTAGTAGAGGAGATACCTAAAGGGACGGAGGCCTGAGTCCTCAGACCAGTAAACTCGATGTCACAAGCTTGAATGAGATGATTATAGTCATCCTATAAGATAGTGATAGTAGGACCAGATATAGGTGGAGGCTCAATGCTAAAAGCTACAGTAGTGAGATGGGTGACAGGTGGCTTGCCAAATTTATCCTAGCACTTCTCAGACCGGTGTCCCAGTTTGCCATACCACTAGCATTTGAGACATTGTCGAGTAATGGCCCGTCCACCCACCCCTTGGCTGAAGTTGGAGCCACGACCCCCTTAGTAGTAAGGGCAGACTGATCAGAAATTGGAGCAGACAATTTGGACGGAGTAGAGACTTGAAGAGCACGAGAGAATGTCTCATCCAAATCTAGGAGAGTGTCACCACTTAAAATGGAGCCTCAGATTTGGAAAGCAATAGTGAGTTCAAGGCTGGTAAAATAGGCAGCAACAGCTAACTCCTCACAATGATGAATGAAGGTAGTTAGGTTGGTAGAAGGAGCTTGATAAAGATTGAGCTCATTAATGAGCCCATAAATATAAGTGTAATGCTCCTGGTAAGTCTGATTGCCTTGTTTGGCTTGAAACAACTACTCATAGATTTGAAAAACCTTGGAGATGTTGTTTTGATGACTATAGATACAATGAGGATTGTCTCATATACACTTGGCAGAATGTAACATGAAAACTCCTCGAACAATAGAGGGTTTCATGCTAGACAGCATCCAAGAAATAATGGTAGAGTCATCTACCAGTTAGTCCTCATAAATTGCATCCTTATCATTGGACAACGGGAAAAAAGATGGCAATGCTTGCAGTGTGCCATCACCATAGTCTCAAAGTTTTGTGCCTAATGCATGTAGTTATTACCATTTAACATTTCAGAAATGGCAGTGAGCTTGGTAAGGAGAAGATCTCGCATCGCCATGAGATTTTAAGCTACTATTGTACCTTGGAGTTTATTCACTAGGAAAAAATGACAGAAGAAAGTTTGTGTGAGTCATAGAGCCACATGTTCAAGGGAACGTGGCACACGCCACCGTTGCATCTGCACAAGTCCGTGTTAGTACTTAAGCAGAACCATCGATGATGGATTCTATGGCTATTGTTCGTAAGCACCGAATCGTGCTACTGGTATTGTGTTGCTCGACGTAACTTAGTCGAGTTACAAGTTAAGCTGTCAAAACTTCTGCTTAACTTGGTGGAGCTTCTGATCAAAGCTTCTACTGGTATTGTTCGTGCATCACTGTATTGTTAAGCTATCATGTACAAACTAGGTTAGGTTTTTCATTCCCTTAGGTGAATACAAGAAGTTACAAGGGTATATAACACCCTAGACAAGAGGAGAATCAGTTTAAGTTAAATGGATCCTCCATATTACACATAACATAAATACTAACAAATTCATTAATGCCTTATCGGTCAAGCACACAATTTGGAAAGCAAAGAGCTTAGAGCAAGGCTCATTAAGAGAAAGAGAGGCTCTTGATCAATGTAGAGAATTAACAAAGGGGATTTCTTAGTTGAATTCCCCCACTCCATGTGGAGGCAGATTGGAGGAGGGTGCTTCAATGAAGGGGCTTTCTTGGTGAGAGTGGCATAGGAGGTCAATGTTTCAACTCATTGACCTTTTGTTGGATTTGTGGTCAATTAAAGCTATTAGGTCCAATTGTGGTACATTCAAGAGACTAACAGTGATGGTATGACAAACAAAGATATTCTAGTTCTTATAGGCCATAAATGTTTGGCACAATAGGGAAGCATTTTGGGTGGAGATTTTTGTTGTAGATCTAGAAGTGGGGAAAACCCATCAAACTTGTATGCAAAAGCTTTTCCTGTCATTTTGCTTTAGAGGTCCATGGCAGGTAGTGATTAGAGGTTTGTTTGAGAAGAAGATCTTTGCCAAAAATGTAAAGGTTACGGAACCTCAAGCTCTTTCCTTTTCATTGTAAACTCTTGCATTAGATTCCTCATCTCCAAATTTAAATGTAGAAAGCATTGTTTTCAATCCATTCCAACATCAAGATTTTGACTCAACACATCAGCACACTCCA
This sequence comes from Cymodocea nodosa, assembly GCA_036874045.1. Classification (NCBI taxonomy): domain Eukaryota; kingdom Viridiplantae; phylum Streptophyta; class Magnoliopsida; order Alismatales; family Cymodoceaceae; genus Cymodocea; species Cymodocea nodosa. Next base: position 15,954,766 of record CM072338.1, on the reverse strand, counting down.
AACTCAACTTTGAAAGAGCACACCAATTTCAACTCCAACTTGATCATAGAATGCATGAATCCTTGCTCTTCCAAAGGAAGACTTTCAACAAACACGTTTGAACACTAGCATCTTCTATGTGAGAGATGCAATAGGCTCAAGAAGTCTCTTCTCCTGAGAGACTTGAGCCCCATGCCCATATAGCTTCACATGCAACCAATAATAGTGGAGGGTGACTCAACTCCTAGTAACATCAACTCTTCCAAATCAACCGAAGGTTGAACATAATCTACTGCTTCTTTCTCTAAGATTTTGTGAAGCTATCCTAGGCAGAAAACTGTTATATTTGATTTGAGTATGTTTGTTATGGCTATCTATATTGTGTTATAATTGCAACTGAGTCCTTATACAATCGGTCAAGTAATTGGATATCTAGGTGACCCAATTAGTTGGAGTACAAGAGTTAAACACTTTAAGGTTTGTATTATCTTTTAAACTACCAAATACTATTTACTGAAGAGTAGGTTGCCTCTCAAACACAACCCTAGTATCCTTGTTTGCCATATTCGTAACCATAGATCCAAGCAAAGTTCGTTTCTACCAGTAGAGATCAGCTTGAGGGCCTAGGGATTGCTACAATCTAGTATCAGAGTTGCACAGACTAGGGAGAATGTCAATCAAACATGTTGCAAAGGGGAAGAAAGTGATGAAGGTGAAATAACAATTGCTAAATCTAGTAAAAAAGATGTAAGTATGGATGAGTGCCTTTGAAGACAAGCTAGATTCACTCAACACAACGGTGGCTTCCATGAACAGTGGCCTGCAAGGAATGTCGGAAGGGGAAAGTTCAAGGTTAAAGAAGAGTCAAAGGGGAAATCACAACCGTCAATTAAAACATCTCAAACTTGAGTTTCCTCTCTTTGATGGAATTGAAACCCTAGAGGAGTCGGCTAATACTTTTGAGCAATTGTTGGCCTATCATGGAGTAGAGGAGGATTGGGTTCCAATGGTAGTCATTAACCTATGGGGTACAACAAAAAATTGGTTTGAATCATTTAAAGGAAATCAAGAACAAATGGATTGGGGGGAGTTTGTGGAAGAATTAATTCCTTGCTTTAGAGAAATAGATTTTCAAGAGGAACTTTAAAGTTGAAGTAAAAGTGGACAGTCCAGGAGTACCTAAACAAGTTTATTACACTATCAACAAAGGTACCTGGTCTGTTAGATTCTAACCTAAGGCCTTATTTTATTGGAGGATTGAAGCAGGACATTAGAGTGGATGTGAAGGGGGTGCAACTAGCTAATCTATCAATGACAATATCCTTGGCAAAACTTCATGAGTCACAATGGGAAGCTAAGAGCAAAAAGGGAAATTCCTGGAGTAAACGTGTAGCGCATGAGACAAACAATATGGTCAAGAAGAAGTAACAACTAGGAAAAAGGTGGGACAAGGGTTGTAACAAGCAATCTGGCTAAAATATTGCCATATTATCATCTAACACTAGAAGAAGAACAAAGAAAACGGGATTTAAGGCTCTATTTTAAATGTAATGAAAAGTTTCATAAAGGTCAAGTCTACATAAACAAGAAACTATTCTTGATGTAGGGCACGCAATTAAATGAGGAAGGATTAGAAGAACTACAAGAGGAGGAAAAGGATAGTGAAAAAATACCCTCTATAGGCATTAACTAGGGAAGGTAATCCTAACACAATAAAGCTGATGGAGAATGTTCAAGCAAGCAAATGATAGTCCAAGTGAATCCAGTAATACACATAACATTGTCAACCAAAGCTCTATTAAAAAACTAAACTTCAAGGTCAACTTGAAGAGAGGATTAAAGATTATGTTAGCTTCAAGAGACTTTGTCAGTTGTGCTCAGATGTTTCATTGGAAGTAGAGGGAGTAACTATTAAGATAGACTTATATGTGAGTGTTTAGTAACAATAAGATAAATCAAATTTTCAATTAGGCTTCTTTATTATCTAGGATTTTCCAACACCTCAGGTGAACTATCCTAAAACAGAGGGTTCAACTACATAAGTGTACTCTTAGGTTCACAAGCCAAAAGCTCAATCTCCTATGATAAGTTAAGAACATATTTCCTTTGAGATAAAGCTATTTTTTCTTTTAAGTATGCAAACTCTAAACCTAAAAAATACTTAAGCATTCCTATATCTTTAGTAGCAAAGAACTTTCCAAGCTAACCCTTTGTATGCATAACTACATCTACATCACAACTGATTAATAAGATGTCATTAACATAGATTGCAAGTATCATGCAACATCTAGTTGTTTTCCTATAAAATACAAAATGAGACACTATCAAAACCCTCCATCAATCATAAAAGTCTTGAATTTTTCAAATCATGCATGTGGACTCTATTTAATACTGTTGGAGAAGAGAAAAGAGTATTGTGTATATTTTTGAAAGAAAAGATATAAGTATATATAAGGGGTAGGATCCATTTACCTAAATAACAACAAACACAACTCTAACACTCTCCCTCAAGTTGGAAAGTATATGTTAACTAGACCCAGCTTGTTACATAGAGAATTGAAAATTTTGTAACTCAAAGCCTTGGTTAGAATATCAGCTCATTTTTCAGAAGAGGAGATATGTGGAATACAAACAACTCCTCTAGTGACCAAATTCCTTATATAGTGGCAATCAATCTCAATGTACTTCGTGTGCTCATGAAATGTCTTATTCTTAGCAATATATATGGCAGATTGATTGCCACAATACATAGTTATCACCCCATCAATTGTCACCCTAAGTTCCCCTAAAAAGGAATTGAGCCACACCATCTCACATTCTGTGAACCTCATGGTTCTATACTCAGCCTCGACGCTAGAGTAGGAGACCACACTTTGCTTTTTGCTCCTCCAGGTGACCAAGTTCCCCCCCTTATAAGTTAGATACCTAAAGGTGGACTTCCTATCTCCTTTGATTCTAGCAAAGTCAGCATCTGAGAAGGCTTCAACCTGTAAATGTTCACAATGCTGATACAATAGACCCTTCTCTAGAGCTCTCTTGATGTACGTAAGCACTCGCAGAGCTCTCTGCCAATGTACACTTTTAGGCTAGTGTATAAATTGACTAAATAGTCTCATAATATATGTAATGTCAAACCTGGTAACGGTGAGATAAATGAGTTTACTCACTAATCTACGATAGCTCATAGGATCTGATCTCTTCTGATGACGAATCTCAGAAAGGAGGGTTTCGCTCAATAGGTGTAGCCTTTGGTTTGCACCCCGACATCTCTATTTCTATCAACAAGTCAAAAGTATATTTCCTCTGTGACAACATCAGCCTCCCCTTGGAGTATGTAAACTCTACTTCTAGAAAGTACCCTGGATGCCCTAGGTCTTTTGTTTCAAAGACCGTGTCTAAATACTCATTGGTTCTGATGATCTTCTAATCAACACCAGTGAGAAAAATATCATCAACATATATTGCTAGAACAGTGTATCATTGTGTAGACTTATGAATTAACACCGAATGATCAACTGTACATCTTTGAAAACCACCGTTGAACAAGACACCACTAAGTCTCTCAAACCAGGCTCGTGGACTCTACTTCAACCCATAAATCGCTTTCTTCAGTCTGCATACCATCTGGCCTCCCTGCCTGGTATACCCTGGGGGTTGTGTCATATACATCTCCTCAGCCAAATCTCCATATAGGAAAGCATTCTTTACATCTAGCTGGTGAAACTCTCAATCCTTGTTAATAGCCACAAATAGTAATACTCTAATAAAATTGAGGCGAGCCACTAGAGAGAAAGTTTCTACATAATCAACCCCATATTCTTGGGTGAAACCCCTAGCCACAAGTTGTGCCTTGTGTCTTTTCACTGTACCATCTGGTTTGAACTTCACAGTGAAAACCCATTTGTAAGATACTAGATTGACATCAGTAAGGTAAGGAACTATCTCCCATGTTCCTCGTGACCACAAGGCTTGCATCTCTTGATCCATGACTTCTTTCCAAGAAGGACATTGTAAAGCTTCTTGGTATGTCTTAGGTACACCCTCAAACATGACAGATAGAGTAAAATTATAGCAGGAGGAGGTAAGGTGATCATAAGAAATAAACCGGGAGATGAGGTGCTGTGTGCAAGAGCGTATGCCTTTACGAAGAGCAATCAGTAATTCATCTGAGGTGATAGTAAGATCTGCATCTAAGGTGGTCCTTGGTGGAGCCATAGAGACAGCCTCGGGTCATTGTCGCCTTTGATACACTTACATAGGTCTGTCTGCAACTACATTATCCACCCTAGCTATGTCAAGGGTCTCCACATGTCTGTCATCAGGACTAGTGGTGTTAGACTCCTTCATAGAATCGACCTGTTGCGAAAAATAGGGTTGATCCTCTGAAAATGTGACATCAAAGGAAGTGAAGTACCGTATTGTAGGAAAGTGATAACATCTATACCCTTTCTGTGTCTTGGAGTACCTGACAAACACACACTTGAGGGCACAAGCATCAAACTTGTTCAGTCCTAGACTAAGATCCTGAACATAGGTTGTGCACCCAAACACTTTAGGAGTAAGGTGAAACAATTTCGCATCAGGATAGAAGCGGTGTAGAGGAACCTCCCCCCTAAGGGGAGAAGAAGACATCTTATTAATAAGGTAGGTGGTGGTAAGAACAACTTCAGTCCAAAAATACTTAGGAATGTTCATGTGAACCAGAAGAGTCTACGTGACATCTAGTAAATGACGATGTTTTCTCTCAGCCACCCTATTTTGTTGGGAGGTGTGAGGACACGTAATCTAGTGAAGTATCTCCTTGGAAAGGCAGAGGTTTTGAAAATGAAAGCTCACAAACTCAAGGGTGTTATCAGTTCGAAGATATTTCAGAGTCACAGAAAACTGAGTACTAATTTCACAAACAAAATTTTCAATATAAGTAACAATAGATTTTCTGTCCTTTAACAAGTACACCCAACAGACATGAGAGAAATCATCAACTAACATAAGATAATACCGATAACCTCTTAAGGAAGTTACCCGACTTGGACCCCAAACATCACAATGAATCAGATCAAACATAGTAAGACTCTTTCTAAGGGACACACGGGGGTGAAAAGAACGACTATGTTTGCTAACTTGGTAGGACTCACACTGAAACTCAGAAATATCAATCCACGATAAAGCCTGCTGCAGTTTGTGGATTGAGAGGTGACCAAGACGACGATGCCAGAGAAGAAGCGACACAATAGTGGAGGATAGCACAACAACTAGACCACATGAAGGTGTATCTCGAGCAAGTACATACTCCTCGGTGCTCCTTTTATAGCCCAAACCAATTCTCGTCCTCATCCGTAGATCCTGAAAGGTACAATAGAAGGGAAAGAATGTCATAAAGCAAGATAGCTGGGTAGTAATTACACTAATTGAAATCAAGTTAACGAAAAGTTCAAGGACAAGAATGGTGCTCTCAAGTCGAATATCTAGGGTGGCCTTAATAGTATCACGTCTAGATATCAGACATGAGCAACTATCAGCCACAGTGACACTGTGGAGACTTGAAATTTTCTAGAGGCGAGAGAAAAGAGTAAGGCAACCTATCATGTGTTGAGAGGCACCAGAGTCGATAATCTAGGATTGTGCCTCACTTGTACGCACAACCATACCAGAAGTAGAAGCCAAGGAAGCCACGACAGTGTGATTAGAGCCTTGTGCCCTCTTCAACCTCTCATACTCTTGCTGAGTAATCACCACAGAAGCCTCCCCAGAGATACCACCATAAGTTGAGTTGCCATTAGATTCTATCACCACTCTCGCCCAAGCCAGCTTGTTAAATTTCTCACAACACTTCTCAGAACGGTGGTTAACTTTACCACAATGAATGCAGGGAGTCCTACGTCACCCAGATCTCCCTTGGCTAGAGACAAAGTTGGGATGGCTCTCCTACCGGTCAGATGCCTCCTTTACTGTCAAAGCTGAGTTATCTTGAGTCTCTATAAAAGTCATATTGCCTGCCTTGGAGATACGAAGGACTCGAGCAAAGGCAGATCCTAGGTCAGGTGTACTCATAAACATCATACACCTTCAGGATGTTCCTCTCTTCTGCATACATCTATCTAAGAGTATCCTATATCAGTTTGGCTAGGCGAAGCATCATGACACCCTTAGCTATGGCCGGCTCAATGTTATTCTCTAGCCAAGTGACTATAGTAGCATCATCAGCAAACCAGTCGTCATACCTTGCTGCCTTGATATCCATCAGCGACTAGGTTAGGTGCTTGCTTTTCCTTTGAGTAGTTACAAAAGTGAGGAAGTTCAATGATCATGTGTGATAGTTAAGTTCATTAAGTTTCACAGATGACCCTGACAATGGACGAATCACAGAGTTCCTAGACGCCATCAAGCCAACAACTGGACCCTGTAGATGGTTTTAGCAGCCATCGTCTGCAGCCTCGGTGGTTTCAGCAACCAACTTCTGCACTAGGTCAGCAACTCCAGCTGACCCAACTACTGCTGCTAGTCACCATCCAAGGTGATAGCCATAGAAGACGTCTGTAGATAGCAGACAGGTTGGTGCCGACAACGATCATGACGGCTACAGTAGCAGTTGCGACACAACTGTGACGGTAGCGATCGTAACAGCTACAATAGTGGCGACTAGGCCCACAACAGTGACGACAGCAATTGCGGCCCCAACGACGGCAACTACAGCCGCGACTACAGCAACCACGGTTGCGATGACGGCGACAGCTGGGGGCCCGGGAAAATGTAACCTAGCTCTTATACCATGTTGGAGAAGAGAAAAGAGTCTTGTGTATATTCTTGAAAGAAAAGATACAAGTATATATAAGGAGTAGGATCCATATAAGGATCCATTTACCCAAATAACAACAAACACAACTCTAACAAATACCATAAATTTCCCTCTCAACTCTACACATTTAGTCCTCCCCCTAAGCAATGCACTTTAGAGGTTGTTCCATAAAAATCTCTTTAACTAGATCTCTATATAAGAAGATATTTTTGACATCAAGTTAAGATAATGTCCATCACTAATTCATAGTAAGTGAAAGGAGTACTTCAACAACTGATGAAAAAGTTTCAACATTATCAACATTATATGTTTGAGTAAAGTCACAAGTAACAAGTTGTGCATTATATCTATCTATTGAACCATCAAACTTATACTTGATAGTAATACCCACCTATATGAAACTACACGAGCCACGACAAGACAAGAAACCAAACCTCGTGTGTCACATGATTGCAAAGTTTCTATTTCTTCATCCATTGTAGTTTTTCAACATGGTAGTTGGAATGTCTTTTGATAATTTTTAGATACAAACTCAACATTTATTATGATCTAGGAGAATTCACCTCAAAATGCTAATTTGTTAAGAAAAAGAGTTCATTCTATATCAAATCCACACCAAGTATCTATACACCCAATGTGAGACTATTGACTCACATATGACCAACAATCTATAACAAACTCACCACACTTTTTACGCCAACATCCTTGTTAATGGCCCATTTTCAACATTAAGATGTCACTTCAACCTCCAAGTCATCCCTTCCAATGGGTGAACTCTTAATGACCTACTTTGGGTGTTTATACACCTCTATAACCCCCAGGTTGTCTTTTTTGAGGCTTGATATAAATTGTATTGACTCTAATATCATTTGTTATGATATAGGAAAACTCACCTCAAAAGATTAGACTATTATGAGAAAGAGCTCATTTGTTATAGGCTTGAAAAAACCCACATTAAAAAATCAGTTTGATAAGGAGAAGAGTCCACCCTTATATTAAGACTACATGATGTCTCATACCACCAATGTAAGACTATTTAGTCTTATACCTAAATAGTCTACATCAATCTCACCATGTTTTCTACACTAACATCCTCGTTGGTGGCTCACATTTTAGGTGCCCTTTCAGCCTTCAGGTTGTCCCTTCCAATGAATAGGCCTGCACTCATACAAGACTTGATTCAAAACATGCTAACTTTAATACCATTTGTTACAGGCCTTGGAAAATTTACCACAAAAGAATGATCTAATAGGGGGGAGAGTTCATTCCTATATTAAGACCATATGATGTCTTATATCACTAATGTAAGGTTATTTAATCTCATACCTAAATAGTTTGCATCAATCCTACCACACTTCCTACATTAGCATCCCCATTGATAAACTATTTTGAGTGTTTATGTACCCCTTCCAAGGGATAGGTTTTTGCCCATATGAGACCCATTCAATGGGCCCCATTGCTCAAGTGACCTCTCCAGACATTCCCATCTCCTATCTGATGGTTGTCAAAGAGCCAAGTCACATATTATAGTGTTACATGGAGAAACATGATAACTCAAATGTTACAAGGGTGTTAGTGCAACGAGTGCATGAAGACAAAGCTTTAGCCACTCAGGAGGACTATCAAAAGCTACTGGCACAATTTCTAGACCTTGAGGACAAGGTCTCTTCTATGACAGGGGATGATGCAATAAGTCTGGGCAATCCAAATGTCCAACTATCACACACGAAGGTCTGGATGATGGTGTCTAATCATCCAAATTAGTTTCCAAATAATTCAAATGATGCTATCCAATCATCCAAACTAGTTATTGAATGTTAGTGTCTAATCATTTGCAATGGTTTTTGGATAGTCTAGATAATGGTGTCCAATCATTCATTCTAATGGGGTCATCTGTCATGTCCAATGTTGAACATGTGTTTGGTTGTATTCAAGGAATGTTTAGGGTTTCAAAGGAGTTATGTTCTGAGTATTTTATTAAACTTGGGAAATAGCTACATCTCAAATAGTAGCAATATCAATCCTAATTTTCACCTTCTTCAAATCCATCAATCATCATAGATCCCAAGTTTATTTGTTGTTACAAGCGTCAAACCATGTCTCACAATCCATGCTCATTGCACCATTCCATATCAAATCCACACCAATCATCCATACGCCTAATGTAGGACTATTTGGCTCACATATGACCAACATTCTATAACAAGCTACATGCTTCAGTTGCTATCCCATGTAGACTTGGCTACAAAGGGTAAAGATGAGATAGTTTGGTACTTAGAAAATTCCAACCGCTACTCAGTACGGAGTTGCTATAATTTCATAAATGGCCTACATGGTAGTCAATGGCAATATCACACTTTTGTTTGGGCTTGCAACTCACCATTGAAAGTGAGACTTTTCACGTGGCTTTTTATGCATAAGAGATTGATTACTAAGGTTTTCCACATAAAATGGGCTACAAGGGATGATGTCATGTGCTGCTTTTATAGAAAGAGTTGGAGGACTGCAATCATATGCATATTTGTCAATAGAGATATCAAATGCCCAACCCAACCCGTAAAATGTTGATCTGGCCCAACCTGATCCAAAAATTCAAGCATGGGCTAAACATTGCATTTTGCAACTTTTGGATATCCAAACATTACATATATTTGAACGTTGTACCATTCGTCGATCAATTGATTGAAAGAGAGAGAAGAAAACTAAGAGGGTATGAAAAATCTATAAATAAGAGAAAAGAATTAGAGTTTTCTTTACAACTCACTAAATCTTTTATTTCTCTTTCATAAAGTCATCAATTTTCTTTAAATTTTCAACTCTCAATTTCTATTTGTGAAAATAGTACACAAATTCAATAAGTTCAACTTCAATAATACTAACAATGATAATTTTTCAATTTTTCAATCGAAACATTAGTACTCTCAAACTATGGAAACTAAAATATCTTTAAATACTATTGTTAAACCTAGAAGAATATCCACTTTATAGTTAAAGTTTACAATAAAAATGAAAGATACAGGATATGACACTATAGCGAAAAAAGTCTACTACAATATCTGTAATGCACACTTCTACTACAAAGCTTCAAATGATATAAATCATTTATTTATTTTAATGGACGTTAAAGACTAAGAGTTTGCTTACATTTGTAAACAACAACAAAATGATTTTGCAGATGAATTTAAAAATTTTAATATAATTATGTAAATCAAATGTAAAAATATTTAATATAATATTTATGACATAACAAGTTACAATGTAATTTTAATTTCAATTCATAAATAAAATAATTTATTTTAACTTTATGACTTATGTTTAAATGTGTTGATGAATAATGACTTGATATTAATTTGTTGATATATTTATAAATAAAATAATTTATTTCTTTTACGTTGATATATTCAAATATTGTAATTTAATAATATTTAGATTTAATTTAATATATTTACTAAAAAAATACATTAAATATTTTTAAAAATTAGCTTACTAACCCACAAGTTGGCTTGTGGGCAGCTTATAGGTCAGACCAGGCCGACTTTATAAAATTTTTACAGACCAATCTGACTCGACCTGTAGTGTATATGGACTTCTACTTTGTGGGTTGGGGATTCTTAAACCTCTAATTGTTAAGGAGGTCTAGGTCTCTATGTTGTACATATTCCACAAGAAGCATCTGAGTTTTAATTCCATGCATGGTTTGCACATGGATATCAAAAAATTACTTAAATGCAAGTCATGGTGAGAAAAGAGAAACAAATGTCTGCTATTGCATGCTATCTTCTGGTTTGTGTGGTTATGCAGGAATAATGTGAATTTTAACAGAAAGTCATGGTTGGAGACTGAAGTCTAAATCCCAACTTCCAACAGCTGAAATTCTTGAGCTTCAATTCTTGGGAGTGTGTAATCTGCTGCATTTGTGTCCACCCTATTCAGGGTTTTTGGGTTTTATTTTTCTTCTTTGTGGGTCTGATATTCTTGATCTAACCTTGTAATATCCCAAATGTTTTCTTATTAATAAGAATTCAGCCTACTTCCTTTTCAAAATGATACCCAAGGAAGAAAGAGGTCATGTTTCCTAGAAATTTTTAAGATAATCACTGGAAGTTGAGCAAATGAAAGCAAAAACTTCTATGAATTCAAATCCAAAATTTGATGATTGTGACATTTAACTAATTTCCATGATCCAAATGCAACATTATAAGGGAATAGTCAAACCTTTTCTCGTTTTCTCCAACAACCAACAGGTTCAAGACCAACTTAAAGGACTCGTAACATTCAAGAACAGCACATTTCATGTATTCATCAGCACAAATGCGCTTCCAGAGATCAAAATCTTTTGAGTCCTCAGCTTTAGATCGGTATTGAGCAGCCATATCCAATGCAATAGGAATCTATATCCAAATGAGCATAGAATTTTGATAACTAAAATAATATGAGTAATATCTCTTTTTCAAAAGAAAATCAGTTTCAGACCAAAAAGGGAAATGTGCAAGAAATTGAAGCTGGTGTAACAAACCTTGCTGGCAAGCAGAAAAGGTGGCCACTGTATTAGTTTCAAACTGGTATCTGATGAGTAAGGAACCAGCAGCAGATCCATTTCTCTGAATTAAAAGAAAAGGAACCCCATAAGTAAAAAAGAAATAAAAGATGAAGAAAATAGCATACTTTCTTAAAATCATTAAAAGGCCTTTCCTATCACTTATAAGGTCCTCTTCTCGGAAACTGCATATGACTTCATTCCACAACTGAGAAAATTTTGCAGCCTCGGTTCTTTCATTTGAAGATGCCTGAATTTTATTTGCATTAGTCCCAAAGAATCAACTATAAGAAATATTAAGTTCAATAACACAGAAAATAAGAAAAAACCACTGCAAATTTCTTTGAGAAAGAAAACCCCCTCCGTTTCTTTTCTGATGGTACCAAATATGTGTTGAATGCTCCTGGTAGAGATTGAAACCGTGATCTCAGCATGCCTAGTGTTTGAATCTGTAAAGGCCAAATAAATAGTAGGTATTAACCATTTGAGCTCATTTTACTTCAGGTACCTTACAACCATCATATCTGTGGACACTATCTTTTTTAAAAAAAAATAAGGGAGCAAAAAATAGACTTTAATATTAGAATATGGAAATTTTTGAATACATGTTGAAAATTTCACTTAATCAACCACTTTTGCTAAAGGCCTAGAAATTCAAATATTTTGCTACATTAAAATAATTAATTTTTAGTTAAAAAGTAGAAATAAATAAAATTTCAGATTACAATAAAACTTAAACACATGGTAGATTATATTATAAATTAATAAACCATATAATTAGATATTATATTTAAAAATTTTCAGATTGTCTATATTAAAATGTCCTTAAAAGGCATATATAGGAATAGTTTTGATGGCTATTGATATCTGTTATGCTAAAGAGGAGGAAGAAGAGATGGAGAAGCAATCTCACAAATCCCATGTTTACGTGGTTCTCCAACTTGGGTACGTCCACAGATAGAGAGGGTTCAAGTTCTCTATTTCAAATGGAGTATAAAAGGATCAGCATCCCAAATGGATGCCCTAAGTCCATGCTTAAATAACATGGACAATACAATTGGTCAAATGACCAAAATACCATTACAAGAATTCAAGTCAGATATTCAACAATCTCCACATTGACTTAAATTATAAACTTCACATTGAGCAAAGCTCTCTATCACAATGACCCACGAAAGGTCAGCAACATCCATATATGTTGAGTAAGTCAAGACAATACTTTAACTTACTCTCAATCACTCTTTTTGTGAACATATCAGCTGGATTGTCTTTGGTGTTGATCTTCAAAATCTTTATTCTGTCTTCACTTCTAAGAAAGTGATATCTGACATCAATGTGTTTTGTACGATCATGAAACACATTATCCTTTGCCAAACAAATGGCACTGAGACTGTCGCAGAAGATATCAGCTCTGTCAACTTGCAATCCAAAGTCTCCATGTAACCCTTTTAGCCAGATTCCTTCTTTTGCAGCTTCAGTGATTGCTATGTACTCAGCCTCGGTAGTGGAGAGTGAAACCGTAGGCTGAAGTGTAGATTTCCAATTGACAACTGAACTTGCTACTGTAAAAACATATCATGTTAAGGACCTCCTCTGATCAACATCTCTAGCAAAATCTAAATTTGAATATCCTGCCATACTGCAACTTGTTTGACACCATATATCAGCCTGACATCTGGAGTTCCCTTCAAATATCTGAAAATTCTCTTTACAACCTGCTAATGATCTTTCTCTGAATTTGACATAAATCTGCTTACCACATTAAGAGGATAGGTCAAATCTAGGCGAGTACATACCATTGCCTACATCAAGCTCCCAATAGCCTAGGAGTAAGGAACGCGCTGTATATATTTCATTTCTGATTGTTTTTAAGGTATCATGGCTAAAGATAATCGAAGATTCCTGTCATAGAGTGTTCCAATGGCTTTACTAGAAGTCATTCCAAATCTATTCAAGATCTTCTGCATATAGTTGTGTTGATGAAGAAACAGTTTTCCAACACTTCTGTCACGTTGTATCTTCATCTCTAGGATCTTGCCTACAGCACCTAAGTTTTTCATTGCAAATTCAGACTTCAAGGAATTTTTCAAATCTTGTATAACACTGATATCTTTGGTTGTAATTAAGATATCAACATACAAAAGCAAGTATACATATGTATCATTATTTAAATGTTTGATATATACACATGAATCAAAAGAGCTGCATTGAAAACTAACTTTCGTAATAAAAGAATCAAATCTTTTATACCATTGTCTTGAAGATTGCTTGAGTCTATAAAAGAACTTTTTAAGCTTGCAAACCAAATCTGATCTCCCTTTCTTTACAAAATCAATTGGCTGTTCCATCTATATTTCTTCTTCTAAGTCACCATGTAGAAAGGTTGTCTTCACGTCAAGTTGTTTAAGCTCTAAGTTCTTTGTTGTAATAATAGCCAACAGAACTCTGATGGACGTGTGTCTAACGACTAGTGTAAATACTTCATTGTAATTAATATCTTCCTGTTGAGAATAGTCTTTAGCCACCAATCTTGCCTTGAATTGTGTCCCAAGATTGCCTTGTGTTCCAACTTTTCTTTTGAACACCCACTTGCGATCTACAACATTCTTATCTTTTGGACGCTTCACTAAATCCCATGTTTGATTTTTCTGAAGAGACTGAAGCTTCTCTTGCATAGCTTCCATCCAATGAACAACATCTGAATCCTTCATAGCAGCATCATATGTTGGAGGATCAATAGCTTCCTCCACCTCACTTGCAGCCTACAAAGCAAAAGCAATCATATTACTGAAACCATACTTCTACGGGGGTTGAGGAACCTTCCTAGGTCTGTCTCTAGCAACACATCTCTCTTGTGATTCTTCCTCAGGTTGATCTGCATTTTTATCTGGCTCTAAATGCTGATCTTCATCTGAAGCTATTTGTTCTGAGACATACTGTTGTGACAAGTCAAATTCCACCTACTCAGGAGTGCTGAATTCTTCTGACACTATGGGCAACTCTTTATTTTGTATCAAAGTGGTCTCATTAAAAGTGACATCACGACTGTGAATTACTTTTCTTGTTTCGCTATCAAAGATTTTGTACCCTTTGACTCCCATACCAATCCAACAAAGATGCCCTTTCTAACACGTGGCTCTAACTTGCCATTATCTACATGATAGTATGCTAAACAACCAAAAATCTTTAATTTGAAATAATTTATAGCCCTATTCATCCACACTTCATAAGGTATTTTATCTCCTATACCATTGGAGGGTGATTTGTTGACAAGATAAGAGGCTGTGTCAACAGCCTCAGCCCAAAATTTCTTCTCCAATCTAGCATGAGAAAGCATGCACCTTGCTTTCTCCAATAACGTGCGGTTCAGACATTCTACAACTCCATTTTGTTGTAGAGTGCCTCTAACTGTGTAATGTCTTATGATACCCACTTCTTTACAAAAGTTATCAAACTCATAGGAGCAAAATTCCAAACCATTGTTAGTTCTAAAGTATTTGACCTTCCTACCAACTTGATTTTCAACTTGAGTCTTCCACTGCTTAAAGCTCTTGAAAGCCTCATCTTTATGTTTCAAAATGAAAACCCATGTCATACGTGAATAGTCATCCACTATAGAAAGGAAATATCTGGAACTTGCAAGGGAGGATTGTTGAGAAGGCCCTTAACAATTTGTGTGGACATAATCTAATGCCCCTTGAGTGGTATGCTCTGCTGTTCCAAACTGTATACGTTTTTGCTTTCCATAGATGCAATGCTTGCATAACTCTACATCAATGAATTTGTGCCCATTCAGTCTGCCCAAACTACTGAGTTTCTATATTCCTCTTTGCCTTAAATAACCCATTCTTGAATGCCAAATTGCAAAAGTGGTTTGCTGATCACTCATAGCTGCGACAACATTACCTACAACTGGGGAACCTTGCAGAATGTATAAATGCCCATTTTTGACTCCTTTCATCACTACCAATGAGTCTTTTGAGACCAACAATTTGCCTCCTTCACCTGAATACTTGAAACCCTTGGAATCAAGTACCATCAGGGATATCAAGCTCTTACCCAGCTTGGGCAAATGCCATACATCTTCAAGAATTCTCATCGTGCCATCATGCATCTTGAATCTAATTGTACCAATGCCAGCTCTAAGGCAAACATCATCGTTTGCTAATCTAACTTGCCCTCCATTAATAGTCTGATAAGTGTAGAAATACTCCTTATTGGGAGTCATATGATGAGATGCTTCAGAGTCTAAGATCTAATGTTGATCTGTATATGTACTACAACAAACAGTCAAAGAGAAGTCACCTTCTGACACTGAATCTTCTTTTTCAGCTATTGTTGCACTCTCTTTGGATTTCAATTTGGGACAATTTACTTTCCAATGTCTCTTTTCCTTGCAATAGTTACAAGTGTCATTGGAGTACTTGCCTTTGGATTTACTCCTTACTCTATGCCTATTGTTGCTGTTTTATTTCTGTTGACGTCTCCTACTATCACCATGATACCTATGTGTAACCATGTGCCTAAGTTCTCTTTAGTGAAGGCTGGACCTCACTTCCTCTAACGTGATTGTGTCTCTGCCAACTACAAAAGATTGCACAAAGTTCTTAAATGACAATGGAAGTGAAACAAGCAAAATGAGGGCTGCATCCTCATCTTCAACAGTTACATCAATATTACGTAGCTCCATAAGAATAGTGTTTAACTGATCCAAATGTTGCTTTAACGGTGTACCTTCTTTCATCCTTAAAGAGAACAACCTTTGCTTGAGCAATAATTTGTTGGTAAGAGATTTTGTCATATACAACGTCTCCAACTTGTTCCACAACTCAGAAGTTGTAGTCTCATCAGCAACTTCAATGATAACTTCATTAGATAGCTATAGCAAAATAGTAGAGTGGGCTTTCTCTTCTTGTTGTTTATACTCTGCAAATTTTTTATCCATAGATGACTCCTTGTTTAAGGAAGTCTAAATGCCCTATTGCTTCAACAAAGTCCTCATTTTTATTTGCCAAAGGTTGAAGCTATTTTTGCCATTAAACTTTTCCACTTTTAAAGTCGATGTTGACATCAGAAATTGTATAGATCCTGAACAAATGCACTATTCACCTTCAAACAGACAACGGATATGCCGACGGAGAGCACAGACAAAGCTCTTGAACGCACAGATGAGCACGCACAATCAATTGTGTTGGGTCGGACGTGCGGATAGACGCGTGAAGAAGATCACCCAATGCGGCAGTCGTGCAAGGGAAACAGACACACGGATGGCTCGCTGAAGTTGCGCGCAGGCAGATGTACACGCGGGAGACGAGGGCGACATAGAAGCAGATCAGCGAGCGAATGAACACAGACGCATGCGCGCAAACAGACACGCAAGCAGATGACTTCCAGACAGCGCATGCAGGCAAACACACGTGGACAACGTGTGCAGACGATGCGCTGAAGTCACGCACAGGCTGATGCACAGGCGACGCGCGTAGACAAACTCGCGCGGACGGATGCACAGAAGCCGCATGTAGGGATGAACGTGCGGACAAACGCGTGGACGAACATGCAGGGACGAACGTGCATAGATTATGCATGCGAGAGACTGGTGACAACGGCTGTTGGTCTTCCGACAGACTTCTCCAAAACCTATCTTCTTTTTTCTTCCAAAGCCTTAAGATGATGCTCAAAAGAACCCTAAGCTCTGATACTAATTATTATGCTAAAGAGGAGGAAGAAGAGATGGAGAAGCAATCTCACAAATCCCATGTTTACGTAGTTCCCCAACTTGGGTACGTCCACGAATGGAGAAGGTTCAAGTTCTCTATTTCAAATGGAGTACAAAAGGATCAGCATCTCAAATGGATGCCCTAGGTCCATACTTAAATAGCATGGACAATACAATTAGTCAAATGACCAAAATACCCTTACAAGAATTCAAGTCAGATATTCAACAATATCCTATATTTCTTGTAGTAATATACACCAAGCACAGTTGTAGAGACCATTTTTAAAAACAAATACATGAGCAGAAAAAAATAACCATATAGTCTATGTTTTCAAATATTTATAAGTAATGGAGAGTTTCACATAAAGTGTTGTGCGAGAGAAGAAGAGAAACGATAGAAATTAATCACACAAAACCAAGATTTACGTGGTTCCCTAACTTAGGTACGTCCACGGATGGAGAGGGATTTGGTTTCCTTATTCAAATGGAGTACAAAAGAAATCAGCAACCCTCATGGGTGCCCTAGGTGCATGCTTAAATAGTATAGACAATACAATTGGTCAAATGACCAAAATACCCTTACACTAATTCAAGTCATATATTCAACAATCTCTACCTTGAGCAAAGCTCTCCATCACAATGACCCACGAAGAGTCAACATCATCCATATATGTTGAGCAAGTCAAGACAATGCTTGAACTTACTCTCAATCACCCCTTTTGTGAACATATCAGCTGGATTGTCTTTGGTGTTGATCTTCAAAATCTTTATTCTGTTTTCACTTCTAAGAAAGTGATATCTGACGTCAATGTGTTTTGTACGATCATGAAACACATTGTCTTTTGTCAAACAAATAGCACTAAGACTGTCGCAGAAGATATCAGCTCTATCGACTTGTAATCCAAAGTCTCCTAGTAGCCCTTTTAGCCAGATTCCTTCCTTTGCAACTTCAGTCATTGCCATGTACTCAGCCTCGATAGTGGAGAGCGAAATCGTAGGCTGAAGTGTAGATTTCCAATTGACAACTGAACCTGCCACTGTAAAAGCATATCCTGTTAAAGATCTTCTCTGGTCAACATCTCCAGCAAAGTCTGAATCTGAATATCTTGTCATATTACAGCTTTGTTTAACACCATATATCAGTCCAACATCTGGAGTTCCTTTCAAGTATCTGAAAATCCTCTTTACAGCCTGCCAATGGATCTTCCCTAGATTTGACATAAATTTGCTTACCACACTAAGAGGATAGGCCAAATCTAGGCGAGTACATACCATTACATACATCAAGCTCCCAACAGCCTGGGAGTAAGGAATGCGCTGCATGTATTCCTTTTCTGATTGTGTTTGAGGTGTCATAGCTGAAGATAATCAGAGATTCCTGTCATAAGGTGTTCCAATAGCTTTACTAGAAGTCATTCCAAATCTATTCAAAATCTTCTGTACATAGCTGTGCTGATGGAGAAACAGTTTTCTAGCACTTCTATCACGATGTATCTTCATCCCTAGAATCTTGCCTGCAGCTCTTAAGTCTTTCATTGCAAATTCAGACTTCAAGGTATTCTTCAAATCTTGTATAACATTGATATCTTTAGATGCTATTAAGATATCATCAACATACAAGAGCAAGTATACATGTGTGTCATGATTTAAGTGTTTGATATACACACATGAGTTAAAAGAGCTACGTAGAAAACCAACTTTGGTAATAAAAGAATCAAATCTTTTATACCATTGTCTTGGAGATTGCTTAAGTCCATACAAGGACTTCTTAAGCTTGCAGAACAAATCTAATTTTCCTTTCTTTGCAAAACTAATTGGTTGTTCCATCTATATTTCTTCTTCTAAATTATCATGTAGAAAAACTGTTTTCACGTCAAACTGTTCAAGTTCTAAGTTCTTTGTTGTAACAATGGCCAAAAGGACTCTAATAGACGTGTGTCTGACGACTGGTGCAAATACTTCATTGTAATCAATATCTTCCTACTGAGAATAGCCTTTTGTCACCAATCTTGCCTTGAATTATGTCCCGAGATTGCCTTGTGTTCCAACTTTTCTTTTAAACACCCACTTGCAATCTACAACATTCTTATCTTTTAGGTGCTTCACTAAATCCCATGTCTGATTTTTCTGAAAGGACTGAAGCTCCTCTTACATAGCTTCCATCCAATGAGCAACATCTGAATCTTTCATAACAGCATCATATGTTGAAGGATCAATAGCTTCCTCCAGCTCACTTGCAGCCTGTAAGGCAAAAGCAATTATATTGCTAAAACCATACTTTTGCGGTCGTTGAGAAACCCTTCTAGGATTGTCTCTAGCAACATATCTCTATTGTGATTCCTCTTCAAGTTGATCTGCATTTTCATCTGAGTCCAAATGCTGGTCTTTATCTGAAGCTGTTTGTTCCGAGACAATCTAACGTGATAAGTCAAACTCCACCTATTCAGGAGTGCTGGATTCTTCTAACACTATTGGCAACTCTCCATTTTACATCAAAATTGCCTCATCAAAAGTAACATCACGACTGTGAATTACTTTTCTTGTCTCACTGTCAAAGATTCTGTAACATTTGACTCCAATGCCATATCCAACAAAAATGCTCTTTCTGGCACGTGGTTCTAACTTGCCATTATCTACATGATAGTATGCTGTACAACCAAAAATCTTCAATTTGGAGTAATTTACAGTCTTATTCATCCACACTTCATAAGGTATCTTGTCTCCTATACCATTGGAGGGTGACCTGTTGATAAGATAAGAGGTTATGTTAACAGCCTCAGCCCAAAATTTCTTCTCCAATCCGGTATGAGAAAGCATGCACCTTACTTTCTCTAACAACGTGCGGTTCAAACGTTCTGTAACTCCATTTTGTTGTGAAGTGCCTCTAACTGTATAGTGTCTTGTAATACCCGCCTCTTTACAAAACTTATCAAACTCATGGAAGCAGAATTCCAAACCATTGTTAGTTCTCAAGTATTTCACCTTCTTATCAACTTTATTTTCAACTTGAGTTTTCCACTGCTTAAAGCTCTTGAAAGTCTCGCCTTTATGTTTCAAAATGAAAACCCATGTTATACGTGAATAATCATCCACTATAAAAAGGAAATATTTGGAACCTACAAGGAAGGATTGTTGAGAATGTCTCCAACAATCTGCGTGGACATAATCTAATGCCCCCTGAGTGGTATGCTCTCCTGTTCCAAACTATACACGTTTTTACTTTCCATAGATGTAATGCTTGCACAACTCTACATCAATGAATTTGTGCCCGTTTAGTCTGCCCAAACTACTGAGTTTCTGCATTCCTCTCTGCCCTAAATGACCCATTCTTGAGTGTCAAATTGTAAAAGTGGTTTGCTGATCACTCATAGCTACGGCAGCATCACCTACAACTGGAGAACCTTGCAGAATGTATAGAGGTCCATTTTTGACTCCTTTCATCACTACCAATGAGCCTTTTGAGACCAAAAGTTTGCCTCCTCTGCTTGAATACTTGAAACCCTTGGAATCAAATGCCATCAGGGATATCAAGCTCTTGCCCAGCTTGGGCACATGCCATACATCTTCAAGAATTCTCACCGTGCCATCATGCATCTTGAATCTGATTGTACCAATGCCAGCTCTAAGGTAAACATCATCGTTTGGTAATCTAACTTGCCTTCCATTAATAGTTTGATAAGTGTAGAAATACTCCCTATTGGGAGTTATATGATGAGATGCTCCAGAGTCTAAGATCCAATGCTGATCTATATATGCACTACAGCAAAGAGTCAAAGAGAAGTCACCTTCTGACACTGAATCTTCTTTTTCAGCTATTGTCGCACTCCCTTTGGATTTCAATTTGGGATAATTTACTTTCCAGTATTTATTTTCCTTGCAATAGTTGCAAGTGTCTTTAGAGTACCTGCCTTTAGATTTACTCATTCCTCTATACCTGTTGTTGCTATTTTGTTTCTATTGGCGTCCCTTACTATCACCATGATGCGCAGTCAACCCAGTTGCACCTGCATCATTGCTCCCATGTGTAACCATGTGCTTAAGTTTCCTTGAGTGAAGGCTGGACCTCACTTCCTCCAATGTGATTGTATCTCTGCCAACTACAAGACTGCACAAAATTCTCAAATGACAACGGAAGTGAAACAAGCAAAATGAAGGTTGCATCCTCATCTTCAACAGTCACACCAATGTTGCGTAGCTCCATAAGAATAGTGTTTAATTGATCCAAATGTTACTTCAACGGTGTACCTTCTTTCATCCTCAAAGAGAACGACCTCTGCTTGAGCAATAATTTGTTGGTAAGGGATTTTTTCATATATAACGTCTCCAACTTGTTCCACAACCCAAAAGCTGTGGTTTCATCAACAACTTCAATGGTAACTTCATCAGATAGGCATAGCAAAATAGTAGAGTAGGCTTTCTCTTCTTACTGTTCATACTCTGCAAATTTTTTATCCATAGACAACTCATTATTTAAGAGAGTCCAAATGCCCTACTGCTTCAACAAAGCCTTCATTTTTATTTTCCAAAGGCTAAAGATGTTTTTGCCATTAAACTTTTCCACTTTCAAAGTCGGTATTGTCATCAGAAATTGTGTAAATCCTGTTCAAGCTTACTTAGAAGTTCTGATCTTCACGCATGAATTAAACAAAGCTTCTAGCAAGTACGTGTGTTGACAGAACTCACAAGCGGTTGGACGAGTGAGCTGCTGTACCAAACGAATGCACTGTTCACCTTGATATACCAGACGAATGCACTGTTCACATTCAAACAGACAACGGATGGGCCGACGGAGTGCACGGACGAAGCTCTCGAACGCACAGTCAGTTGTGTAGGGACGGACGTGCAGACAAACGTGCGAAGAAGATCACGCGATGTGGTAGTCGCGCGAGGGAACAGATGCACAGATAGTAGTCGTGCGAGGAAACAGATGTGCGGACGGCAGTCATGCAAGGGAACAGATGCAAGGAATGCAATCATGCAAGGGAACAGATGCACTGACGGCAATCGCGCGAGGGAATAAATGCACGGACGACTCACTAAAGTTGCGCTCATGTAGATGCACATGTGGGAGACGTAGGCGACGCGGAAGCAGACGAGCGTGCGGATGACGCAAGCAAACAGACGCGTAGGGACGAACGCGTGGACGAACGCTTAGGGACGAAACACACGCAAATAGACTTCCAAACGGTGCACGCAGGCAAACTGTGCATGCAAGGGACACGCGACAACGACTGTTGGTCTTCTGGCAGAACTTCTCCTCTCTCCAATCAGATCTTCTCTTCCAAAACCTTAGGATAATCTCTAAAGAACCTTAAGCTCTGATACCAATTGTTATGCTAAAGAAGAGGAAGAAGAGATAGAGAATCAAACACACAACACCTAGATTTACGTGGTTCCCTAACTTAGGTACGTCCACGGATAGAGAGGGCTAAAGTTCTCTTCTGGTTAAGTGGAATACAAAATGATCAGCATCCTCATGGGTGCCCTATGTCTATACTTAAATAGCATAGACAATACAATTTGTCAAAATAACCAAAATACCCTTACAAAGATTCAAGTCAGATATTCAACATATAATCAGCATCAAATATTTGTCTTCCACTATTTTCTTGTTGAGTTCTCAATAATTTATGCATATTTGTCAAGTATCATATTTCTTTTTAACTAACAATACTATAGATGAGAATTCACTAATGCTAGACCTAATTTGTTGATTAACTAGATAATTCTCTATTTGTTTTTCAATTCCTCCCAATGATCCTTGGATCTTGCTTCCAAAATCTCGATAGGTTCATCAAAAATTTGGTAATACTCTTGTAGCAAGGCTGACCCCTTGGATTTGTCACCATCTATAACATCGCATGACTCATCATTTAGTTTTTCATCTTGCACAAAGGTCATATAGGAAATATTCTTAATTTCTCAACTGATTTTGTTTACGCCAACAACCCTAATTTCTTTAGGAGTTCTTCCTTTCCACAATACTATCTTGCCTCCATAGTTGAACTTGCAAGTCATTTCCTCAAAGTTAAACAGGATATCTCTCCTTGATTTCAGCCAATGCACTCCAATAATGACATTACTACTCCTTAATAGGACAACATACAAGTCCAAGCTTATCAATGTGCTTTCCACATTGATTTTTGCATCTTGACAATATCCTTCACATCTAACAAATTCACCAAAGGCAAACATAACATTAAGGCCCTTTTTGGCATTCACTAACAACTTAGTGATTTTGTTATACTCTTCCTTACAAAATTATGCATACTTTCTAAGTCAACAAGTATTGTAATATTTCTCTCGGCACATTTTCCTTACAACCATATTGTATCAAAGTGATTATCCCTTATTAAGGCATGCAATAATGCTTACAATAAGTCCTCTTCGACCTACTCTTCCTCCTCAATTTCTTCTGTCTCTTCTTTGTCAGATTCAACTCTTTGCAACAATGATGGAAAGGAGATTGAGTTTCTAGGGCTCCCAATATTGATGACTTCCTAGCATCAACTTCTCTTGATGACTCTCTAAGATTCAACTCCTCTTGGCATTAGCCTTGGGAGTGGTCATGTCCTCTTAATGGAACATCTCTATTTTTCAATGTTGTCTATTCCTAGTGTTGATTCCTCTGAATGATTTTCTAGAGTGCAACCCTAGGGGTGGCCTTTCCTAGCGACTCTTCATTACTTTTTCATGACTGATTATTTAGGTCTGTTGCCTCCTTCTCAATGGCAACCCTAGAGTGTAGTTTATGTCTCCCCCTATTGTGATCAACTAGCCAAGCTTATGCTTGGTGGTAATCCTAAAGAGTTTGTTAGCTATGTCTATCTAAAATGGTGAGTCCTTCAATGGAGATTAGTCTTAGTCACCCCCACCTTTTGTGAATCTGTAAACACAAAGTAAAGAGACAGGTCATAGTTCCTTTGCTTCCATCATGGACACGTTGATCCCACTTGTATTCCTAGACATTCTTGTCCATCAACTAGCGGTGATTGATGGGAAACCTCATATTGTCTTCAGCCAAAAAGAGGTAAATGTGTTGGCACACCCACTCCAATGGATACTTGTCAAGAAATTCTTTAATAGAAGACTAAAGTTGTATGTCATTCATGATACCATAACGAAAGTCTTACAATTCCAAGAAGATTTTTTCCCCTCCCTCAATAGTAGATTTGAGGTATATCTACCTAAGATTTTTGAATAAAGATGATTTTATACATGCACTAGCTAAAGATGATGATGTTTAGATAGTCTTTGTCTTTCTCCTTAGGGCTGGAATCCACTAGGACTTCAATTTAGGTTCAACTTCCTAAACTTTGTGCTCACCTTCAAGCCCCAAGTGTAGTTAAGTCTATTGCTTCTTTGCTTGGTAAATGCATTTGCATACACAATGATGTTAAAATTTTCACTCGGCTTAGTGTCACAACTATCTACGTGGAGATGGATCTTTCCCAAGTCTCTTCCAAAATCAATTGTTATCGAAAATGAAGGGGAGATAATAACTCAGCCAGTCATCTATCCTTTTGAGCCAAAATTTTGCTAAAAGTATTGCAAGATTGACCACATTGAAGTTGATTATTGGAGGATCCATGGCAAACCAAATGATGCTTGTTTTCCCCCTATTCCATCCTATTCTGATCTCCCTTGAATGATTTGAGCCAAAGAAATGTAATCCCTCACAAGTTGATCAGCACCATAGTGACCTACTCTTCAAAGTCCACTTGGTTATATGCCAGCAACTTCACCATATGACTCCAATCCATCAAATTGATGGAACCATCAAACAATGGAAAATCAAGCTTAAAATTTGGGAAAGACCTACCCAGTATTCACCTCCTTTGACAGTTAGGGTTTTCCTCCAACAAAATAGACCTAGATTGACTCAATTGTGTGGCATTCATAGTTGACAACAACACCATTTGATTCTCTAACAAGCTCATCATTGAGTCCATCTTGGCATCCAGCAACAATATCAACTCAATGATTGACTATTTGTTCTTCATTCACCCTTTTCCACTTCTACTTGTTCCTATGTCATCAAGATCTTGTGGTTCTAATACCAAATGTGAAAAGTTCTTGGTTGGTTGGGTACTTTGGCACTTGTAATGCCAAGTGATCCAGCAATCTTTGGTGGAAGATCAAACAGAAGAGTGAATACAAAGGTTTGGGCTATAATTCGAGAAATAGCACAACTCTCCAAAACATGAATGATAGTATCAAATGTACAAAAAGAAACATAAGAGTCTTGCCCTACTAATGCAGTCTTGGCCCAACAATAAACATAAGACTAAATGACATATAACCAAGGTGAACAAAATTAAGTCCAATCAAGCAGATTCAATCTAGTCGAGCCAATTCGGCCCGCTCTTCTGTTGCAATATCCAATTGGATAGAACTCAAAGTTCCAAAGTGTATACCGATGTTCCACCCAATTATCCAAACCATCAAATGGTGAAATTGTTCAAATGAGTACAACATGAACCTTCCTATCATGTTAATTTAATATTTTATGATCACTTATGATCATGAAGTAATAACATTATGATAGCCCATACATGATAATCTAATAAAAAAATGCACTAGAAAATTACCCATAAGGTTCTGATTTACCTCTCCAAGTCTTCCAAAGGATCCAGAAACACCACCATATATTGTAGAGAAAACAGCATACCATATTTGTGTGTCCATGAAATAAACCTATATAGAGTTTTCATCAACTTAGACAAGACAATTTACAAATATCAAACTTACATGTCAGCCCAAAGATCTAAACAAACTTTAGATAACGCAATGCAAAATAAGTCATACCAGTACCACTGGGGCCCAAAGAGCAACAATAGCTCCAATGTTATGCTTAGCTGCATATCAACTCAAAACAAATGCAATTGGAATTCAAAACAGCATAATGTAATAAATAAAAAAGGTAATTATTTAAAGGAAAAGGAATACCATTAGAAAATAACTTGGGCCAAGAATAATGAACATGATGAACATTCATTATATCTTTCGTTGGTTGTACTAATGTCTTTATCTGTGAAAATAAAAAGCACAAAAGTTGACAAAATTTGCCTGAGAATTACATATTAAAAACAAAAAAAAGCCAAAATATCATTTATGTTTGGCCATCAATCACTAACTTTTTAGGAAATTTAAGAAAAGGGATTTGAGAAAAGACCAATTCTCTTTTTGAATTTAGACAGTCATTTTCTTCTAAAAAAGAGAAGAATGACCATAACTAGATTTTTTTGTCTAATATCCAAAGCTCTCAAGATGAATGGCAATATAATTTAGTGACTTTTGATTTGATTGAGTGATAATTACACTTATTCAACAACCAAGATATATTTCTTAAACTAAATTACAGGTGATTGAATTAAATTTTATTTAACCAACTAGTTAGATGATTATGACGGCAGCATGCAAGTAAATGAATTTATTTATTTATTTTTATTTAATTTATATTTTTCAAAAAAATATTTGGACCCTTGCTTCTTGTAAATTTGATTTCATTTTCAATCTATATAATTTCCATATTTTTAAACATCATTTAAAATTGAAATATTATGGTATTTCATAAAGGAAGCATAATTTTACTTGGATGAAATAACTGAATGAAAACTTTGAGCACAATAGCAACACCCAGAACAAAATATACCTGCAGAATTTAAAGGTTAAGTTATAGACAAAGAAAATAAAAAAAAAAATTCAGGAATTGGTTTTAGAGTTACTTGAAGAGTGCAAATTGACTTTCATGCATTCCTCGGCCAATGTAGATCCTTGGCTGTACATGGAAGTGATTGATGCTTAATCAAGGCTATGAATGGTGCAAAAATTAAGATCATATGAAGTGAGCTCAGGATTTGATGATGATCGTGCACAATAGATAAAAGTTATGGAAAAAGAAATTCATGATTAAGTGGGTACAAACTTGCAAACAATGTCACATCATACACAAATTCCTGATTTCTACTAATAAAATAACTTTTGGAAATGTCAGCCCATTTTTCTGCAACCCTGTGTTATCAACATTGAACATCATGTCAAATGATTTACTAGATAATCTGTTAATGCCAGTAATTGACTATTCACTAATTTAAAATTTTCCGTATGTTAAAATGGAGTGATACATTTAATGTTTTGCGGTACATGGTACAATTGGCAGGAAAAGTTTCATTTTGAATGCACTATAAATTCCAGACGAATTTGATTTTATAGTTTAAAGGAGCGCACTCTTTAAAAAATTCATTAAAATCCTACATGCTTCCTGAGTTATTCATGTTTCAGGTAAATTAAGTAGTTATACTGATTTGTAATGTAAGTTCATTAGAAAACAGAAATGGATGATATTTTGTGTCACTGAAATTAGCCCAAGGTAGGGATGTATCCAATTGCTTCATCAAAATATAAAACATATTTACGGTTGTACAACAACTTGGGGAATTCAAACTCTTTCACTAATAGGAAATGGAATTATTTCTAGGAAAATTTATTGATATGATCTCCATCAAAGGCTATACAGAATGAATAATGAACATGTGAGGGGAAACCACACCATGCGATTCAAGAAAACCTTAAGAGAATTGCTTAAATTTTAAAAAGATAAAATCATCTATAAGAAAGGTGGTAAACACATCAAATGATAAAAATAACATGAATACTAAAGAGCAATTTTAGGTCAGAGTCCCAGAGACCAGATCTTTGCTTAGGCTAAAATTATTATTTCATGAGTTTTCATTTTAGTTCTAGAAACACTTACAAAGATTGTTAACTGTCACAACACACAAGGGCAGCAATTTTTTTAAGAGGCTAAGGTTGAATCTTATTAGATGAGATCAATCAATGGTACAAGTAATGTGAGCAAAGATCCACATAATTATATGTTTAGAGTTTGAACTTATGAAAGAAATACATAAATAGGAGACTATCATAAGTATTCTATAACACATTTCTTCTTTTGAGTAAGGATAGAGTGAAACAACAAGCTTTAGAAAAAAGATCTGACTCCAATTCCATTTTTGTAACTGCTGCAATTGTAGTTATTCAAAGTAAGCCAATATTAGCTAACTATGAGATTCTGAAGATTAATTAGCAGTACACTAGGCATTTGAAGTCAACAGTTTAATAGAACTTAATCCCCTCAGTTAATTATGATTATTTGCAGATCACAAAAATTACAAATTTAGAGTTTACTAGCAAAGAATTTTTGAAGTATGGAAACAAAGGTCAGAGTAAATTGCCTGAGACCACCATAGCAGAAACCTTATGATAAGCCAATCAGAGTTTTCTATCCATCGATGAAGCATTGGAAATATAAACAATATTCCTGCCAGGACATTTGGAAGCAAGTACAGAATGACAGCCATGATGTATAAAGGTGGCATTCCTTTTACTTGAGGAAGCCACCTTCTCAAATCTTTTACTGCTGCAGGAACTTCTGAGAAATATCTCAGATAGCAAAGTGGGAGAATAATGCACCATGCCAAACTAACCACTATCTTGAGAATGTTCCTGAGCACACCAGTGAATTTACATCTATGATAACCAGGGAAATTAAGAACAAGATCCAAAACACCTACACAGGTAAAATATGAATAACATGATTATAAAAATAGATATCAAAGACAAATAAGTAAAGAACATCCAACTCTGTGCCAAAACAGAGGGGCCATGAAAACCATAAACTACAAGACAAAAGCACTTGCAACACATGAATATACGATATCATGAAATCTTGATTTGTATTAATCAAGTCATTTGTTTAAAACAAGATTGTTACTGACTTTCCTTTTTGCCTTTCTCCCTTTCATCCAAGCATTTGCCTCTCTATGTTTCATTTGCTTTTCCTTCTAGTCTTATTCACGTTATACAAAAAGCAATCTAGAATTTATTTTAAATGTGACACACACACACACACGTATCTTGGTCAAACTTGAAAGCAATATCATCAAATACTCCTTTAAACATTTAAAGAAAATGAAAAGAAACAAAAATATTTTTAAATGCCTACTTTCATTGTTTACATGTTCTTGATGCTAGATAGTATTGATGAGCATAATGTGCTTTCTTATGACTCCAATTTTGGAAGTCTACATTATTCATATTAGAAATAGATGCAGATATTAAATCAATGTTTGTTTTTCATTATTGTTCTGGTTGGAAAGCCTTTTGAAGCTAAAACTATGTCTAATGGATATTAATACTAACATTCAAAACTACTAACAGACTGAACACTCGGTAATCAAGAATGGGATTGAAAACTATAATAGAAATCCATACTTTGAAGGAAACGTAGGAAGGCTGCAGTCATGAAAATACTGGACACGGAATAAATGACATTCTTCTGGAAAATATTGGTCAAAGAAGAACCACTCCATGCAATGATGACCATGGCCTGCATTAGTTTGAACATACATTTATTACTCCTTTATATTGTAATTTTTACATATTATAGAAAGATTAGTAAAATTTTAATAAACCTGTAATGCCAGTATGTAGAAAGTCCATAGACGATTGAAACTTCGAAAAATGTGCCAAAATGTCCTTGTTTCAACAAAATGTGTTTTACCAGTAATTTTTGTGGATTTGTTGGGATATGGCTGCACCATCTTCATATCAATCACATGAATAACTAGCCAATTAAGTGAAACCATAATATTGAGAAATAACACATACTACAAATTCATAGCATACCATAGAAGAGGACCTTGACTCACGAATAGTTGCAAAGAAATCACCATCATCACGCATAGGCCATTTCAAAGAGAAGCAATCAGAAGACCTAAATTATTGAAAAAATTTCAGCTGGAAATAGACAAAATTTCCAAATACATTTAATTGAGAATGTAAGAGTTAACGTACCAGAAATATTCATTTAGATCATCATAGTTGCACCAAACAGAATGAGGAGCTTTGCCATTCTTTCCCTTCTTGGCTTCCTGTTGACAAGCATACTTTCAATTCCTTACGGTTACACTTGTACGTGGTATCGTACATCCAATTCTTCTAATGTTAGTGATAAATACCTCTTCAATTACCCGGTAAATAGGAGTTATCACTTTCTTCAAGAAAGCCTCGTCATCTCCACCAGATGAAGGCCTGATGTTTTCTCCAGTCACAATGTTGACATTTCCAGCCAACAGGAAATGGAGTTCATATGCCATCTGGGAATACACTTCCAGTCATCTAAACAAAACAGAAGATAATATAAAATAGACATGCTAGGAAATTGGGCCTAACATTATGGAAAATGTAGCATAGGCACTCTGGCATGAACCGAAGATTTGCTGCTTCACCCCAAATAAGAAGATAAAGTCCCATATAGAGAATCTTTCTTTGCTGAACCTCTTGCTGGCCTTGAGGGAATCTAAATCATTCACAGATAACATTTAAGTATTGATGCACTCCGAATCATGAAGTATGTATGAATAGTATGAAAATACTATGCAGCAAAATCATACCGTAGCCTATGCTTGTGTCCCAAAAATTTACACCATTGTTTGTAGTTTTTGAATAATTTATTCATGAGTGCATCCACAGCTTGATCATCCAGCTGCATCACAAGCTACATTTCAGTGCAAAGAAATGACGACAAAAGTGATGAAACATGAATACAAGCCAAAAAATTGAGGAATGCATAATAAAATTATAAATTATTTTTAATAATGAGTGACTATTCACAATCTAATGAGTTTTACATTCTAGCCTCACAAAAGGTTTTTTTAAATCAAATTAAGTTAAAGTTCTTTCCCATATTTCTAACTGCGGAGGAGAGAAAAGGGAAAGATCATTACACATATTAGGGTTTACAAAACTTATATATGGTAAGTCACTCCCTTATATATCAATTTACCCAAATACCCTGTTAAGTGTCTTGTGCTTAACAAGGATCCATCTATCTCTTTTTCCCCTATATATATGTAGTTATGGGTTATGATTGTATATACTGATTTTAAAAGACTCAATTCTTCTTCTTCTTCTTCAACTTGGTATTAGAGTGGACATCTCCCCCTTCCGTCTGGGTGTCCTCCCCGCAAACATGTCTGGCATCTTCCCTTCCGTGCGGGCGTCCTCCCTACGGACGTGTCTAGCATCTTCCCTTCTGCACACGCGTGCACGTGTCTTCCCCTCCCTACGGGCATGTCCAGCCCTTCCATGGGCCTCTACCTACCGTGGGCCTCCTTCTCCTGCGAGCATGTCCAGCCCTTCCACAAGCCTACCTCTCCTGCGGGTGTGTCCATCTCCCGCGAGATGCAACACGTAAGCTTTCTGGTGAAAATCACATGACAGCTCCCTAAGACTGATGCAGTAGCAACTCCTCTTTCCATCTTGTTTACTCCGAGGTCTATTTGGTCCACTGTATATCTTATTTCAATCAGATTAGTTTATTGTCATGGCCAACTCCTCCATGCCTCGTAGTGATCTTCTAGTTCGCATCTTTCTAGGAATTTCTCAAAAGCTAAACAGGCCAAACTACATCCTTTGGGCACAGAATTTTGAAAATGTTGTTATTATTTTTCGTCAAAAACATTACCTCTATCAACCTCTTCCTGACATGAAGGATTCACAATATAGAGATTGGTTGGCTAATGATGCAGTTATTATCACTTGGATGGTGTCAAGCATGGATGATTCCATTGCTAATAGAGTGTCCATACTTTGGTCCACTAAAGTACTTTGGGATACTCTTCGTCACATTTATAGCCATGACAAAAGCATATTTAAGACATTCTCAGTTTATGAGAGTCTTCTTCAACTCCGATAAGGAGACCACTCTATTCAGTAATTATTTAACACACTTTGCAGACTGATGAATGAATTAAATGTGTATCAGCCGCCCAGTTCTGATGTTCACACTTTTCAACGCTATAGAGAAGAACTTACAATAATTGTCTTTCTCGTTGCCCTTCATCCAGATATCGCTTCTCAGATTCGTGGCTCCATCCTTAGTGTTGAGCATATATCGAACTTAGATGAAGTCATTGGAAAGGTTTTACGGGTTGCCACCAAATCTTCTAAGGTGTCTACACCTGATCCTTCTACCTTAATTGCTTCATGTGATCGTGGTGCTCGTGGAGATAGACAGTGACCTAAATGCCAATGGTGTGACAAACTTGGTCATAGGTCAGAGAAATGCTAGGAGAAGTTCCCACATCTGAAGCCTCAAGTCGCTCGAGTTGTCTCTGGTGCTACCCCTTCCTCCTCGTCTACCATAGTCACCCTATCTTAGGAAGAATATGATCGTCTCATACAGGGACAAAGACACTCTCCGGCGGCCATACTTACCCAAGTCCTGCCTCTTCATTCAAGTATACAGTCTTCTACTGCCTTAGTTGCTTCTAGAGATGATTCTTGGGTTATAGACTCTGGAGCCACTACTCATGTTTTAGGTACATCCACTCTTTTTGAAAAACTTTCTGCCCTTCCTAACAAAACCTCCATTACTATAGTCGATGGTCGTTTATATCCTGTATTTGGTCAGAGGGAGATACAAGTCTCTTCACAGATACGGCTAAACAACGTCTTTTATGTTCTAGAGTTCTCTTTTAACCTTTTGTCCATTAGCACCATTACCATTCAGTTACAATGTTTTGTGACCTTTTTCCCCTTTCATATAATTTTTCAGGACCTTCAAACAAGGAAGAGGATTGGTTTGGGGCGTAAGTCTTCATCTAGAGCATATGTGCTGGTTCGTGATCATATTCCTCGAGGTCTGGTGACTAGTCTTGTTGGTTCTGATTCCTCCTTGTAGCATTGTCGACTTGGACATCCGTCTCATCAGAAGATGTGTCAAGCCCTACCTTGGCTTTCTCTTCCTTCTTTCAATATGAGTCTTGTCAGCTTGGTAAGCATCACCATGCTACCTTTAAGCATCTGCGTCTTGTTTCGTCTACTAGTATGTTTGATGTTGTTCACTATGATATCTGGGGTCCTAATCGTGTTGTGTCTTGTGGTGGGCATAGATATTACATTATTTTTGTAGATGATTATTCTCGTGTTTCGTGAACTTACTTGTTAAAGTCTTGAAAGGATGTTCTTAATGTGCTCAGAAAATTCTTAACTGAAATCAAAAATCAGTTTTTTGTCTTTCCAAAAATTTTATGTATAGACAATGCTCTTGAGTTTCTGCATCATGAATTTTAGAATGTTTGTGCGTCTTCTGGCATCATTCATCAAACTATTTGTCCCCACACCTCTCAACAAAATGATGTGGCCAAACGCAAGCATCGTCACATCTTAGACGTTACTCGTACTCTTATGTTCACATACATGTTCCTCATTATCTGTGGGCTGATGTTGTTCTTTTATGGTACTCTTATGTACTCTGTGGAATGCATAATAAAATTATAAATTATTTTTAACAATGAGCAACTATTCACAATCTAATGAGTTTTACATTCTAGCCTCACAAAAGGTTTTTTTAAATCAAATTAAGTAAAAGTTTTTTCCCATCTTTCTGGAGGAGAGAAAAGGGAAAGATCATTACACATATTAGGGTTTACAAAGCTTATATATGGTAAGTCACTCCCTTATATATCAATTTACCCAAATACCCGTAGAACATAACAATTATTCTTAACACTTTCCCTTAAGTTGAAACATATAGATCTTGAATTTCCAGTTTGTTATATAATTCTTTAAAGAAAACATTGTGCACTTACTTAGAAAAGCTATTTATGGACTCAAATAGAACTTGTGTGCATGGTTTGACAAGTTCAAGTTCAACTCCATTATGATACAATAAAGGTTCAGATAATATGTTGTGGATCACTTGGTTTTCATCAAAAAGAATTTAATAACATATGTTATACAAATAGTACATAGATGATGTGATGAGGAAAACCTCGTCAAGCTGCATTCATAATGCTGGAAAGGTTGACATGCAATGGTGAAGAAAAGAACAGAATATCTTGCTACATTTGAGACATGGCACTCCCCAATTAGGGTTTACATCATTCAATCAAAAGCTTAAAAATCCTCCTACACAATGCTTTTCCTAATATTAATGATTGTCTAGTATTCCATGGGTTGGGCTGGAATAATATAATAGGTTGGACTCCTTTAATTGTTCGTTACAACTCCCCCCTCCTCAAAGGCATCCTTGTCATTAAGTCTGAAAATTATGTTAAAAGTTTGTGGTACTCCTCCCACGTGGTCGAAGATGCTTTCTCCCTTGTCCATTGCACCAACACTTTGTTGTTGAGTTGCCTTGCTTTTCCACGTAATGCTTTAAAATCTTGAGTGGTTCCCTACTAACAATTAGAAATGCAATTGGAGATTCTAGATCAATCACCGTCTCCACAAAACCCACCTTCTTGCATAGTTATGATACACGAAATATGAGTCATGGAACCACTCAAGATGGTAGGCAACCTTCCCAATGTGTGCCTCTACCTGAAATGGGTCATGGAAACAAGTTACTAGCATTTGTAAAGACTTGTGATTGACACTGAACTAGTAGCACAATAGGAGTTTCAAGAAGACCTAATTACCCACGTGGAATTCTTCATTGCAATGATGCCTATCAACCATGCTCTTCATTTGATTCTATGCCTTGTGAAGGTTCTCCCTTCTTGAATAATTCATCACAACTCCTTAACTTCTCATCAATCATAGCCACCCTTGTAGTCTTTAGAACATACAATAATGATGTGTGATGACACTTCATACAAGGCTTCATAAGGAGAGAATCCTATTGAACTGTGGCTATTAGTGTTGTACCAATACTCTACCCATGATAGCCAAGGTATCAATCTTTGGAATGTTAAGATGTAATGCACCTAAGGTAGGTTTCCAAAGTCTGATTTAGATTTTTGGTTGGTCCATCTCTTTAAAACTGGTCATCCCTAGTTTGTGTGTGAAGGGAAATTTGCATCTATTGTTCTTGTTTTCTTCTTGATCTATCTGTTATGTTATAATGTTATAACCTATGTAATTGGGTATACGGATCATTCTCCCTATATATATGTAATCTACCCTTATATCAATATACTTTTTACTTTTTCCATCTAGTATTCCACATGGTATCAGAGCAAGGGCATCAAGGATCCAAATAGTAAACCTTGTGCAAGACTTTCGGTGGCTTCACACGACAGGTGTCTGTCTAGATGCGAGGAGGCGACCAACGTGTGTATGCACGTGAACTACAACCGCGTGACTGTCCGTCTAGTCACGAGGTGACCGGCGACACTGGAGTCTTTGGATGCGCCAGACTGAGGGCCTTCATGCGTGATCGACGACTGTGCGAGATCGAGTTCAGTTGATTCGCAAACAATCGAGTAGCTTCCATCATCCAATAAAATAAAATAAAAAATTTCAGGCAACTATGGGAGTCTGTTTCCATGTGCGAGTGTGTGATGTTTTCTTTTCAAGTAGGCTTCTTCCACGAATGGTGAAGATAGGACGCCTCTAGGTCAATGGTTGGTGCAAACGGCAACTACTGAATCTACTGGTGTTACAAATAGTGGTTGTTGAGCCCATTGGCATTAGTGTCCAAATAGATTCTGATGGCTTTCAAAGAGACAGCAATCCGACAACTGTCTGGAATGATAGTCAAGCTCAACGAGCTCAACTATCATATGTAGTCACTAAACTTTCTCACATTTGTGGTAGCACAAAAGAAAAGTAGACATCTCACTCAACTACCTCTAGATATCAAGGATAGTGCGTATGATGATTAATTTGCTAACGATGCTGCTGTAATTACTTGGCTAGAAAATAATATGGAGTCATCTGTTGTTAAGGGCGTGATGATGTTTTGCCCTGTAAAACTTATATGGGACACTTTAAAGCAAATGTATGCTGAGAAAAGGAACATTTTAAGAGTTTATGAGATCTATGAGCAGATATTCACTCTTAAAATGTTGGGGCACTTAATGCAAGAGTATTATGAGACAATAAAGTCCTCATTTGAGGAACTATACATTTTTCAACCACCTATTACTGATCTTGTGACACTACAGAGGTATCGAAATGATCTACAGGTGACTGCCTTCCTAATTGACCTTCCATCGGACTTAATGTCTCAAGTTCATGGGCACCTTCTAGGAGGAGATACTACGCCAGATTTGGGAACCGCATTTGCTAGAGCTTTACGCATTTCCAAAGCAAGTAATGTGACAGGTGTGGAAACACAGAAGACCTCAGCCTTAGCTATCAGAAACACTCAGAACAAGCAGAATAGTCGTCCCAATCCTGGGATTGGAAGACGTAGGATTCCTTATTCTCATGGTTGGAAAACAAATCATAGATCAGAGAAGTGCTAAGAGAAGTTTGGAAAGTTGACTTAGGCTTGGGCTGTAACAGAAACAAAAGATACATTGGGTGCTACTTATGAGGCATCGATTGTGACTATCACTCAACAAGAGTATGAGAACTTGAAGCGAGCACAAAGATTTAGCACCCCAACCATCGCGCCCCTAGCTTCCACCTTTGGCATGGCCATGTCTACCAGTAAGGCTCAACCCTAGATTGTCAACTCAGGTGCATCTTAGCATATGACAGGATGTCCTACCCTTTTCTCCTGCTTACAAAAAATTACAAACTTATACAATGTCACCATTGTTGATGGACATTTATGTCAAATATCAGGGCGTGGCACAATCGATGTCACCCCTGATATCCAACTTGAAAATACCTTATATGTCCCTGAACTCTCTATTAATCTTTTATCTATTAGTTCCATTACAATCCAATTGTCCTTTTTTGTGATTTTCTTTCTATTTCACTGTACTTTTCAGAATCTGCAAACAAAGAAGAGAATTGGTTTGGGCCATAAAAGAAACTCTAGGAAGTATATTCTTGTCTGTGATACTCCATCCTATAGGCTCGCAGCTCTATCGTCATCTACTACTGTGTCTTCTCTCCTTTGACATCATCGATTGGGGCATCCTTCAGCTCACAAGCTTCAGCAGGCGTTGCCTTAGGTTACTTTACCAGATTTTGAATGTGAATCTTGTCAACTAGGGAAACACAATTGGCCTATCTATCTCTATGTATCCCTCCCTAAGAGTAGTACTATATTTAATCTAATTCATTATGATGTGTGGGGTCCTAGTTGGGTTACCTCACCACATGATTTTCGTTATTATCTTGTCCTTGTGGATGATTTGTCGAAGGTTTGCTAGGTGTATTTGCTCAAAGATAGGCAAAATATTGTAACCTCTGTTGAAAACTTTGTTAATGAAATCAAAACCTAATTCTCTGTTACTCCTAAGTGACTTCGTATTGATGATGTAATAGAATTTGTTAGTAATATATTTTAGAGTTTCTGTTCGTCCCAAGGGATTATCCATCAAACGACATGTCCTCATACCTCTCAATAAAATGGAGTAGTCGAGAGGAAGCATTGTCATCTTCTAGATATCACTAGGACTCTTCTTCACATGAAAGTTCCAAAGTATATTTTGTCAAATGTTATCCTGACTACTGTCTATCTTATTAACAAGATGTCTTCCTCACCATTAGGGGGAGAAATTCCCATTAATCGTCTTTTCCCTACCACAGAGTTGTTTGGTCTCAATCCTAGAGTGTTTGGATGTACTACCTATGTTCATGATCTGAGCCTTGGCCGAGATAAATTGATGCTTGTGCCATCAAGTGTGTGTTTGTAGGGTATTCTCGAACCCAGAAAGGTTATAAGTGTTACTATCCTCCAACAAAACGTTACCACATATATGCTGATGTTACCTTCAATGAAGATTAGCCTTATTTTCAGGAGATATTGGTTACTCTGATCCTCCCTCACCTAGTTTGAGTTCTGCCAATCACAATGAGAGTATTTTGGTTGAGGATTCTCAAGAGGATGATGTTGAGAATCCTCTGATACTATTAAGGATGATAACTTGAGTGAGGAAAGACTACTATAAGTGTATCACAAATGATGACATCCCCAAGCTGATTCCATGGCCACTCCAAGAATCTCCTCAGATGCAGATTCTTCTACTAACCACCTTCAACAACCTCCAACAGACTTTGATGATCTTCCCATTACTCTTCGAAAATGTACTTGAACTTGCACCCAACATCTCATTGTTAACTTTGTTTCTTATGACCACCTCAGTCTTTCCTGTCATACCTTCACTTTAGCTATCATATCTGAGAATGTACCAGGGACATACTAGGAAGCTCTATAGAGTCCTACATGGAAGCATGCCATAAATTAAGAAATAGAAGCACTATGGTCATGTGGCACATGGAAGTTGGTTCCTTATCCAGTTGATGCAAACATTGTCTCTTGCAATTGAGTATTCACAATGAAATACAAACCAGATGGCTCAATAGAAAGACACAAGGCACAATTAGTGGCAAGGGGATTTACATAGGAATACAAGATTGACTATACTGAAACTTTCTCACCTATCGCCTATCTTAATTCTATCAAAGTTCTTCTGTCTATAACAGTCAACCAATAGTGGAAACTTCACCAACTTAATATCAAAAATGTCTTTCTCTATGGTGATCTAGCGAAAAAGGTGTATATAGCACAACCTCCTAGGTATGTCACCCAAGGAGGACAACTAGTTTGCAAATTGAGAAAAGCTATCTATAGACTGAAACAAAGCTCTTGAGCTTGGTTTGACAGATTGAGTGGAGTATTGGGTATTGGAGGATTCAGGAGATACACCATTGATCGCTCTGTATTTATTCATAGTTCTGATCGAGGCTATACCGTTCTAGCAATATATGTTGATGATATTCTACTTATAGGTAGTGATAATAAAGAGATTACCAAAACCAAAAAACATCTTGCCAAGATCTTTGAAACAAAAGATCTTGGAAAACCAAGATATTTTCTTAGGATTGAATTTGCTTACTCCAAGAAATGAATGATGTTATCTCAAAATATGCTCTTGATTTGCTTACAGAGACAAGGAATTTGGGCTGCAAACCAAAAGTTACACCTATTGAACATAATCCACTTTTTTGGGATTCATCCTCTAAGGAGTTGGCAGATCCAAGTAGCTACAAGAAGTTAGTAGGGAAGTTGATCTATCTCACAGTTACTAGGCCTGATATTACTTATACTGTGAGTCTGCTAAGTAAGTTCATGCACCAGCCTCGATGGTATATTGAGTAAAGGCTCAAAGAGTACTAGCCTTTATCAAAGAGACACCAAGAAAAGGGTTGTTATATCAAGCAAATGGGCATGTGAAGATTGAAGCATTCTCTTATGCTAACTTTGCAGGAGACAAAGGAGATAGAAAATCTACCTCTGGATATCTTACCTATGTAGGAGGAAATCTAGTCACCTGGCATAACAAGAAACAAAATGCGGTGTCTTCTTCAAGTGCTGAAGTTGAATACAGATCTATGCGGCTTACTAGTTGTGAATTGATATGGTTCCGATCACTCCTCAAGGAATTTAGGATGACTGTGGAAGAACCTATTATTATACACTGTGATAACCAAGCAACAATTTACATTACACAACATGAGACATTTCATGAACGAACCAAACACATAGAGATTGATTGTCATTATATCAGAGACTTGGTAACAAAGGGGATTATCCACACTCCTCATATTCCATCTTTTGAAGAACAGGCAAATATTCTCACTAAGGCATTGTTTAGAATGAAAAAATGCATAATATTAATGGTTAAATGATGGTTAATTGCACAATATTTAGCTTATCATATAAGAATTAAGTCATTATGTTATAATTGCACTGTTATATTCTTTAATGAAAGAATCTGCATAATTTCAAGGAATTAACATTAATTAAGTACATTTCTAAATTATCGGTAAATTACAGGTTGTTTAATTCCTAAGTCTCCGAATTTTTTGTTATTTTGGAGAATTACATTTCATGTACCGGACAGGTATGTTTTAAACACTTGAAGAATATTTTATTATTTCCTAAAGTACACATGTTGAAACCTTAATGTATAACTTAAGTGGATTTTTGATAGTTATCTGGTAACTATCTGAAATGCATTCAGATGCATTTTAGATAGTTAAGTTTATAAGTATCTGAAATATCTGAACTCATTAAGTTAGAATTATGCACGTATTGAATTTAAATGCTTTATTATGTCACGTGAATTACACATGTTTAACTCGTTAAGTTAACATAACTATACGTATTGAGTTACTTGAATATACACTAAGGTAACGCATTGTGTTAGTGTTATAAGCTTATAAGTTATTTCTTTATTGCACGTATTTTATAGTTAAATCAACGAAGTAAGTCTGTTGAGTTACATTAACTCCACAGACTATTTATTTTCTAATATGCCACTATAGCAGTTGCAGAAACAAGAAATTCGAAGGAAAACTACGATTGTATGTATAACGTAGGAATTCACTCGTAGAATGAAGAAGAAATCACCATCGTTGATATGAACGAAGGAAAACCAACCAATCATTTAAGCAGAAGTTATTACGAAAAGAAATATAAAAGAAGAGGAAAAAGACGAAAAAAGTGTGTGTGTAAGTGGAGAACTGCGCTAACTGCAGAAAGTATTGGAAGTTCCCTAAAGCTCTACACCACCATCAAAATCACCAACCATCGGAGGTCTGTGAAAATACTTTTCGGATATCAAGTCGATTCCAAGCTAAACACGGTGATTGACAACCACTGTGATGAGTGATCGTATCGCGGGAAGGGAAGTCATTTTCACCAAGCACCGAGTCATATCTCAAGAGATCGTAAAACTTCTAGCCTTGGTTTTGGGTTGATGCCAGTATGCTGAATAGGAGATCATCTTATAATTCTTGATTCACGATTCTATAGGGAGAAGAGGCAAGATTGTAAGTAATTAAGTTTTCAGTAGTATAATCGTGTCGCATGTAGTGACGGAAGTTTTTACTGTCGATAGAGATTTTTACGTTTCACCTTTCACTCATCTTCAGAAACATAATATACAAAACTAAAAAAACCATAATGAAAAATGATCAAAAATTAAATGCATTGAGATTAGATAATCTAAAAAGAAAACTAAAAACATTAGATAAATTTACAATGAAATTACAAATTATGTAATAAGAAAACACAAATGAAAACTTTAATGTTACAGATGTGCATAATTTACAAGACATTTAGACAAAAGAAAATATGAATGCAAGAGAATTTAAAGAATGTAATTTAAAACTAAAAATACTTGAAGATTGAAATTATGAAAATAAAATACAAGAACATCATGAAAGTAATGAAAATCTGGAAGATGTATGTATACCATTAAGATCTGGAACTGATATACCACTAAGAATTCAAAAAGAAAGTAATGTAAAGGTGGATAAAAATAAAATTCAAAATGATAATAAAAATATAATATCTGAAAACTTAGAAATCAATAAAGAAAAATCTGAATCTGAAAATAAGATTAAAAATAATCAAACAAATGAAATGAAAGAAAAAGAATCTTGTAAATCACAATCATTAGCACCCTATCTTGAAAGATTACAATAAATATTTCCTGAAAAATAAGAAAAAATTAGAGAAATTTTTGAGAAAGTACAAGTTAACATTCCTTTATTAGACTTATTGCAAAAAATACCAACTTGTGCTAAATTTGTTAAGGATTGGTGTACTAAGAAAAGAGAGCAAAAAGTTTTAAAGAAATTCTTTTTAGCTGAGCAAAGTAGTTTTCTATTTTTGCCACAAATTCCTAAAAAGTTATCTGATCCTAGAATCTTTATTATATCATGCACCACAGGAAATATCATTTTAGAATACATTCTGAAATTAGCTATCAAAGCTTCCATGAACCCCACCCATTTGACCTAATCTCTATCTCCAATGAATGATTGAAACCACTAAGCCACAACCCCTTAAAGGTTGATCAAGATGATGGCAACCCACTCTTCAAGCTCTTAGTGATACAAAAGCAACTTTTCCACTATATGGCCTCATTCTTTTAGGTCTCCATCCCTACCAAAAGTGGGAAATTCTAATTTTAGGTTTGGAAAAATCCCACCTAATTGTCGCCCTTTTCCTACCATCTCCTACTATCCATCATCACACATGGACAACAATTACCTAGACTATCCTGACACATTAGCACTTAAGGTAGCTACATGATGTTCCAATGAGACCATTCACAAATCCATCCAGTGCAAAAGCTCCATTACCAATGATTCTATACACTCTTCCTCCCAACTACCCATCACTACATGCTCACTGTCACCTAACTTTGATACCAATTATGAGTGTAAAAAGTTATTTTATCAATGTCTTCTTTACTCATTCTTATATGGTGGTATTCTGATCTTAAATTAATTTTGAAAATCCAAAAAATCTATCCCCAACAACTCGTTAATCAAGGGCATAGGATATTTTTCCTTAATGTTTATTTTATTCAACTCTCTATAGTCAATGTGCATGTGTCCACTAAGTGTCATCCTTTTTCTTGACCAATAACACGAGATGCAAATTCACTAATACTTAGTTTAATTTGTTGGGCTATCAAATAGATTTCTATTTGTCTTTCAATCTCCCTTCGTTGGAAATAAGCATATCAATAAGGCTTTATTGCCACAAGTCCACTATTTTCCTTCAAAACAATTTTGTGATCACATGATTTAGCCTTTGGAAGCCCTTCAGACTCATCAAAAATTGGCTGGAATTGCTGTAGCAAGTCTGAAATTTCTGGCTTCAATTCATTTTGCCCATCCTCTTCCTCTTTTGGTCAGTTTTCTTGCATAAGCACCATATAAGAAATTTGTTTTGCATCCCTTACAACCTTCTCAACCCCCACTAATTTAAGTTCTTCCAGTAGTCTTCCTTTCCACATAACGGTGTTCATCTCCTGAAAATTGAGTATGACATCTTCTCCTAGACACAATCAATGTACCCTTATTATTATGTCACTCCCTCTTAGCGGTACAATATACAAATCTAAATAAATTGGAGTTCCCACTACAATGACCTTCACCTTGGGGCAAAACCCATCACATCTCCGATGGTCCCTAGAAGCTAATCTAACCTTTAGCCCCTTTCAGACATTAATTGGTAGTTTTAAAAGCTTGAGGGTCTCCTCCCTCACAACATTGTATGTACAAAGGTTTCAATGAAGAACCCATCTCTACATTGACCGATGCTTTCAATGGATTGATCAACTTGTCCTCCAATAAGTTCAAAAAATAGCTGAATTGAGTAATCTGTCAATTTGTCACCAATCTTAAATGCCAAATCATTTGAACTATGGCACTTTAAAAAATACTACCTGTTTTGAGATCAACCAAATCAAAAACTGATCAAAAGTATTGATATTTTGCCAATCCGAATTGATTTTGGAATCCATGCCCAGCAGCACCTTATCATATGACCTATACACATTCATACATATACAAATATATATGTACATAAATTGTGTTTGTATATAGACATACACACAAGCATACATATGCAATTTGAGTGTGTTAAAGAGAGATTGTGTGTGTATATGTTTATGAAATAATGTTGTAATATTGTCATAAATTCTTTAATTTCTCATGTTTGACATCGAAAGAGGCAAACACATACGTTTCAGGAGAAATTTATTTTATATAATTATCATCACATTTCTTTTAGAATTTTATTTTGAGAGCACATTTGTGTCAACAAACCAAAGGAGAAAAGAATTAAATAAAAGAAAACATAGAAAAACAAAAGGAATGAGATTTTATGTTCCATTTGACTTCAATAAAGTGTTCATGCATATGTGGAAAGATGAAAAAACATGATAATACAATCACCTCGTTAAGAGTTTCCCGCGTTGGCATTAACCTAAAGTGATTATTGGCAAGAAGCAATATCAAGTGCTCCCTTTGGTTTCGTACACTATCTCTCTGCAGAAATATATAAATATAGAAGGTAGAAAAAGACTAGCTGATTGTGTAAAATCTTA
Organism: Cymodocea nodosa; assembly: GCA_036874045.1. Lineage (NCBI taxonomy): Eukaryota > Viridiplantae > Streptophyta > Magnoliopsida > Alismatales > Cymodoceaceae > Cymodocea > Cymodocea nodosa. The sequence continues at coordinate 15,910,910 of CM072338.1, read as the reverse complement.
AGAAAAAAACAGAACTTAGAAGGACTACAGACCTGAAAGCCAAACATTGCTCGTAACCAATCTAGAAGATCTAGATCCCCTGGTTTCTGCCTTTGTTGCTCAAAAGAAGCTGGCCAGGTCAAACCGCGAGTATTCCTTAGAGCGGACACAGCTGCTTTAACCTGTGCATAAATAGATAAAGCCAATTATTCGACATGCAGTTTACACATAAGATATGAAATGATGCATTATATGGAATGGCTCTGTAGATTTTTTTGCTGGTAAGTATCATGGATAATTCTTGTCACTTTTTGGAAGTCACATTAGCCAGCCAATAGGTAGGCATGTAAAGGGCAATACCTCTTCAAATTGCATGATTGAATGTGAAGCACCAGCTGCATCAAGAGGAAGAATATTATATGGAGCATAAATCTCTTTCTTTTCCTGGACATCTCTTGCAGCAGCAATGATCTGTTTTCGAGATAATAAAAAATGGTTCAAAATAAATAAGAGCATACTCTGAAATATTTAACCAGTATATAAAAATAATGAGAACAGAATATATTCGGATAAGTAGCAAATCATTTGGAAAAAAAGAGCTCAAAGTAACAAACTAACCTTAGGAGCGACTTCAACTTTTTCAGACTTGTTGACAGCACAGAGGACTTCGAAAAGCACCCCAGCAGTCTGGTATGCTTTCCCCAATTGAGCTCTGTTATAGAAAATCGATGGTCACAGAAGGAAATTATCAATTTTGATATGTTGAACACTAGGATTCTTAGGAAAAATGAAATTTGTACTTACCTATCAGGTTGTTCTTCTCTTTCCGGTACTCTGACGCATTGTTCATAATACTGCTGATAGAAACTCCCAATCTCTTGGGTGTCGGTCCTTTCAAACCTTGCAGCAAGACTTGGTGTATTATCCTGTTGAGTGGCAAGAATCAAGCATCCCAATAATTTCATGATTTTCATATCATGTCCGTTAATCAGCTGATTTGTTTCAAGCAAGGCAAACGTGTAGAAAAGCTACACATTACAGTGCTACGTGAGAAGAAAAATTACATCATTTCCATTCCCCCCCTCCATACGTAAGAATCACACTATTGTATCAGAAAATTATTATGGATGTTCCGAACAACAAATAACAATTTATAAGGAAACCCTGAGGACTGAAGAGCTTCAGGATTCAACCAAGGAGTGGAGGACAAATGCCAACAGGGTTTATGGGCAATCACCTTTCCGAACAACTTGTAGTATTTTGTTGTGTTCCCTCCACTGGAGGGACCACCGTATTGACAAGCGTGGTCGGCGTTGTTTGCACCGGCCGACCTCTTTTGTCGGGAAACAAAGACTCCGGTTGCAACGTTCGTCTGAGACGTTGACTCACTTGATTCTTTATTTTCCTTTTATATAAAGTTATCATCTTTTTTTAAATCTTAACTTTTAAATTTTTCCAAACTTTTAACTTCTATTTTAAAAAAAAATTAACTTTAAAGGTAATATTACATAATAATATTATAATACTAAGAATGTTAAAAACTATATGATAAATTTATTACTATTCAAAATTTGTCAAGTGATAATTAACATATTCAATGTTACATTTGTAAATTCATTGTCTATGATTTAAAAATGTTTTAATAAATACAACTAGATAAGATATTATTAATTTTTATAATAAACTTAAAATAAAACTAATTAATATAATAGATTCTACAAATAACTCTATAATATATACATTTGATATTTGAGGTGATAGAATTAAAATAAGATATACTAATGTTACTACATATTTTATTAATGATGATTAAGTTTTATAAAAGAGATTAATAATATTTAAAAGAATAAATCATATATATGATACTCAAAATATTGTTTTGCTATTATAAAAAATTTTAAATTTTATGAAATTAAAAAAGAAGAAGTAATATTACCTTTGATAATGTATCTAATAATACTTTAACTTTCCCTGTGTTTAAAAATAAATTAACTCTACCAAATGAATTTACTTTTTTTCACCGAATGCGGCAGCTCTTTCCGTTTCTGAAAACCCAGTTTCTGCTGAGGATGGACCGTCGGATGGCGAGATGATCGGAACGGGTGCGATCACCATCGTTGATTCCGATTCCGAACGACTTACGTTGTTAGGAAAAGAACGAAAAGAGAGCCGTTGAGGAGGGGGGGGGGGGGGGGGGGGGGGGGGCACGTACCCTTCGGAGCCTCTGAAGCAAGCCGGTCACGAATTGCGGAACTCCACGGCCACTGGAGGTGGGATCGAGCCGATGGGCCTTCTCGAATGCATAGAATCGACCTGGAAGTGGAAAGAGTCCAAATCAGCAAGGCAAAAAGAGATGGAACAGAAAGATCTGAGTTCGATATTCCAGAAAAATGGGAAGTTTACAAAGATATGCGACGCGAGGACGCGAGGACTCCACTTCAGAGGCAACACGGAGAATGGGGACTATGCTGTCTAGTGAGGAAGGGACGATCTCGTTATCGAACACCTCCTGCAATGTGCGAGAAGATGAAAAAAATGAGGGTTACCCCTGATCAAGGTTGCTTCCCATTGTAACAGTACCAATAATGGTAAGAATTGCAACTTCCAACGTTTGCATCAAATTCTTTGTGTGCCATAGGATCATGACTAGAATACACAGAAGTCAGGCTATCTCTCATGGAGACAGCCAGAGGTTAAAGGTGTATCAATCCCAGATGAGGGGGCACCAACAAATAGTTTATCCTTGTTTAATCAAGTTTTTGCGGCATGAAATACTTTGAATTCTAAAACGGAGTGTTATTTATCTTCATAACTTGAAAAAGACTAGCTACGTGCAAACTGTAAAGAATCGTACCTGCCCACAGCCTAGTGTCTTTGTGTCTGGACTAACTAACTCATCTCCAGTTGGCTTAGGATAGACCTGGTTTAGTTCAAACTTAACCTGGTAAGACTTGCTTGGCAATTGAATTGATCAAGTCATTGGTTTAAAAAACAGTATTTTATCTAGTATTACCTTCACCAAAGTGACCCCAGAAGTAGCAAGTAAACCAATCTCAGAGCTTCCCACTCTTCCACCAGACTTTAATAACGTGGCGCCCTCTTCAATGTCACAACCCTAGGTCCAGTTTATAGATTAAATCAGAACCGATAAATAAAGTAATAATGAATAACATGAAGTCTGGGTATGATTGGAGGGGAAAGTCTTATAATTAGGCAATGCATTTAGGAAAAAGGGAAGAGAGGAGCCAAACAATTTTATCCTTGCCTTTTTAATTTGTTCATAGCAAGAAATGAAATGAACGAAATTGACACACAGACCTCTCACTAATGAGGCATGAAAAGGGTTAAATTATACGCAGCCATGCATCTCTACAAATGAAGACAATATTTCCTAAAATTTGAACCAATGATCTCCAACTCACAATGAAACGATCTCACCATTATGTCAGTGCTCACCTTCTTGATTAGCAAGAAACAACAAAAAAGAAAAGAAAAGAGAGTAAAGGAATAATACCACGGGTGTGATATCATGGCCTGCAGTGACTCTTTTCAAAATTTTAACTCTCTTTGGGCCGTCGTATTTGTTGGTAGTTTGTTCCGTATCCTCAACTTGCACGACAGCATCAGCACCATCTGGTATTGGACCTAAAAGGAAGGGTATCAAGCAAGCGTTAAATGTCTGGGATAAAGAAGAGGGGCTGGAGACCAAAAAAGCGAATCTTGTGATTGTCTAAATCTTTGGTATGAGGAATTTACATGGCAAGCAAATTCTCCTCTAAATATATCAGAATCCCCACTTTGTGTATGAAAATTATATAATCATATGGGTGGACAGATAACTGATCTAATAACGTGCCACCATAAAAGGAAAAGGAAGACCATATAAGAGCTTGATCTATGGAAGAGCTCAATACATTTATAGATCTATAGATGAGATGAAAAGAAAGATCTTAGACTATATTACATATAACCCTTTTCTCTCTCCTCTTTCCAAGACCTTTGAAAGAGACGACGCCCCTTACACCCCACCTTGTTACAGCCGAACCCTCTCCATCGACCAATTTGTGTTTCAGATTACATGTGACAGTTGGATGTAATTAACTATAACAAGTGGTGCTCTAGAGCTTGCAATAGAAAAGATGATGGTGGGAATTAGATTCACCTCCTTTTGTTACAGATGCCGCAGTCCCTGGACGAACTACTACATTGGTTCCAACATTTCCATCTCTTGATTCTGTAATCACAGGGTACTCTCCAGGTCCATCGGAAGCTATAACAGCATAACCATCCTAAACATGGGGGAAATATATTAATGAAAAAATAAAGAAACGCTAAGCCACACTGACAAAATTACAAGCGTGTCGTATGCATCTAGTCGGCCATTTGATACATGAGCCACAGATGGTAACTCGAAGACAAAGAAAAATCGTTATAGAAAGGAATGCATGGTTCCGATAAAACATGGCGGAAGTACAAAGACAACAAGTCTCTGTAACGGGGAAGTGAATCGACACCGAGCACACGAGCTTCAGCTGGAAAACCTTTCCAGTAGAAGCCGCAGATAGAATTATCTAACCAGTAGTGCAAAGTCGTAGTTGAAAATTTTGACGTGAAAATGCACGCAACGATCTCAAGTGGCCCGTTGTGGTAGTTGACGCAAAACGAATGTCACAAACAATTCAAAGGAGGGAAGGAAGGGAGGCTTGACCACGGCAGAGGCTCGATAGGGTGGGAGGGGGCCAGGGGCGGCGACGTCCTCGGCCAGGACGAGTCCGAGGGAGTCGAGCAGCGGGACGGTGACTGGCGGCAGCCGGGCGGCCGCACCGTGGACGAGCTCGGATGCTTCCTCCACTGACTTCCTCGTCGGCAGCTCCATGCGAAGAGGAGGAGGAAGAGGAGGAGGAGGAGGAGGAGGAGGAGGAGGAGGAGGAGGAGGAGGAGGGGGAGGAGGAGAATGAGCTCGAAGCAAAGGAGGAGGAGAAACGTACGCGGAAATAAAAGTTTTATGATGTACGACGTGCCATCGACATCGCTTATATGAAATTTTATATTATTTTAGCATCAAATAAATTAATATCTCATGTATATTTGAATATGACTGATAATTTTCTAAATACCTCTTATTTGATTATTTTCTGGAGAAGTCGATTCTTGGTTGGCAAGGCTGGAGACGTACTTCTCGTTATGTGACTACGACGAAGAAGACAAGATCATGCATGCTCGTCTGTAAGTTGACGGAGCATGCGTTAGCATGGTGGAATAGCTATGCGGCAAGCAACGACGTGGAGTACCTCTCATGGGATGGCTTTTAAGTCATTACTCCGTGACGAGTTTTATCCTGATGGTTACTTGGAGAAGGGGTGGGATCGATGGTATATGTTACAGCAACGCATAGGACAGACCGTGCAAGATTATACATCCGAATTCCGACGACTTGCAGTGCAATCGGGAATTACCATCGATGCTCCTGACGTGAAGCAAAAGTACCTCACAGGCCTTTTCCTTCCAATTTGGAGGGAGTTGGCACTTTTCAAGCTATACAAGGTATTTCGGCGTTGATGGCGCAAGCCATAGCCATTGAGGAGAAAAACAGTACTTTCAAATCACAACGACGGGAGGAAGACGGCTCGACGACGACGTCAGCCAAATCTTCTATGGAGAAGAAGAAAGGTGAGTCGTCCAAGTCCAAGGCAAGTTCGTCAATAGAGAAATGTGGCCATTGTCAAAAGACGGGGCACTCCAAATTTGCTTTCTCTCCCACCTTCATTGATGAAGTCGTGTGTGATGTGGTGTCAATGGATGTGTGTCACATAATCTTAGGAAGCCCATACCTTTGGTTACGTGACAGCCACTATCATCGACGAGCACAGCGCTACGATTTTGAAAAGGATGCAGGAAATTCCAAGTTCCTCGACAGGAGCCTTTGAGGAAGACTAACGTAGATCTAGTCACCGCAGGACCAGTTAAGAGGGTGTTACATGCACAACAACCGTTCTATGTCTTATTCATCCGGAAGTTCGACGATGGCGGCCACAAAATCCGGGTTGGCGGTACATTACAGGCAACACCTGCAGGGTTGCAGCAAATTATTGAAGATTTCCAGCCCTTGTTTGAAGAACCAAAGGAGTTGCCACCTGCCTGCTCGAAAGGTGGACCATGAGATACCACTTGTCTCCGAAGCGGTGTTACTGAATTTACCTATGTATCAATATTCGGTGATAGAAAATGCTGAGATTAAGAAGCAGGTGCAGGATTTATTGGAGCGTGGAATCATTTAGCCCAGCACGTCACCTTGTTCATCACCGGTGGTGATCATTCCTAAGAAAGATGGCGGGTGGCGTATGTGCATCGACTACCAAGCTCTCAACAAGATCACGGTAAAGAATCGATACCCCCTGCCTCGTATTGATGATTTGCTCGATCAATTGAAGCCGGCAGAATTCTTTACCAAGATCGACTTGAAGAGTGGATATCATCAAATACGGATGCGGGAGGAAGATTGTTGGAAGACGGCGTTCAAAACTCGTCAAGGCTTTTACGAGTGGAGAGCAATGCATTTTGGGCTATGCAATGCGCCTGCCACGTTCATGAGAATGATGGATGATGTTCTTCGTCCATATTTAGACAAGTTCGTTCTTGTCTATCTTGATGACATCCTTATCTACAGCACCAACCACCTTTGAAGATCACTTGGACCATGCTCGTCAAGTATTAGCAACACTTGAAAAACATGAACTCAAGTTGAATGTGAAGAAGTGTGGATGGGGATTGAAGACCCTGATTTATTTGGGGTTCATTATAGGCAATGGGGAGTTGAAGGTAGATCCAGCTAAGGTCGGAAGCCATACAGGACTAGCCGACACCGAAGACGATCACCGATATACGAAGTTTTCTTGGGGCTTGTCAATACACCTAAGGAAATTTATTCGTAATTTCTCCTTGATTGCTGCATCATTACATTCTCTCCCAAGGGTTAGGAGCAAGTTTTTATGGGATGCAAAAAGTCAAGAAGCTTTCGAGTTATTAAAGAAGAAGATCTGCACTGCACTGGTGTTGGCGTTGCCAAATCTTCAGAAATCTTTTGAAGTTGAAGCTGATGCTAGTGAACATGCTATTGGAGCGGTCTTGCTTCAAGAAGGACGTCCAGTGGCTTATCATTCAGAGACAACAGAATTATCCAACGTATGATAAGGAGATGTTGGCGTTACATCAAGCGGTGAAGCATTGGTGATGTTACTTGCTTGGCAAGGAGACCATTATCCGCACTGATCATAGATCGTTACAATATCTTCAAACTCAAAGCAAGTTGCAGCAAGCTCGTCTCCTACATTTGAGTGTGTTGCTTTGGCTTTTGAAAATTGTTATTTTCGTCCGTTGCTTTGGCTTTTGAGTGTTTTGACGGTCGTTCTTTGAAATTTGTTGGAGTGGCAACTAGATTGCATTCTTTCATCTCAAATCCTTTCAAATCTTGAAAGGAGTTCTCTCACATACTTTTGATGATTCATCGTGATTATGTCATTCTTTAAAACATATATATAGACTTGAATTCGTTGTAGACCTGACATTGGTGAAAACCTCATACACTAAATCTACACTTTTTACCCATTATTTTTAATTTATTTTCACAAATGGGTAAAAGTAATACAGCGATAAGACATTATTATTGGATGAATAAAATATCCTATAAAAAGACATGAATGGGAAGCATTCGTGTTTAAATAAAGCTAAAGGAAGTGTTTACCCATTGATGTATTAAACGTAGTAGAATAAAGCTTTGGGCACAACCTGTATTGCTTTTGGTTCTGTACGTATTAATTGATTAGCGTTGGAAGAGAATGTCGATCGCATTCTTGGTTTCAAACAAGTATATTCTTCATGGATGCATATGAAAAAACTATAACGGCAAGGCAAAGAATAGAGCTTAGTGGTTTACATCCTCTACATACAAGTACACAGTCAGCTCTATCAAAAAAAAACCCACTTACAAAAAATAAAATCTATATCACCGTGTTCATAATACAAAACAATGGCTTTCCAGTGAAAAAATAGCAATATAGACATCAAAGAGCCTAGCTCTGCTTCTTTCCACCTGCAAGGATACGAGAAATCTGCAAGCCTCTGCTGAATGCTTGGTTGAAGAGCAGCCTGGTTTGGAACTCCGAGACAAAAGGAAACCATGCCAAAACGGCCAACGGTGCAAAGATTACCAGCCCCATCAGATACTCGTATCCCCTTGCCAATGCTTTCACTGAGGCCCACAGACCAAACGCCTTAACCGCTGGTCTGCATGACTGTCCTATCTGTTTGTAAGAAGAGAGCATGCGTTATTTTAGGACCCAATACGTGAAGATTTTTTATAATACTAATAATTTTTGATTTGAATTCAACCCCAAGTCTCTTTTTCCTTCAAGGGGGTTAATTATATTATTCTAGTGTGAAAGCAGGGATCAAGCATGAATTTTTCTCCAATAATTCTTTTAATGAATTAATACCTGCAATAGTGCCCATCCTGTAGGCACGAAAGCCAGAATGCTTGCAAAGATGTCTCCAACGGTCAGATTAAGGACTGTGAAAAGAATTGCAAGAGTTCCAACGAATCCAATAAAGAGGATGAGCTTGATTAACCGAAACATCAGCTGGAAGTCTGCACTAAACTTCTTACGGTCCATTGACACCACCTGAAAAGGAAAATATTCAGATAAGAAACATAATGATGGAAATCAAATAATTTATTACCGACTAACCTTTAAGATGATCACTACAGAAAGAATCACCAACCATGAAAAGCCGTAAACCTGAGAACGCATGAATCACATAGGTGTTACCTTCAAATTAAGTGTAATTTACATCATCACAAGCCAATGAATTACGGAAACTAATGATGATGATTCACGGAAGAATGGTGATCACTGTCAAGACTTACAGCAATACTTTTGTTCCCATTGGAGACGTGCAATTGATAAACCATGCCATATTGGTAGATGAAGAAGCGTAAAGAGACAATGATCTCCCAGAATCGCCCCAAGAATCCTGTAAACCGCAGGTGTTCCTGTTCTTCTTCCCACCAAGATTCCCAGCTTTTGCTTGCCGGCACCCCAATACCACCTCCGCTGCTTATCCATTTGGTCCAATCATCCCAATCGTCCACTATCTTCTGCCACTCAAAGCCCGAGGGATTGAAAAGAAAAGGTGCAAATAGCCAAGAAACCACCAGGAACCACATTGACGATGATAGAAGGACATAAGACTTGAAGTCTGTTGCCACAGATCCATAAATCTGATAAACTATGATTAACACCATCAGTTCCAAAGCTTTAACAAAATGACTTCTTGAGTACATTCGATAGTTTTCAGCAAATTTTTCGTGTCTAACAACAAAACCTCGTCCAGTGGCTCGATATTTTGCCCCACCATGCAAGATTGTGCGACCAAAATAGTGTAACTTTGTACCCAGAGAAAATGTGAAGAAAATAGCACAAAGTTGAAGCTGCATGATGACCATGTCACCCAGAGCAGTTCTGAATCCTCGCTCTAGTCCAATCTCCATGACCATTGGTAAGGTCATCAATAAACCTACTTGAACGAGCGATTGAGATGCCATGGCCGCTTCAAGAGGATTATTCCCTCTTGAGCGTGCCTGTTTCATAATTGAATGCTCCAATCCACTCAAAGATAAATAGAGTCTCCCATACAAGAAAACATACACTACAATGACAACTAACTGCACAATAGTGTATGCGGATTAGAAAAGGAACAATAGAGATAATGGCATGAAAATTAGCATACATAAAATTTATTAAAAAAAGCAAGTAATTGGAAAGAATTTTATGTAGGACAAACCATATGGTAATATTTTTATGCAAAGATGATCCTAATTCCCCACACCCACTAGTTGTTTTTGGTACATTCACCTCCACAAAAAACAAGGGAACTAGAAGAATGAAATGAGGATCCAAACATCATATTGTGTAGAGATAAGCTTGGCTGAACCAAATATTATCAGCGTAGAAGTGTGGCCAAATTATTTACGTGAGGTGATTTTTTTAGGAAATATATGAATAATAAATACTAAGAAATGAGTATCAGGGAAAACTTCCATGATCATTGTTAAAAAAGGCATTAAACAGGGAAATCGTCATTCATATCAGCATAAAAACTTGATATAGAACTTAAAATCTTGTACACAAGTCTTTAATAGATGTAGATGGGGAAAATATTATTTTGAATAATAAGAACTGAAACATAACTTTAAATGCTCATTGTAGTTTGATGGAGTTTGTGAGTTGAAATACTTCAGCAACTAAACCAAGAAATTCATTTCAATGATTATTGTCATTCTAGGACACAATGCCATCCATATTATGGTCCTCAAAAAATGAAATTAAAAAACGGATATGGCACATGGTGAAATTCAAAATAGGTCCCATCATTGGTCTTTGCATGTGCATGTCTTATCCTTCCATCAACAGCAATGGCTAACAAGATGTTAATAATGATTGAGTTTGATTCTAGAGAAAACTTAGATGAAAATATATCAAACAAAAGAGATTACCATTGAACTGACATAAAATCCAACTGTTGTAAAATAGAATGACAACATGCGAAACATGTCAAACCGATGCCCCAGGCGGTATATATCTCTGCTAAGGACCTGCTCTCCATTTCCACATGCAACTTTAGCTTCAAATAAAGAAATTTGGTTCATACCCACATCACGACCTTTACCAACTTGAATATACTCATGGTGAGTAACATTTCCTCGTCTTAGTGTTGAGTTAAAGCCTAACAAAACACTAATAATTCTGAGCTATTTACACAAGAAATAGTTGGAAGTCACCCAAAATAAATTCCCTGTGAATTACCTGCAAAGATATCTTCATTAAGGTTTATTCCACGTGAAGCCTTGCTAATGCCACCTCTAGTGATGTGAAAGATTCTATCAAAAACATCTGGGTGACCATAATGAAAACGAACCCTGTTCAAAACATAAATACACTAATTTACCAAGTTATACTTGGACCTGTCTAGTAATCATTGATACAAATTCAGAGATTCAGCACGATTCAGACTCAGGGATTTGATAATTATCTAAAACTTTAGGATATGACTCAGCACATATACAATATAAATAAATAATATATTTAAATATAAATATTTACTAATTCAAAATAATACATTCAAATGACATAAAAATAGGCAAATAAGTCATAGGTGACATGATACCATGGTAGTAAAAATGCATCTCAAATATCAAAAAAGTTATCCCATATTATTTCAGTAAGTGGTTGCTCAAAAAAAAATTATTATTTCAGTAAGTGCAAACAAAAATCCCAACAAATCCGTTAATGAATTCATGTTGTATTCAAAGAAAATTTAAATTAACTTTTTGGTTAGAAATACACCAATCAAAATGAAGGCTAGAGGTCAAGTGAAACGATCGGTGATGTGCCACCAAAAGTGAGGAGAAGAGGAGGGAGGCAGAGATCGAGGGAAGAAACTGAATTGATGTATTATGTTTTGAGTTTTAGGATTACAAAAGACTAAATGGGATAAAGGGTGAAATGACAACACTATCTTTGAATTTAACACTCCCCCTCAAACTAGAGCAAACACATCTATAATACTCAACTTGCTACATAGATATTTAAAAACCCTGACAGCTAGTCCCTTGGTAAAAATATCAACATTTTCTTCAAAGGATATTGTATAGAGAGTAAAAATAAATTCCTTTAATAACCAAATTACAAATATAATGACAATCTACTTCAATATATTTGATTCACTTATGAAAAATAATATTATCACAATGCATCTTTGTTATGGTTGTTTGTTTAGAATTAAATCAAAACTTATCTATTCAGAGAACTTATTTGATTTATTTTTATGCATATATTAATAAATTCTTTTAAGGTAAACAAACAACTTTCACACAAATTAGATATTAAGTCCAATTTATATTTTTTAATTACAAGTGTACAATGTCTATTATATTTGTGTACAAATATAGGTCGATTTCACAAAGATTGAGTAAGAATTATGTACTATTTTGATTTTTATATTAGAATTTATATATGTTAAATTAAACTCTCTATTGATTTGATTTAGTTCGTAGAATTACAGTTAACTCAACGGATTATCCTCGTAAACTTAAGTTAATTCCATAAGCCTACCTAGTTCATGTTGCTATTCATAGAGGAATTCAATCATCCATTGGACAGTTTCATAAAATGTAAATAACATCAATTAAGTTTTTTAATGTTAGTTAATCTGAGATTTATCATTAATCAACATTAACATTCAGATATTTCGAACAGTAACCATTAAGATTTTTTAGTATTTTATACGAATCAATTTCAGTAATCTATAAAACTATTTTCTATTTTTTGAATCAAATAAATATAAAACATTCACAATACTGACAATAATAACATTAATCACAATACAAAATAAATAATACAACACATAAATACTACTAATTATAAACATAGATAATTACTTTTTGGTATTTTTGTTTTGATATGTTCCTGAAGATGAACGAAAGGTGAAATGTAAAAATTCTCTATCGATAGTAAGAACTTCTATCTCTACATGCGATACGATTACATCACAGAAAACTTAATCACTTACAATCTTGCCTTCTCTCTCTATAGAATCGCGAACCAAAACTTGTAAGTTGATCTCCTCTTCAGTATATTGGCATCAATCCGAAACTAAAATTAGAAACTTTACAATCTCCTAAGATATAAGTCAATACTTGGTGAAAATGGTTTCCCTTCCTACAACACGATCACTCCTCATAGTGATTGTCAGTCACCGTGTTTAGCTCGGAATCAACCTGACATTTGAAAAGTATTCTCATAGACCTCCGATAGTTAGTGATTTTGATAATGTGGAGCTTCAGAGAACTTCTGATACTTTCTACAGTTAGTGCGATCCTCCATCTTCACACACACTTTCTTCATCTTTCTCTTCTTCTTTTATAATTCTTTCAGTAGTAATTGCTTCTTCCTAAATGATTGGTTGAATTTCTTTTATTCGTATCAACAATGGTGATTTCTTCTTTATTTTATGAGTTAATTCCTACATGATACGTGTAATCGTGGTTTTCCTTCAAATGTTTCTGCAACTGCTACAGTAATATGTTAGAAAATAATTAGTTTGTAGAGTTAGTGTAACTCAACAGACTTACTTCGTTGACTTAATTATAAAACACGTGCAATAAAGGAATAACTTATAAGCTTATAACACTAACACAACGCATTATCTTAGTGTATATTTAAGTAACTCAACGTATATAATTATGCTAATTTAACGAGTTAAACATGTGCAGCTCACGTGACATAATAAAACATTTAAATTCACACGTGTATAATTCTAACTTATGAAAAAAAGATATTTTGGATAGTTACAAACTATAAGTATCCGAAACTTATATGCATTTTGGATAGTTAGCACCTAACCTTTCAAAAGATAACTTAAGTTTCTAGATCACGACACGTGTCTTCAGTAATTTTTATGATAAAAATGGTATTTTGGATACTTGCAAACCTAACTATTCGATACTTAGACATTTCGGATAGTTAGCATATAACTTACAAAAAATCCACTTAAGTCATGTATTAAGGTAACAATACGTGTCCTACTTGAAATAGTAAAGTATTTTTTAAGCATTCAAAACATAACTGTCCGACACATGAAATGTAACACTCCAAAATAATAAACATTTTAGATACTTAGGAATTAAAAAGCCTATAACTCACCAATAATTCAAAAATATACTTAATTAACACTAATTCCTTGAAATTATGCAAATTCTTTCATTAAAGCATATAATCGTGTAATTATAACATAATGACTTAATTCTCATATGATAAGCTAAATATTATGCAATTAACCATTATTTAATTGTTAATATTATATACTTTTTCATTTAAACAATCTTCATGTGAAGTTGAACTTATATCCTTAGTTCTGTAATGAGGTTTTTGATCCACATCAACTTGTTCATTGTTTAGGACATAGACTTGTACTCAACTTCAACAATGGATTTGGAAATGATATTTTGGTTTTTGCTTCTCCATGTTACCAAGTTGTCTCCCACATAAGTATGGTAGCTAGAGGTAGACTTCTAGTCTATCCTATCACTAACATAACTTGAATCTAAGTAGACTTCAACTTCTAAATAACCATGTGGAGAGTAAACTATACCTTTGTTAGGAACCTTTTTTATATAAGAAAAGGCTCTAAGAGTACCTTCCCAATGTACCTCTCTAAGTTTGTGCATAAACTTAGACAAAAAATTTAATAACACCATGATATCTAGTCGAGTTACAGTGAAGTATGCTAATTTCTCAATGAGTCTACCATACTTATTCGGATCACCCAACAAATTTGTTGTATCATCCCAAAACTAAGAAGTTTGTTCTACTACAGTACTTTCAAGGTTCTACCCTATGAGCCATGTTTTTACAAAATATCTAATGCATATTTTCTCTAAGTTAAAAGCATATTTCCCTTAGAGTAGGCAAACTTAATCCTCAGAAAATAACACAAATTTCTAAGGTCTTTGATAACAAAATGAGTTTTCAAGTATTGTTTAGTTTCAACTCTCATTAAGATCATTCCTTATTATCAAAATATCATCAACATATACAACAATAATAACAATCCTAACTTTGGTAGTTTTCAAGAAGACAAAGTGATCAAATACACAACTCTTCAAACCATCTTGGATAATGTTAGAGTTAATTATCATTAAGTGTTTTTAAGTGTTGTTATTTCAAATGATTGTTGGAGTTTCCTATATGTCTATTTGGGTTTCTCATGTGTCTATTGGAATTCTTCATATATCTATTGGGATTCCTCATGTGTCTGTTAGAGTTCCCCATATGCCTATTGGAGTTTCCCATGTATCCATTGGATGTAACTAACTTCTCTATAAGAAAACCCCCTATTTTCCTTTAGTAATATATAATCTCCTTCTTCCACTAAACCCTTTCTCTTAACTTGGTATTAGAGCTAGGTTTGTTAGGGTTTAGGGCTTCCAACGGTCTCCTTCAATGTCAATGTCTTTCTTAACATAAGAGTTGTATGTTCTTGTGTTTAGAGTTGACTTTAAATCTTACACATTCATGTGAAGTTATTGCTGAAACGTGGCACCAAGTAGGTCAACTCTCAAATTCTTTGACTTCTCTTGACATCATCCCTCTTTTCGATTATAGTCACTAAAACTTTGATGACATCATCATCATCTTCCTTTAATACTCTAATGGACTCCTTCAAACTTGTAGTCACCAAAGTAAATCTCAACAAGTTCAACTATCATCATTGGACTCCTTTCGAAACATTTGTCATATCATAGTAACAAAAGGCTCATCTCTTTGGAAATCCATTGGACATCAAGTCAAAGGCCTATACAGATTGGTAGGTAGTTGATGCTATAGTGGTATCATATCTCATCAATGGTATTAACGAGCATATCATGAGGAGCTTATCCTAGATTCGCCCTACTTGTCAGATTTAGGAGAACCTATGCAACTCATATGAGAATAAGTAGAATATATCTAGGGTTTGTGAAAGTGTATGGAATCCTTTTCAACAACAAGTAAGGCCATGGGATCATCCATGCCTTCTATACCTAGTTGCAAACTCTCCTAGATGACCTTGATGTTTATCAGTCTCCTACTCTAGATCTTGCTACTCGCTATAAGGAGTTGAGTGTTGTGTTATTTCTTGTTAGCCTTTGTTCCAAGTTGTCATCTTAGATTCGTAATCAAGTCTTTGTCATCAATGTGTTACCATCTCTTCTGACAACATTCATCATGGTATTTCGTGTTTCTATAGTTTCTTAAAATGATGCTACCTCAACTTCTATTGAGTCTTCGACCCTAACAACTACGTTTGATAGTCCACCCCCTTTCAATAGCACCTTTCAATGTAGCCGAGGGAAGTCTAGAGTGCATAGTCAAACATAGGCTCCATGCGTCTACTACGATAGGAAGAACCACCTTTCTAATCATTGTTAGGATAAGTTTAGATGTCCATCCGCTCCTTCAACTACTACTCATTCTACTACCATACAACTTAGGAGTACCCACCTATCATACCATCTATTGATCCCAATCTAGTCCAAATTACTTAGAGAAATTTTGATGAATTGATGATATATCGGGCTTAATAATAAGGAGAAGCTTTTGCAACTCATGTCTTAGGTATATCTACACTTCATGCATCCACTTTCTTTGATTCTTCTAGGATTATTGATTTGGATGTTTTTAACCATGTTACTAGTAATGAGTCTCTATTTTCTTACATTACCAACCTTTCTAGCATAAAATCGGTTACCATTGTTGATAGACACAACTACCCTATCTTGGCAAAAGCATTGCACTTGTTACTTCTGATATTACTTTAGTAAAAATCTTATATGTTCTTGACTTTTCAAAATACATTTTCTCCATTAATGCTATCATTAAACAATTATATTATTTTCTCTCTTTTTTTCCTTATCATTACATCTTTCAGAATCTACAGAAGAAGAGGAGAATTGGTGTTGACCATGATTGTGGTCAAAGAGTTTACATTTTGACCAAGGATGATATATCTTGCGGTCTTACCTCTATGGTTACTTTTGATAACTTCTTACTTTGGCATTGATGTCTTGATCATCCTTTACATTGCAAACTCCAATAGGCTTTTCCTTGAGTATTTGTTTTGAATTTTAGTTGTCCTTTTTATATCATAAGTAAACAATTCCATGCTACTTATACTAATTGGGAGTTGTCTTTCACTTTTAAGCTTTTGATATCGTTCATTGTAATGTTTGAAAACATTTTAAGCTTATATCTACTTCTAATTATTGTTATCATACTATCTTTATCAATGATTTTTCTAGAACCTCTTAATTATATCTATTGAAAATTTGTCAAACTATGTTGAAGGTTATTCATTCCTTTTTTAATGAAATTCAAAATCAATTTGGTATTATTCCCAAAATATTTTGGTCTAACAATGTAATTGAATTTACCCAACCTAGTATTGCTTCTTTGTATGTTGAGCGTGATATTTTTCATCAATCAACTTGTACACATACATTTCTTCTATGAGTGAATCAAACATATTAAGGTGGACTGTCATTATATTCGTGATATTGTGAAGAACAACATTATTACTCTACCCTTCACTCTTTCTTAACAGTTAACTAATATTTTCACTAAAGAACTTTAGGTGAGACCCTTCAACACAATTTGTAATAAGCTAAGCTTATGTGAAATTTTTGCTCTAGCTAGAAGGGGAGTGATAAAACTTAGTTGGATCTAGTTGTTGTATTCGGATATATGGATCTTAAGATCCATTTATTGTACTTGTATATAAATGGTTTCAAACTAATGAATGTATCATCTTTTCCCTAATTATTGGTTAATCCCTAGTTTAAGTTTTTGGTTTTGATCTAGCAATTTCTTCCATGCCCTCCTCTAGATGGTATGCTTGGAAGAAGCCGTCACACCAACACCTCAAGCTCAACATAGATTGAGCCATTAATTTGGAAAGCTATGCAATGACAAGCGGAGTTGTCCAATACAATTTTGGATCTATCATCTTTGTCTTTACAAGTTCTAAGGTAGAGTCAACGTCACGAAGGAAAAGACATATGTCCTTTCAGATGGTTTGCAACATTGTCAGAACATAGGTGTCCCAATATACCTATTGGAGATAGAGATTGACTCCTAGGCCTTGCTTCATAGTCTCAAGGGAATCAGAAACCTTGAGGACCAAACAGGATGGATTGAACTCCATCCAAAGGTAGAACTAGTTCACTTCCTACACCATGTGCCTTGGGAGGCAAACCACATAGTAGATGCTCTAGACAAGGCAGGTCTCAATGGATTTAGAGTTATCTTCAAAAGAGCAGATAGAATTTCAGTTGAAGCCAAAAGACAAGCCCAGATGGGTGAGTTGAGTATCCACAATTACCAGAGGTGATAGCCTTTTTGTTGCAAAGTTTTTTTTTGGGTCCATTTTTGTTTTTCTTTTGGGCTATAAGGTATACTATACCTGTAACAGTTATCTTTGTTTTTTTGAGGGCCCCACATAGGGATTATTATAAAAAAAAAATGTCACGTGGTATGAAGAATCCTAGTTGTGCCTTATTTGACATATGTCAAATGCAGATGCAATGTATGCTTGTAAGAATCTGTTGTTTCTAGGGACCCATATATTATAAATTGGTAGGGATACTTATGTGCTTCTGATAAACAAAACTTGATAGGTTATCTGCTTATATCTAGTACAAAGCAAGATATAACACACACTTTATGTTGGTGATGGTACTAAAATCCTAAGATTTTTTACAGCCATGTTAGAATCAGTAATGGCAGGATTCATGGGTAAAACCCTACTAGATTCAAGCTTGATATTTACAAAAGAATTTGATGATAATTGATAATGTACTCTCCTTTTCTTAGCATTTCAATTAGTAAGATATTCACAAGAAGTTAAAACTTAAATAATCAAATAAATTTACAATAAAAATTGTTTCATAGAATCCTTTGTGCATGTTATGCTTTATTTTATAACAAAATACACTACAGGATATACTTTTCTAAAAACAGTTAATATTTAAATACACTCACTTCAAAGGGTGTGCAAGAACTCGCTGACCAATGGTAACGAAACTTGTTTCTTGGTTTGACATAAACCATGCTAAAGATGAGACACTGCAAGGCATGAACAGTTTCATAGTGAAGTTCATCACAAAAATAAATAAAAATTACTACCAACACTACTGGGATAAATATAACGTAAAACAATAAAGTGCCCCAATTATGGCGGTTATGTACCTTCCCGTAAATATGTGCTCACGGACACCCAATATAGTGGGTGGATGGACACCATGATCTTCATTGAATTCTTCCAAAAGATTGCGCATTTTGAAGGCCTCCTCCAAATAATTGTCCTGCAATGATTTTTTTGCAAGATTTTGGTTTGCATTTAGATAGCTTTTTAAGGCTGCAGCAAGTCATGCAATAAGTTTGGAGACAAATACCTGATTCATGTCAATAGTCTGAAGAGCTTCTCCACGTGTGAAAATTATGGCATGATTCTGATTTTCAGGTTTTCCTTCACCAACCTTTGCTGTGCCTGGAAGCTTTATACGGTATATTTCCTTTATAATAGAAAATTTAAACAATCAGCTTGTCAGTTTTGTGGAGCTTGGTGGAGGTCATGAACAAAAGTTACCTGGTCATGATTTTCAACAGCTTTTACAAGTACAGAATAAAAAACTTTCTGTACACTGCCACCTTCTCTCTCTTCAACTTCATCAATGTATGCAACACGGAGAGAAGGATAACTAAAGAGAACAACATGAATCATTTTCTAAGAAAAAAATGATAATTATAAGTTAAAATTTCTATTCTTGTTCTTTTTCAAATTCTATAAAGTTACCAATGGTTGACACAATAAAAGCTACTAACCAACCTTGTGAACTGCTACTTCTATTTATTACATAACTGAAGTGTTAATTCCAGGTTAGAAAATGGCAAACATTTCCCAATGGCTAATGCTATTACATTATAATCACTATAGTTGCAAACACCTTCTATGGGAAGCACGACAGTTTCAGGTGAGAATAAAAATGTCTATTTCAAATTACATGATTAGCAAGAGAAAAAGTACTTGTTGGCTCACAGTGAAATAATGGTTTTTTAGGGATAGAAAACATGCACCTTTGTTCTTAACTAGCGGAGCTACTTTGTTAGTGAGATAATATACTGACCCACTAAATATCAAAAAAATTAATGCATTTTTAAAGTTATCATATGTCTAAGATGTTTCTA
The DNA here is from genome assembly GCA_036874045.1 of Cymodocea nodosa. Lineage (NCBI taxonomy): Eukaryota > Viridiplantae > Streptophyta > Magnoliopsida > Alismatales > Cymodoceaceae > Cymodocea > Cymodocea nodosa. Next base: position 15,891,093 of record CM072338.1, on the reverse strand, counting down.
ATACACCATAAAAAGTAGATTTGTGAAAAATTCCTTGCTTCTGATTGGAGTTAATGGGTTAATAATGAACTTAAAAAGAGACATGTAAATATTGACATACTTGACCATAAGATTTAAGATATCAGTTGCTCGACGATCGCCTGACCGTTTTTGTTTTCCATAGTTTTGACAGGTTGCGACATATGTGAATTTCATGTCAGCAACAGCTTCAAGTTGAGCGGAGAGTGATCTCTGGCTTTTTTTCTCCTCTTTTGTTGGTTCAGCTACGGCTTTATAGCCTTCTAAGATTTCTGTGAAATATGAAAGGGAAATTGTAATTCATTTCAAAATATTTTTACATGTTTTATCATAAGCTAAAAGAAAGCAATCTATTCCTTTACCACTTTCTGAAGCCATATCAAGAAAAGCCTGAAGCTTCAATGCTCTTCGGTAGTACATCATTCCTCTCACTATGGAAAAAGTCAAGTTTGCACCACAATGACAAATATTATTCGGTAAATTAACACTTCATAAGGAACAGATAATTACCTGTTCTGCAAAGAGTTTGTCCCCTTAGAGAGGCCCAATGACGAAGGTGCAGAACATTCTCCTCACTACCCCAAACTTCACCAGCCTTTTTGCAATTAAGCCGCTCCATGAAATTGTTCCATTCATCTAAGACAAATGCATTTTATCGATCATCAGGCATAATATCACAGATACAACCATGGCTTTTTAGTTACTCTATTGAGCAAGTGAATCGAATAGGTATAAAATACAGAACTAAATTCAAAACCTGGAAAAATCTTTTGCAAGTAAAAGATGGTCGAAACACCATCTTCATTTTCCAGCTCAAGGTCAGCTTTGGAATAAACGGTTTCTTCACTATAGTACGGTGTCATAACACTGTAAATTTCATAACTACATATCAGTTACCACATAATACCCCACATTCATACAATTTATTTTATAAAAAACTTTATGAAAATAAAGAAAGTTAAAAGGAAACATAACATCTTCAAAAACATGGCAAAAAATAATACATATCAAAATAGATTTTGGAAAATTCCAATGGTTTAATAAGAGCTACTTCAAATTCTTAAAGGAAACTTTAATTTTTCTGAATTTTTTCTTTTGTTTTGTAAAGGAACCTGTAAATTAAAATTGAAAAGGTGAGGACAATAAATCAAAATTATATTACCCTTATTTCTAAAAAACAGAAAAAAGATACCAAAATAAGCCAATTGTAGATAAAAAAAAAGTCTCAAAGGCAATGAAAGCCTACAAAAGAGTAAACGGACCTTTGAATCCAACAAGGAAACCAACAATGTTGCCTCCATAAAGAGTAAATAATATAATAACCTACAGTTACCTTCAATACTCTTCTTCAAAAACTGATAAACAAATATTTCCCATCTTCTTATTGCAGAGCCTATGAACCCATGGCCTTAACTTATTGAAAATAACATGGACTTACCACTTAAAAAAATATGGATTTACAAAAAGCAATTCAAATCTTCAATTGAACTTAGAAATATAATTATCTAGTGATGAATGATCATGTTGTTTATGTCCTTACAACAGTAAGGAGCAACATTACCACAACAGGAGTGGACAAGTTGATCCATGACAGGAAGGTTGCCTGGTCCATCACCCAATGGTTGAAATTTCTCACAAGTGAAACAAACATCAAGGCAACCAATGATCTGGTCAGTTGTTATTACAGTTGACTTGGTGAGAAATTTTTTTAAATTGTTTTTTATTTAGTTGGACTGATGAATTGGAATGGAGATCTGGGCCACATTGGCAATAAAAATAGTTTGATGCCAGGTCCAATGCTGGTAACCTTCATAAGGAGTGATGACAGGCAAATATAATCTATCTATTTCCTTGGATTATAAATCATTAATATGTATTGAAAAAACAATATGACGGTGTGATTACATATAATTGAACCCTTCCCAAATCTCCACATTAGGTATTGAACAAACAGGGTTAGCAAACCTGAATGACAACATCTTACGAACTTGTGGTGCTTGAGGCATGTCCATGAATAAAGAATTTGTAAAAAAAGCTATTCTTCGTTGAGCTTCAAGGTTCGTTGGCACATCCATAGTGGATTCTTTTACCACTAACAGGAGATATAGTCGTTTGATCTGTCATTGAATAAGTTTCATATAAATAATCTTCTAGAATGGGAAAAATGAAAAATATTCTGGTATAACAAGTACCTTCTCTTCCCATTGTGCTGTCATCACAGGAGGAAATTTCACAGCAGGTTGGGAAACTGTACCGGCAAAGAGTTGCCTACAGGGAACAGTATCACTGTTTCCATGTCCAAGCTCAGCCAATTCACTGAAGAGTAGTGAACAAACAAAATGACATCGTAGTCTAATTTAAAATGAAGAATAATATAGAAGGAAAAAACTTAAGTTTCACCAACCGATTCTTGTTCACCATCATATCATGTGTAACCAATTCTAACATGTCTTGCAACAATAATACAAGAGTATCATGCTTTGATGAATCACCATCTTTCTGTGGAGACAGAGAAAACTTATTAAAATTAACTTTTTTAAAATGCAATAAATAGCATCTTTCTATGCTTTGGATCAAATAAATAACAAACAAAAGAAAAGAGAAATTTCTCACCAAAATTCCCACAAGCTCCACAAATTTCTTGCAAAGTATTGGCAGAGGGCTCATTGTGAAATTGGCAAGAAATGTATTCATTGCAATATTATCTTCCACTTCTTTGATGATAATGCTTATAACCCTACAAATTGAAATTCATCTCCTATCAAAATTTACAACAAATACAAGCAAGTAGCAAAAGTATTTTGGCAAACATCAAATCTGCCGCATTTCAAATCTCTAGTAATATTTCTAAAAAAGGTAGGAAAAGAGCATATTATTTCATGACAGCAATTAGATATTAGAGATGCCAAGATAAGTCAAGGAAGGAACCTCTTAGAGGTTTTTTATAACCAAGCTTTAGTTTGTAAAGATGACGAAGGGCAGAAAGATGAAGTGACAGTGAGAGAAATGGAAGTTCCTGGAAGAAGACAGGAAGGCCCAAAAGTGGTGGTTGGATAATCAGTATCTTCATTGTCTAAGACGTAGCTCTCCTCTAAGGTGAGCTCCATAACTAAAGTCTATAGAGAGGCAAACATAGTGGCAGATTCACTGGCCAAAGAAGGTAGAATCTCTAAGGGAGGGAGGACTTTTAAAGCCTTTCTTGATCTCCCTACAGAAGCACAAAGTCATATTCTCCTTGATTGTTGATACATTCCCAACTGACATGGGATTTAAACTTATGTGATGTCTCTCAACTGCTTGTTTTGTTACTCCTTGGTGGTGTTGTCCCTACCCTATGTCCATTTTATCTTAATGTAAAATTTTATGGGGCCCCCACCCCCTAATAGAACAGGGATATTAATAATAATAATAAATGTCTTAGAACTAGTAGTGGAGCCACTTACCATCGAGGTGGGTCATATGACCCACCCAAAGATTTGGAAATTTTAGTTTATTATATTATATATTTTTTGCATTCCTTTAAAAAATAATGACCCACTTTTAATCCTGAGTTAATTAAACGCAACACTGGAATTAATTGTTTTCTCTATTAGTGCTACATATGTGGAAAGATCCTTATTACAATGTAGATAAAATTTTTACATGCATAATCAATTTAGAGATATATGAATGATTTTCTATTTGACTAATTGAACAGGGATAAGATCATCATGAAATAATTCTAAAAATATAATATTGTCATTCACCTTTATAATGTAAATTATATTTTTTACTTTTATAATTTTAATATACTATATTTTTATTTAATTTATAATTTATTAAATTTATATATTATAACCCACCCTTTTAAATTTTCTAACTCTTCCACTACTCAAAAGAGACCATGGGGAAACCACATGTCATGATCTAGTTTGATATGGAACCTGCAGAGGGCTAAAGCACCAACCCTATCAAGGAGGGGAATCCTTAGAAAAAGACACTTGGATAAGCAAGAAGGGGGAGAAAAGGGTGTGACCCCCAAGGGGTGGTGCATAAGGTGTTTGTTGGCATGCCTTGGTCAAGGGAGGTAGCCCAACATTGTGATTTACTTCTGTACAAACTAGGTTAGGTTTTTCATTCCCTTAGGTGAATACAAGAAGTTACAAGGGTATATAATACCCTAGACAAAAGGAGGATCCATTTAAGTTAAATGGATTCTCTATAGTACACATAATATAAACATTAACACTCTCTCTCAAGTTGGAGCATATACATCAAACATGCTCAACTTATTACATAGTTTATCAAACAACCCAATCCTAACTCCTTTAGTGAAAATGTTAGCTACTTGTTCTTCAGAGCGAGTAAAGGGTGTAGAAATAACTCACTTGAATACATTATCTCTAATGAAATGACAATCTTCTTCAACATGTTTAGTTCTCTCATGAAAGGTGTGGTTGCTAGCGATGTGGATAACAACTTAGTTGTCACAAAACATAAACATTGGAGAGTGGACTTCAACACTAAGCTCTCTAAGTAAAGCCTTGAGTTAAATCAACTCAGAGGTAGTTTGGGACATGGTCCTATATTTGACTTTTGCACTAGACTTGGAAACTACATTTTGCTTTTTGCTTCTCCACATAATCAGATTTCTTCCAATATAGGTGCAAAAATCAGAGGTTGACTTCCTAGTTGTCCTGTCTCCTACATATCCAACATCATAATAACCTTCAACCTGAAAGTGACCATGCTTCTTGTACAAAAGTCCCTTTCGTGATGCCTTTTTAAGGTAGACAATAACTCGTATCATACCTTGCCAATGAATGACCTTAGGAGCATGTATAAACTGGCTAAGGAGATTGATAGCAAAGGTGATGTCTGGCCTACTATTGGTGAGATAGATTAGTTTTCCCACAAGTCGTTTATATCTTGTTGGATCTTCATAAAATGAAGAGTCGTCCTGCTAGAAAAGATAATCCTGCTTAATGGGAGTGCTCTCAAGTTTACACCCTTCAAGCCCTATCTCCTTGAACAAGTCAAGAATATATTTCCTTTAGGACAAAGAGAGAAAGTCATTGGAGTAAGCAAACTCTATACCTAAAAAGTATCGGGGTTTGCCCATATCTTTGGTAGCAAAGTAAGACTGAAGGAAATGTGTTGTGTCTTCAATACCCTATATGTCATCCTTTGTGAGGAGTATATCATCAACATATACTGTCAAGATAATCATACCTTGTGTGGTCTTCTTAATAAAAAGTGATGGGTCAACCTGACAACTGTCAAATCCACCACTCTATATCACACTGTTGAATCTGTCAAACCACGCCTTGGGACTTTGCTTCAGGCCATAGATAGCCTTGTTGAGTAAGCACACATCAGACTCCTCCCAAGTAACATATTCGGGAGGTTGCTCCATGAAGACCTACTCCTCAAGATCACCATATAGAAAAACATTTTTCACGTTAAGCTGGAAAATGAGCTAAGACTAATTGATGACTAAGGACATGAGAACTCAAATAGAATCGAGACGTACCATTAGGAAAAAGGTCTTGGAGTAATTAAGGTCAAACTCCTAGGAGAAGCCACGAGCAACGAGGGGAGCCTTGTAGCGTACTACGTTGCCATCAAGATGTCGCTTGATAGTGTAGGTCGATCGACAAGAAACAATTTTAGCCCCTTGAGGACACAGAACAAGATCCCATGTGCCCTAAGAGAGTAATGCCTCCATCTCGTCATTTATAGCTACTTTCCAGTGAGAAAACTGGAGAGCCTTATGATGATCCCTAAGTAAAGACTCAATGGCAATGGAAAAGTCATTAAAGGTGGTGAGGTAGGACTCACGTACGGAGGCCGAGGAGAGGTCAGGAGCAATTGGAGTTAAGGGCGTTTGACGATGATAAACCTGCAAGGGAAGTGGCACAGTGATATTTGGCATGAACAACTCATTAAAACAAGTGGGATGATCAAGATCGACAGGCGTAGGAAGAGGAAGAGGAATCTGCTTCATAGGAGGGGAATCTGGAATACTAAAGGAGAAGTAGGACTCGCCCTCAAAAAAGGTAACATCCATGGAGATGAAGTACTAGTGAGAGGGAGGATGAAAAACTCGATACTTCTTTTGAGTGCGAGAGTAACCAACAAAGAGACACTTGATGGCACAAGGAGATAGTTTATCCAAATTGAGTGACAAGTCTTGGACAAACGCAACATAACTAAAAACCCAAGGAGAAAGAGGAAAAAAGTCAGACGTAGAGAAGACTTTATGGAGAGGAATGACACTGCCTAAAGGAGTGGAAGACATGCGATTTATGAGATAGACAATAGTGAGAACTACATCAGCCCATAAGTATTTGGAAACATGTATATGAAGCATTAGAGTACGGGCAACATCAAGTACATGATGATGCTTGCACTTAGCAACTTCATTCTGGGAGAAGGTATGAGGACAAGAGGTTTGATGAACAATCTCAAGAGAACACACATCCTAAAAATCATGCTAAAGAAATTCAAGAGATTGTCAGTATGCAAGATCTTGGAACAAGTAGAGAATTGATTTTTAATTTTAACAATAAAGTTTTTAAACACTAACAGTACATCACGACGAGTCTTTAGCAGATAGACCCAAGATACACGAGTGTGGTCATCAATGAAAGTAACATAATAGTGATGACCACTAATAAAAATAATTCAATTGAGACCCCAAACATCATAGTGAATGAGATCAAACAGAGAGAGCAAGGAAGCAAGACATACATGTTTGAAGGACGCACATGTATACTTTCCAAGTTGACAGGACTCACATTGGAAGGACGAAATATTGATACAAGGAAGAGCTTGGCGTAGCTTCTACAAAGAAGGATGACCAAGGCACGAGTACTAGAGATGAGATGAGTCTGTGGATGTCATGTAAGCTACTAATCCTCAAGGAAAATCATTGCGGACTAGATAGTACACCTTAGATGCATGTTATTTACACCCCAAACCAATTCTCTTCTCCATCTATAAGTCCTAAAAGGTACAATGAAAAGGAAAGAAACGACTTGAGTAAGATAATTGAATAATTATGACATTAATGGACAATAGGTTAAAAGATAACTCATGAACATAAAGAACGCTGTTTAATCGTATCTGAGAGGAGACTTGAATCTCCCCCTAACCAGATACATGGCATAAACGGCCATCAGCAATAGTAATGGTGGATTTGTCATGAAAGGTAGAAAGTCACTCAAATAAAGACTAGGTACCTGATATATAGGAGGAGGCACTAGAGTCGATAACCCAACTATCATCACCAGTGGCAGCAAGGGTAGTAGAGGAGATACCTAAAGGGACGGAGGCCTGAGTCCTCAGACCAGTAAACTCGATGTCACAAGCTTGAATGAGATGATTATAGTCATCCTATAAGATAGTGATAGTAGGACCAGATATAGGTGGAGGCTCAATGCTAAAAGCTACAGTAGTGAGATGGGTGACAGGTGGCTTGCCAAATTTATCCTAGCACTTCTCAGACCGGTGTCCCAGTTTGCCATACCACTAGCATTTGAGACATTGTCGAGTAATGGCCCGTCCACCCACCCCTTGGCTGAAGTTGGAGCCACGACCCCCTTAGTAGTAAGGGCAGACTGATCAGAAATTGGAGCAGACAATTTGGACGGAGTAGAGACTTGAAGAGCACGAGAGAATGTCTCATCCAAATCTAGGAGAGTGTCACCACTTAAAATGGAGCCTCAGATTTGGAAAGCAATAGTGAGTTCAAGGCTGGTAAAATAGGCAGCAACAGCTAACTCCTCACAATGATGAATGAAGGTAGTTAGGTTGGTAGAAGGAGCTTGATAAAGATTGAGCTCATTAATGAGCCCATAAATATAAGTGTAATGCTCCTGGTAAGTCTGATTGCCTTGTTTGGCTTGAAACAACTACTCATAGATTTGAAAAACCTTGGAGATGTTGTTTTGATGACTATAGATACAATGAGGATTGTCTCATATACACTTGGCAGAATGTAACATGAAAACTCCTCGAACAATAGAGGGTTTCATGCTAGACAGCATCCAAGAAATAATGGTAGAGTCATCTACCAGTTAGTCCTCATAAATTGCATCCTTATCATTGGACAACGGGAAAAAAGATGGCAATGCTTGCAGTGTGCCATCACCATAGTCTCAAAGTTTTGTGCCTAATGCATGTAGTTATTACCATTTAACATTTCAGAAATGGCAGTGAGCTTGGTAAGGAGAAGATCTCGCATCGCCATGAGATTTTAAGCTACCATTGTACCTTGGAGTTTATTCACTAGGAAAAAATGACAGAAGAAAGTTTGTGTGAGTCATAGAGCCACATGTTCAAGGGAACGTGGCACACGCCACCGTTGCATCTGCACAAGTCCGTGTTAGTACTTAAGCAGAACCATCGATGATGGATTCTATGGCTATTGTTCGTAAGCACCGAATCGTGCTACTGGTATTGTGTTGCTCGACGTAACTTAGTCGAGTTACAAGTTAAGCTGTCAAAACTTCTGCTTAACTTGGTGGAGCTTCTGATCAAAGCTTCTACTGGTATTGTTCGTGCATCACTGTATTGTTAAGCTATCATGTACAAACTAGGTTAGGTTTTTCATTCCCTTAGGTGAATACAAGAAGTTACAAGGGTATATAACACCCTAGACAAGAGGAGAATCAGTTTAAGTTAAATGGATCCTCCATATTACACATAACATAAATACTAACAAATTCATTAATGCCTTATCGGTCAAGCACACAATTTGGAAAGCAAAGAGCTTAGAGCAAGGCTCATTAAGAGAAAGAGAGGCTCTTGATCAATGTAGAGAATTAACAAAGGGGATTTCTTAGTTGAATTCCCCCACTCCATGTGGAGGCAGATTGGAGGAGGGTGCTTCAATGAAGGGGCTTTCTTGGTGAGAGTGGCATAGGAGGTCAATGTTTCAACTCATTGACCTTTTGTTGGATTTGTGGTCAATTAAAGCTATTAGGTCCAATTGTGGTACATTCAAGAGACTAACAGTGATGGTATGACAAACAAAGATATTCTAGTTCTTATAGGCCATAAATGTTTGGCACAATAGGGAAGCATTTTGGGTGGAGATTTTTGTTGTAGATCTAGAAGTGGGGAAAACCCATCAAACTTGTATGCAAAAGCTTTTCCTGTCATTTTGCTTTAGAGGTCCATGGCAGGTAGTGATTAGAGGTTTGTTTGAGAAGAAGATCTTTGCCAAAAATGTAAAGGTTACGGAACCTCAAGCTCTTTCCTTTTCATTGTAAACTCTTGCATTAGATTCCTCATCTCCAAATTTAAATGTAGAAAGCATTGTTTTCAATCCATTCCAACATCAAGATTTTGACTCAACACATCAGCACACTCCAAACTCAACTTTGAAAGAGCACACCAATTTCAACTCCAACTTGATCATAGAATGCATGAATCCTTGCTCTTCCAAAGGAAGACTTTCAACAAACACGTTTGAACACTAGCATCTTCTATGTGAGAGATGCAATAGGCTCAAGAAGTCTCTTCTCCTGAGAGACTTGAGCCCCATGCCCATATAGCTTCACATGCAACCAATAATAGTGGAGGGTGACTCAACTCCTAGTAACATCAACTCTTCCAAATCAACCGAAGGTTGAACATAATCTACTGCTTCTTTCTCTAAGATTTTGTGAAGCTATCCTAGGCAGAAAACTGTTATATTTGATTTGAGTATGTTTGTTATGGCTATCTATATTGTGTTATAATTGCAACTGAGTCCTTATACAATCGGTCAAGTAATTGGATATCTAGGTGACCCAATTAGTTGGAGTACAAGAGTTAAACACTTTAAGGTTTGTATTATCTTTTAAACTACCAAATACTATTTACTGAAGAGTAGGTTGCCTCTCAAACACAACCCTAGTATCCTTGTTTGCCATATTCGTAACCATAGATCCAAGCAAAGTTCGTTTCTACCAGTAGAGATCAGCTTGAGGGCCTAGGGATTGCTACAATCTAGTATCAGAGTTGCACAGACTAGGGAGAATGTCAATCAAACATGTTGCAAAGGGGAAGAAAGTGATGAAGGTGAAATAACAATTGCTAAATCTAGTAAAAAAGATGTAAGTATGGATGAGTGCCTTTGAAGACAAGCTAGATTCACTCAACACAACGGTGGCTTCCATGAACAGTGGCCTGCAAGGAATGTCGGAAGGGGAAAGTTCAAGGTTAAAGAAGAGTCAAAGGGGAAATCACAACCGTCAATTAAAACATCTCAAACTTGAGTTTCCTCTCTTTGATGGAATTGAAACCCTAGAGGAGTCGGCTAATACTTTTGAGCAATTGTTGGCCTATCATGGAGTAGAGGAGGATTGGGTTCCAATGGTAGTCATTAACCTATGGGGTACAACAAAAAATTGGTTTGAATCATTTAAAGGAAATCAAGAACAAATGGATTGGGGGGAGTTTGTGGAAGAATTAATTCCTTGCTTTAGAGAAATAGATTTTCAAGAGGAACTTTAAAGTTGAAGTAAAAGTGGACAGTCCAGGAGTACCTAAACAAGTTTATTACACTATCAACAAAGGTACCTGGTCTGTTAGATTCTAACCTAAGGCCTTATTTTATTGGAGGATTGAAGCAGGACATTAGAGTGGATGTGAAGGGGGTGCAACTAGCTAATCTATCAATGACAATATCCTTGGCAAAACTTCATGAGTCACAATGGGAAGCTAAGAGCAAAAAGGGAAATTCCTGGAGTAAACGTGTAGCGCATGAGACAAACAATATGGTCAAGAAGAAGTAACAACTAGGAAAAAGGTGGGACAAGGGTTGTAACAAGCAATCTGGCTAAAATATTGCCATATTATCATCTAACACTAGAAGAAGAACAAAGAAAATGGGATTTAAGGCTCTATTTTAAATGTAATGAAAAGTTTCATAAAGGTCAAGTCTACATAAACAAGAAACTATTCTTGATGTAGGGCACGCAATTAAATGAGGAAGGATTAGAAGAACTACAAGAGGAGGAAAAGGATAGTGAAAAAATACCCTCTATAGGCATTAACTAGGGAAGGTAATCCTAACACAATAAAGCTGATGGAGAATGTTCAAGCAAGCAAATGATAGTCCAAGTGAATCCAGTAATACACATAACATTGTCAACCAAAGCTCTATTAAAAAACTAAACTTCAAGGTCAACTTGAAGAGAGGATTAAAGATTATGTTAGCTTCAAGAGACTTTGTCAGTTGTGCTCAGATGTTTCATTGGAAGTAGAGGGAGTAACTATTAAGATAGACTTATATGTGAGTGTTTAGTAACAATAAGATAAATCAAATTTTCAATTAGGCTTCTTTATTATCTAGGATTTTCCAACACCTCAGGTGAACTATCCTAAAACAGAGGGTTCAACTACATAAGTGTACTCTTAGGTTCACAAGCCAAAAGCTCAATCTCCTATGATAAGTTAAGAACATATTTCCTTTGAGATAAAGCTATTTTTTCTTTTAAGTATGCAAACTCTAAACCTAAAAAATACTTAAGCATTCCTATATCTTTAGTAGCAAAGAACTTTCCAAGCTAACCCTTTGTATGCATAACTACATCTACATCACAACTGATTAATAAGATGTCATTAACATAGATTGCAAGTATCATGCAACATCTAGTTGTTTTCCTATAAAATACAAAATGAGACACTATCAAAACCCTCCATCAATCATAAAAGTCTTGAATTTTTCAAATCATGCATGTGGACTCTATTTAATACTGTTGGAGAAGAGAAAAGAGTATTGTGTATATTTTTGAAAGAAAAGATATAAGTATATATAAGGGGTAGGATCCATTTACCTAAATAACAACAAACACAACTCTAACACTCTCCCTCAAGTTGGAAAGTATATGTTAACTAGACCCAGCTTGTTACATAGAGAATTGAAAATTTTGTAACTCAAAGCCTTGGTTAGAATATCAGCTCATTTTTCAGAAGAGGAGATATGTGGAATACAAACAACTCCTCTAGTGACCAAATTCCTTATATAGTGGCAATCAATCTCAATGTACTTCGTGTGCTCATGAAATGTCTTATTCTTAGCAATATATATGGCAGATTGATTGCCACAATACATAGTTATCACCCCATCAATTGTCACCCTAAGTTCCCCTAAAAAGGAATTGAGCCACACCATCTCACATTCTGTGAACCTCATGGTTCTATACTCAGCCTCGACGCTAGAGTAGGAGACCACACTTTGCTTTTTGCTCCTCCAGGTGACCAAGTTCCCCCCCTTATAAGTTAGATACCTAAAGGTGGACTTCCTATCTCCTTTGATTCTAGCAAAGTCAGCATCTGAGAAGGCTTCAACCTGTAAATGTTCACAATGCTGATACAATAGACCCTTCTCTAGAGCTCTCTTGATGTACGTAAGCACTCGCAGAGCTCTCTGCCAATGTACACTTTTAGGCTAGTGTATAAATTGACTAAATAGTCTCATAATATATGTAATGTCAAACCTGGTAACGGTGAGATAAATGAGTTTACTCACTAATCTACGATAGCTCATAGGATCTGATCTCTTCTGATGACGAATCTCAGAAAGGAGGGTTTCGCTCAATAGGTGTAGCCTTTGGTTTGCACCCCGACATCTCTATTTCTATCAACAAGTCAAAAGTATATTTCCTCTGTGACAACATCAGCCTCCCCTTGGAGTATGTAAACTCTACTTCTAGAAAGTACCCTGGATGCCCTAGGTCTTTTGTTTCAAAGACCGTGTCTAAATACTCATTGGTTCTGATGATCTTCTAATCAACACCAGTGAGAAAAATATCATCAACATATATTGCTAGAACAGTGTATCATTGTGTAGACTTATGAATTAACACCGAATGATCAACTGTACATCTTTGAAAACCACCGTTGAACAAGACACCACTAAGTCTCTCAAACCAGGCTCGTGGACTCTACTTCAACCCATAAATCGCTTTCTTCAGTCTGCATACCATCTGGCCTCCCTGCCTGGTATACCCTGGGGGTTGTGTCATATACATCTCCTCAGCCAAATCTCCATATAGGAAAGCATTCTTTACATCTAGCTGGTGAAACTCTCAATCCTTGTTAATAGCCACAAATAGTAATACTCTAATAAAATTGAGGCGAGCCACTAGAGAGAAAGTTTCTACATAATCAACCCCATATTCTTGGGTGAAACCCCTAGCCACAAGTTGTGCCTTGTGTCTTTTCACTGTACCATCTGGTTTGAACTTCACAGTGAAAACCCATTTGTAAGATACTAGATTGACATCAGTAAGGTAAGGAACTATCTCCCATGTTCCTCGTGACCACAAGGCTTGCATCTCTTGATCCATGACTTCTTTCCAAGAAGGACATTGTAAAGCTTCTTGGTATGTCTTAGGTACACCCTCAAACATGACAGATAGAGTAAAATTATAGCAGGAGGAGGTAAGGTGATCATAAGAAATAAACCGGGAGATGAGGTGCTGTGTGCAAGAGCGTATGCCTTTACGAAGAGCAATCAGTAATTCATCTGAGGTGATAGTAAGATCTGCATCTAAGGTGGTCCTTGGTGGAGCCATAGAGACAGCCTCGGGTCATTGTCGCCTTTGATACACTTACATAGGTCTGTCTGCAACTACATTATCCACCCTAGCTATGTCAAGGGTCTCCACATGTCTGTCATCAGGACTAGTGGTGTTAGACTCCTTCATAGAATCGACCTGTTGCGAAAAATAGGGTTGATCCTCTGAAAATGTGACATCAAAGGAAGTGAAGTACCGTATTGTAGGAAAGTGATAACATCTATACCCTTTCTGTGTCTTGGAGTACCTGACAAACACACACTTGAGGGCACAAACATCAAACTTGTTCAGTCCTAGACTAAGATCCTGAACATAGGTTGTGCACCCAAACACTTTAGGAGTAAGGTGAAACAATTTCGCATCAGGATAGAAGCGGTGTAGAGGAACCTCCCCCCTAAGGGGAGAAGAAGACATCTTATTAATAAGGTAGGTGGTGGTAAGAACAACTTCAGTCCAAAAATACTTAGGAATGTTCATGTGAACCAGAAGAGTCTACGTGACATCTAGTAAATGACGATGTTTTCTCTCAGCCACCCTATTTTGTTGGGAGGTGTGAGGACACGTAATCTAGTGAAGTATCTCCTTGGAAAGGCAGAGGTTTTGAAAATGAAAGCTCACAAACTCAAGGGTGTTATCAGTTCGAAGATATTTCAGAGTCACAGAAAACTGAGTACTAATTTCACAAACAAAATTTTCAATATAAGTAACAATAGATTTTCTGTCCTTTAACAAGTACACCCAACAGACATGAGAGAAATCATCAACTAACATAAGATAATACCGATAACCTCTTAAGGAAGTTACCCGACTTGGACCCCAAACATCACAATGAATCAGATCAAACATAGTAAGACTCTTTCTAAGGGACACACGGGGGTGAAAAGAACGACTATGTTTGCTAACTTGGTAGGACTCACACTGAAACTCAGAAATATCAATCCACGATAAAGCCTGCTGCAGTTTGTGGATTGAGAGGTGACCAAGACGACGATGCCAGAGAAGAAGCGACACAATAGTGGAGGATAGCACAACAACTAGACCACATGAAGGTGTATCTCGAGCAAGTACATACTCCTCGGTGCTCCTTTTATAGCTCAAACCAATTCTCGTCCTCATCCGTAGATCCTGAAAGATACAATAGAAGGGAAAGAATGTCATAAAGCAAGATAGCTGGGTAGTAATTACACTAATTGAAATCAAGTTAACGAAAAGTTCAAGGACAAGAATGGTGCTCTCAAGTCGAATATCTAGGGTGGCCTTAATAGTATCACGTCTAGATATCAGACATGAGCAACTATCAGCCACAGTGACACTGTGGAGACTTGAAATTTTCTAGAGGCGAGAGAAAAGAGTAAGGCAACCTATCATGTGTTGAGAGGCACCAGAGTCGATAATCTAGGATTGTGCCTCACTTGTACGCACAACCATACCAGAAGTAGAAGCCAAGGAAGCCACGACAGTGTGATTAGAGCCTTGTGCCCTCTTCAACCTCTCATACTCTTGCTGAGTAATCACCACAGAAGCCTCCCCAGAGATATCACCATAAGTTGAGTTGCCATTAGATTCTATCACCACTCTCGCCCAAGCCAGCTTGTTAAATTTCTCACAACACTTCTCAGAACGGTGGTTAACTTTACCACAATGAATGCAAGGAGTCCTACGTCACCCAGATCTCCCTTGGCTAGAGACAAAGTTGGGATGGCTCTCCTACCGGTCAGATGCCTCCTTTACTGTCAAAGCTGAGTTATCTTGAGTCTCTATAAAAGTCATATTGCCTGCCTTGGAGATACGAAGGACTCGAGCAAAGGCAGATCCTAGGTCAGGTGTACTCATAAACATCATACACCTTCAGGATGTTCCTCTCTTCTGCATACATCTATCTAAGAGTATCCTATATCAGTTTGGCTAGGCGAAGCATCATGACACCCTTAGCTATGGCCGGCTCAATGTTATTCTCTAGCCAAGTGACTATAGTAGCATCATCAGCAAACCAGTCGTCATACCTTGCTGCCTTGATATCCATCAGCGACTAGGTTAGGTGCTTGCTTTTCCTTTGAGTAGTTACAAAAGTGAGGAAGTTCAATGATCATGTGTGATAGTTAAGTTCATTAAGTTTCACAGATGACCCTGACAATGGACGAATCACAGAGTTCCTAGACGCCATCAAGCCAACAACTGGACCCTGTAGATGGTTTTAGCAGCCATCGTCTGCAGCCTCGGTGGTTTCAGCAACCAACTTCTGCACTAGGTCAGCAACTCCAGCTGACCCAACTACTGCTGCTAGTCACCATCCAAGGTGATAGCCATAGAAGACGTCTGTAGATAGCAGACAGGTTGGTGCCGACAACGATCATGACGGCTACAGTAGCAGTTGCGACACAACTGTGACGGTAGCGATCGTAACAACTACAATAGTGGCGACTAGGCCCACAACAGTGACGACAGCAATTGCGGCCCCAACGACGGCAACTACAGCCGCGACTACAGCAACCACGGTTGCGATGACGGCGACAGCTGGGGGCCCGGGAAAATGTAACCTAGCTCTTATACCATGTTGGAGAAGAGAAAAGAGTCTTGTGTATATTCTTGAAAGAAAAGATACAAGTATATATAAGGAGTAGGATCCATATAAGGATCCATTTACCCAAATAACAACAAACACAACTCTAACAAATACCATAAATTTCCCTCTCAACTCTACACATTTAGTCCTCCCCCTAAGCAATGCACTTTAGAGGTTGTTCCATAAAAATCTCTTTAACTAGATCTCTATATAAGAAGATATTTTTGACATCAAGTTAAGATAATGTCCATCACTAATTCATAGTAAGTGAAAGGAGTACTTCAACAACTGATGAAAAAGTTTCAACATTATCAACATTATATGTTTGAGTAAAGTCACAAGTAACAAGTTGTGCATTATATCTATCTATTGAACCATCAAACTTATACTTGATAGTAATACCCACCTATATGAAACTACACGAGCCACGACAAGACAAGAAACCAAACCTCGTGTGTCACATGATTGCAAAGTTTCTATTTCTTCATCCATTGTAGTTTTTCAACATGGTAGTTGGAATGTCTTTTGATAATTTTTAGATACAAACTCAACATTTATTATGATCTAGGAGAATTCACCTCAAAATGCTAATTTGTTAAGAAAAAGAGTTCATTCTATATCAAATCCACACCAAGTATCTATACACCCAATGTGAGACTATTGACTCACATATGACCAACAATCTATAACAAACTCACCACACTTTTTACGCCAACATCCTTGTTAATGGCCCATTTTCAACATTAAGATGTCACTTCAACCTCCAAGTCATCCCTTCCAATGGGTGAACTCTTAATGACCTACTTTGGGTGTTTATACACCTCTATAACCCCCAGGTTGTCTTTTTTGAGGCTTGATATAAATTGTATTGACTCTAATATCATTTGTTATGATATAGGAAAACTCACCTCAAAAGATTAGACTATTATGAGAAAGAGCTCATTTGTTATAGGCTTGAAAAAACCCACATTAAAAAATCAGTTTGATAAGGAGAAGAGTCCACCCTTATATTAAGACTACATGATGTCTCATACCACCAATGTAAGACTATTTAGTCTTATACCTAAATAGTCTACATCAATCTCACCATGTTTTCTACACTAACATCCTCGTTGGTGGCTCACATTTTAGGTGCCCTTTCAGCCTTCAGGTTGTCCCTTCCAATGAATAGGCCTGCACTCATACAAGACTTGATTCAAAACATGCTAACTTTAATACCATTTGTTACAGGCCTTGGAAAATTTACCACAAAAGAATGATCTAATAGGGGGGAGAGTTCATTCCTATATTAAGACCATATGATGTCTTATATCACTAATGTAAGGTTATTTAATCTCATACCTAAATAGTTTGCATCAATCCTACCACACTTCCTACATTAGCATCCCCATTGATAAACTATTTTGAGTGTTTATGTACCCCTTCCAAGGGATAGGTTTTTGCCCATATGAGACCCATTCAATGGGCCCCATTGCTCAAGTGACCTCTCCAGACATTCCCATCTCCTATCTGATGGTTGTCAAAGAGCCAAGTCACATATTATAGTGTTACATGGAGAAACATGATAACTCAAATGTTACAAGGGTGTTAGTGCAACGAGTGCATGAAGACAAAGCTTTAGCCACTCAGGAGGACTATCAAAAGCTACTGGCACAATTTCTAGACCTTGAGGACAAGGTCTCTTCTATGACAGGGGATGATGCAATAAGTCTGGGCAATCCAAATGTCCAACTATCACACACGAAGGTCTGGATGATGGTGTCTAATCATCCAAATTAGTTTCCAAATAATTCAAATGATGCTATCCAATCATCCAAACTAGTTATTGAATGTTAGTGTCTAATCATTTGCAATGGTTTTTGGATAGTCTAGATAATGGTGTCCAATCATTCATTCTAATGGGGTCATCTGTCATGTCCAATGTTGAACATGTGTTTGGTTGTATTCAAGGAATGTTTAGGGTTTCAAAGGAGTTATGTTCTGAGTATTTTATTAAACTTGGGAAATAGCTACATCTCAAATAGTAGCAATATCAATCCTAATTTTCACCTTCTTCAAATCCATCAATCATCATAGATCCCAAGTTTATTTGTTGTTACAAGCGTCAAACCATGTCTCACAATCCATGCTCATTGCACCATTCCATATCAAATCCACACCAATCATCCATACGCCTAATGTAGGACTATTTGGCTCACATATGACCAACATTCTATAACAAGCTACATGCTTCAGTTGCTATCCCATGTAGACTTGGCTACAAAGGGTAAAGATGAGATAGTTTGGTACTTAGAAAATTCCAACCGCTACTCAGTACGGAGTTGCTATAATTTCATAAATGGCCTACATGGTAGTCAATGGCAATATCACACTTTTGTTTGGGCTTGCAACTCACCATTGAAAGTGAGACTTTTCACGTGGCTTTTTATGCATAAGAGATTGATTACTAAGGTTTTCCACATAAAATGGGCTACAAGGGATGATGTCATGTGCTGCTTTTATAGAAAGAGTTGGAGGACTGCAATCATATGCATATTTGTCAATAGAGATATCAAATGCCCAACCCAACCCGTAAAATGTTGATCTGGCCCAACCTGATCCAAAAATTCAAGCATGGGCTAAACATTGCATTTTGCAACTTTTGGATATCCAAACATTACATATATTTGAACGTTGTACCATTCGTCGATCAATTGATTGAAAGAGAGAGAAGAAAACTAAGAGGGTATGAAAAATCTATAAATAAGAGAAAAGAATTAGAGTTTTCTTTACAACTCACTAAATCTTTTATTTCTCTTTCATAAAGTCATCAATTTTCTTTAAATTTTCAACTCTCAATTTCTATTTGTGAAAATAGTACACAAATTCAATAAGTTCAACTTCAATAATACTAACAATGATAATTTTTCAATTTTTCAATCGAAACATTAGTACTCTCAAACTATGGAAACTAAAATATCTTTAAATACTATTGTTAAACCTAGAAGAATATCCACTTTATAGTTAAAGTTTACAATAAAAATGAAAGATACAGGATATGACACTATAGCGAAAAAAGTCTACTACAATATCTGTAATGCACACTTCTACTACAAAGCTTCAAATGATATAAATCATTTATTTATTTTAATGGACGTTAAAGACTAAGAGTTTGCTTACATTTGTAAACAACAACAAAATGATTTTGCAGATGAATTTAAAAATTTTAATATAATTATGTAAATCAAATGTAAAAATATTTAATATAATATTTATGACATAACAAGTTACAATGTAATTTTAATTTCAATTCATAAATAAAATAATTTATTTTAACTTTATGACTTATGTTTAAATGTGTTGATGAATAATGACTTGATATTAATTTGTTGATATATTTATAAATAAAATAATTTATTTCTTTTACGTTGATATATTCAAATATTGTAATTTAATAATATTTAGATTTAATTTAATATATTTACTAAAAAAATACATTAAATATTTTTAAAAATTAGCTTACTAACCCACAAGTTGGCTTGTGGGCAGCTTATAGGTCAGACCAGGCCGACTTTATAAAATTTTTACAGACCAATCTGACTCGACCTGTAGTGTATATGGACTTCTACTTTGTGGGTTGGGGATTCTTAAACCTCTAATTGTTAAGGAGGTCTAGGTCTCTATGTTGTACATATTCCACAAGAAGCATCTGAGTTTTAATTCCATGCATGGTTTGCACATGGATATCAAAAAATTACTTAAATGCAAGTCATGGTGAGAAAAGAGAAACAAATGTCTGCTATTGCATGCTATCTTCTGGTTTGTGTGGTTATGCAGGAATAATGTGAATTTTAACAGAAAGTCATGGTTGGAGACTGAAGTCTAAATCCCAACTTCCAACAGCTGAAATTCTTGAGCTTCAATTCTTGGGAGTGTGTAATCTGCTGCATTTGTGTCCACCCTATTCAGGGTTTTTGGGTTTTATTTTTCTTCTTTGTGGGTCTGATATTCTTGATCTAACCTTGTAATATCCCAAATGTTTTCTTATTAATAAGAATTCAGCCTACTTCCTTTTCAAAATGATACCCAAGGAAGAAAGAGGTCATGTTTCCTAGAAATTTTTAAGATAATCACTGGAAGTTGAGCAAATGAAAGCAAAAACTTCTATGAATTCAAATCCAAAATTTGATGATTGTGACATTTAACTAATTTCCATGATCCAAATGCAACATTATAAGGGAATAGTCAAACCTTTTCTCGTTTTCTCCAACAACCAACAGGTTCAAGACCAACTTAAAGGACTCGTAACATTCAAGAACAGCACATTTCATGTATTCATCAGCACAAATGCGCTTCCAGAGATCAAAATCTTTTGAGTCCTCAGCTTTAGATCGGTATTGAGCAGCCATATCCAATGCAATAGGAATCTATATCCAAATGAGCATAGAATTTTGATAACTAAAATAATATGAGTAATATCTCTTTTTCAAAAGAAAATCAGTTTCAGACCAAAAAGGGAAATGTGCAAGAAATTGAAGCTGGTGTAACAAACCTTGCTGGCAAGCAGAAAAGGTGGCCACTGTATTAGTTTCAAACTGGTATCTGATGAGTAAGGAACCAGCAGCAGATCCATTTCTCTGAATTAAAAGAAAAGGAACCCCATAAGTAAAAAAGAAATAAAAGATGAAGAAAATAGCATACTTTCTTAAAATCATTAAAAGGCCTTTCCTATCACTTATAAGGTCCTCTTCTCGGAAACTGCATATGACTTCATTCCACAACTGAGAAAATTTTGCAGCCTCGGTTCTTTCATTTGAAGATGCCTGAATTTTATTTGCATTAGTCCCAAAGAATCAACTATAAGAAATATTAAGTTCAATAACACAGAAAATAAGAAAAAACCACTGCAAATTTCTTTGAGAAAGAAAACCCCCTCCGTTTCTTTTCTGATGGTACCAAATATGTGTTGAATGCTCCTGGTAGAGATTGAAACCGTGATCTCAGCATGCCTAGTGTTTGAATCTGTAAAGGCCAAATAAATAGTAGGTATTAACCATTTGAGCTCATTTTACTTCAGGTACCTTACAACCATCATATCTGTGGACACTATCTTTTTTAAAAAAAAATAAGGGAGCAAAAAATAGACTTTAATATTAGAATATGGAAATTTTTGAATACATGTTGAAAATTTCACTTAATCAACCACTTTTGCTAAAGGCCTAGAAATTCAAATATTTTGCTACATTAAAATAATTAATTTTTAGTTAAAAAGTAGAAATAAATAAAATTTCAGATTACAATAAAACTTAAACACATGGTAGATTATATTATAAATTAATAAACCATATAATTAGATATTATATTTAAAAATTTTCAGATTGTCTATATTAAAATGTCCTTAAAAGGCATATATAGGAATAGTTTTGATGGCTATTGATATCTGTTATGCTAAAGAGGAGGAAGAAGAGATGGAGAAGCAATCTCACAAATCCCATGTTTACGTGGTTCTCCAACTTGGGTACGTCCACAGATAGAGAGGGTTCAAGTTCTCTATTTCAAATGGAGTATAAAAGGATCAGCATCCCAAATGGATGCCCTAAGTCCATGCTTAAATAACATGGACAATACAATTGGTCAAATGACCAAAATACCATTACAAGAATTCAAGTCAGATATTCAACAATCTCCACATTGACTTAAATTATAAACTTCACATTGAGCAAAGCTCTCTATCACAATGACCCACGAAAGGTCAGCAACATCCATATATGTTGAGTAAGTCAAGACAATACTTTAACTTACTCTCAATCACTCTTTTTGTGAACATATCAGCTGGATTGTCTTTGGTGTTGATCTTCAAAATCTTTATTCTGTCTTCACTTCTAAGAAAGTGATATCTGACATCAATGTGTTTTGTACGATCATGAAACACATTATCCTTTGCCAAACAAATGGCACTGAGACTGTCGCAGAAGATATCAGCTCTGTCAACTTGCAATCCAAAGTCTCCATGTAACCCTTTTAGCCAGATTCCTTCTTTTGCAGCTTCAGTGATTGCTATGTACTCAGCCTCGGTAGTGGAGAGTGAAACCGTAGGCTGAAGTGTAGATTTCCAATTGACAACTGAACTTGCTACTGTAAAAACATATCATGTTAAGGACCTCCTCTGATCAACATCTCTAGCAAAATCTAAATTTGAATATCCTGCCATACTGCAACTTGTTTGACACCATATATCAGCCTGACATCTGGAGTTCCCTTCAAATATCTGAAAATTCTCTTTACAACCTGCTAATGATCTTTCTCTGAATTTGACATAAATCTGCTTACCACATTAAGAGGATAGGTCAAATCTAGGCGAGTACATACCATTGCCTACATCAAGCTCCCAATAGCCTAGGAGTAAGGAACGCGCTGTATATATTTCATTTCTGATTGTTTTTAAGGTATCATGGCTAAAGATAATCGAAGATTCCTGTCATAGAGTGTTCCAATGGCTTTACTAGAAGTCATTCCAAATCTATTCAAGATCTTCTGCATATAGTTGTGTTGATGAAGAAACAGTTTTCCAACACTTCTGTCACGTTGTATCTTCATCTCTAGGATCTTGCCTACAGCACCTAAGTTTTTCATTGCAAATTCAGACTTCAAGGAATTTTTCAAATCTTGTATAACACTGATATCTTTGGTTGTAATTAAGATATCAACATACAAAAGCAAGTATACATATGTATCATTATTTAAATGTTTGATATATACACATGAATCAAAAGAGCTGCATTGAAAACTAACTTTCGTAATAAAAGAATCAAATCTTTTATACCATTGTCTTGAAGATTGCTTGAGTCTATAAAAGAACTTTTTAAGCTTGCAAACCAAATCTGATCTCCCTTTCTTTACAAAATCAATTGGCTGTTCCATCTATATTTCTTCTTCTAAGTCACCATGTAGAAAGGTTGTCTTCACGTCAAGTTGTTTAAGCTCTAAGTTCTTTGTTGTAATAATAGCCAACAGAACTCTGATGGACGTGTGTCTAACGACTAGTGTAAATACTTCATTGTAATTAATATCTTCCTGTTGAGAATAGTCTTTAGCCACCAATCTTGCCTTGAATTGTGTCCCAAGATTGCCTTGTGTTCCAACTTTTCTTTTGAACACCCACTTGCGATCTACAACATTCTTATCTTTTGGACGCTTCACTAAATCCCATGTTTGATTTTTCTGAAGAGACTGAAGCTTCTCTTGCATAGCTTCCATCCAATGAACAACATCTGAATCCTTCATAGCAGCATCATATGTTGGAGGATCAATAGCTTCCTCCACCTCACTTGCAGCCTACAAAGCAAAAGCAATCATATTACTGAAACCATACTTCTACGGGGGTTGAGGAACCTTCCTAGGTCTGTCTCTAGCAACACATCTCTCTTGTGATTCTTCCTCAGGTTGATCTGCATTTTTATCTGGCTCTAAATGCTGATCTTCATCTGAAGCTATTTGTTCTGAGACATACTGTTGTGACAAGTCAAATTCCACCTACTCAGGAGTGCTGAATTCTTCTGACACTACGGGCAACTCTTTATTTTGTATCAAAGTGGTCTCATTAAAAGTGACATCACGACTGTGAATTACTTTTCTTGTTTCGCTATCAAAGATTTTGTACCCTTTGACTCCCATACCAATCCAACAAAGATGCCCTTTCTAACACGTGGCTCTAACTTGCCATTATCTACATGATAGTATGCTAAACAACCAAAAATCTTTAATTTGAAATAATTTATAGCCCTATTCATCCACACTTCATAAGGTATTTTATCTCCTATACCATTGGAGGGTGATTTGTTGACAAGATAAGAGGCTGTGTCAACAGCCTCAGCTCAAAATTTCTTCTCCAATCTAGCATGAGAAAGCATGCACCTTGCTTTCTCCAATAACGTGCGGTTCAGACATTCTACAACTCCATTTTGTTGTAGAGTGCCTCTAACTGTGTAATGTCTTATGATACCCACTTCTTTACAAAAGTTATCAAACTCATAGGAGCAAAATTCCAAACCATTGTTAGTTCTAAAGTATTTGACCTTCCTACCAACTTGATTTTCAACTTGAGTCTTCCACTGCTTAAAGCTCTTGAAAGCCTCATCTTTATGTTTCAAAATGAAAACCCATGTCATACGTGAATAGTCATCCACTATAGAAAGGAAATATCTGGAACTTGCAAGGGAGGATTGTTGAGAAGGCCCTTAACAATTTGTGTGGACATAATCTAATGCTCCTTGAGTGGTATGCTCTGCTGTTCCAAACTGTATACGTTTTTGCTTTCCATAGATGCAATGCTTGCATAACTCTACATCAATGAATTTGTGCCCATTCAGTCTGCCCAAACTACTGAGTTTCTATATTCCTCTTTGCCTTAAATAACCCATTCTTGAATGCCAAATTGCAAAAGTGGTTTGCTGATCACTCATAGCTGCGACAACATTACCTACAACTGGGGAACCTTGCAGAATGTATAAATGCCCATTTTTGACTCCTTTCATCACTACCAATGAGTCTTTTGAGACCAACAATTTGCCTCCTTCACCTGAATACTTGAAACCCTTGGAATCAAGTACCATCAGGGATATCAAGCTCTTACCCAGCTTGGGCAAATGCCATACATCTTCAAGAATTCTCATCGTGCCATCATGCATCTTGAATCTAATTGTACCAATGCCAGCTCTAAGGCAAACATCATCGTTTGCTAATCTAACTTGTCCTCCATTAATAGTCTGATAAGTGTAGAAATACTCCTTATTGGGAGTCATATGATGAGATGCTTCAGAGTCTAAGATCTAATGTTGATCTGTATATGTACTACAACAAACAGTCAAAGAGAAGTCACCTTCTGACACTGAATCTTCTTTTTCAGCTATTGTTGCACTCTCTTTGGATTTCAATTTGGGACAATTTACTTTCCAATGTCTCTTTTCCTTGCAATAGTTACAAGTGTCATTGGAGTACTTGCCTTTGGATTTACTCCTTACTTTATGCCTATTGTTGCTGTTTTATTTCTGTTGACGTCTCCTACTATCACCATGATACCTATGTGTAACCATGTGCCTAAATTCTCTTTAGTGAAGGCTGGACCTCACTTCCTCTAACGTGATTGTGTCTCTGCCAACTACAAAAGATTGCACAAAGTTCTTAAATGACAATGGAAGTGAAACAAGCAAAATGAGGGCTGCATCCTCATCTTCAACAGTTACATCAATATTACGTAGCTCCATAAGAATAGTGTTTAACTGATCCAAATGTTGCTTTAACGGTGTACCTTCTTTCATCCTTAAAGAGAACAACCTTTGCTTGAGCAATAATTTGTTGGTAAGAGATTTTGTCATATACAACGTCTCCAACTTGTTCCACAACTCAGAAGTTGTAGTCTCATCAGCAACTTCAATGATAACTTCATTAGATAGCTATAGCAAAATAGTAGAGTGGGCTTTCTCTTCTTGTTGTTTATACTCTGCAAATTTTTTATCCATAGATGACTCCTTGTTTAAGGAAGTCTAAATGCCCTATTGCTTCAACAAAGTCCTCATTTTTATTTGCCAAAGGTTGAAGCTATTTTTGCCATTAAACTTTTCCACTTTTAAAGTCGATGTTGACATCAGAAATTGTATAGATCCTGAACAAATGCACTATTCACCTTCAAACAGACAACGGATATGCCGACGGAGAGCACAGACAAAGCTCTTGAACGCACAGATGAGCACGCACAATCAATTGTGTTGGGTCGGACGTGCGGATAGACGCGTGAAGAAGATCACCCAATGCGGCAGTCGTGCAAGGGAAACAGACACACGGATGGCTCGCTGAAGTTGTGCGCAGGCAGATGTACACGCGGGAGACGAGGGCGACATAGAAGCAGATCAGCGAGCGAATGAACACAGACGCATGCGCGCAAACAGACACGCAAGCAGATGACTTCCAGACAGCGCATGCAGGCAAACACACGTGGACAACGTGTGCAGACGATGCGCTGAAGTCACGCACAGGCTGATGCACAGGCGACGCGCGTAGACAAACTCGCGCGGACGGATGCACAGAAGCCGCATGTAGGGATGAACGTGCGGACAAACGCGTGGACGAACATGCAGGGACGAACGTGCATAGATTATGCATGCGAGAGACTGGTGACAACGGCTGTTGGTCTTCCGACAGACTTCTCCAAAACCTATCTTCTTTTTTCTTCCAAAGCCTTAAGATGATGCTCAAAAGAACCCTAAGCTCTGATACTAATTATTATGCTAAAGAGGAGGAAGAAGAGATGGAGAAGCAATCTCACAAATCCCATGTTTACGTAGTTCCCCAACTTGGGTACGTCCACGGATGGAGAAGGTTCAAGTTCTCTATTTCAAATGGAGTACAAAAGGATCAGCATCTCAAATGGATGCCCTAGGTCCATACTTAAATAGCATGGACAATACAATTAGTCAAATGACCAAAATACCCTTACAAGAATTCAAGTCAGATATTCAACAATATCCTATATTTCTTGTAGTAATATACACCAAGCACAGTTGTAGAGACCATTTTTAAAAACAAATACATGAGCAGAAAAAAATAACCATATAGTCTATGTTTTCAAATATTTATAAGTAATGGAGAGTTTCACATAAAGTGTTGTGCGAGAGAAGAAGAGAAACGATAGAAATTAATCACACAAAACCAAGATTTACGTGGTTCCCTAACTTAGGTACGTCCACGGATGGAGAGGGATTTGGTTTCCTTATTCAAATGGAGTACAAAAGAAATCAGCAACCCTCATGGGTGCCCTAGGTGCATGCTTAAATAGTATAGACAATACAATTGGTCAAATGACCAAAATACCCTTACACTAATTCAAGTCATATATTCAACAATCTCTACCTTGAGCAAAGCTCTCCATCACAATGACCCACGAAGAGTCAACATCATCCATATATGTTGAGCAAGTCAAGACAATGCTTGAACTTACTCTCAATCACCCCTTTTGTGAACATATCAGCTGGATTGTCTTTGGTGTTGATCTTCAAAATCTTTATTCTGTTTTCACTTCTAAGAAAGTGATATCTGACGTCAATGTGTTTTGTACGATCATGAAACACATTGTCTTTTGTCAAACAAATAGCACTAAGACTGTCGCAGAAGATATCAGCTCTATCGACTTGTAATCCAAAGTCTCCTAGTAGCCCTTTTAGCCAGATTCCTTCCTTTGCAACTTCAGTCATTGCCATGTACTCAGCCTCGATAGTGGAGAGCGAAATCGTAGGCTGAAGTGTAGATTTCCAATTGACAACTGAACCTGCCACTGTAAAAGCATATCCTGTTAAAGATCTTCTCTGGTCAACATCTCCAGCAAAGTCTGAATCTGAATATCTTGTCATATTACAGCTTTGTTTAACACCATATATCAGTCCAACATCTGGAGTTCCTTTCAAGTATCTGAAAATCCTCTTTACAGCCTGCCAATGGATCTTCCCTAGATTTGACATAAATTTGCTTACCACACTAAGAGGATAGGCCAAATCTAGGCGAGTACATACCATTACATACATCAAGCTCCCAACAGCCTGGGAGTAAGGAATGCGCTGCATGTATTCCTTTTCTGATTGTGTTTGAGGTGTCATAGCTGAAGATAATCAGAGATTCCTGTCATAAGGTGTTCCAATAGCTTTACTAGAAGTCATTCCAAATCTATTCAAAATCTTCTGTACATAGCTGTGCTGATGGAGAAACAGTTTTCTAGCACTTCTATCACGATGTATCTTCATCCCTAGAATCTTGCCTGCAGCTCTTAAGTCTTTCATTGCAAATTCAGACTTCAAGGTATTCTTCAAATCTTGTATAACATTGATATCTTTAGATGCTATTAAGATATCATCAACATACAAGAGCAAGTATACATGTGTGTCATGATTTAAGTGTTTGATATACACACATGAGTTAAAAGAGCTACGTAGAAAACCAACTTTGGTAATAAAAGAATCAAATCTTTTATACCATTGTCTTGGAGATTGCTTAAGTCCATACAAGGACTTCTTAAGCTTGCAGAACAAATCTAATTTTCCTTTCTTTGCAAAACTAATTGGTTGTTCCATCTATATTTCTTCTTCTAAATTATCATGTAGAAAAACTGTTTTCACGTCAAACTGTTCAAGTTCTAAGTTCTTTGTTGTAACAATGGCCAAAAGGACTCTAATAGACGTGTGTCTGACGACTGGTGCAAATACTTCATTGTAATCAATATCTTCCTACTGAGAATAGCCTTTTGTCACCAATCTTGCCTTGAATTATGTCCCGAGATTGCCTTGTGTTCCAACTTTTCTTTTAAACACCCACTTACAATCTACAACATTCTTATCTTTTAGGTGCTTCACTAAATCCCATGTCTGATTTTTCTGAAAGGACTGAAGCTCCTCTTACATAGCTTCCATCCAATGAGCAACATCTGAATCTTTCATAACAGCATCATATGTTGAAGGATCAATAGCTTCCTCCAGCTCACTTGCAGCCTGTAAGGCAAAAGCAATTATATTGCTAAAACCATACTTTTGCGGTCGTTGAGAAACCCTTCTAGGATTGTCTCTAGCAACATATCTCTATTGTGATTCCTCTTCAAGTTGATCTGCATTTTCATCTGAGTCCAAATGCTGGTCTTTATCTGAAGCTGTTTGTTCCGAGACAATCTAACGTGATAAGTCAAACTCCACCTATTCAGGAGTGCTGGATTCTTCTAACACTATTGGCAACTCTCCATTTTACATCAAAATTGCCTCATCAAAAGTAACATCACGACTGTGAATTACTTTTCTTGTCTCACTGTCAAAGATTCTGTAACATTTGACTCCAATGCCATATCCAACAAAAATGCTCTTTCTGGCACGTGGTTCTAACTTGCCATTATCTACATGATAGTATGCTGTACAACCAAAAATCTTCAATTTGGAGTAATTTACAGTCTTATTCATCCACACTTCATAAGGTATCTTGTCTCCTATACCATTGGAGGGTGACCTGTTGATAAGATAAGAGGTTATGTTAACAGCCTCAGCCCAAAATTTCTTCTCCAATCCGGTATGAGAAAGCATGCACCTTACTTTCTCTAACAACGTGCGGTTCAAACGTTCTGTAACTCCATTTTGTTGTGAAGTGCCTCTAACTGTATAGTGTCTTGTAATACCCGCCTCTTTACAAAACTTATCAAACTCATGGAAGCAGAATTCCAAACCATTGTTAGTTCTCAAGTATTTCACCTTCTTATCAACTTTATTTTCAACTTGAGTTTTCCACTGCTTAAAGCTCTTGAAAGTCTCGCCTTTATGTTTCAAAATGAAAACCCATGTTATACGTGAATAATCATCCACTATAAAAAGGAAATATTTGGAACCTACAAGGAAGGATTGTTGAGAATGTCTCCAACAATCTGCGTGGACATAATCTAATGCCCCCTGAGTGGTATGCTCTCCTGTTCCAAACTATACACGTTTTTACTTTCCATAGATGTAATGCTTGCACAACTCTACATCAATGAATTTGTGCCCGTTTAGTCTGCCCAAACTACTGAGTTTCTGCATTCCTCTCTGCCCTAAATGACCCATTCTTGAGTGTCAAATTGTAAAAGTGGTTTGCTGATCACTCATAGCTACGGCAGCATCACCTACAACTGGAGAACCTTGCAGAATGTATAGAGGTCCATTTTTGACTCCTTTCATCACTACCAATGAGCCTTTTGAGACCAAAAGTTTGCCTCCTCTGCTTGAATACTTGAAACCCTTGGAATCAAATGCCATCAGGGATATCAAGCTCTTGCCCAGCTTGGGCACATGCCATACATCTTCAAGAATTCTCACCGTGCCATCATGCATCTTGAATCTGATTGTACCAATGCCAGCTCTAAGGTAAACATCATCGTTTGGTAATCTAACTTGCCTTCCATTAATAGTTTGATAAGTGTAGAAATACTCCCTATTGGGAGTTATATGATGAGATGCTCCAGAGTCTAAGATCCAATGCTGATCTATATATGTACTACAGCAAAGAGTCAAAGAGAAGTCACCTTCTGACACTGAATCTTCTTTTTCAGCTATTGTCGCACTCCCTTTGGATTTCAATTTGGGATAATTTACTTTCCAGTATTTATTTTCCTTGCAATAGTTGCAAGTGTCTTTAGAGTACCTGCCTTTAGATTTACTCATTCCTCTATACCTGTTGTTGCTATTTTGTTTCTATTGGCGTCCCTTACTATCACCATGATGCGCAGTCAACCCAGTTGCACCTGCATCATTGCTCTCATGTGTAACCATGTGCTTAAGTTTCCTTGAGTGAAGGCTGGACCTCACTTCCTCCAATGTGATTGTATCTCTGCCAACTACAAGACTGCACAAAATTCTCAAATGACAACGGAAGTGAAACAAGCAAAATGAAGGTTGCATCCTCATCTTCAACAGTCACACCAATGTTGCGTAGCTCCATAAGAATAGTGTTTAATTGATCCAAATGTTACTTCAACGGTGTACCTTCTTTCATCCTCAAAGAGAACGACCTCTGCTTGAGCAATAATTTGTTGGTAAGGGATTTTTTCATATATAACGTCTCCAACTTGTTCCACAACCCAAAAGCTGTGGTTTCATCAACAACTTCAATGGTAACTTCATCAGATAGGCATAGCAAAATAGTAGAGTAGGCTTTCTCTTCTTACTGTTCATACTCTGCAAATTTTTTATCCATAGACAACTCATTATTTAAGAGAGTCCAAATGCCCTACTGCTTCAACAAAGCCTTCATTTTTATTTTCCAAAGGCTAAAGATGTTTTTGCCATTAAACTTTTCCACTTTCAAAGTCGGTATTGTCATCAGAAATTGTGTAAATCCTGTTCAAGCTTACTTAGAAGTTCTGATCTTCACGCATGAATTAAACAAAGCTTCTAGCAAGTACGTGTGTTGACAGAACTCACAAGCGGTTGGACGAGTGAGCTGCTGTACCAAACGAATGCACTGTTCACCTTGATATACCAGACGAATGCACTGTTCACATTCAAACAGACAACGGATGGGCCGACGGAGTGCACGGACGAAGCTCTCGAACGCACAGTCAGTTGTGTAGGGACGGACGTGCAGACAAACGTGCGAAGAAGATCACGCGATGTGGTAGTCGCGCGAGGGAACAGATGCACAGATAGTAGTCGTGCGAGGAAACAGATGTGCGGACGGCAGTCATGCAAGGGAACAGATGCAAGGAATGCAATCATGCAAGGGAACAGATGCACTGACGGCAATCGCGCGAGGGAATAAATGCACGGACGACTCACTAAAGTTGCGCTCATGTAGATGCACATGTGGGAGACGTAGGCGACGCGGAAGCAGACGAGCGTGCGGATGACGCAAGCAAACAGACGCGTAGGGACGAACGCGTGGACGAACGCATAGGGACGAAACACACGCAAATAGACTTCCAAACGGTGCACGCAGGCAAACTGTGCATGCAAGGGACACGCGACAACGACTGTTGGTCTTCTGGCAGAACTTCTCCTCTCTCCAATCAGATCTTCTCTTCCAAAACCTTAGGATAATCTCTAAAGAACCTTAAGCTCTGATACCAATTGTTATGCTAAAGAAGAGGAAGAAGAGATAGAGAATCAAACACACAACACCTAGATTTACGTGGTTCCCTAACTTAGGTACGTCCACGGATAGAGAGGGCTAAAGTTCTCTTCTGGTTAAGTGGAATACAAAATGATCAGCATCCTCATGGGTGCCCTATGTCTATACTTAAATAGCATAGACAATACAATTTGTCAAAATAACCAAAATACCCTTACAAAGATTCAAGTCAGATATTCAACATATAATCAGCATCAAATATTTGTCTTCCACTATTTTCTTGTTGAGTTCTCAATAATTTATGCATATTTGTCAAGTATCATATTTCTTTTTAACTAACAATACTATAGATGAGAATTCACTAATGCTAGACCTAATTTGTTGATTAACTAGATAATTCTCTATTTGTTTTTCAATTCCTCCCAATGATCCTTGGATCTTGCTTCCAAAATCTCGATAGGTTCATCAAAAATTTGGTAATACTCTTGTAGCAAGGCTGACCCCTTGGATTTGTCACCATCTATAACATCGCATGACTCATCATTTAGTTTTTCATCTTGCACAAAGGTCATATAGGAAATATTCTTAATTTCTCAACTGATTTTGTTTACGCCAACAACCCTAATTTCTTTAGGAGTTCTTCCTTTCCACAATACTATCTTGCCTCCATAGTTGAACTTGCAAGTCATTTCCTCAAAGTTAAACAGGATATCTCTCCTTGATTTCAGCCAATGCACTCCAATAATGACATTACTACTCCTTAATAGGACAACATACAAGTCCAAGCTTATCAATGTGCTTTCCACATTGATTTTTGCATCTTGACAATATCCTTCACATCTAACAAATTCACCAAAGGCAAACATAACATTAAGGCCCTTTTTGGCATTCACTAACAACTTAGTGATTTTGTTATACTCTTCCTTACAAAATTATGCATACTTTCTAAGTCAACAAGTATTGTAATATTTCTCTCGGCACATTTTCCTTACAACCATATTGTATCAAAGTGATTATCCCTTATTAAGGCATGCAATAATGCTTACAATAAGTCCTCTTCGACCTACTCTTCCTCCTCAATTTCTTCTGTCTCTTCTTTGTCAGATTCAACTCTTTGCAACAATGATGGAAAGGAGATTGAGTTTCTAGGGCTCCCAATATTGATGACTTCCTAGCATCAACTTCTCTTGATGACTCTCTAAGATTCAACTCCTCTTGGCATTAGCCTTGGGAGTGGTCATGTCCTCTTAATGGAACATCTCTATTTTTCAATGTTGTCTATTCCTAGTGTTGATTCCTCTGAATGATTTTCTAGAGTGCAACCCTAGGGGTGGCCTTTCCTAGCGACTCTTCATTACTTTTTCATGACTGATTATTTAGGTCTGTTGCCTCCTTCTCAATGGCAACCCTAGAGTGTAGTTTATGTCTCCCCCTATTGTGATCAACTAGCCAAGCTTATGCTTGGTGGTAATCCTAAAGAGTTTGTTAGCTATGTCTATCTAAAATGGTGAGTCCTTCAATGGAGATTAGTCTTAGTCACCCCCACCTTTTGTGAATCTGTAAACACAAAGTAAAGAGACAGGTCATAGTTCCTTTGCTTCCATCATGGACACGTTGATCCCACTTGTATTCCTAGACATTCTTGTCCATCAACTAGCGGTGATTGATGGGAAACCTCATATTGTCTTCAGCCAAAAAGAGGTAAATGTGTTGGCACACCCACTCCAATGGATACTTGTCAAGAAATTCTTTAATAGAAGACTAAAGTTGTATGTCATTCATGATACCATAACGAAAGTCTTACAATTCCAAGAAGATTTTTTCCCCTCCCTCAATAGTAGATTTGAGGTATATCTACCTAAGATTTTTGAATAAAGATGATTTTATACATGCACTAGCTAAAGATGATGATGTTTAGATAGTCTTTGTCTTTCTCCTTAGGGCTGGAATCCACTAGGACTTCAATTTAGGTTCAACTTCCTAAACTTTGTGCTCACCTTCAAGCCCCAAGTGTAGTTAAGTCTATTGCTTCTTTGCTTGGTAAATGCATTTGCATACACAATGATGTTAAAATTTTCACTCGGCTTAGTGTCACAACTATCTACGTGGAGATGGATCTTTCCCAAGTCTCTTCCAAAATCAATTGTTATCGAAAATGAAGGGGAGATAATAACTCAGCCAGTCATCTATCCTTTTGAGCCAAAATTTTGCTAAAAGTATTGCAAGATTGACCACATTGAAGTTGATTATTGGAGGATCCATGGCAAACCAAATGATGCTTGTTTTCCCCCTATTCCATCCTATTCTGATCTCCCTTGAATGATTTGAGCCAAAGAAATGTAATCCCTCACAAGTTGATCAGCACCATAGTGACCTACTCTTCAAAGTCCACTTGGTTATATGCCAGCAACTTCACCATATGACTCCAATCCATCAAATTGATGGAACCATCAAACAATGGAAAATCAAGCTTAAAATTTGGGAAAGACCTACCCAGTATTCACCTCCTTTGACAGTTAGGGTTTTCCTCCAACAAAATAGACCTAGATTGACTCAATTGTGTGGCATTCATAGTTGACAACAACACCATTTGATTCTCTAACAAGCTCATCATTGAGTCCATCTTGGCATCCAGCAACAATATCAACTCAATGATTGACTATTTGTTCTTCATTCACCCTTTTCCACTTCTACTTGTTCCTATGTCATCAAGATCTTGTGGTTCTAATACCAAATGTGAAAAGTTCTTGGTTGGTTGGGTACTTTGGCACTTGTAATGCCAAGTGATCCAGCAATCTTTGGTGGAAGATCAAACAGAAGAGTGAATACAAAGGTTTGGGCTATAATTCGAGAAATAGCACAACTCTCCAAAACATGAATGATAGTATCAAATGTACAAAAAGAAACATAAGAGTCTTGCCCTACTAATGCAGTCTTGGCCCAACAATAAACATAAGACTAAATGACATATAACCAAGGTGAACAAAATTAAGTCCAATCAAGCAGATTCAATCTAGTCGAGCCAATTCGGCCCGCTCTTCTGTTGCAATATCCAATTGGATAGAACTCAAAGTTCCAAAGTGTATACCGATGTTCCACCCAATTATCCAAACCATCAAATGGTGAAATTGTTCAAATGAGTACAACATGAACCTTCCTATCATGTTAATTTAATATTTTATGATCACTTATGATCATGAAGTAATAACATTATGATAGCCCATACATGATAATCTAATAAAAAAATGCACTAGAAAATTACCCATAAGGTTCTGATTTACCTCTCCAAGTCTTCCAAAGGATCCAGAAACACCACCATATATTGTAGAGAAAACAGCATACCATATTTGTGTGTCCATGAAATAAACCTATATAGAGTTTTCATCAACTTAGACAAGACAATTTACAAATATCAAACTTACATGTCAGCCCAAAGATCTAAACAAACTTTAGATAACGCAATGCAAAATAAGTCATACCAGTACCACTGGGGCCCAAAGAGCAACAATAGCTCCAATGTTATGCTTAGCTGCATATCAACTCAAAACAAATGCAATTGGAATTCAAAACAGCATAATGTAATAAATAAAAAAGGTAATTATTTAAAGGAAAAGGAATACCATTAGAAAATAACTTGGGCCAAGAATAATGAACATGATGAACATTCATTATATCTTTCGTTGGTTGTACTAATGTCTTTATCTGTGAAAATAAAAAGCACAAAAGTTGACAAAATTTGCCTGAGAATTACATATTAAAAACAAAAAAAAGCCAAAATATCATTTATGTTTGGCCATCAATCACTAACTTTTTAGGAAATTTAAGAAAAGGGATTTGAGAAAAGACCAATTCTCTTTTTGAATTTAGACAGTCATTTTCTTCTAAAAAAGAGAAGAATGACCATAACTAGATTTTTTTGTCTAATATCCAAAGCTCTCAAGATGAATGGCAATATAATTTAGTGACTTTTGATTTGATTGAGTGATAATTACACTTATTCAACAACCAAGATATATTTCTTAAACTAAATTACAGGTGATTGAATTAAATTTTATTTAACCAACTAGTTAGATGATTATGACGGCAGCATGCAAGTAAATGAATTTATTTATTTATTTTTATTTAATTTATATTTTTCAAAAAAATATTTGGACCCTTGCTTCTTGTAAATTTGATTTCATTTTCAATCTATATAATTTCCATATTTTTAAACATCATTTAAAATTGAAATATTATGGTATTTCATAAAGGAAGCATAATTTTACTTGGATGAAATAACTGAATGAAAACTTTGAGCACAATAGCAACACCCAGAACAAAATATACCTGCAGAATTTAAAGGTTAAGTTATAGACAAAGAAAATAAAAAAAAAAATTCAGGAATTGGTTTTAGAGTTACTTGAAGAGTGCAAATTGACTTTCATGCATTCCTCGGCCAATGTAGATCCTTGGCTGTACATGGAAGTGATTGATGCTTAATCAAGGCTATGAATGGTGCAAAAATTAAGATCATATGAAGTGAGCTCAGGATTTGATGATGATCGTGCACAATAGATAAAAGTTATGGAAAAAGAAATTCATGATTAAGTGGGTACAAACTTGCAAACAATGTCACATCATACACAAATTCCTGATTTCTACTAATAAAATAACTTTTGGAAATGTCAGCCCATTTTTCTGCAACCCTGTGTTATCAACATTGAACATCATGTCAAATGATTTACTAGATAATCTGTTAATGCCAGTAATTGACTATTCACTAATTTAAAATTTTCCGTATGTTAAAATGGAGTGATACATTTAATGTTTTGCGGTACATGGTACAATTGGCAGGAAAAGTTTCATTTTGAATGCACTATAAATTCCAGACGAATTTGATTTTATAGTTTAAAGGAGCGCACTCTTTAAAAAATTCATTAAAATCCTACATGCTTCCTGAGTTATTCATGTTTCAGGTAAATTAAGTAGTTATACTGATTTGTAATGTAAGTTCATTAGAAAACAGAAATGGATGATATTTTGTGTCACTGAAATTAGCCCAAGGTAGGGATGTATCCAATTGCTTCATCAAAATATAAAACATATTTACGGTTGTACAACAACTTGGGGAATTCAAACTCTTTCACTAATAGGAAATGGAATTATTTCTAGGAAAATTTATTGATATGATCTCCATCAAAGGCTATACAGAATGAATAATGAACATGTGAGGGGAAACCACACCATGCGATTCAAGAAAACCTTAAGAGAATTGCTTAAATTTTAAAAAGATAAAATCATCTATAAGAAAGGTGGTAAACACATCAAATGATAAAAATAACATGAATACTAAAGAGCAATTTTAGGTCAGAGTCCCAGAGACCAGATCTTTGCTTAGGCTAAAATTATTATTTCATGAGTTTTCATTTTAGTTCTAGAAACACTTACAAAGATTGTTAACTGTCACAACACACAAGGGCAGCAATTTTTTTAAGAGGCTAAGGTTGAATCTTATTAGATGAGATCAATCAATGGTACAAGTAATGTGAGCAAAGATCCACATAATTATATGTTTAGAGTTTGAACTTATGAAAGAAATACATAAATAGGAGACTATCATAAGTATTCTATAACACATTTCTTCTTTTGAGTAAGGATAGAGTGAAACAACAAGCTTTAGAAAAAAGATCTGACTCCAATTCCATTTTTGTAACTGCTGCAATTGTAGTTATTCAAAGTAAGCCAATATTAGCTAACTATGAGATTCTGAAGATTAATTAGCAGTACACTAGGCATTTGAAGTCAACAGTTTAATAGAACTTAATCCCCTCAGTTAATTATGATTATTTGCAGATCACAAAAATTACAAATTTAGAGTTTACTAGCAAAGAATTTTTGAAGTATGGAAACAAAGGTCAGAGTAAATTGCCTGAGACCACCATAGCAGAAACCTTATGATAAGCCAATCAGAGTTTTCTATCCATCGATGAAGCATTGGAAATATAAACAATATTCCTGCCAGGACATTTGGAAGCAAGTACAGAATGACAGCCATGATGTATAAAGGTGGCATTCCTTTTACTTGAGGAAGCCACCTTCTCAAATCTTTTACTGCTGCAGGAACTTCTGAGAAATATCTCAGATAGCAAAGTGGGAGAATAATGCACCATGCCAAACTAACCACTATCTTGAGAATGTTCCTGAGCACACCAGTGAATTTACATCTATGATAACCAGGGAAATTAAGAACAAGATCCAAAACACCTACACAGGTAAAATATGAATAACATGATTATAAAAATAGATATCAAAGACAAATAAGTAAAGAACATCCAACTCTGTGCCAAAACAGAGGGGCCATGAAAACCATAAACTACAAGACAAAAGCACTTGCAACACATGAATATACGATATCATGAAATCTTGATTTGTATTAATCAAGTCATTTGTTTAAAACAAGATTGTTACTGACTTTCCTTTTTGCCTTTCTCCCTTTCATCCAAGCATTTGCCTCTCTATGTTTCATTTGCTTTTCCTTCTAGTCTTATTCACGTTATACAAAAAGCAATCTAGAATTTATTTTAAATGTGACACACACACACACACGTATCTTGGTCAAACTTGAAAGCAATATCATCAAATACTCCTTTAAACATTTAAAGAAAATGAAAAGAAACAAAAATATTTTTAAATGCCTACTTTCATTGTTTACATGTTCTTGATGCTAGATAGTATTGATGAGCATAATGTGCTTTCTTATGACTCCAATTTTGGAAGTCTACATTATTCATATTAGAAATAGATGCAGATATTAAATCAATGTTTGTTTTTCATTATTGTTCTGGTTGGAAAGCCTTTTGAAGCTAAAACTATGTCTAATGGATATTAATACTAACATTCAAAACTACTAACAGACTGAACACTCGGTAATCAAGAATGGGATTGAAAACTATAATAGAAATCCATACTTTGAAGGAAACGTAGGAAGGCTGCAGTCATGAAAATACTGGACACGGAATAAATGACATTCTTCTGGAAAATATTGGTCAAAGAAGAACCACTCCATGCAATGATGACCATGGCCTGCATTAGTTTGAACATACATTTATTACTCCTTTATATTGTAATTTTTACATATTATAGAAAGATTAGTAAAATTTTAATAAACCTGTAATGCCAGTATGTAGAAAGTCCATAGACGATTGAAACTTCGAAAAATGTGCCAAAATGTCCTTGTTTCAACAAAATGTGTTTTACCAGTAATTTTTGTGGATTTGTTGGGATATGGCTGCACCATCTTCATATCAATCACATGAATAACTAGCCAATTAAGTGAAACCATAATATTGAGAAATAACACATACTACAAATTCATAGCATACCATAGAAGAGGACCTTGACTCACGAATAGTTGCAAAGAAATCACCATCATCACGCATAGGCCATTTCAAAGAGAAGCAATCAGAAGACCTAAATTATTGAAAAAATTTCAGCTGGAAATAGACAAAATTTCCAAATACATTTAATTGAGAATGTAAGAGTTAACGTACCAGAAATATTCATTTAGATCATCATAGTTGCACCAAACAGAATGAGGAGCTTTGCCATTCTTTCCCTTCTTGGCTTCCTGTTGACAAGCATACTTTCAATTCCTTACGGTTACACTTGTACGTGGTATCGTACATCCAATTCTTCTAATGTTAGTGATAAATACCTCTTCAATTACCCGGTAAATAGGAGTTATCACTTTCTTCAAGAAAGCCTCGTCATCTCCACCAGATGAAGGCCTGATGTTTTCTCCAGTCACAATGTTGACATTTCCAGCCAACAGGAAATGGAGTTCATATGCCATCTGGGAATACACTTCCAGTCATCTAAACAAAACAGAAGATAATATAAAATAGACATGCTAGGAAATTGGGCCTAACATTATGGAAAATGTAGCATAGGCACTCTGGCATGAACCGAAGATTTGCTGCTTCACCCCAAATAAGAAGATAAAGTCCCATATAGAGAATCTTTCTTTGCTGAACCTCTTGCTGGCCTTGAGGGAATCTAAATCATTCACAGATAACATTTAAGTATTGATGCACTCCGAATCATGAAGTATGTATGAATAGTATGAAAATACTATGCAGCAAAATCATACCGTAGCCTATGCTTGTGTCCCAAAAATTTACACCATTGTTTGTAGTTTTTGAATAATTTATTCATGAGTGCATCCACAGCTTGATCATCCAGCTGCATCACAAGCTACATTTCAGTGCAAAGAAATGACGACAAAAGTGATGAAACATGAATACAAGCCAAAAAATTGAGGAATGCATAATAAAATTATAAATTATTTTTAATAATGAGTGACTATTCACAATCTAATGAGTTTTACATTCTAGCCTCACAAAAGGTTTTTTTAAATCAAATTAAGTTAAAGTTCTTTCCCATATTTCTAACTGCGGAGGAGAGAAAAGGGAAAGATCATTACACATATTAGGGTTTACAAAACTTATATATGGTAAGTCACTCCCTTATATATCAATTTACCCAAATACCCTGTTAAGTGTCTTGTGCTTAACAAGGATCCATCTATCTCTTTTTCCCCTATATATATGTAGTTATGGGTTATGATTGTATATACTGATTTTAAAAGACTCAATTCTTCTTCTTCTTCTTCAACTTGGTATTAGAGTGGACATCTCCCCCTTCCGTCTGGGTGTCCTCCCCGCAAACATGTCTGGCATCTTCCCTTCCGTGCGGGCGTCCTCCCTACGGACGTGTCTAGCATCTTCCCTTCTGCACACGCGTGCACGTGTCTTCCCCTCCCTACGGGCATGTCCAGCCCTTCCATGGGCCTCTACCTACCGTGGGCCTCCTTCTCCTGCGAGCATGTCCAGCCCTTCCACAAGCCTACCTCTCCTGCGGGTGTGTCCATCTCCCGCGAGATGCAACACGTAAGCTTTCTGGTGAAAATCACATGACAGCTCCCTAAGACTGATGCAGTAGCAACTCCTCTTTCCATCTTGTTTACTCCGAGGTCTATTTGGTCCACTGTATATCTTATTTCAATCAGATTAGTTTATTGTCATGGCCAACTCCTCCATGCCTCGTAGTGATCTTCTAGTTCGCATCTTTCTAGGAATTTCTCAAAAGCTAAACAGGCCAAACTACATCCTTTGGGCACAGAATTTTGAAAATGTTGTTATTATTTTTCGTCAAAAACATTACCTCTATCAACCTCTTCCTGACATGAAGGATTCACAATATAGAGATTGGTTGGCTAATGATGCAGTTATTATCACTTGGATGGTGTCAAGCATGGATGATTCCATTGCTAATAGAGTGTCCATACTTTGGTCCACTAAAGTACTTTGGGATACTCTTCGTCACATTTATAGCCATGACAAAAGCATATTTAAGACATTCTCAGTTTATGAGAGTCTTCTTCAACTCCGATAAGGAGACCACTCTATTCAGTAATTATTTAACACACTTTGCAGACTGATGAATGAATTAAATGTGTATCAGCCGCCCAGTTCTGATGTTCACACTTTTCAACGCTATAGAGAAGAACTTACAATAATTGTCTTTCTCGTTGCCCTTCATCCAGATATCGCTTCTCAGATTCGTGGCTCCATCCTTAGTGTTGAGCATATATCGAACTTAGATGAAGTCATTGGAAAGGTTTTACGGGTTGCCACCAAATCTTCTAAGGTGTCTACACCTGATCCTTCTACCTTAATTGCTTCATGTGATCGTGGTGCTCGTGGAGATAGACAGTGACCTAAATGCCAATGGTGTGACAAACTTGGTCATAGGTCAGAGAAATGCTAGGAGAAGTTCCCACATCTGAAGCCTCAAGTCGCTCGAGTTGTCTCTGGTGCTACCCCTTCCTCCTCGTCTACCATAGTCACCCTATCTTAGGAAGAATATGATCGTCTCATACAGGGACAAAGACACTCTCCGGCGGCCATACTTACCCAAGTCCTGCCTCTTCATTCAAGTATACAGTCTTCTACTGCCTTAGTTGCTTCTAGAGATGATTCTTGGGTTATAGACTCTGGAGCCACTACTCATGTTTTAGGTACATCCACTCTTTTTGAAAAACTTTCTGCCCTTCCTAACAAAACCTCCATTACTATAGTCGATGGTCGTTTATATCCTGTATTTGGTCAGAGGGAGATACAAGTCTCTTCACAGATACGGCTAAACAACGTCTTTTATGTTCTAGAGTTCTCTTTTAACCTTTTGTCCATTAGCACCATTACCATTCAGTTACAATGTTTTGTGACCTTTTTCCCCTTTCATATAATTTTTCAGGACCTTCAAACAAGGAAGAGGATTGGTTTGGGGCGTAAGTCTTCATCTAGAGCATATGTGCTGGTTCGTGATCATATTCCTCGAGGTCTGGTGACTAGTCTTGTTGGTTCTGATTCCTCCTTGTAGCATTGTCGACTTGGACATCCGTCTCATCAGAAGATGTGTCAAGCCCTACCTTGGCTTTCTCTTCCTTCTTTCAATATGAGTCTTGTCAGCTTGGTAAGCATCACCATGCTACCTTTAAGCATCTGCGTCTTGTTTCGTCTACTAGTATGTTTGATGTTGTTCACTATGATATCTGGGGTCCTAATCGTGTTGTGTCTTGTGGTGGGCATAGATATTACATTATTTTTGTAGATGATTATTCTCGTGTTTCGTGAACTTACTTGTTAAAGTCTTGAAAGGATGTTCTTAATGTGCTCAGAAAATTCTTAACTGAAATCAAAAATCAGTTTTTTGT
The DNA here is from genome assembly GCA_036874045.1 of Cymodocea nodosa. Lineage (NCBI taxonomy): Eukaryota > Viridiplantae > Streptophyta > Magnoliopsida > Alismatales > Cymodoceaceae > Cymodocea > Cymodocea nodosa. The sequence goes on along the minus strand of CM072338.1, from coordinate 15,848,606 downwards.
CTTTCCAAAAATTTTATGTATAGACAATGCTCTTGAGTTTCTGCATCATGAATTTTAGAATGTTTGTGCGTCTTCTGGCATCATTCATCAAACTATTTGTCCCCACACCTCTCAACAAAATGATGTGGCCAAACGCAAGCATCGTCACATCTTAGACGTTACTCGTACTCTTATGTTCACATACATGTTCCTCATTATCTGTGGGCTGATGTTGTTCTTTTATGGTACTCTTATGTACTCTGTGGAATGCATAATAAAATTATAAATTATTTTTAACAATGAGCAACTATTCACAATCTAATGAGTTTTACATTCTAGCCTCACAAAAGGTTTTTTTAAATCAAATTAAGTAAAAGTTTTTTCCCATCTTTCTGGAGGAGAGAAAAGGGAAAGATCATTACACATATTAGGGTTTACAAAGCTTATATATGGTAAGTCACTCCCTTATATATCAATTTACCCAAATACCCGTAGAACATAACAATTATTCTTAACACTTTCCCTTAAGTTGAAACATATAGATCTTGAATTTCCAGTTTGTTATATAATTCTTTAAAGAAAACATTGTGCACTTACTTAGAAAAGCTATTTATGGACTCAAATAGAACTTGTGTGCATGGTTTGACAAGTTCAAGTTCAACTCCATTATGATACAATAAAGGTTCAGATAATATGTTGTGGATCACTTGGTTTTCATCAAAAAGAATTTAATAACATATGTTATACAAATAGTACATAGATGATGTGATGAGGAAAACCTCGTCAAGCTGCATTCATAATGCTGGAAAGGTTGACATGCAATGGTGAAGAAAAGAACAGAATATCTTGCTACATTTGAGACATGGCACTCCCCAATTAGGGTTTACATCATTCAATCAAAAGCTTAAAAATCCTCCTACACAATGCTTTTCCTAATATTAATGATTGTCTAGTATTCCATGGGTTGGGCTGGAATAATATAATAGGTTGGACTCCTTTAATTGTTCGTTACAACTCCCCCCTCCTCAAAGGCATCCTTGTCATTAAGTCTGAAAATTATGTTAAAAGTTTGTGGTACTCCTCCCACGTGGTCGAAGATGCTTTCTCCCTTGTCCATTGCACCAACACTTTGTTGTTGAGTTGCCTTGCTTTTCCACGTAATGCTTTAAAATCTTGAGTGGTTCCCTACTAACAATTAGAAATGCAATTGGAGATTCTAGATCAATCACCGTCTCCACAAAACCCACCTTCTTGCATAGTTATGATACACGAAATATGAGTCATGGAACCACTCAAGATGGTAGGCAACCTTCCCAATGTGTGCCTCTACCTGAAATGGGTCATGGAAACAAGTTACTAGCATTTGTAAAGACTTGTGATTGACACTGAACTAGTAGCACAATAGGAGTTTCAAGAAGACCTAATTACCCACGTGGAATTCTTCATTGCAATGATGCCTATCAACCATGCTCTTCATTTGATTCTATGCCTTGTGAAGGTTCTCCCTTCTTGAATAATTCATCACAACTCCTTAACTTCTCATCAATCATAGCCACCCTTGTAGTCTTTAGAACATACAATAATGATGTGTGATGACACTTCATACAAGGCTTCATAAGGAGAGAATCCTATTGAACTGTGGCTATTAGTGTTGTACCAATACTCTACCCATGATAGCCAAGGTATCAATCTTTGGAATGTTAAGATGTAATGCACCTAAGGTAGGTTTCCAAAGTCTGATTTAGATTTTTGGTTGGTCCATCTCTTTAAAACTGGTCATCCCTAGTTTGTGTGTGAAGGGAAATTTGCATCTATTGTTCTTGTTTTCTTCTTGATCTATCTGTTATGTTATAATGTTATAACCTATGTAATTGGGTATACGGATCATTCTCCCTATATATATGTAATCTACCCTTATATCAATATACTTTTTACTTTTTCCATCTAGTATTCCACATGGTATCAGAGCAAGGGCATCAAGGATCCAAATAGTAAACCTTGTGCAAGACTTTCGGTGGCTTCACACGACAGGTGTCTGTCTAGATGCGAGGAGGCGACCAACGTGTGTATGCACGTGAACTACAACCGCGTGACTGTCCGTCTAGTCACGAGGTGACCGGCGACACTGGAGTCTTTGGATGCGCCAGACTGAGGGCCTTCATGCGTGATCGACGACTGTGCGAGATCGAGTTCAGTTGATTCGCAAACAATCGAGTAGCTTCCATCATCCAATAAAATAAAATAAAAAATTTCAGGCAACTATGGGAGTCTGTTTCCATGTGCGAGTGTGTGATGTTTTCTTTTCAAGTAGGCTTCTTCCACGAATGGTGAAGATAGGACGCCTCTAGGTCAATGGTTGGTGCAAACGGCAACTACTGAATCTACTGGTGTTACAAATAGTGGTTGTTGAGCCCATTGGCATTAGTGTCCAAATAGATTCTGATGGCTTTCAAAGAGACAGCAATCCGACAACTGTCTGGAATGATAGTCAAGCTCAACGAGCTCAACTATCATATGTAGTCACTAAACTTTCTCACATTTGTGGTAGCACAAAAGAAAAGTAGACATCTCACTCAACTACCTCTAGATATCAAGGATAGTGCGTATGATGATTAATTTGCTAACGATGCTGCTGTAATTACTTGGCTAGAAAATAATATGGAGTCATCTGTTGTTAAGGGCGTGATGATGTTTTGCCCTGTAAAACTTATATGGGACACTTTAAAGCAAATGTATGCTGAGAAAAGGAACATTTTAAGAGTTTATGAGATCTATGAGCAGATATTCACTCTTAAAATGTTGGGGCACTTAATGCAAGAGTATTATGAGACAATAAAGTCCTCATTTGAGGAACTATACATTTTTCAACCACCTATTACTGATCTTGTGACACTACAGAGGTATCGAAATGATCTACAGGTGACTGCCTTCCTAATTGACCTTCCATCGGACTTAATGTCTCAAGTTCATGGGCACCTTCTAGGAGGAGATACTACACCAGATTTGGGAACCGCATTTGCTAGAGCTTTACGCATTTCCAAAGCAAGTAATGTGACAGGTGTGGAAACACAGAAGACCTCAGCCTTAGCTATCAGAAACACTCAGAACAAGCAGAATAGTCGTCCCAATCCTGGGATTGGAAGACGTAGGATTCCTTATTCTCATGGTTGGAAAACAAATCATAGATCAGAGAAGTGCTAAGAGAAGTTTGGAAAGTTGACTTAGGCTTGGGCTGTAACAGAAACAAAAGATACATTGGGTGCTACTTATGAGGCATCGATTGTGACTATCACTCAACAAGAGTATGAGAACTTGAAGCGAGCACAAAGATTTAGCACCCCAACCATCGCGCCCCTAGCTTCCACCTTTGGCATGGCCATGTCTACCAGTAAGGCTCAACCCTAGATTGTCAACTCAGGTGCATCTTAGCATATGACAGGATGTCCTACCCTTTTCTCCTGCTTACAAAAAATTACAAACTTATACAATGTCACCATTGTTGATGGACATTTATGTCAAATATCAGGGCGTGGCACAATCGATGTCACCCCTGATATCCAACTTGAAAATACCTTATATGTCCCTGAACTCTCTATTAATCTTTTATCTATTAGTTCCATTACAATCCAATTGTCCTTTTTTGTGATTTTCTTTCTATTTCACTGTACTTTTCAGAATCTGCAAACAAAGAAGAGAATTGGTTTGGGCCATAAAAGAAACTCTAGGAAGTATATTCTTGTCTGTGATACTCCATCCTATAGGCTCGCAGCTCTATCGTCATCTACTACTGTGTCTTCTCTCCTTTGACATCATCGATTGGGGCATCCTTCAGCTCACAAGCTTCAGCAGGCGTTGCCTTAGGTTACTTTACCAGATTTTGAATGTGAATCTTGTCAACTAGGGAAACACAATTGGCCTATCTATCTCTATGTATCCCTCCCTAAGAGTAGTACTATATTTAATCTAATTCATTATGATGTGTGGGGTCCTAGTTGGGTTACCTCACCACATGATTTTCGTTATTATCTTGTCCTTGTGGATGATTTGTCGAAGGTTTGCTAGGTGTATTTGCTCAAAGATAGGCAAAATATTGTAACCTCTGTTGAAAACTTTGTTAATGAAATCAAAACCTAATTCTCTGTTACTCCTAAGTGACTTCGTATTGATGATGTAATAGAATTTGTTAGTAATATATTTTAGAGTTTCTGTTCGTCCCAAGGGATTATCCATCAAACGACATGTCCTCATACCTCTCAATAAAATGGAGTAGTCGAGAGGAAGCATTGTCATCTTCTAGATATCACTAGGACTCTTCTTCACATGAAAGTTCCAAAGTATATTTTGTCAAATGTTATCCTGACTACTGTCTATCTTATTAACAAGATGTCTTCCTCACCATTAGGGGGAGAAATTCCCATTAATCGTCTTTTCCCTACCACAGAGTTGTTTGGTCTCAATCCTAGAGTGTTTGGATGTACTACCTATGTTCATGATCTGAGCCTTGGCCGAGATAAATTGATGCTTGTGCCATCAAGTGTGTGTTTGTAGGGTATTCTCGAACCCAGAAAGGTTATAAGTGTTACTATCCTCCAACAAAACGTTACCACATATATGCTGATGTTACCTTCAATGAAGATTAGCCTTATTTTCAGGAGATATTGGTTACTCTGATCCTCCCTCACCTAGTTTGAGTTCTGCCAATCACAATGAGAGTATTTTGGTTGAGGATTCTCAAGAGGATGATGTTGAGAATCCTCTGATACTATTAAGGATGATAACTTGAGTGAGGAAAGACTACTATAAGTGTATCACAAATGATGACATCCCCAAGCTGATTCCATGGCCACTCCAAGAATCTCCTCAGATGCAGATTCTTCTACTAACCACCTTCAACAACCTCCAACAGACTTTGATGATCTTCCCATTACTCTTCGAAAATGTACTTGAACTTGCACCCAACATCTCATTGTTAACTTTGTTTCTTATGACCACCTCAGTCTTTCCTGTCATACCTTCACTTTAGCTATCATATCTGAGAATGTACCAGGGACATACTAGGAAGCTCTATAGAGTCCTACATGGAAGCATGCCATAAATTAAGAAATAGAAGCACTATGGTCATGTGGCACATGGAAGTTGGTTCCTTATCCAGTTGATGCAAACATTGTCTCTTGCAATTGAGTATTCACAATGAAATACAAACCAGATGGCTCAATAGAAAGACACAAGGCACAATTAGTGGCAAGGGGATTTACATAGGAATACAAGATTGACTATACTGAAACTTTCTCACCTATCGCCTATCTTAATTCTATCAAAGTTCTTCTGTCTATAACAGTCAACCAATAGTGGAAACTTCACCAACTTAATATCAAAAATGTCTTTCTCTATGGTGATCTAGCGAAAAAGGTGTATATAGCACAACCTCCTAGGTATGTCACCCAAGGAGGACAACTAGTTTGCAAATTGAGAAAAGCTATCTATAGACTGAAACAAAGCTCTTGAGCTTGGTTTGACAGATTGAGTGGAGTATTGGGTATTGGAGGATTCAGGAGATACACCATTGATCGCTCTGTATTTATTCATAGTTCTGATCGAGGCTATACCGTTCTAGCAATATATGTTGATGATATTCTACTTATAGGTAGTGATAATAAAGAGATTACCAAAACCAAAAAACATCTTGCCAAGATCTTTGAAACAAAAGATCTTGGAAAACCAAGATATTTTCTTAGGATTGAATTTGCTTACTCCAAGAAATGAATGATGTTATCTCAAAATATGCTCTTGATTTGCTTACAGAGACAAGGAATTTGGGCTGCAAACCAAAAGTTACACCTATTGAACATAATCCACTTTTTTGGGATTCATCCTCTAAGGAGTTGGCAGATCCAAGTAGCTACAAGAAGTTAGTAGGGAAGTTGATCTATCTCACAGTTACTAGGCCTGATATTACTTATACTGTGAGTCTGCTAAGTAAGTTCATGCACCAGCCTCGATGGTATATTGAGTAAAGGCTCAAAGAGTACTAGCCTTTATCAAAGAGACACCAAGAAAAGGGTTGTTATATCAAGCAAATGGGCATGTGAAGATTGAAGCATTCTCTTATGCTAACTTTGCAGGAGACAAAGGAGATAGAAAATCTACCTCTAGATATCTTACCTATGTAGGAGGAAATCTAGTCACCTGGCATAACAAGAAACAAAATGCGGTGTCTTCTTCAAGTGCTGAAGTTGAATACAGATCTATGCGGCTTACTAGTTGTGAATTGATATGGTTCCGATCACTCCTCAAGGAATTTAGGATGACTGTGGAAGAACCTATTATTATACACTGTGATAACCAAGCAACAATTTACATTACACAACATGAGACATTTCATGAACGAACCAAACACATAGAGATTGATTGTCATTATATCAGAGACTTGGTAACAAAGGGGATTATCCACACTCCTCATATTCCATCTTTTGAAGAACAGGCAAATATTCTCACTAAGGCATTGTTTAGAATGAAAAAATGCATAATATTAATGGTTAAATGATGGTTAATTGCACAATATTTAGCTTATCATATAAGAATTAAGTCATTATGTTATAATTGCACTGTTATATTCTTTAATGAAAGAATCTGCATAATTTCAAGGAATTAACATTAATTAAGTACATTTCTAAATTATCGGTAAATTACAGGTTGTTTAATTCCTAAGTCTCCGAATTTTTTGTTATTTTGGAGAATTACATTTCATGTACCGGACAGGTATGTTTTAAACACTTGAAGAATATTTTATTATTTCCTAAAGTACACATGTTGAAACCTTAATGTATAACTTAAGTGGATTTTTGATAGTTATCTGGTAACTATCTGAAATGCATTCAGATGCATTTTAGATAGTTAAGTTTATAAGTATCTGAAATATCTGAACTCATTAAGTTAGAATTATGCACGTATTGAATTTAAATGCTTTATTATGTCACGTGAATTACACATGTTTAACTCGTTAAGTTAACATAACTATACGTATTGAGTTACTTGAATATACACTAAGGTAACGCATTGTGTTAGTGTTATAAGCTTATAAGTTATTTCTTTATTGCACGTATTTTATAGTTAAATCAACGAAGTAAGTCTGTTGAGTTACATTAACTCCACAGACTATTTATTTTCTAATATGCCACTATAGCAGTTGCAGAAACAAGAAATTCGAAGGAAAACTACGATTGTATGTATAACGTAGGAATTCACTCGTAGAATGAAGAAGAAATCACCATCGTTGATATGAACGAAGGAAAACCAACCAATCATTTAAGCAGAAGTTATTACGAAAAGAAATATAAAAGAAGAGGAAAAAGACGAAAAAAGTGTGTGTGTAAGTGGAGAACTGCGCTAACTGCAGAAAGTATTGGAAGTTCCCTAAAGCTCTACACCACCATCAAAATCACCAACCATCGGAGGTCTGTGAAAATACTTTTCGGATATCAAGTCGATTCCAAGCTAAACACGGTGATTGACAACCACTGTGATGAGTGATCGTATCGCGGGAAGGGAAGTCATTTTCACCAAGCACCGAGTCATATCTCAAGAGATCGTAAAACTTCTAGCCTTGGTTTTGGGTTGATGCCAGTATGCTGAATAGGAGATCATCTTATAATTCTTGATTCACGATTCTATAGGGAGAAGAGGCAAGATTGTAAGTAATTAAGTTTTCAGTAGTATAATCGTGTCGCATGTAGTGACGGAAGTTTTTACTGTCGATAGAGATTTTTACGTTTCACCTTTCACTCATCTTCAGAAACATAATATACAAAACTAAAAAAACCATAATGAAAAATGATCAAAAATTAAATGCATTGAGATTAGATAATCTAAAAAGAAAACTAAAAACATTAGATAAATTTACAATGAAATTACAAATTATGTAATAAGAAAACACAAATGAAAACTTTAATGTTACAGATGTGCATAATTTACAAGACATTTAGACAAAAGAAAATATGAATGCAAGAGAATTTAAAGAATGTAATTTAAAACTAAAAATACTTGAAGATTGAAATTATGAAAATAAAATACAAGAACATCATGAAAGTAATGAAAATCTGGAAGATGTATGTATACCATTAAGATCTGGAACTGATATACCACTAAGAATTCAAAAAGAAAGTAATGTAAAGGTGGATAAAAATAAAATTCAAAATGATAATAAAAATATAATATCTGAAAACTTAGAAATCAATAAAGAAAAATCTGAATCTGAAAATAAGATTAAAAATAATCAAACAAATGAAATGAAAGAAAAAGAATCTTGTAAATCACAATCATTAGCACCCTATCTTGAAAGATTACAATAAATATTTCCTGAAAAATAAGAAAAAATTAGAGAAATTTTTGAGAAAGTACAAGTTAACATTCCTTTATTAGACTTATTGCAAAAAATACCAACTTGTGCTAAATTTGTTAAGGATTGGTGTACTAAGAAAAGAGAGCAAAAAGTTTTAAAGAAATTCTTTTTAGCTGAGCAAAGTAGTTTTCTATTTTTGCCACAAATTCCTAAAAAGTTATCTGATCCTAGAATCTTTATTATATCATGCACCACAGGAAATATCATTTTAGAATACATTCTGAAATTAGCTATCAAAGCTTCCATGAACCCCACCCATTTGACCTAATCTCTATCTCCAATGAATGATTGAAACCACTAAGCCACAACCCCTTAAAGGTTGATCAAGATGATGGCAACCCACTCTTCAAGCTCTTAGTGATACAAAAGCAACTTTTCCACTATATGGCCTCATTCTTTTAGGTCTCCATCCCTACCAAAAGTGGGAAATTCTAATTTTAGGTTTGGAAAAATCCCACCTAATTGTCGCCCTTTTCCTACCATCTCCTACTATCCATCATCACACATGGACAACAATTACCTAGACTATCCTGACACATTAGCACTTAAGGTAGCTACATGATGTTCCAATGAGACCATTCACAAATCCATCCAGTGCAAAAGCTCCATTACCAATGATTCTATACACTCTTCCTCCCAACTACCCATCACTACATGCTCACTGTCACCTAACTTTGATACCAATTATGAGTGTAAAAAGTTATTTTATCAATGTCTTCTTTACTCATTCTTATATGGTGGTATTCTGATCTTAAATTAATTTTGAAAATCCAAAAAATCTATCCCCAACAACTCGTTAATCAAGGGCATAGGATATTTTTCCTTAATGTTTATTTTATTCAACTCTCTATAGTCAATGTGCATGTGTCCACTAAGTGTCATCCTTTTTCTTGACCAATAACACGAGATGCAAATTCACTAATACTTAGTTTAATTTGTTGGGCTATCAAATAGATTTCTATTTGTCTTTCAATCTCCCTTCGTTGGAAATAAGCATATCAATAAGGCTTTATTGCCACAAGTCCACTATTTTCCTTCAAAACAATTTTGTGATCACATGATTTAGCCTTTGGAAGCCCTTCAGACTCATCAAAAATTGGCTGGAATTGCTGTAGCAAGTCTGAAATTTCTGGCTTCAATTCATTTTGCCCATCCTCTTCCTCTTTTGGTCAGTTTTCTTGCATAAGCACCATATAAGAAATTTGTTTTGCATCCCTTACAACCTTCTCAACCCCCACTAATTTAAGTTCTTCCAGTAGTCTTCCTTTCCACATAACGGTGTTCATCTCCTGAAAATTGAGTATGACATCTTCTCCTAGACACAATCAATGTACCCTTATTATTATGTCACTCCCTCTTAGCGGTACAATATACAAATCTAAATAAATTGGAGTTCCCACTACAATGACCTTCACCTTGGGGCAAAACCCATCACATCTCCGATGGTCCCTAGAAGCTAATCTAACCTTTAGCCCCTTTCAGACATTAATTGGTAGTTTTAAAAGCTTGAGGGTCTCCTCCCTCACAACATTGTATGTACAAAGGTTTCAATGAAGAACCCATCTCTACATTGACCGATGCTTTCAATGGATTGATCAACTTGTCCTCCAATAAGTTCAAAAAATAGCTGAATTGAGTAATCTGTCAATTTGTCACCAATCTTAAATGCCAAATCATTTGAACTATGGCACTTTAAAAAATACTACCTGTTTTGAGATCAACCAAATCAAAAACTGATCAAAAGTATTGATATTTTGCCAATCCGAATTGATTTTGGAATCCATGCCCAGCAGCACCTTATCATATGACCTATACACATTCATACATATACAAATATATATGTACATAAATTGTGTTTGTATATAGACATACACACAAGCATACATATGCAATTTGAGTGTGTTAAAGAGAGATTGTGTGTGTATATGTTTATGAAATAATGTTGTAATATTGTCATAAATTCTTTAATTTCTCATGTTTGACATCGAAAGAGGCAAACACATACGTTTCAGGAGAAATTTATTTTATATAATTATCATCACATTTCTTTTAGAATTTTATTTTGAGAGCACATTTGTGTCAACAAACCAAAGGAGAAAAGAATTAAATAAAAGAAAACATAGAAAAACAAAAGGAATGAGATTTTATGTTCCATTTGACTTCAATAAAGTGTTCATGCATATGTGGAAAGATGAAAAAACATGATAATACAATCACCTCGTTAAGAGTTTCCCGCGTTGGCATTAACCTAAAGTGATTATTGGCAAGAAGCAATATCAAGTGCTCCCTTTGGTTTCGTACACTATCTCTCTGCAGAAATATATAAATATAGAAGGTAGAAAAAGACTAGCTGATTGTGTAAAATCTTAAGAAAAAAACAGAACTTAGAAGGACTACAGACCTGAAAGCCAAACATTGCTCGTAACCAATCTAGAAGATCTAGATCCCCTGGTTTCTGCCTTTGTTGCTCAAAAGAAGCTGGCCAGGTCAAACCGCGAGTATTCCTTAGAGCGGACACAGCTGCTTTAACCTGTGCATAAATAGATAAAGCCAATTATTCGACATGCAGTTTACACATAAGATATGAAATGATGCATTATATGGAATGGCTCTGTAGATTTTTTTGCTGGTAAGTATCATGGATAATTCTTGTCACTTTTTGGAAGTCACATTAGCCAGCCAATAGGTAGGCATGTAAAGGGCAATACCTCTTCAAATTGCATGATTGAATGTGAAGCACCAGCTGCATCAAGAGGAAGAATATTATATGGAGCATAAATCTCTTTCTTTTCCTGGACATCTCTTGCAGCAGCAATGATCTGTTTTCGAGATAATAAAAAATGGTTCAAAATAAATAAGAGCATACTCTGAAATATTTAACCAGTATATAAAAATAATGAGAACAGAATATATTCGGATAAGTAGCAAATCATTTGGAAAAAAAGAGCTCAAAGTAACAAACTAACCTTAGGAGCGACTTCAACTTTTTCAGACTTGTTGACAGCACAGAGGACTTCGAAAAGCACCCCAGCAGTCTGGTATGCTTTCCCCAATTGAGCTCTGTTATAGAAAATCGATGGTCACAGAAGGAAATTATCAATTTTGATATGTTGAACACTAGGATTCTTAGGAAAAATGAAATTTGTACTTACCTATCAGGTTGTTCTTCTCTTTCCGGTACTCTGACGCATTGTTCATAATACTGCTGATAGAAACTCCCAATCTCTTGGGTGTCGGTCCTTTCAAACCTTGCAGCAAGACTTGGTGTATTATCCTGTTGAGTGGCAAGAATCAAGCATCCCAATAATTTCATGATTTTCATATCATGTCCGTTAATCAGCTGATTTGTTTCAAGCAAGGCAAACGTGTAGAAAAGCTACACATTACAGTGCTACGTGAGAAGAAAAATTACATCATTTCCATTCCCCCCCTCCATACGTAAGAATCACACTATTGTATCAGAAAATTATTATGGATGTTCCGAACAACAAATAACAATTTATAAGGAAACCCTGAGGACTGAAGAGCTTCAGGATTCAACCAAGGAGTGGAGGACAAATGCCAACAGGGTTTATGGGCAATCACCTTTCCGAACAACTTGTAGTATTTTGTTGTGTTCCCTCCACTGGAGGGACCACCGTATTGACAAGCGTGGTCGGCGTTGTTTGCACCGGCCGACCTCTTTTGTCGGGAAACAAAGACTCCGGTTGCAACGTTCGTCTGAGACGTTGACTCACTTGATTCTTTATTTTCCTTTTATATAAAGTTATCATCTTTTTTTAAATCTTAACTTTTAAATTTTTCCAAACTTTTAACTTCTATTTTAAAAAAAAATTAACTTTAAAGGTAATATTACATAATAATATTATAATACTAAGAATGTTAAAAACTATATGATAAATTTATTACTATTCAAAATTTGTCAAGTGATAATTAACATATTCAATGTTACATTTGTAAATTCATTGTCTATGATTTAAAAATGTTTTAATAAATACAACTAGATAAGATATTATTAATTTTTATAATAAACTTAAAATAAAACTAATTAATATAATAGATTCTACAAATAACTCTATAATATATACATTTGATATTTGAGGTGATAGAATTAAAATAAGATATACTAATGTTACTACATATTTTATTAATGATGATTAAGTTTTATAAAAGAGATTAATAATATTTAAAAGAATAAATCATATATATGATACTCAAAATATTGTTTTGCTATTATAAAAAATTTTAAATTTTATGAAATTAAAAAAGAAGAAGTAATATTACCTTTGATAATGTATCTAATAATACTTTAACTTTCCCTGTGTTTAAAAATAAATTAACTCTACCAAATGAATTTACTTTTTTTCACCGAATGCGGCAGCTCTTTCCGTTTCTGAAAACCCAGTTTCTGCTGAGGATGGACCGTCGGATGGCGAGATGATCGGAACGGGTGCGATCACCATCGTTGATTCCGATTCCGAACGACTTACGTTGTTACGAAAAGAACGAAAAGAGAGCCGTTGAGGAGGGGGGGGGGGGGGGGGGGGGGGGGGGGGGGGGGGGGGGGGGGGGGCACGTACCCTTCGGAGCCTCTGAAGCAAGCCGGTCACGAATTGCGGAACTCCACGGCCACTGGAGGTGGGATCGAGCCGATGGGCCTTCTCGAATGCATAGAATCGACCTGGAAGTGGAAAGAGTCCAAATCAGCAAGGCAAAAAGAGATGGAACAGAAAGATCTGAGTTCGATATTCCAGAAAAATGGGAAGTTTACAAAGATATGCGACGCGAGGACGCGAGGACTCCACTTCAGAGGCAACACGGAGAATGGGGACTATGCTGTCTAGTGAGGAAGGGACGATCTCGTTATCGAACACCTCCTGCAATGTGCGAGAAGATGAAAAAAATGAGGGTTACCCCTGATCAAGGTTGCTTCCCATTGTAACAGTACCAATAATGGTAAGAATTGCAACTTCCAACGTTTGCATCAAATTCTTTGTGTGCCATAGGATCATGACTAGAATACACAGAAGTCAGGCTATCTCTCATGGAGACAGCCAGAGGTTAAAGGTGTATCAATCCCAGATGAGGGGGCACCAACAAATAGTTTATCCTTGTTTAATCAAGTTTTTGCGGCATGAAATACTTTGAATTCTAAAACGGAGTGTTATTTATCTTCATAACTTGAAAAAGACTAGCTACGTGCAAACTGTAAAGAATCGTACCTGCCCACAGCCTAGTGTCTTTGTGTCTGGACTAACTAACTCATCTCCAGTTGGCTTAGGATAGACCTGGTTTAGTTCAAACTTAACCTGGTAAGACTTGCTTGGCAATTGAATTGATCAAGTCATTGGTTTAAAAAACAGTATTTTATCTAGTATTACCTTCACCAAAGTGACCCCAGAAGTAGCAAGTAAACCAATCTCAGAGCTTCCCACTCTTCCACCAGACTTTAATAACGTGGCGCCCTCTTCAATGTCACAACCCTAGGTCCAGTTTATAGATTAAATCAGAACCGATAAATAAAGTAATAATGAATAACATGAAGTCTGGGTATGATTGGAGGGGAAAGTCTTATAATTAGGCAATGCATTTAGGAAAAAGGGAAGAGAGGAGCCAAACAATTTTATCCTTGCCTTTTTAATTTGTTCATAGCAAGAAATGAAATGAACGAAATTGACACACAGACCTCTCACTAATGAGGCATGAAAAGGGTTAAATTATACGCAGCCATGCATCTCTACAAATGAAGACAATATTTCCTAAAATTTGAACCAATGATCTCCAACTCACAATGAAACGATCTCACCATTATGTCAGTGCTCACCTTCTTGATTAGCAAGAAACAACAAAAAAGAAAAGAAAAGAGAGTAAAGGAATAATACCACGGGTGTGATATCATGGCCTGCAGTGACTCTTTTCAAAATTTTAACTCTCTTTGGGCCGTCGTATTTGTTGGTAGTTTGTTCCGTATCCTCAACTTGCACGACAGCATCAGCACCATCTGGTATTGGACCTAAAAGGAAGGGTATCAAGCAAGCGTTAAATGTCTGGGATAAAGAAGAGGGGCTGGAGACCAAAAAAGCGAATCTTGTGATTGTCTAAATCTTTGGTATGAGGAATTTACATGGCAAGCAAATTCTCCTCTAAATATATCAGAATCCCCACTTTGTGTATGAAAATTATATAATCATATGGGTGGACAGATAACTGATCTAATAACGTGCCACCATAAAAGGAAAAGGAAGACCATATAAGAGCTTGATCTATGGAAGAGCTCAATACATTTATAGATCTATAGATGAGATGAAAAGAAAGATCTTAGACTATATTACATATAACCCTTTTCTCTCTCCTCTTTCCAAGACCTTTGAAAGAGACGACGCCCCTTACACCCCACCTTGTTACAGCCGAACCCTCTCCATCGACCAATTTGTGTTTCAGATTACATGTGACAGTTGGATGTAATTAACTATAACAAGTGGTGCTCTAGAGCTTGCAATAGAAAAGATGATGGTGGGAATTAGATTCACCTCCTTTTGTTACAGATGCCGCAGTCCCTGGACGAACTACTACATTGGTTCCAACATTTCCATCTCTTGATTCTGTAATCACAGGGTACTCTCCAGGTCCATCGGAAGCTATAACAGCATAACCATCCTAAACATGGGGGAAATATATTAATGAAAAAATAAAGAAACGCTAAGCCACACTGACAAAATTACAAGCGTGTCGTATGCATCTAGTCGGCCATTTGATACATGAGCCACAGATGGTAACTCGAAGACAAAGAAAAATCGTTATAGAAAGGAATGCATGGTTCCGATAAAACATGGCGGAAGTACAAAGACAACAAGTCTCTGTAACGGGGAAGTGAATCGACACCGAGCACACGAGCTTCAGCTGGAAAACCTTTCCAGTAGAAGCCGCAGATAGAATTATCTAACCAGTAGTGCAAAGTCGTAGTTGAAAATTTTGACGTGAAAATGCACGCAACGATCTCAAGTGGCCCGTTGTGGTAGTTGACGCAAAACGAATGTCACAAACAATTCAAAGGAGGGAAGGAAGGGAGGCTTGACCACGGCAGAGGCTCGATAGGGTGGGAGGGGGCCAGGGGCGGCGACGTCCTCGGCCAGGACGAGTCCGAGGGAGTCGAGCAGCGGGACGGTGACTGGCGGCAGCCGGGCGGCCGCACCGTGGACGAGCTCGGATGCTTCCTCCACTGACTTCCTCGTCGGCAGCTCCATGCGAAGAGGAGGAGGAAGAGGAGGAGGAGGAGGAGGAGGAGGAGGAGGAGGAGGAGGAGGAGGAGGGGGAGGAGGAGAATGAGCTCGAAGCAAAGGAGGAGGAGAAACGTACGCGGAAATAAAAGTTTTATGATGTACGACGTGCCATCGACATCGCTTATATGAAATTTTATATTATTTTAGCATCAAATAAATTAATATCTCATGTATATTTGAATATGACTGATAATTTTCTAAATACCTCTTATTTGATTATTTTCTGGAGAAGTCGATTCTTGGTTGGCAAGGCTGGAGACGTACTTCTCGTTATGTGACTACGACGAAGAAGACAAGATCATGCATGCTCGTCTGTAAGTTGACGGAGCATGCGTTAGCATGGTGGAATAGCTATGCGGCAAGCAACGACGTGGAGTACCTCTCATGGGATGGCTTTTAAGTCATTACTCCGTGACGAGTTTTATCCTGATGGTTACTTGGAGAAGGGGTGGGATCGATGGTATATGTTACAGCAACGCATAGGACAGACCGTGCAAGATTATACATCCGAATTCCGACGACTTGCAGTGCAATCGGGAATTACCATCGATGCTCCTGACGTGAAGCAAAAGTACCTCACAGGCCTTTTCCTTCCAATTTGGAGGGAGTTGGCACTTTTCAAGCTATACAAGGTATTTCGGCGTTGATGGCGCAAGCCATAGCCATTGAGGAGAAAAACAGTACTTTCAAATCACAACGACGGGAGGAAGACGGCTCGACGACGACGTCAGCCAAATCTTCTATGGAGAAGAAGAAAGGTGAGTCGTCCAAGTCCAAGGCAAGTTCGTCAATAGAGAAATGTGGCCATTGTCAAAAGACGGGGCACTCCAAATTTGCTTTCTCTCCCACCTTCATTGATGAAGTCGTGTGTGATGTGGTGTCAATGGATGTGTGTCACATAATCTTAGGAAGCCCATACCTTTGGTTACGTGACAGCCACTATCATCGACGAGCACAGCGCTACGATTTTGAAAAGGATGCAGGAAATTCCAAGTTCCTCGACAGGAGCCTTTGAGGAAGACTAACGTAGATCTAGTCACCGCAGGACCAGTTAAGAGGGTGTTACATGCACAACAACCGTTCTATGTCTTATTCATCCGGAAGTTCGACGATGGCGGCCACAAAATCCGGGTTGGCGGTACATTACAGGCAACACCTGCAGGGTTGCAGCAAATTATTGAAGATTTCCAGCCCTTGTTTGAAGAACCAAAGGAGTTGCCACCTGCCTGCTCGAAAGGTGGACCATGAGATACCACTTGTCTCCGAAGCGGTGTTACTGAATTTACCTATGTATCAATATTCGGTGATAGAAAATGCTGAGATTAAGAAGCAGGTGCAGGATTTATTGGAGCGTGGAATCATTTAGCCCAGCACGTCACCTTGTTCATCACCGGTGGTGATCATTCCTAAGAAAGATGGCGGGTGGCGTATGTGCATCGACTACCAAGCTCTCAACAAGATCACGGTAAAGAATCGATACCCCCTGCCTCGTATTGATGATTTGCTCGATCAATTGAAGCCGGCAGAATTCTTTACCAAGATCGACTTGAAGAGTGGATATCATCAAATACGGATGCGGGAGGAAGATTGTTGGAAGACGGCGTTCAAAACTCGTCAAGGCTTTTACGAGTGGAGAGCAATGCATTTTGGGCTATGCAATGCGCCTGCCACGTTCATGAGAATGATGGATGATGTTCTTCGTCCATATTTAGACAAGTTCGTTCTTGTCTATCTTGATGACATCCTTATCTACAGCACCAACCACCTTTGAAGATCACTTGGACCATGCTCGTCAAGTATTAGCAACACTTGAAAAACATGAACTCAAGTTGAATGTGAAGAAGTGTGGATGGGGATTGAAGACCCTGATTTATTTGGGGTTCATTATAGGCAATGGGGAGTTGAAGGTAGATCCAGCTAAGGTCGGAAGCCATACAGGACTAGCCGACACCGAAGACGATCACCGATATACGAAGTTTTCTTGGGGCTTGTCAATACACCTAAGGAAATTTATTCGTAATTTCTCCTTGATTGCTGCATCATTACATTCTCTCCCAAGGGTTAGGAGCAAGTTTTTATGGGATGCAAAAAGTCAAGAAGCTTTCGAGTTATTAAAGAAGAAGATCTGCACTGCACTGGTGTTGGCGTTGCCAAATCTTCAGAAATCTTTTGAAGTTGAAGCTGATGCTAGTGAACATGCTATTGGAGCGGTCTTGCTTCAAGAAGGACGTCCAGTGGCTTATCATTCAGAGACAACAGAATTATCCAACGTATGATAAGGAGATGTTGGCGTTACATCAAGCGGTGAAGCATTGGTGATGTTACTTGCTTGGCAAGGAGACCATTATCCGCACTGATCATAGATCGTTACAATATCTTCAAACTCAAAGCAAGTTGCAGCAAGCTCGTCTCCTACATTTGAGTGTGTTGCTTTGGCTTTTGAAAATTGTTATTTTCGTCCGTTGCTTTGGCTTTTGAGTGTTTTGACGAAACTCTTACTGGAGTACTACATGTGACCGAAACGAATTCTCTGAATTTTACAATGAAGAATCACATTTCAGGTCACTATGGAGAGATGCGCAACAAAGGAAGGCTGCGGGTTTTCACATTGCAGATGGATTGCTTTGGAAGGGCAGGCGACTATGTGTTCCAAAAGATGGCGATCGGGTCCGTTGGATGCGAGAAGCACATACATCGAAGGTGGCTGGACATTTCGGTGTTAACAAGACCATACACAACTTATCAAGGTATGTGTAGCCAAGTTCGTTCGAGGATGCACTCTATGTAGCCGTGTGAAGCCAAGTAATCAGAAAGTTAGATTGTACCATCCACTTCCTGTTCCCACACGTCCGTGGGAGAGCGTATCTATGAATTTTGTTGGAGGATTGCCTAAGACTCGTAGAGGACATGATTATCTGTTTGCGGTGGTGGATAGACGACCTACAGATTCGAGGAGAAGATGGCAGATGAAAACAAGGAATGCCACATAGAAAACAAGGGATTGGCAAAACAATCGATTTCATAATCAAAAAAAATAAATGCCAAAATTACCTATTTGCCCTTAATGTTTCATATTTATTATAGATTGTCATCTAGATAGAGGATGAAAGTCTTATTAAGCACCTTTTGGAGCGACGAATACACGTGGACGTACAACATTTATGGCTAACCAAATTCACGAGTCTCGACTTCAATACGTATCTTAATTTTTTATTATTTTTTATCATTTTGTATGATATCCATCGTTTCCATTGCTTATATCGTGTTATCGTATCCATTGCTTCTTCGGTTCTTCTTGTGTGACCTCTGCTCGACGAGGAAACGTACGACAGAAGTAATGGAAGATGCCAACGACGGCGACGGCAGCAAGGTCGGCACGGGGATCGGGGAAGTGGCGATGAAGAATCCAGGCGAAGGTTCCATCTGCGGGTTCGAGTCCCTCCACCAACTCCTTCAGTCCTGCCTCAGCCCCCAAATCTTCCAGGTCGACAGTAATATCGTGAGATGGTTGTTCTTTCCTGTTCTTCTAGGTTTCTTTACCTGATTATAATTTTTTGGGTTCAGGAAGTGAGCCGGTTGTTGTTGGGGCTGAACTGTGGGAAGCCACTTGAAAGACTTTCTCTTCCAGATCCTACTTTTGCGCTCTCAGTAAACCATGATTTTGATCTCCAGGTATAACTTTTCTTGCTTAGTTATCATTTGCAGGTGACCTTTTTTAATGTAATATATGACTTACTACATTGCATCTTTGCCAAGCGAAGATGATGATTTGAGGATAACAGAAGAAGAGGAAACATCATTTCATATGGTTTTTCATTTAATATATCTGATATTTAACGATTTTCTGTAGTGGATTGCAAGAGACGAAGATAACTTGGTATCAAAAGACAATCGGGCTGAAGAATGGTTTATATCAGATGTTATGTATGAACCTTGAAATGAATTCCTTATGGTTTAAACATGGATTTTTAAGTATTCCCAAGAAATGGGGATGTATCTCTTGCCTCCATGTTCTATGTCACTTCTAAATAACTTCTGGAGTCTGGAACTGACATCCTACATGTAGAATTTACTATAGGTTGGCACCTTGCCAACTTCCATTTACATCCGAGAAGTTAGAATTTGTCAAATTCATCCAAACGTCTGATGGAAGCTGCATTTACAAAAAGAGAGATAAAAATTCGCTTAAATAAAAGGTTAGAAGCATGATCATACAAAAAATTTGCTAGAAGTTGCTTCTACCACCAACAGTCACAAACATGGTCGATTGAAATAAAAAGACTGTATCATGTACTTGGGTTCAATTATTTGGTTCTCATTATTTCTCGTCTACTTCCCTTCAACTGCCAGGGTGATTAATTTGTTCTGAAACTACTTTTGTTTTTATTGTCTAAAACACTTATCTATTTCTAATTTGATATTCCTTGTACAATAACAACAACAATTCAAATCATAATCTCACTACCTGAAGTCAGTCACATGAATCTTTTTCTTCCATGTGTTCCCATCTATTGTCAGATCTTTGATTAAATTACATGAATTTAAATATTTTCTCATAATTTCTAACTAGATAGGCTTAGACTTTCATCGATTTTTTTAGTTTCTTTTGCTCTAATTAATTTTCTTCTCCTAACTAGTGCATTCTTTAATCTCTCAAGTATATGCATTCTTTGGTCTTCTACACTAATTTGATATTCCTTGTATGAGAATTTAATTAATAATTGGGTTTAACAGGGTTACTCCTTTCAAGCAGAGAAAGAGTCTACTCGTGAGCCTCGAGTAGTTCGTGTTGGTCTTATTCAGAATTCTATTGTTCTTCCTACAACTGCACCTATTCAAGAACAAAAGAAAGCAATCATGTTGAATGTTAAATCCATGATTGATGCAGCTGGTGCTTGTGGTGTCAACATTATTTGCTTACAAGTAAGTTGCAGAGCTCAAGTATCTGGAAATTTTCTTCCATACTCTTGATGATCTTGTAATTCTTGTGAACACAGGAAGCTTGGTTGATGCCATTTGCATTTTGCACCAGGGAGAAGCAATGGTGTGAATTTGCAGAACCAGTTGATGGGGAATCAACACATTTTCTTCAAGATCTTGCTAAGAAGTATAATATGGTTATAGTGAATCCCATTCTTGAGAGAGATGTAAACCATGGTGAAGTTCTATGGAACACTGCTGTTGTGATTGGAAATAACGGTAATATAATTGGCAAGCATCGAAAGGTAAAGCTATTTTTCTGTATTATTGTTTGGTTTGTAGTTTTCTAAGTCAAATTTACGTGTCCTTCATGTGCCATGGACTTCCACCAGAATCACATACCTAGAGTTGGAGATTTCAATGAAAGCACATACTATATGGAAGGGAATAGTGGACATCCAGTTTTTGAGACTGCTTTTGGCAGGATTGGCGTGAATATTTGCTTTGGAAGGCATCACCCTTTAAATTGGCTAGCATTTGGACTCAATGGTGCTGAAATTGTCTTCAATCCTTCTGCCACTGTTGGAGAACTTAGTGAACCTATGTGGCCAATTGAGGTTGGTTTACAATAATAAAATCAAAGGTGACGATCATTTCATGGTGATAATAACATGGTTTTCTTCCTTCTGTGGCTGTGTTCCAGGCTCGAAATGCTGCTATTTCCAATAGTTACTTTGTGGGGTCAATCAATCGAATTGGAACAGAAGTCTTCCCAAATCCATTTACTTCTGGTGATGGGAAGCCCCAGCATACCAATTTCGGACACTTCTATGGCTCAAGCTATTTCTCAGCCCCAGATGCATCTTGCACCCCATCCCTTTCACGGTATAGAAATGGGCTGTTAATCTCTGACATGGATCTCAACCTCTGCAGGCAGGTGAAAGACAAGTGGGTATTTCAAATGACAGCACGCTATGATGTATATGCCAAGATTCTTTCAAAGTACTTGGATCCAGAATTTGTACCCCAAATCATAGTTGATCCACTATTACACAAACAGTAATAGAACTCAGCATAAACTTTGAGCAGATTTCAACAATCAGTTGGGGAACTCAATATTTTTCAAGTAGTAAGTGGGAATCTATCCTGCCTGTGCACTTGGCTATCAATTTGTTATTATTTAAATGTGTATGCCTTTTTCAGCAAACAATTTAACTGTGTATGTCATCCTTATTATTGTGAAGGACAATTCAAAAGAATGAATTAGCAAACTGTAATTTCATGTTGATCTGTCATCCATGTGCTTGTTTGTATCTTTGTTTGTCCTTGATCACATTGTGATCACCTTTTTTTAAATTTTTTCTTCCAGCTTTATTGTATTTCTATCATTCCATTCAAATTTCAGCACTTATTTTTTCTACTATACAAATATTTTCATGCCATATAACTTTTTTGCTTATTGATCATTTGCTAGTCTTAAAATCAAATGGTGATGTAGGTAATCTTGTTGAGTTGTGAAATCCTTCTCTTTTCAAGGAAGTATCAATTTGTGAAAATCTTCTCCCTTTTCAACCTCTTCTGTGTTAACTTGCATCAATGGACTTGGGAAAAATTGATCTCTTTGGATAATAGATTAGAAAATTGATGAGATTTCTGTTGCTTCTGCTCAACCATCTGCTATAAGTGTGCACTCAGTCTCTTTCATGTTGCTTGGAAGTAGTGAGTCTGGTGACATACAACTTCACATCTTGCTTAGCAATGGTGATGATGGTGGCTGTGATGGCATGTGAAGGCAACAATGATCGTTGGAGTGGGAGAATCAGTGTGGTTATGTGGTGACAGCTGTTGCATTTTTCTGGAAGGAGAAATCAGTTTTGTTTCATTTTTGGGTTTGTAAATGTGTATAGATTTGTGTAAATGGATCCAGATAAACAGAATCGGCTAACTTGGGAATAGTCAGTTGAGCAGTTGCTTCACTGGGTCAATGGATTGGACTGCTGATATGGTCCAAGCCATGCCTTGCGAACGATACGGCTGTGTTGATATGGCTACCAATTCTTGGTCTGATTGGTTTGACCATTCAGTCCGGTCTGGTTCTGACAACACTGCATGCACTACAACATTAGATTGAAAATGAAAATTTAAGAGATACCGAGGAGAAAGAGAAATTGGATCTAATTGATCTCACATTTGTGTATCAACAATCAGTCAATAAAGATCTAATATATGAATGAATGCAAGAAAATGGTGAGCCTATTCCTGAAGAATGAGGAGATGAGCCTGATCATAGAATTTCCAATCAAGTGGGTGTGGATGTTGATGAATATATGAGTTCCTTGGACACTTCTTGTGATTCCACTCCTGGTTTAGGACAAGATGGTGATGATCATTCCACACGGTCTATCTGATGATGAAGTTGGTGGTATTATAAGATTAAGAAATAATAGATAGGATCTTTATTAATAAAAACATTCCTTGCCATTTGCAAAAAATACTATATTATTTAATATGTTCATATTTTACTGATTCTCTCTTGGCATTTATTTTTCCTGTCTTTAGAGTATATGATTTGGATCCCAATATTTTTTTACTTCTCTCCTTTTATTTTTAATTTTCGTGCTAATTAGGTAGAGTTATTTAAATGCCCACATGGTTTTCCTGTTCTGGATGGTAGTTTGTCTCTTCATTAAATCCAATTTGCTAAAACAATTATTTGATTGTATCTAAACATTTCTAACATTTCAATTATCACAATTGATTTTTCTTCTTGTTTCTGAATGGGCTGCTCATTATTTTTCCTTGTAAAAAGGTTTTCTCTTGAGCAAATTTAGTATTGGTTGAGCAAATGTCATTTCTCTGATCCATATGGTAGTCACAAGCGGTGAGTTCCAATTTTACCAAGCAATCTCACCTCTGTGAACAGTAGTTATTTAATCAGAGAACAGGGATCTCCTTTTCCATATCAAGAGGCACATTATCATTAGGAAGTTTAAATAGATTTTAAATATGCAATGGTGAATCTACATTTAATTTGACATTCAATAGTTGAATGATTGTAGCCACGAATGCTACATTAAATTAAGTTTATTGTAGAGCGATTATTATGGTGTGCAATAGTAATTCAATGAATTGTTATTCTAGTGTCCGTTCCTTTGAGAACCATTTGGGGTTGAGAATGGAGATTGGATTACGTCTTCTCAAAATTCAGGGCTCCATGCTTGATTCTGAACTCTTTCTTTTATCATCTGCCAAAATGAACTGCAAGAGGGATTTTACTGCTCATATCCCTGGTTACTTTGTAATTTGATATATCATACATTACCTTCATTAATTATCTATGCCATGCATTAGAGAAAAGGTTACCTGGTAATTTTAGTTATGCCCATTTATTTCTTACATGCCTGTAAGTCATCGCCGAGTTCCTTGATAGATTGGCAGTGAAGCTTTCGGGTTTCTTGCCATTGATGCTTGGCGGAGAAGAAGAAGAAAAAGTAAGTCATCAGAAAAATTTCAAATTACTTACCACTTTTGTTTGCTTACATGCAAGAAGTGGTTTTTCAGCAGCATATAAGCAAGAAAAATGATATACAATTAATTTGATTTCTTTTATGATGCACAAACAAGTATTTCTACTTTAAGTGAGGTTTATTTATTTCCGATTATTATTTTTTTGATGCTTGGATTTTTAATTTGAAACATACATTCTTGATATGATAGGGTGTCCTTATGTTACCTCATGACTGGTGGGTGTCAAATTTTTTTAAAAATAGACCATCGATTTGGAAAATATATGGACCGTGAAATTTCAAACAAGTTTATAATGTCTAATTGGTAACTATTATTGCATTTTTTATAGTGGTTTCCTCAAATTTAAACCTGACTTTTTTCCAAATGGAAGATTAATTGCACTACACTACTATCGGTAATTATCATTTTGTGTGACAAAACATAAATATCACAAAAATTTCTTAATAAGAAGGAAATTTTTAATGCACCCAAAAAATCTTACAAAGATGTAATTATCATCCAGAACCACCAAAAAATGAAGCCTTTAAAAATAACTTTTTCAGGAATTTTAAATTTGTATATCTTTAAATAATATTATTATTTCAATACTATAACAATAATAATAACAATTTGAATCATAATCTTATTATAAAAGGTTAGTCATATAATTCTTCTTTATCAATGTATTTTTAATCTATAATCAAATCTTCAGTTAAACCGTTACGATTCATATTCATGAATAATTGAGAAATTTTTAAAGTTGGGGTTGTTTACGTAACATTAATCCTTTTTTATTTAAACTCTGGACCGATTATGAAGGGATGAACCTTCGTAAGCAGAGTTACATCATTGTTTTAGATATCTTTAAAAATATAAAGATCATATCATAATTACTCACAAAATATTATAATTAAGATGTTAAAATTTTAAAAAAATAAAAATAATATTATATTTAAAAGATATGCAAACTAATTCTGTCCTTTTTAAATGCATCCAAAACAAAAATTTCTTTTCAAATGATTGCAAAGGTTGACCAACGGTAAAATAATAAAAAATTCAAAAATAGATCACAAACGAAATAATTTTCAAAAGTTTAGCAATGCTAAATTATTTTAAACTTGAACTTAGGCACTTCTAATATTGAATTTTAATGTTAGAAATTGACTTACAAAGATGTGAAATTATAACCAAAATAGTATTTGTGCATTGAAAAATGATAGAAAGAAAATGATAAAAAGTAATAAAAAGTTAAGAGAAAATCAAAATATTTGTATATAGAATAGAAAATAATGAAATTTGAAATATGTGTGTTTGTGTATAAAATAAAAATTTATAAAATATAAAAATATATATATTTATTTGCAAAATAAAAATGTTTAAATTAATAAATTAAATATTTTTTATATTTATTTGTAAGATAAAAAATAACAAAAT
Source organism: Cymodocea nodosa (assembly GCA_036874045.1). Taxonomy (NCBI): domain Eukaryota; kingdom Viridiplantae; phylum Streptophyta; class Magnoliopsida; order Alismatales; family Cymodoceaceae; genus Cymodocea; species Cymodocea nodosa. Next base: position 15,823,088 of record CM072338.1, on the reverse strand, counting down.
TTGTTATAGATAATATAAGATAGAGTCATTTATGATAATTGTTACAAAATAAAATATATTTCACACATCTTTATTATTTTATATATTTCTTATAATATCAATTCTCCTCTATTAAAGATGTAAATAATTTTTATATTAAAATTATATATTGTTAATATATTCTATGATAATTTATATTTTTTTTCCTTATTTTTTATCAATTTTAAAACTTTAAAAAATGAAAGAAATTTTTTCTTATATATCAAAAAAAATGGTAGAAAATTATTTAATACACAAATATCTAAAAAATAATAAAAAATTTCTATCATTTTCCTTTTTGATATTTTTCGTCATTTTTTTTATACATAAACATCCTAATGTCAATAAATAGAATTTCATGAGAGATGAAGAACCCAATGTAATAAATTTTACATAATAATAATAATAAATTTAGTAAGAGTGACAAGTTAAAAACTATTAAATATCAGTAATATAAAAAAATTGGACGCTTCTCGAAGAAGCCGAAAAGAAAACCAAAAGAAAGAGCGGGAATCTCATCCGAACCACAAATCGTTTGCCATGGCCGCCACCGCCGCGGACGACCTCACCGAGATCTGCAACGACGACGGCTTCGTATACAGGCGAAGGAAGCGCTCAGCCCCGCCGCCGCAGCCCCCAAATCCCTCTTACTCCACCATCACCACCGTCACCTCGGCCGAGAAAAGGAAGAGGAAGGAATTACTTCAGAACATCGTGAAGAGATACAGATCGGAGATGGAGCAATGGGACCGCTTCTCCTCCACATTGCAGGAGCTCCACCTCCTCCAAATCGTCACGTCTAACCAGATCTCAGACCGTCCTCCTCGTTCCCCCACTCCTCCCGATGCGGCGTCTGATCTGCAGAGGGGCGCAAGATTCCCCATCGACGATATCCTTCTCCAGGTACTGCTACTGTTGGATTTCTCTTTTTGGTTTTCCATAGAGATTTTTGTTTCAGGTCTGTAGTTTCTGTTTATTACCTGTGGCGCAAAGACTGCAGCTTCTTTTTTGTTGTTGCCTTGTCTTTTAGTGGTTGTAGTAGAAGTTGAAACTTGTTCAGTTAACGCCGGTCTTCGGAGAGATTTACTTTCTTAAGGCTTTTTTCTGGTGATGAAAATTTTTATGTGGATTTAAAATTAAATGTCCTTCCATCAAATTAGAGTAGAAGACTGTGCTATGTACTGTTGATTTTTTAGGGCTTTATGTATAAGCATTTGTCGCTGAGATTGGTACATGGCAAACTTTTCAGATTGAATTTATATGATGAAGTTCAATGTGTATTTCATCAGGTTACATGCAAAAGACTGGATGTTGGTTATATTATGTACAGAAATGAAAATTTTGTCATATTTATAATCGTCTGATAATTTAATCTATATGGATATTTCTACCATTTATGTATTTACAAGGGAAATAAGTGTGCCTCTAAGGTAATTTTCTAGAGGGGCATCTAGAAAAGCTGATCTATATTATGCATTATTAGCAACAGTGGGAATGTGCTGGTAGTAGTTGGGATTTGAGATCAAAGAGAGGCTTTGAGGAAGTGTTGGGAGCAGAAGCTACTAATCTGCCCCTTCACTTGACTGTAAACTTATTGTGGGGTAGTTCTTAAGCACTTGTAACGAGCTGAGAATGGCTTTTAACTTTCAATTGCTAGCTCTAGGACACGAAAGAGGCTTGCTTTGGAAGATTCATGATCGGACAGCATATAGAGTGACTTGCTACAGAGACACAAGTAATCACGCCTTTGCAGAGATTAGGAAGTAAATTGATTGGAAAGATGAGGGAAGTAAATTTTTTTTGAAAATTTTTTGCATTAATGAATGGTCTGCTTGAATATGTACACTCAAAACTAACTGCAGATGTTGCAGTTGTATAAAATGAAAGAATGTGATGAGTTTTAAGTCTAAATAGTGATACTTGTAATATCAAAAAAATTTATGCTTAAGATAAATATTAACTTTGCTCAATCTTCCTGCTTTGGAGTGTTTTCTTATACAGGTGGATATGGGATCTCATTCTGAGAAATTCTGCTATTTGAGTAACTGAATCTTGAAATACTGAAACATTGAATTCCAGTCCAATGGATTGGATCAAAACTGTTAAATTCTGTATATCAAATTCAAAACATTCTTCTCAGTTTATTGGTCAGACTTTTCACTCATTGCCAGTATTCTAACAGCATCATAGTTGAAGTTCAATCTGTAGTGGTTGAAAATTTCTTCTTGTATTCAGCATGAGGAATGAGTTCATGATTTTGGTCATTTTGATTTCTCATTTGGTAAAGCAGTTCTGCTGCATTCTATCTAAATTTGAGGTGATAATATTGCAGGTAGAGGCACAGGAAGCAATACTCGATAAGTTGTTGGGCATCTGTGGCATGGTTGATCGGATTTGTGATGATCGCGAAGAGGTGGTGATGCAGTCCTTGCTTGACCTACCTGTGTGGGCAGCAAACCCCCGCACTCTCGTGGCCTCACTTGCAGGAGATTGAGGGCTGATTAGGAGTCGCGCGAGAGCACACCATTGGCTCACAATTGAGACCCCATTTTAAACCACGAGCATTCTGTGTAAATTATGAATGGGTAGACAAACCCTTATGTAGCTTTGATATGTATGAAAGTGACTAATCACTATTATATATTTACAATGTTAATGGCCTTTGTGTAGATTGTGAGTTGTGATCTTCCATTGATTTTGAGTTGCTATTAGAAAAAGATGTGGGTTTTCCCATGGTAGGGTATATATTTGAAGTTGCATGATAAATTGAGTAATGTTTGCGCGGAAGCAACGATGGGAACTGAACGGCAATTGGAGCTCACAAGCAAGAAGAGAAAATAGGTGGTTGACTCGTTGAGGTTGAAAGAGAGACAAAATGTGAGATGACACTTTTGGATTTACATATAATGCTTCTGATTAGATGCTTATTAGATAAATAAATCTTGAAGGGTCAACCAGAGACATTTTCTCTTTGTCCAGTATCTCCATCATTTTTTATCACTGCATACTTTGTGGTATGCTGCACAAGCTACTTGTGCACGCGTACAGCACAGAAGAGGATTCGTAGAACAAACCACATGTACCATTTGATCGGCAATTATAAAATTATACGTAGAATCAAATTTATTATTTAAGTTAATGTTTAATTAATTAAGTAATATCTTAAAAAACTTAATTTCTCTTGATCAAATTTTAAAACTTGTAATTTAAAATACCTACAAAAACAAAACTTGTAATTTAAAATTCAAATATTATAATTTAATTATATTAAATTACATGTACAATTACGTTCGATCAAACATGACCATGGTGTTATCATGATGAAAGTTCCCAAACGTTGAAAATGGTAAACGAAATTTAAATTTGACCATCATTCGTGATATAAATGGCAAAAAAATGATAATGTCATTTGTATATTTTTTAAGGCATTTGTGTTGGGTCAATTTTAAGGTGATTTTTGTATAGTCTGGACGGTTAAGTTCCTTGATTATCAGAGAGGAATACTTGTTACACATATTATATGGTTTTCCGAAGATAAGACCATTATAATATTATATGGCCAGACCTCATTATTATACATATTATTTTTTCAAAGATAAACCCTAGAGAAGTGCAAAAATAGTCTCACTGGTATTTTCATTTGGGTTAGTGATTCAACACATTGTCTAATCAAAGTCAACCCAAGGACATCAAAATGGTTGAAGTTTACAACTCACCTTTTGCACTAGAGTGTATAATATGTTATCAAGTAAGAACAGCTCAACCTTCTTGCATCAGACTCCCACCTATCAATGGTGACAATATTGAGCTTAAATACAGATACTCCGCTTTCTTCTCAGCAAGTATTGTGGAACCTTTGAATACAAAGCCATGGGTTACTAAACGACACTACTCTCTAAGGGAGAGAATGACCATCAAACCATTTCCTTTCCCTGAGCCACAGCAAGTACAACCAACCAGCCAAATCATCAACGTTAGCAACCTTGCTCTTATCTTTAAGACGTAGTTAGAACCAAGACTATTGTTGCCACCAGAGTATTGTTCACAGGCAACAAACAATATCACTGCACACCAATTATAAAAGATTATAAAATTTGAGGAGAATGGGAAAATTGTTAAGAGTATATAGGCTGGAACTAATTTCAGTATGGCTTGATTCCAAATCTTTAGTCTATTTTTGAACTACCGTTTTAAAACACTTTTCCATGGAAAAAGGTAAACCAACCTCAAAATGAACAAATCTGATATTGTACAGTCACAACACAATTACAATCATGATACAATCAATTGATATTCAATTCAAAGATCATGCCATTGCATTGTGACATCACAATTACATCATGGTTGTGCCATGATTTTGTATGGCTATGTTATGTCGGACAAATCAATTTTGCAGTCAATTTCAAGATCCCTCTACTTGGAACCCTTTTCAATGGTTAGATTGTTTGAAGTCAAACATTAACTCAGAATAAGTGATTACAAGCACATGTGTTTATCTATCTACCGGAAGAGATAGTCAGTAATTTAACCATTTATTTTACAACTTATTTAATAAGTTATTTTCATTGCTTACCAGTGAGTTAACTTTTGAGGATAAGCACAACCATCGGCTTCGCCTGGGACCTCACCTGCGCCGCTTTCCCACTTCTCTCAAGGAAGGAATTCGTCGGCATGCATGATGCACAAATTATTTTTTTACTTTTGCTGCTGTATAATGCAATTGCTTCAGAAAAAACGTGAAATGTCTCTGTTTTCTAATTTGTCTCGGACAGTGAAAATTGGAAGGGAAAAGCGAGAGACGGGTTTAAGTAACGGGAAAGTGAAAATTGAAAAAATATAAATTCAACTGTATTGAGATTGAGAATAGCTTGTGCAGCGGTCTATCAGAAAAAAAAAAAAAAAAATCAGCATGATGGAAGAAAAAAAAAGCTTGGTTGGTCTTCTATGGTGACAGACTAGAGAGGAAAAGTCAAACACATTAGATAAGATTGATGAATCTCATGGTGTAATTAATACTGGTGAAAAATTGTGAATGGAAGGTTTGCTGTATTTTTTGTTGTAATCTAAAAATGATATATCGAATTCATTTTTCGATATATTAATTTATCTCTCAGGTGAATCGGGTAGACAAGTTTTGTCTTGCCGCTTCTTATGATTACATCGTCATTTCTCCTATAAATCATAATCTAATATCACAAAATAACATATCTAAATTAAATTCAATGTGCCATTTCTTGAACTTGTTGTATCCATCCCATGGATAAGCATAGATGCATGGAAAAATTCGTAAGGAATGAACGATTCTACATAGATGAGTTAGTAAAAAAACCTCTTTTTCCCTACTTCTCGATGTGGGCTTTGACATTTCCCAACCAGCGAATGTGCTCGCACACATCCTTGTTCGCAACGTAGTCGTGCAAGAAAGCGGCGAGGTCGTCGTCTATCCCACGCTCCCTCAGGTACGCCATCAAAGCTTCCTGGAGTTCCGCGTCCAGCTCCCTGCACGCAGAAAAAGGAGGACCAGAAACCAAGGCAATCGGTAATCCACCACGGAACCGTCTATTGACTCACTTGAAGTCGGGCCCCATGAAAGGGCGCAAGGGCGGAACGCTGGGCCGGCGGACGAAGACCTTGTGTATGATCAACGAGTCAGGCCAGGCGGAGCACACGAACTGGAGCATGCGTTCGTCCACGTCCTTGGTCACGTCCACGATGAAGCTGAGGTGGAGCTTGACGTCTCCGCCCGGGTCATCGGCCTTCGCGTCGGGCGAGCTCGACACGAACCCGTCGAACAAGGTGAGATCGATCTTGATGTCCTCCCGATCCGCGTGTCGCTTCGTCAGTTGGACGTACTGCTTCCCAGGGCGGAAGTCCACCGTGAAGGAGCCGAATTCCTTCGCGGGCTGGAAGGATCGAAGCGAACGAACATCAGGGACGAGATCGATCGATAAAAGGAGGGAGGGCCAGAGATGGAAATAAGAGAGAAACATGGGGTGGGTTTTACTTCTCTGGGGTGTCGGAGATCGAGCTCGTAGTCGATCTCCGTCCGGAGGATGCGCAGGAGGTTCTCACGGAAGGCGGACTTCCGCATCTCGGCGACGTGGGACATGTACCGCAGCGCCCGTCGTGAGTTGCAGAGGAGACGGAGAGCCATGAACGGACGGAGAAGGGGAAGCTGATTTAGGCGTTTAGGGTTTTAACTTCCACTAGCCGAGGGGTTTGGAGTTTCCCTGAAATTGAATTTGGGACGGCTCAGATTTCAGCAGTGTTTCAAATTCATTTTTTTTAAAAAAAAAAAATATTGCAGTATCTTTTTATTTTTCTTATGAAATTATTTTTTTTAACTTAAATTTTTTCGTGAATTTTGAATATTGATTTTCTTACAGGTTTTGAATTTACGATAAAAATAGTAAATTTATTTCGTATTGGTTCGAAGATTAAGAAAAAAATCTCATTCTTTAAAACATATATATAGACTTTAATTTTTTTTGTAGACAAAACCTCATACACTAAATCTACACTTTTTACCCATTATTTTTAATTTATTTTCACAAATGGGTAAAAGTAATACAGCGATAAGACATTATTATTGGATGAATAAAATATCCTATAAAAAGATATGAATGGGAAGCATTCGTGTTTGAATAAAGCTAAAGGAAGTGTTTACCCGTTGACGTATGAAACGTAGTAAAATAAAGCTTTGGGCACAACCTGTATTGCTTTTGGTTCTGTACGTATTAATTGATTAGCGTTGGAAGAGAATGTCGATCGCATTCTTGGTTTCAAACAAGTATACTCTTCATGGATGCATATGAAAAAACTATAACGGCAAGACAAAGAATAGAGCTTAGTGGTTTACATCCTCTACATACACGTACACAGTCAACTCTATCAAAAAAAAACCACTTACAAAAAATAAAATCTATATCACCGTGTTCATAATACAAAACAATGGCTTTCCAGTGAAAAAATAGCAATATAGACATCAAAGAGCCTAGCTCTGCTTCTTTCCACCTGCAAGGATACGAGAAATCTGCAAGCCTCTGCTGAATGCTTGGTTGAAGAGCAACCTGGTTTGGAACTCCGAGACAAAAGGAAACCATGCCAAAACGGCCAACGGTGCAAATATTACCAGCCCCATCAGATACTCGTATCCCCTTGCCAATGCTTTCACTGAGGCCCACAGACCAAACGCCTTAACCGCTGGTCTGCATGACTGTCCTATCTGTTTGTAAGAAGAGAGCATGCGTTATTTTAGGACCCAATACGTGAAGATTTTTTATAATACTAATAATTTTTGATTTGAATTCAACCCCAAGTCTCTTTTTCCTTCAAGGGGGTTAATTATATTATTCTAGTGTGAAAGCAGGGATCAAGCATGAATTTTTCTCCAATAATTCTTTTAATGAATTAATACCTGCAATAGTGCCCATCCTGTAGGCACGAAAGCCAGAATGCTTGCAAAGATGTCTCCAACGGTCAGATTAAGGACTGTGAAAAGAATTGCAAGAGTTCCTACGAATCCAATAAAGAGGACGAGCTTGATTAACCGAAACATCAGCTGGAAGTCTGCACTAAACTTCTTACGGCCCATTGACACCACCTGAAAAGGAAAATATTCAGATAAGAAACGTAATGATGGAAATCAAATAATTTATTACCGACTAACCTTTAAGATGATCATTACAGCAAGAATCACCAACCATGAAAAGCCGTAAACCTGAGAATGCATGAATCACATAGGTGTCACCTTCAAATTAAGTGTAATTTACATCATCACAAGCCAATGAATTATGAAAACTAATGATGATTCACAGAAGAATGGTGATCACTGTCAAGACTTACAACAATACTTTTGCTTCCATTGGAGACATGTAATTGATAAACTATGCCATATTGATAGATGAAGAAGCGTAAAGAGAGAATGATCTCCCAGAATCTCCCCAAGAATCCTGTAAACTGCAGGTGTTCCTGTTCTTCATCCCACCAAGACTCCCAGCTTTTGCTTGCTGGTACTCCAATACCACCTCTGCTGCTTATCCATTTGGTCCAATCATCCCAATCGTCCACTATCTTCTGCCACTCAAAGCCTGAGGGATTGAAAAGAAAAGGTGCAAATAGCCAAGAAATCACCAGGAACCACATCGACGATGATAGAAGGACATAAGACTTGAAGTCTGTTGCCACAGATCCATAAATCTGATAAACTATCAGTAACACCATCAGTTCCAAAGCTTTAACAAAATGACTTCTTGAGTACATTCGATAGTTTTCAGCAAATTTTTCGTGTCTAACAACAAAACCTCGTCCAGTGGCTCGATATTTTGCCCCACCATGCAAGATTGTGCGACCAAAATAGTGTAACTTTGTACCCAGAGAAAATGTAAAGAAAACAGCACAAAGTTGAAGCTGCATGATGACCATGTCACCCAGAGCAGTTCTGAATCCTCGCTCTAGTCCAATCTCCATGACCATTGGTAAGGCCATCAATAAACCTACTTGAACGAGCGATTGAGATGCCATGGCCGCTTCAAGAGGATTATTCCCTCTTGAGCGTGCCTGTTTCATAATTGAATGCTCCAATCCACTCAAAGATAAATAGAGTCTCCCATACAAGAAAACATACACTACAATGACAACTAACTGCACAATGGTGGATGCAGATTAGAAAAGGAACAATAGAGATAATGGCATGAAAATTAGCATACATAAAATTTATTAAAAAAAGCAAGTAATTGGAAAGAATTTTATGTAGGACAAACCATATGGTAATATTTTTATGCAAAGATGATCCTAATTCCCCCCACCCACTAGTTGCTTTTGGTACATTCACCTCCACAAAAGAACAAGAGAACTAGAAGAATGAAATGAGGATCCAAACATCATATTGTGTAGAGATAAGCTTGGCTGAACCAAATATAATCAGCGTAGAAGTGTGGCCAAATTATTTACGTGAGGTGATTTTTTTAGGAAATATATGAATAATAAATACTAAGAAATGAGTATCAGGGAAAACTTCCATGATCATTGTTAAAAAAGGCATTAAACAGGGAAATCGTCATTCATATCAGCATAAAAACTTGATATAGAACTTAAAATGTAGTACTCAAGTCTTTAATAGATGTAGATGGGGAAAATATTATTTTGAATAATAAGAACTGAAACATAACTTTAAATGCTCATTGTAGTTTGATGGAGTTTGTAAGTTGAAATACTTCAGCAACTAAACCAAGAAATTCATTTCAATGATTATTGTCATTCTAGGACACAATGCCATCCATATTATGGTCCTCAAAAAATGAAATTAAAAAACGGATATAGCACATGGTGAAATTCAAAATAGGTCCCATCATTGGTCTTTGCATGTGCATGTCTTATCCTTTCATCAACAGCAATGGCTAACAAGATGTTAATAATGATTGAGTTTGATTCTTGAGAAAACTTAGATGAAAATATATCAAACAAAAGAGATTACCATTGAACTGACATAAAATCCAACTGTTGTAAAATAGCATGACAACATGCGAAACATGTCAAACCGATGCCCCAGGCGGTATATATCTCTGCTAAGGACCTGCTCTCCATTTCCACATGCAACTTTAGCTTCAAATAAAGAAATTTGGTTCATACCCACATCACGACCTTTACCAACTTGAATATACTCATGGTGAGTAACATTTCCTCGTCTTAGTGTTGAGTTAAAGCCTAACAAAACACTAATAATTCTGAGCTATTTACACAAGAAATAGTTGGAAGTCACCCAAAATAAATTCCCAGTGAATTACCTGCAAAGATATCTTCACTAAGGTTTATTCCACGTGAAGCCTTGCTAATGCCACCTCTAGTGATGTGAAAGATTCTATCAAAAACATCTGGGTGACCATAATGAAAACGAACCCTGTTCAAAACATAAATACACTAATTTATCAAGTTATACTTGGACCTGTCTAGTAATCATTGATACAAATTCAGAGATTCAGCACGATGCAGACTCAGGGATTTGATAATTATCTAAAACTTTAGGATATGACTCAGCACATATACAATATAAATAAATAATATATTTAAATATAAATATTTACTAATTCAAAATAATACATTCAAATGACATAAAAATAGGCAAATAAGTCATAGGTGACATGATACCATGGTAGTAAAAATGCATCTCAAATATCAAAAAAGTTATCCCATATTATTTCAGTAAGTGGTTGCTCAAAAAAAAATTATTATTTCAGTAAGTGCAAACAAAAATCCCAACAAATCCGGTAATGAATTCATGTTGTATCCAAAGAAAATTTAAATTAATTTTTTGGTTAGAAATACACCAATCAAGATGAAGGCTAGAGGTCAAGTGAAACGATTGAGTCTATTGAATCAAAATGAAGGCTAGGTGATGTGCTGCCAAAATTTTCTTAAAATGATGCTACCTTGACTTCTATTGAGTCTTTGACCCTAACAACTACCTTTGATAGTCACCCCCCCTTCAATAGCACATTCCAATGTGGTCGAGGGAAGTCTAGAGGGTGTAGTCAAACATAGGCTCTATACATCTACTATAATAAGAAGAACCACCCTTCTGATCATTGTTGGGATAAGTTTGGATGTTCATCCACTCCTTCAACTACTACTCATTCTGCTACCATACAACTTAGGAGCACCAACCTACCACACCATCTATTGATCCTAATCTGGTTCAGATTACTCAGACAAATTTTGATGAATTGATGATATATCAAGCTTAATAATAAGGAGAAGCTTTTGCAGCTCATGTCTTAGGTATATCTACACTTCATGCATCCACTACCTTTGATTCTTCTAGGATTATTGATTTGGATGTTTTTAACTATGTTACTAGTAATGAGTATATTTTCTTACATTACCAACCTTTCTAGCATAAAATTGGTTACCATTGTTGATAGACACAACTATCCTATCTTGGCAAAAGCATTGCGCTTGTTACTTCTGATATTACCTTAGAAAAAATCTTATATGTTCTTGACTTTTCAAAATACATTTTCTCCATTAATGCTATCATTAAACAATTATACTGTTTTGTCTTTTTTTTTTCCTTATCATTACATCTTTCAGAATCTACAGAAGGAGAGGAGAATTGGTGTCAACCATGATTGTGGTCAAAGAGTTTACATTTTGACCAAAGATGATATATCTTGCGATCTTACCTCTATGGTTACTTTTGATGACCTCTTACTTCATGTAGGACCCTTCGACACAATTTGTAATAAGTTGAGCTTATGTGACATTTTTGCTCTAGCTAGAGGGAGAGTGTAAGAACTTAGTTGGATCTAATTGTTGTATCCAAATATATGGATCTTAAGATCCATTTATTGTAGTTGTATATAAATGGTTTCAAACTAATGAATGTATCATCATTTCCCTAATTATTGGTTAATCCCTAGTGTTTGGTTTTGATCTAGCAATTTCTTCCATGCCCTCCTTTAGATGGTATGCTTGGAAGAAGCTGTCACACCAACACCTCAAGCTCAACATAGATTGAGCCATTAATTTGGAAAGCTATGCAATGAGAGGGGGAGTTGTCCAAGACAATTTTGGATCTATCATCTTTGTCTTTTACAAGTTCCAAGGCAGAGTCAACGTCACAAAGGAAAAGACATGTGTCCTTTTAAATGGTTTGCTACATTATCAAAACATGGGTGTCCCAATGAACCTATTGGAGATAGAGATTGACTCCTAGGCCCTACTTTGTAGTCTCAAAGGAACCAAAAACCTCAAGGACCAAACAGGATGGATTGAACTCCATCTAAAGGTGGAACTAGTTCACTTCCTACGTCATGTGCCTTAGGAGGCAAACCACATAGTAAATGCTCTAGACAAGGCAGGTCTCAATGGATTTAGAGTTATCTACAAAAAGGCAGATAGAATTTTGGTTGAAGCCAAAAGACAAGCCCGAATGGATGAGTTGAGTATCCCCAATTGCTAGAGGTGATAGCCTTTTTGTTGCAAAGTTTTTTTTTTGGGTCCATTTTTGTTTTTCTTTTAGGCTATAAGGTATACCATACCTATAACAGTTATCTTTGTTTTTTTGAGGGCCCCCACTTAAGGATTATTATAAAAAAAAATGTCACGTGGTATGAAGAATTCCTAGTTGTGTCATATTTGACATATGTCAAATGCAGATGCAATGTATGCTTGTAAGAATCTGTTGTTTCTAGGGACCCATATATTATAAACTGGTAGGGATACTTAGGTGCTTCTGATAAACAAAACTTGATAGGTTATCTACTTATATCTAGTACAAAGCAAGATATAACACACACTTTATGTTGGTGATGGTACTAAAATCCTAAGATTTTTTACAGCCATGTTAGAATCAGTAATGGCAGGATTCATGGGTAAAACCCTACTAGATTCAAGCTTAATATTTACAAAAGAATTTGATGACAATTGATAATGTACTCTCCTTTTCTTAGCATTTCAATTAGTAAGATATTCACAAGAAGTTAAAACTTAAATAATCAAATAAATTTACAATGAAAATTGTTTCATAGAATCCTTTGTGCATGTTATGCTTTATTTTATAACAAAATACACTACAGGATATACTTTTCTAAAAACAGTTAATATTTAAATACACTCACTTCAAAGGGCGTGCAAGAACTCGCTGACCAATGGTAACAAAACTTGTTTCTTGGTTTGACATAAACCATGCTAAAGATGAGACACTGCAAGGCATGAACAGTTTCATAGTGAAGTTTATCACAAAAATAAATAAAAATTACTAGCAACACTACTGGGATAATATAACGCAAAACAATAAAGTGCCCCAATTATGGTGGTTATGTACCTTCCCGTAAATATGTGCTCACGGACACCCAATATGGTGGGTGGACGGACACCATGATCTTCATTGAATTCTTCCAAAAGATTGCGCATTTTGAAGGCCTCCTCCAAATAATTGTCCTGCAATGATTTTTTTGCAAGATTTTGGTTTGCATTTAGATAGCTTTTTAAGGTTGCAACAAGTCATGCAATAAGTTTGGAGACAAATACCTGATTCATGTCAATAGTCTGAAGAGCTTCTCCACGTGTGAAAATTATGGCATGATTCTGATTTTCAGGTTTTCCTTCACCAACCTTTGCTGTGCCTGGAAGCTTTATACGGTATATTTCCTTTGTAATAGAAAATTTAATTAGCATGTCAGTTTTGTAAAGCTTGGTGGAGATCATGAACAAAAGTTACCTGGTCATGATTTTCAACAGCTTTTACAAGTACAGAATAATAAACTTTCTGTACACTGCCACCTTCTCTCTCTTCAACTTCATCAATGTATGCAACACGGAGAGAAGGATAACTGAAGAGAACAACATGAATCATTTTCTAAGAAAAAAGTGATAATTATAAGTTAAAATTTCTATTCTTGTTCTTTTTCAAATTCTATAAAGTTACCAATGGTTGACACAACAAAAGCTACTAACCAACCTTGTGAACTGCTACTTCTATTTATTACATAAATGAAGTGTTAATTCCAGGTTAGAAAATGGCAAACGTTTCCCAATGGCTAACGCTATTACATTATAATCACTATAGTTGCAAACACCTTCTATGGGAAGCACGACAGTTTCAGGTGAGAATAAAAATGTCTATTTCAAATTACATGATTAGCAAGAGAAAAAGTACTTGTTGGCTCACAGTGAAATAATGGTTTTTTAGGGAGAGAAAGCATGCACCTTTGTTCTCAACTAGCGGAGCTACTTTGCTAGTGAGATAATACACTGACCCACTAAATATCAAAAAAATTAATGCATTTTAAAGTTATCATATGTCTAAGATGTTTCTAATACATCTTAAAAAGTAGATTTGTGAAAAATTCCTTGCTTCTGATTGGAGTTAATGGGTTAATAATGAACTTAAAAAGAGACATGTAAATATTGACATACTTGACCATAAGATTTAAGATATCAGTTGCTCGACGATCGCCTGACCGTTTTTGTTTTCCATAGTTTTGACAGGTTGCGACATATGTGAATTTCATGTCAGCAACAGCTTCAAGTTGAGCGGAAAGTGATCTCTGGCTTTTTTTCTCTTCTTCTGTTGGTTCAGCTACGGCTTTATAGCCTTCTAAGATCTCTGTGAAATATGAAAGGGAAATTGTAATTCATTTCAAAATATTTTTACATGTTTTATCATAAGCTAAAAGAAAGCAATCTATTCCTTTACCACTTTCTGAAGCCATATCAAGAAAAGCCTGAAGCTTCAATGCTCTTCGGTAGTACATCATTCCTCTCACTATGGAAAAAGTTAAGTTATGCACCACAATGACAAATATTATTCGGCAAATTAACACTTTATAAGGAACAGATAATTACCTGTTCTGCAAAGAGTTTGTCCCCTTAGAGAGGCCCAATGACGAAGGTGCAGAACATTCTCCTCACTACCCCAAACTTCACCAGCCTTTTTGCAATTAAGCCGCTCCATGAAATTGTTCCATTCATCTAAGACAAATGCATTTTATCGATCATCAGGCATAATATCACAGATACAACCATGGCTTTTTAGTTACTCTATTGAGCAAGTGAATCAAATAGGCATAAAATACAGAAGTAAATTCAAAACCTGGAAAAATCTTTTGCAAGTAAAAGATGATCGAAACACCATCTTCATTTTCCAGCTCAAGGTCAGCTTTGGAATAAACGGTTTCTTCACTATAGTACGGTGTCATAACACTGTAAATTTCATAACTACTTATCAGTTACCACATAATACCCCACATTCATACAATTTATTTTATAAAAAACTTTATGAAAATAAAGAAAGTTAAAAGGAACCATAACATCTTCAAAAACATGGCAAAAAATAATACATATCAAAATAGATTTTGGAAAATTCCAATGATTTAATAAGAGCTACTTCAAATTCTTAAAGGAAACTTTAATTTTTCTGAATTTTTTCTTTTGAAAAGTAAAGGAACCTGTAAATTAAAATTGAAAAAGTGAGGACAATATATCAAAATTATATTACCCTTATTTCTAAAAAACGGAAAAAAGATACCAAAATAAGCCAATTGTAGATAAAAAAAAAAAGTCTCAAAGGCAATGAAAGCCTACAAAAGAGTAAACGGACCTTTGAATCCAACAAGGAAACCAGCAATGTTGCCTCCATAAAGAGTAAATAATATAATAACCTACAGTTACCTTCAATACTCTTCTTCAAAAACTGATAAACAAATATTTCCCATCTTCTTATTGCAGAGCCTATGAACCCATGGCCTTAACTTATTGAAAATAACATGGACTTACCACTTAAAAAAATATGGATTTACAAGAAGCAATGCAAATCTTCAATTGAACTTAGAAATATAATTATCTAGTGATGAATGATCATGTTGTTTATGTCCTTACAACAGTAAGGAGCAACATTACCACAACTGGAGTGGACAAGTTGATCCATGACAGGAAGGTTGCCTGGTCCATCATCCAATGGTTGAAATTTCTCACAAGTGAAACAAACATCAAGGCAACCAATGATCTGGTCAGTTATTATTACAATTGACTTGGTGAGAAATTTTTTTAAATTGTTTTTTATTTGGTTGGACTGATGAATTGGATTGGAGATCTGGGCCACATTGGCAATAAAAATAGTTTGATGCCAGGTCCAATGCTGGTAACCTTCATAAGGAGTGATGACAGGCAAATATAATCTATCTATTTCCTTGGATTATAAATCATTAATATGTATTGAAAAAACATTATGAAGGTGTGATTACATATAATTGAACCCTTCCCAAATCTCCACATTGGTGAGAGCCTCATGCATTAGGTATGCCCTTTTTATGTATTGAACAAACAGGGTTAGCAAACCTGAATGACAACATCTTACGAACTCGTGGTGCTCGAGGCATGTCCATGAATAAAGAATTTGTAAAAAAAGCTATTCTTCGCTGAGCTTCAAGGTTTGCTGGCACATCCATAGTGGATTCCTTTACCGTTAACAGGAGATATAGTCGTTTGATCTGTTATTGAATAAGCATCATATAAATAATATTCTAAAATAGGAAAAATGAAAAATATTCTAGTATAACAAGAACCTGCTCTTCCCATTGTGCTGTCAACACAGGAGGAAATATCACAGCAGGTTTGGAACCTGTACCAGCAAAGAGTTGCCTACGGGGAACAGCATCCTTGTTTCCATGTCCAAGCTCAACCAATTCACTGACAATTAGTGAACAAAATGACACCGAAGTCTAAGTTTAAGATGAAAATTAATATAGAATGAAAAAACTTAAGTTTCACCAACCGTTTCTCATTCACCATCATATCACGTGTAACCACTTCTAGCATGTCTTGCAACAATAATACAAGAGTATCATGCTTTGATGAATCACCATCTTTCTGTGGAGGCAGAGAGCAAACTTATTAAAATTAACTTTTTTAAAATGTAAAAAATGGCATCTTTCTATGCTTTGGATCAAATAAAAAACAAACAAAAGAAAAGAGAAATTTCTCACCAAAATTCCCACAAGCTCCACAAATTTCTTGCAAAGTATTGGCAGAGGGCTCATTGTGAAATTGGCAAGAAATGTATTCTTTGCAATATTATCTTCCACTTCTTTGATGATAATGCTTATAACCCTATAAATTGAAATTCATCTCCAATCAAAATTTACAACAAATACGGGCAAGTAGCAAAAGTATTTTGGCAAACATCAAATCTGCAGCATATCAAATCTCTAGTAATATTTCTAAAAAAGGTAGGAAAAGAATATATTATCCTGAGTTAATTAAACGCAACACTGGAATTAATTGTTTTCTCTATTAGTGCTACATATGTGAAAAGATCTTTATTACAATGTACATCATAAAATTTTTACATGCATAATCAATTTAGAGATATATGAATGATTTTCTATTTGACTAATTGAACAGGGATAAGATCATCATGAAATAATTCTAAAAATATAATATTGTCATTCACCTTTATAATGTAAATTATATTTTTTACTTTCATAATTTTAATACACTATATTTTTATTTAATTTATAATTTATTAAATTTATATATTATAACCCACCCTTTTAAATTTTCTAACTCTTCCACTACTCAAAAGAGACCATGGGGAAACCACATGTCATGATCTAGTTTGATATGGAACCTGCAGAGGGCTAAAGCACCAACCCTATCAAGGAGGGGAATCCTTAGAAAAAGACACTTGGATAAGCAAGAAGGGGGAGAAAAGGGTGTGACCCCCAAGGGGTAGTGCATAAGGTGTTTGTTGGCATGCCTTGGTCAAGGGAGGTAGCCCAACATTGTGATTTACTTGATTAATGCCTTATCAGTCAAGCACACAATCTGAGAAACAAAGAGCTTAGAGCAAGGCTCATTAAGAGAAAGGGAGGCTCTTGATCAATGTGGAGAATTAACAAAGGGGATTTCTTAGTTGAATTCCCCCACTCCATGTGGAGGGAGATTGGAGGAGGGTGCTTCAATGAAGGGGCTTTCTTGGTGGGAGTGGCATAGGAGGTCAATGTTTCAAGTCATTGGCCTTTCGTTGGATTTGTGGTCAATTGAAGCTATTAGGTCCAATTGTGGTACATTCAAGAGACTAACAATGGTGGTATGACAAACAAAGATATTCTAGTTCTTATAGGCCATAAACATCGAGGTGGAAGTGGAGGATGGTTTGGAGATCCCAAGTCAAATAAAAGTTTGGCACAATGGGGAAGCATTTTGGGTGGAGATTTTCATTGTGGATCTAGAAGTGGGGAAAACCCATCAAACTTGTATGCAAAAGCTCTTCCTGTCATTTTGCTTTAGAGGTCCATGGCAGTGGTAGTGATCAGAGGTTTGTTTGAGAAGAAGATCTTTGCCAAAAATGTAGAGGTTATGGAACCTCAAGCTCTTTCCTTTTCATCGTAAACTCCTACATTAGATTCCTCATCTCCAAATTTAAATGTAGAAAGCATTGTTTTCAATCCGTTCCAACATCAAGATTTTGACTCAACACATCAGCACACTCCAAACTCAACCTTGAAAGAGCACACCAATTTCAACTCCAACTTGATCAAAAAATGCATGGATCCTTGCTCTTCCAAAGAAAGACTTTCAGCAGACACTTTTGAACACTAGTGTCTTCTATGTGAGAGATCCAATAGGCTCAAGAGGTCTCTTCTCCTGAGATACTTGAGCCCCATGCCCACATAGCTTCACATGCAACCAATAATAGTGGAGGGTGACTGAACTCCTAGTAAAATCAACTCTTCCAAATTAACCGAAGGTTGAACATAATCTACTGCTTCTTTCTCTAAGATTTTGTGAAGCTATCCTAGGCAGAAAACTGTTATATTTGATTTGAGTATGTTTGCTATGGCTCTCTATATTGGGTTGTAATTGCAACTGAGTCCTTATACAATCGGTCAAGTAATTGGGTATCTAGGTGGCCCAATTAGTTGGAGTATAAGAGTCAAACACTTTAGGGTTTGTATTATCTTTTAAACTACCAAATACTATTTACTGAAGAGTAGGCTGCCTCACAAACACAACCCTAGTATCCTTGTTTGCCATATTCGTAACCATAGATCCAAGCAAAGTTCGTTTCTACCAGCAGAGATCAGCTTGAGGGCCTAGGGATTGCTACAATCTAGTATCAGAGTTGCACAGACTAGGGAGAATGTCAATCAAACATGTTGCAAAGGGGAAGAAAGTGATGAAGGTGAAATAGCAATTGCTAAATCTAGTCAAAAAGATGGAAGTGTGAATGAGTGCCTTTGAAGACAAGCTAGATTCACTCAACACAATGGTGGCTTCCATGAACGGTGGCCTACAAGGAATGTCGGAAGGGGAAAGTTCAAGGTTAAAGAAGAGTCAAAGTGGAAATCACAACCGTCAAGTAAAACATCTCAAACTTGAGTTTCCTCTCTTCGATGGAACTGAAACCCTAGAGGAGTTGGCCAATACTTTTGAGCAATTGTTGACCTATCATGGAGTAGAGGAGGATTGGGTTCCAGTGGCAGTCATTAACCTATGGGGTATAGCAAAAAATTGGTTTGAATCGTTTAAAGGAAATCAAGAACAAATGGATTGGGGGAAGAATTAATTCCTTGCTTTAGAGAAAGAGATTTCCAAGAGGAACTTTAAAGTTGAAGCAAAAGTGGACAGTCCAGGAGTACCTAAACAAGTTTATTACACTATCGACAAAGGTACCTGGCCTGTTAGATTTTAACCTAAGGTCCTATTTTATTGGAGGATTGAAGCAAGACATTAGAGTAGATGTGAAGGGGGTGCAACTAGTCAATCTATCAATGACAATATCTTTGGCAAAACTTCATGAGTCACAATGGGAAGCTAAGAGCAAAAAGGGAAATTCCTGGAGTGGACATGTAGTGGTTAGCATGAGACAAACAGTATGACCAAGAAGAAGTAACAACTGGGAAAAAGGTGGGACAAGGGTTGTAACAAGCAATCTGGCTAAAATATTGCCATATTCTCATCTAACACTAGAAGAAGAACAAAGAAAACAGGATTTAAGGCTCTATTTTAAATGTAATGAAAAGTTTCATAGAGGCCAAGTCTGCAAAAACAAGAAACTATTCTTGATGTAGGTCAAGCAATTAGATGAGGAAGGATTAGAAGAACTACAAGAGGAGGAAGAGGATAGTGAAAAAATACTCCCTATAGGCATTGAACTAGGGAAGGTAATCCTAACACAATAAAGCTGATGGAGAATGTTCAAGCAAGTAGATGGTAGTCCAAGTGAATCCGGTAATACACATAACATTGTCAGCCAAAGCTCTATTAAAAAACTAAACCTCAAGGTCAACCTGACGAGAGGATTAAAGATGATGTTAGCTTCAAGAGACTTTGTCAGTTGTGCTTAGATGTCTCATTGGAAGTAGAGGGAGTAACTATTAAGATGGACTTATATGTGAGTGTTTAGTAACAATAAGATAAATCAAATTTTCAATTAGGCTTCTTTATTATCTAGGATTTTCCAACACCTCAAGTGAACTATCTCAAAAAGAAGGGTTCAACCACATAAGTGTACTCTCAGGTTCACAACCCAAAAGCTCAATCTCTCCTATGATAAGTTAAGAGCATATTTCCTTTGAGATAAAGCTATTTTTTCTTTTAAGTATGCAAACACTATACCTAAAAAATACTTAAGCATTCCTATATCTTTAGTAGCAAAGAACTTTCCAAGATAACCCTTTGCATGGATAACTACATCTACATTACAACTGATTAATAAGATATCGTTAACATAGATTGCAAGTATCATGCAACCTCTAGTTGTTTTCCTATAAAATACAAAATGAGACACTATCAAAATCCTCCATCAATCATAATAGTCTTGAATTTTTCAAATCATGCATGTGGACTCTATTTAATACCATAAATTTCCTTCTCAACTCTACACATTTAGTCCTCCCCCAAAGCAATGCACTTTAGAGGTTGTTCCATAAAAACCTCTTTAACTATATAAGAAGATATTTTTGATATCAAGTTAAGATAATGTCCATCACTAATTCATAATAAGTGAAAGGAGTACTTCGATTAAGTTGAGGTACCCCTAATGAAAAAGTTTCGACATAATCAACATTATACGTTTGAGTAAAGTCACAAGTAACAAGTTGTGCTTTATATCTATCTATTGAACCATCAAACTTATACTTGATGGTAATACCCACCTATATGAAACTACACCTCGTGTGTCACATGATTGCAAGGTTTCTACTTCTTCATCCATTGTAGTTTTTCAACATAGTAGTTATAATGTCTTTTGATAATTTTTAGATACAAACTCAACATTTATTATGATCTAGGAGAACTCACCTCAAAAGACTAATTTGTTAAGAAAAAGAGTTCATTCTATATCAAATCCACGCCAAGTGTTTATACACCTGATGTGAGACTATTGACTCACATATGACCAACAATCTATAACAAACTCACCACACTTTTTACACCAACATCCTTGTTAATGGCCCATTTTCAACATTAAGATGTCACTTCAACCTCCAAGTCATCCCTTCCAATGGGTGAACTCTTAAAGACCAACTTTGGGTGTTTATACACCTCTATAACCCCCAGGTTGTCCTTTTTGAGGCTTGATATAAATTTTATTGACTCTAATATCATTTGTTATGATCTAGGAAAACTCACCACAAAAGATTAGACTATTATGAGAAAGAGCTCATTTGTTATAGGCTTGAAAAAACTCACATTAAAAAATCAGTTTGATAAAGGGAAGAGTCCACCCCTATATTAAGACTACATGATGTCTAATACCACTAATGTAAGACTATTTAGTCTTATACCTAAATAGTCTACATCAATCTCACTATGTTTTCTACACTAACATCCTTGTTGGTGGCTCACTTTTTAGGTGCCCTTTCAGCCTTCAGGTTGTCCCTTCCGATGAATAGGCTTACACTCATACAAGACTTGATTCAGAACATGCTAACTTTAATACCAGTTGTTACAAGCCTTGGAAAATTTACCACAAAAGAATGATCTAATAGGGGGGAGAGTTCATTCCTATATTAAGACCATATGATGTCTTATACCACTAATGTAAGGTTATTTAATCTCATACCTGAATAGTTTGCATCAATCCTACCACACTTCCTACATTTTGCATCAATCCTACCACACTTCCTACATTAGCATCCCTGTTGATAAACTATTTTGAGTGTTTATGTACCCCTTCCAATGGATAGGTTTTTGCCCATGTGAGACCCATTCAATGGGCCCCATTGCTCAAGTGACCTCTCCAGACATTCCCATCTCCTATTTGATGGTTGTCAAAGAGCCAAGTCACATATTATAGTGTTACATGGAGAAACATGACAACTCAAATGTTACAAGGGTGTTAGTGCAATGAGTGCATGAAGACAAAGCTTTAGCCACTTAGGAGGACTATCACAAGCTACTGGCACAATTTCTAGACCTTGAGGACAAGGCCTCTTCTATGACAGGGGGTGATGCAATAAGTCTGGGAAATCCAAATGTCCAACTATCATACATGAAGGTCTAGATGATGGTGTCTAATCATCCAAATTGGTTTCCAAATAATTCAAATGATGGTGTCCAATCATCCAAACTAGTTTCTAAATGTTAGTGTCTGCTCATTTGAACTAGTTTTTAGATAGTCTAGATAATGGTGTTCAATCATTCATTCTGATGGGGTCATCTGTCAAGTCCAATGTTGTACTTGTATTTGGTTGTATTCAAGGAATGTTTAGGGTTTTAAAGGAGTTATGTTCTGAGTATTTTATTAAACTTGGGAAATAGCTACATCTCAAATAGTAGCAATATCAATCCTAATTTTCACCTTCTTCAAATCCATCAATCACCATAGATCCCAAGTTTATTTGTTGTTACAAGCGTTGGACCATGTCTCACAATCCATGCTCATTGCACCATTGCATATCAAATCCACACCAATCATCCATACACCCAATGTAGGACTATTAGGCTCACATATGACCAACATTCTGTAACAAGCTACATGCTTGAGTTGCTATCCCATGTAGACTCGGCTGCAAAGGGTAAAGATGAGATAGTTTGGTACTTAGAAAATTCCAACCGCTACTTAGTAAGGAGCTGCTATAATTTCATAAATGGCCTACATGGTAGTCAATGACAATATCACACCTTTGTTTGGGCTTGCAACTCACCATTGAAAGTGAGACTTTCCATGTGGCTTCTTATGCATGAGAGACTGATTACTAAGGTTTTCCACATAAAATGGGCTACAAGGGATGATGTCATGTGCTACTTTTGCAGAAAGAGTTAGAGGACTGTGATCATATACATATTTGTCGATAGATATGTCAAATGCCCAACCCAACCCAACATGTAAAATGTTGGTCTGGCCCAACCTGATCCAAAAATTCAAGCACGGGCTAAGCATTGCATTTTGCAACTTTAAGATACCCAAACTTTACATGCATTTGAATGTTGTACCATTTGTTGATCGATTGATTGAAAGAGAGAGAGAGAGGAAAACTAAGAGGATATGAAAAATCTATAAATAAGAGAAAAGAATTATAGTTTTCTTCACAACTCACTAAATCTTTTATTTCTCTTTTATAAAGTCATCAATTTTCTTTAAATTTTCAACTCTCAACTTCTGTTTGTGAAAATAGCATACAACTTCAATAAGTTCAACTTCAATAATACTAACAATGATAATTTTTCAATGGAAACATTAGTACTCTCAAACTATGGAAACTGAAATATCTTTAAATACTACAGTTAAACCTAAAAGAATATCTACTTTATAATCAAAGTTTACAATAAAAATGAAAGATATGGGATACGACATTTTAGTGGAAAAAACCTACTACAATATCTGCAATGCACACTTCTCCTATAAAGCTTTAGGTGATATAAATCATTATCTATTTTAATGTACATTAAAACTAAGAGCTTGCTTACGTTTGTAAACAACAAAATGATTTTGTAAATAAATTTAAAATTTTAAATATTTTAATATAATTATGTAAATCAAATGTAAAAATATTTAATGTAATATTTATGTCATAACAAGTTACAATATAATTTTAATTTCAATTCATAAATAAAATAATTTATTTTAACTTTATGACTTATGTTTAAATGTGTTGATGAATAATGACTTGATATTAATGTGTTGATGTATTTATAAATAAAATAATTTATTTCTTTTATGTTGATATATTCAAATATTGTAATTTAATAATATTTAGATTTAATTTAATATATTTACTAAAAAAATACATTAAATATTTTTAAAAATTAACTTACTAACCCACAGGCTAACCCACAAGTTGGCCTGTGGGCAGCTTATAGGTCAGACCAGGCCAACTTTATAAAATTTTTAATTTTTACAGACCAACCTAACTCAACCCGTAGTCCGTATAGACTTCTACTTAGTGGGTCGGGGATTCTTACATCTCTAATTGTTAAGGAGGTCTAGGTCTTTATGTTGTACATATTCCTCAAGAAGCATCTGAGTTTTGATTCCATGTATGGTTTGAACATGGATATCAAAAAATTACTTAAATGCAAGCCATGATGAGAAAAGAGAAACATACGTCTCCTATTGCATGCTATCTTCTGGTTTGTGTGGTTATGCAGGAATAATGTGAATTTTAACAGAAAGTCTTGGTTGGAGACTGAAGTCTAAATCCCAACTTCCAACAGCTGAAATTCTTGAGCTTCAATTCTTGGGAGTGTGTAATCTGCTGCATTTGTGTCCACCCTATTCAGGGTTTTTGGGTTTTATTTTTCTTCTTTGTGGGTCAAAACTTCTTGATCTAACCTTGTAATATCCCAAATGTTTTCTTATTAATAAGAATTCAGCCTACTTCCATTTCAAAATGATACCCAAGGAAGAAAGAGGTCATGTTTCCTAGAAATTTTTAAGATAATCACTAGCAGTTGAGCAAATGAAAGCAAAAACTTCTATGAATTCAAATCCAAAATTGGATGATTGTGACATTTAACTAATTTTCATGACCCAAATGCAACATTATAAGGGAATAGTCAAACCTTTTCTCGTTTTCTCCAACAACCAACAGGTTCAAGACCAACTTAAAGGACTCGTAACATTCAAGAACAGCACATTTCATGTATTCATCAGCACAAATGCGCTTCCAGAGATCAAAATCTTTTGAGTCCTTGGCTTTAGATCGGTATTGAGCAGCCATATCCAATGCAATAGGAATCTATATCCAAATGAGCATAGAATTTTGATAACTAAAATAGTATGAGTAATATCTCTTTTTCAAAAGAAAATCAGTTTCAGACCAAAAAGGGAAATGTGCAAGAAATTAAAGCTGGTGTAACAAACCTTGCTGGCAAGCAGAAAAGGTGGCCACTGTATTAGTTTCAAACTGGTATCTGATGAGTAAGGAACCAGCAGCAGATCCATTTCTCTGAATTAAAAGAAAAGGGACCCCATAAGTAAAAAAGAAATAAAAGATGAAGAAAATCGCATATTTTCTTAAAATCATTAAAAGGCCTTTCCTATCACTTATAAGGTCCTCTTCCCGGAAACTGCATATGACTTCATTCCACAACTGAGAAAATTTTGCAGCCTCAGTTCTTTTATTTGGAGATGCCTGAATTTTATTTGCGTTAGTCACAAAGAATCAACTATAAGAAATATTAAGTTCAATAACACAGAAAATAAGAAAAAACCGCTGCAAATCTCTTTGAGAAAGAAAACCCCCTCCGTTTCTTTTCAGATGGTACCAAATATGTGTTGAATGCTCCTGGTAGAGATTGAAACCGTGATCTCAGCATGCCTAGTGTTCGAATCTGTAAAGGCCAAATAAATAGTAGGTGTTAACCATTTGAGTCCATTTTACTCTAGGTACCTTACAACCATCATCTGTGGACACACTCTTTTTTAAAAAAAATATAAGAGAGCAAAAACTAGGCTTTAGTATTAGAATATGGAAATTTTTGAATGCACGTTGAAAATTTCACTTAATCAACTACTTTGCTAAAGGCCTAGAAATTCAAAAAAAAAAATGCTAAATTAAAATAATTAATTTTTTGTTAAAAAGTAGAAATAAATAAAATTTCAGATTACAATAAAACTTAAACACATGTTAGATTATATTATAAATTAATAAACCATATAATTGGATATCATTTTTAAAAATTTTCAGATTATCTATATAAAAATGTTCTTAAAGGCATATATAGGAATAATTTTGATGCTGTTGATATCTTATATTTCTTGTAGGAATCTACAACAAGCACAGTTGTAGAGACTATTTTTACAAACAAATGCATAAGAAGAAAAAAATAACCATATAGTTTATCTTGCCAAATATTTATAAGTAACCATTAATCCTTAATCTAAACTCTAAATATATTAAAATTCAACTCATTTTGTTAAATTTCAATAGTATAACTTTACATTAATAATTAACTATGAATATAACATAGATTGGGATTATCGTATATATAACTAACCATTTCATTAGCTTTTCTGAAAAACAAAAATTGAAAAAAAGAGGTGTCTATGGGAAGGTCTTCCACAATTGTTAACCATTCCCATTAACTAAAGCACAACAAAACTGATTTCCTGGTCAATATGTATAAGATAACATTACTAAAGAAACCTTACAAAGTCAAAATATAAATCACTCAGGATGTTTGATTTAGATATGGACAGAAGCTCAAACTATTGCCTCCCTGAAATAAATAATAATCATAACCGTGAAGACAGTACCAAACATCTTTCATATTGAAGGTGTTTACGTATATATATGATTAATTTTATGTTATTAGATCATTGAATATAGGGGAATTGAAACCCAACCGTGGGAAAATTGCATGTTGGTGCATTTAAGGCCGCTGAAACATATTGTATGGATGATACAAGTATGGTTTATTTCACACAAAGATATGCATGAAAAATTGAAAAACTAACACATATCATACTTCAAATAATAAGTAAAGATAAGATATGATCCAAAATATCCAATTGGATAGAATTCAAGGTTCAGAAGTGCATACTGATGTTCCACCCATTTATCCAAACCATCAAATGGTGAACTTGTTCAAATAAGTACAATGTGAACCTTCCTATCGTGTTAATTTAATATTTTGTGATATCACTTATGATCATGAAGAATTCACATCATGATAGCCCATACATGATAATCTAATAAAGAAAATGTGCTAGAAATTTACCCATAAGGCACTGATTTACCTCTCCAAGTCTTCCAAAGGCTCCAGAAATACCACCATATATTGTAGAGTAAACAGCATACCATATCTGTGTGTCCATGAAATAAACCTATATAGAGTTTTCATCAACTTAGATATGATAATTTATGAATATCAAACTTACACTTCAGCCCAAAGATCTAAACAAACTTTAGATAACACAAAATAAGTCATACCAGCACCACTGGAGCCCAAAGAGCAACAATAGCTCCAATGTTATGATTAGCTGCATATCAACCCAAAACAAAAGCAATCGGAATTCAAAATAGTATAATGTAATAAATTAAAAATGCAATTATTTAAAGGAAAAGGAATACCATTAGGAAAAAATTCGTGCCAAGAATAATGAATATGGCGAACATTCATTACATCTTTTGTTGGTTGTACTAATGTCTTTATCTGTGAAAATAAAGAATACCAAAGTTGGCAAAAATATTTTTCTTGAGAATCACTATACCAAAAAAAACAAAAAAAGACCAAAACATCATTTATGATTGGCCATCAACCACTAGCTTTTTGGGAAATTTAAGATAGGGATTTGAAAAAAGATCAACTCTCTTTTTTGAATTTAAATTTTCTACTAAAAAAGAGAAAATGGACTAAAGTAGACAAAAATGACCATAACTAGACATTTTTATTTGATATACAAAGTTATCAAGGTGAATGACAATACTAAGGTAATGGCCTTTAAGATCAACTTAGGGGAAAGGCAACAATAAGACAAACGCCTAATTGAAGCAAGTAACAATAATTAACAACTTGAGTCATAATCTCATTACATAAGGTCGACTACATTAACCTTTTTCTCTTAAGTATTTCTATCATTGTCAAATCTTTAGTTAAATTATATAAATTTCAATTTTTTCTTGTAATTTCTAGACAAATAGTTTTAAACTCATCTCTACTTCTACACTAATTAATTTTCCTCTCTTAATTGGTATATTTTTTGGTTTCTTAAGGATATGATCAAATGACCTAAGCTAATTTTTTTTATCTCCAATTCCTTACTCTATTCTTAATAAAATAATTTTTTTTGCTTATCCTTTATAATATTACTACTCATCCATCTAAGCATACACATCTTAACAATACAAACTTTTTACATATAGTCATGTCCAACATTCTGAATCATAAGTATAGTGGGGTGAATAGCAATTTTATATAATTTTCCTTTTAATTGTAAGGGTGTCCTATCACATAACACTTAGAAACATTTTTCCATTTCATCCATCTTAATTTAATCCTATGAATAGCATTCTCTATAATTCCACCATTGTTATTTATTATAGATCTTAAGTATTTAAAAGTCATACTTTTATGAATCTTATAATAATCAAAATATATACCTTCATCATTATTTTTATTTTTGTTAAACATACATTCCATATATCCAATTTTTAACCTATATATCCTTTGGATTCTAAAGTATCTCTCCATAAATCTATTTTAGAACTAATTCCCAACTTACTTTCATTAACTAAAATTTTGTCATCAATATATTGCATACACTAAGGTATTTCTCTTTGAATTTCCTTGGTTATTTTATCAAAGAAAGCTTAATTGAAGCAAGGTGACAATAATTTATTAATTTCGAAAAAAATAATGAAATACATGGTTAAACCCATTTTTTGTACTGCTTCAAGTTTTCAAAACCTAAAAAAGGCAATACTACAAGTCTATAACATATGCAAGGTAAATCAAAAACTCCTAATTTTTGATATTAAACTGCTTCTTAAAAATTTGTTTTCATCTTCAATCTATATAATGGCCATTTTTTAAACATCATTTAAAATTCAAATATTATAGAATTTCATAAAGGAAGCATAATTTTTACTTGGATGAAATAACTGAATGAAAACTTTGAGCACAACAGCAACACCCAGAATAAAGTATACCTGCAGAATTTAAAGGTCAAGTTATAGACAAAGAAAATTACAAAAAAAAAAGACAGATTCAGAAATTGGTTTTATAGTTACTTGAAGAGTGCAAATTGACTTTCATGCATTCCTCGGCCAACGTAGATCCTTGGCTGTACATGGAAGTGATTGATGCTTAATCAAAGCTACGAATGGTGTGCATAAATTAAGATCATATGAAGTGTGCTCAGGATTTAATGATGATCGTGCACAATAGATAAAAGTTATGGAAAAAACATTCATGAATAAGTGTGCACAAACTTGGAAATAATGTGACAACATACACAAATTCCTGATTTCTAATAATAAAATAACTTTTGGAAATGTCAACCCATTTTTTCTGCAACCCTGTGTTATCAACATTGAACATCATGTCAAATGATCTACTAGATAATCTGTTAATGCCAAGAAGGTATGCCAGGAATTGACTATTCACTAATTTAAAATTTTCAGTCTGTTAAAATGGAGTCATATACATTTAATGTTTTGCGATACATGGTACAATTGGCAGGAAAAGTTTCATTTTGAATGCACTATAAATTCCACACGAATTTGATTTTATAGTTTTAAGGAGCACACTATTTAAAAAGCTCACTAAAATCCTACATGCTTCCTGAATTATTCATGTTTCCAGTACATTATAGTAGTTATAGAGATTCATAATGTAATTTCATTAGAAAACAGAAATGGTTGATATTTTGTGTCAATGAAATTAGCCCAAGGTAGGGAGGTCTCCCATTGCTTCATCAAAGTATAACACATATTTACGGTTGTACGACAAGTTGAGGAATTCAAACTCTTTCACTATTAGGAAATGCAATTATGTCTAGGAAAATTTGTTGGTATAATCTCCATCTAAGGGTATGTAGAATGAAAAATGAACATGTAAGGGGAAACCACAGTATGCCATTCAAGAAAACCTTAAGAACAATGCTTAAATTTTAAAAAGATAAAATCATATTTGTGAAAGGTGGTAAACAAATCAAATGATTAAAATAACATGAATCCTAAAGAGTAGTTTTAGGTCAGAGTCTCAGAGACTAGATCTTCACTTGGGCTAAAATTATTGTTTCATGTATTTACATTTTAGTTCTAGAAACACTTACAAAGATTGTCAACTGTCACAACACACAAGAACAACAATTTTTTGAAGAGGGTAAGGTTGAATCTTATTAGATGAGATCAATCAATGGTACAAGTAATGTGAGAAAAGATCCACATAATTATATGTTTAAAGTTTGAACTTATGATAGAAATACATAAATAGGAGACTATCATAAGTATTCTATAACACATTTCTTCTTTTGAGTAAGGATAGAGTGAAACATCAAGCTTTAGAAAAAAGATCTGACTCCAATTCCATTTTTGTAACTGCTGCAATTCTAGTTATTCAAAGTAAGCCAATATTAGCTAACTATGAGATTCTGAAGATTAATTAGCAGTACACTAGGCATTTGAAGTCAACAGTTTAATAGAACTTAATCCCCTTTTTTGGTTCAAATAATTATGATTATTTGCAGATCACAAAAATTACAAATTTAGAGTTTACTAGCAAAGAATTTTTAAAGTATGGCAACAAAGGTCAGAGTAAATTGCCTGAGACCACCATAGCAGAAACCTTATGATAAGCCAATCAGAGTTTTCTATCCATCGACGAAGCATTGGAAATATAAACAATATTCCTGCCAAGACATTTGGAAGCAAGTACAGAATGACAGCCATGATGTATACAGGTGGTATTCCTTTCACTTGAGGAAGCCACCTTGTCAAATCTTTTACTGCTGCAGGAACTTCTGAGAAAGATCTCAGATAGCAAAGTGGGAGAATAATGCACCATGCCAAACTAACCACAACCTTGAGAATGTTCCTGAGCACATCAGTGAATTTCCATCTATGATAACCCGGGAAATTCAAAATAAGGTCCAAAACACCTACACAGGTAAATATGAATAACATGATTATAAAAACAGATATCAAAGACAAACAAGCAAAGAACAACCAACTCTGTGCTGATAAAGCAGAAAGCCAATGAAAACCAGCCACTAGTAAGACAAAAGAACTTGCAACACATGAATGTATTATATCATGAAATCTTAATTTTTATTAATAAAGTCATTTTTTTTAAGAAAGGATTGTTACTGACTTTCCTTTTTCCCTCTCATTCCAAGCCTTTGTCTCTCTATGTTTCATTTTCTTTTGCTTCTATTCCTATCCACATTATACAAAAAGTAATCTAGAATTTATTTTAAATGTGACATATACATACATATCTAGGTCAAACTTGAAAAGCGATGTTACCAAATACGCCTTTTAACATTTAAAGAAAATGAAAAGAAACAAAAAATATCTTTAAATGTCTTCTTTCATTCTTTCCATGTTCTTGATGCTAGATAATATTGATGAGCATGTGCTTTCAATTGACTCCAATTTAAGAAGTCTAAATTATTCATATTAGAAATAGATGCAGGTATTAATTTTTTTTCAGTATTGTTCTAGTTTGAGAGCCTTTTGAAACTAAAACTATGTCGAATGGATATTAATACTAATATTCAAAACTACTACTAACAGACTGAACACTCAGTAATCAAGGATAGGATTGAAAACTATAATAGAAATCTATACTTTGAAGGAAACGTAGGAAGGCTGCAGTGATGAAAATGCTGGACACGGAATACAGGGCATTCTTCTGGAAAATATTGGCCAAAGAACCACTCCATGCAATGATGATCATGGCCTGCATTAGTTTGAACATGCATTTATTACTCCTTTATATTGCAATTTTACATATTACAGAAATAATAGTAAAATCTTAAGAAACCTGTAATGCCAGTATGTAGAAAGTCCATAGACGATCAAAACTTCGAAAAATGTGCCAGAAAGTCCTTGTTTCAACAAAATGTGTTTTACCAGTACTTTTTGTGGATTTGTTGGGATATGGCTGCACCATCTTCATATCAATCACATGAATAACTAGCCAATTAACTGAAACCGTAATATTGAGAAATAACACACTACAACTTCATAGCATACCATAGAAGAGGGCCTTGATTCACGAATAGTTGCAAAGAAATAACCATCATCACGCATAGGCCATCCCAAAGAGAAGCAATCAGAAGACCTAAATTATTGAAAAAATTTCAGCTGCAAATAGACAAAATTTCCAAATACATTTAATTGAGAATGTAAGAGTTAACGTACCAGAAATATTCATTTAGATCATCATAATTGCACCAAACAGAATGAGGAGCTTTACCATTCTTTCCCTTCTTAGCTTCCTGCAGACAAGCATACATTCAATTCCTTGTAGTTATACTTGTATGTTGTATCGTACATCCAATTCTTCTAATGTTAGTGAAAAACACCTTTTCGATGACCCAGTAAATGGGAGTTATCACTTTCTTCAGGAAAGCCTCATCATCTCCACCATATGAAGGCCTGATGTTTTCTCCAGTCACAATGCTGACATTTCCAGCCAATAGACCATGGAGTTCATATGCCATCTGGGAATACACTTCCAGTCATCTAAATGAAACAGAAGATAATATAAAATAGGTATGCTTGGAAATTGGACCTAACATTATGGAAAATATAGCATAGGCACTCTGGCATGAACCGAAGATTTGCTGCTTCACCCCAAATAAGAAGATAAAGTCCCATATAGAGAATCTTTCTTTGCTGAACCTCTTGCTGGCCGTGAGGGAGTCTAAATCATTCACAAATAACATTTAAGTATCGATACACTCTGAATCATGAAGCATATCTATGAAGAGTATGAAAGTTCTATGTAGCAAATTCGTACCGTAGGCTATGCTTACGCCCCAAAAATTTACACCATTGTTTGTAGTTTTTGAATAACTTACTCGTGAGTGCATCCACAGCTCGATCATCCAGCTACATCACAAGCCAGACTTAATAGTGCAAAGAAATGACAACAAAATGATGCAAGTTGAACACAAGCCAAAAAATTGAAGAATGCATGAGAACATTATACATGATTTTTAACAATGACTAACTATTCAAGATCTGATGAATTTTACATTCTAGCTATCACAAAAGGTTTTTCAAATCAAATTAAGTAAAAATTATTTCCCATCTTTCAAACTTATGTTCTTGAGGTTTATAAATGTACAGCATCCCCAATCCAAACCACACTTACTAGGTGACAAGGTATGATAAGGCCTCACATACATATTAATTTATATTAAGATAATTTATGTATTTGAATGTTATTTAAGAAATAATAGACTTAAAACTATCTATAATAATTATTAAATATGTATAAATATATATGTTAGAAAAGTCTCGTATCAGTAAAGATAAGGATAAAATTGAACATTATATATAATTATTCCTTCCATCTATTATCAATTGATTTTGAATTAGAATTTCAACATAGTATCTATGGTACTATGGTACTTTTATGTATCTATGGTTATGTAGATCTTGGATATCTAGTTTAGGATCCAATTGTCCTTTAATTCTTATATATTTGTAATCACCTCTTCATCAAAAAAAAGCTTTTCATTTTAGGTTTCCTTGCACATGGTATCAAAGCAATGGTTTTTATTACTATCTTTTGTTAGTGGATTATTTTTCCAAAGTTTGTTAGGTGTACCTCTTAAAGGATCAAAAACATGTTATGACAATTAATCAGAATTTCTTTGTTGAAATTAAAAGTCAATTCTCTCTTACTCCCAAGTATTTGCATACAGTTAATGTCTTAGAATTTGTTAGTATTTCTTTCCAAAATTTTTATGTGTCACAAGGGATTATACATCAAACTACTTGTCTTCACACCATTCAATAAAATAAGGTGGCTGAGCAAAAACATCGTCATCTACTAGATATTACTCGAACTCTACTTATCCAAATGCATATTCCAAAATATCTATAGTCTAATATTGTTCCCACTGTTGCTTACATTATTAATCAGATGTCTTTTATACCCTATTGACGGTGAGGTTCTTATTCATCATCTCTATCCCGATAGGGAATTATTTGAGTTTACCCATTGTGTCTTTAATTGTATCACGTATGTTCAAGATCTTTGACTAGTTTGGATAAACTTGTGGCTTGAGGCTTTATATAGGAGTATGACATTAATTATGATAAGATGTTCTCCCTTGTTGCTTAGTTTAACTCTATTCAGGTTTTACTATCTCTTGTAATTAAACAACAATGGTAGTTGTATCAACTTGATATTAAGAATGTGTGTTTGTATAGAAATCTTTCTAAGGAGATATATATAGCACAACCACCAAGTTTTTTTTTTTTTTTTTAAGGGTCCTCCTTAGACACTCAAACAGTCTGGTGAACACCAGGAGTATCCTTAGAGGTAATAGAAGGTGAACCTTCATGGACATTCAAACAGCCTGGTATACACCAAGAATATCCATGAAGGTGATAACATGTGAGTCTCAATAGACACTCAAACGGCCTGGTATACACCAAGAGTATCCAAAGAGATGAAAGCTTGTAGGAAACCTTGCTAGGCCTACTTTGGTAAGTGGTGCATACAGCTACAGCTTGCCAATACTTGAGCAGAGCCAACACAACTGTCCATAAGCACTGCACGAGAACTTCCCAAGTGGTCACCCATCCTGGTTCTGCTCCCGCCCAAACACAGTTAACTCCAGAGTTCTTATAGGAGTCAGTGCTTGGTAGTAGGTGTAAATGCACCTAACCACCAAGTTATGTTACTCAAAGGGAGCAACAGGTGTGTAGATTAAACAAAGCAATCTATGGCTTGAAGCAAAGTCCACATGTTTGGTTTGACAAGTTTAGTCAAATCATGTTTAGTGGTCGTTTTAGAAAGTGTGTTGTGGATCATTCTACTTTTTACGCCAGTTAAGTCGAGGTTACGTTATTCTAACCATATATGTAGATGATATACTCCTTACTAATAGTGATGCTGAGAGTATTACTACAACAAAGGAGTATCTTGCAAAAATATTCCAAACAAAAGATTTGGAGAGACCTGGGTATTTTATTAGCATTGAATTTGTCTATTCTAAAGGGAAAATGGTACTATTCCAATGAAAGTATTTGTTAGACCTTTTGATGAAGACGGAGTGTTTAAATTACAAACCTACAGACATGCCCATTAAATGAAATCCACCATTTTAGGATACATCATCAAACAAGTTAGAGGAACCAACATAGTACCAAAGGTTAGTTGAAAATTTTATCTATCTTACAATTGCCAAACTAGATATTGCATATGTTGTTGGCCTACTCAGCCAATTCATGCAAAAGTCACACCAAGTTCATTAGATAGGGACATAAAGGGACCTAGCCTATATTAAAAGCACTCCTAGAAAAGGACTTCTATGCTAGGCACATGAGCACTTGAGGATAGAGGCTTTTTCTAACTCAGGATTTGCATGTGATAGAGGAGACAAGAAGTCCATGTCAAGATATCTCACTTATGTTGGAGGCAACCTTGTTACTTAGTGGAATAAGAAATAAAATACTATCTCTTGCTCAAGTATTGAAGCAAAGTATCGTAATCTATAAGGGAGACTAGATGTGACCTGGTGTTGTTTTAATCTCTCCTCTAAGAGTTTGGAGTAAATGTCCAAGAATCTATGCCCATATATTGTAACAATCATGAAACAATTCATATAGCTAAGAATGAAACTTTCCATGAGCATACTAAACATATTAAGATTGATTATCACTATATTCAGAATCTAGTAGTCAAAAGGATCGTCCACACACCGTATATGCCATCTTCAAAGGAGTTTGCTGATGTTCTTACAAAGTCATTAGGTTCCAATGTGTTTGATTACATTTGTAACAAGCTGAGTATGACAAATATATCCTATCCAACTTGAGGGAGAGTGTGATACTATGATATTTTTATGTATGTGTGGTTATGTGGATCTTGGATATCCAATTTAAGATCCAGTTATCCTTTAATCCCTATATATTTGTAATCACCTCTTCATCAAAAAAAGCTTTTCATTTTAGGTTTCCTTGCACAATATCAAAGCTAATTCATGCATATCTACTCATGGACACTTATAAATACATAAATAAGCTATAAGTGAGAAAGAGTGTTAGAAAAGTCCTACATCGATAAAAGTAGAGACAAACTAGGTCATATATATGATGTAACTCTCTTACTCATTGTCAATTGATTTTGAATTGGAATTTCAATAATATATATATAATATTTTTTTTAAAAATAAATATTTAAATAGAAAACTAGGCACCACCTAGCACCCAAGCTTACCACTCCAACATCTTGGCACCTTAATAAGTATGCCTTGAACACACACAAAACAACATGCATTCCTTCTTATAAATTACTGGAAGACTCCTCAATATCATATATATTCCATTCTTGTCTGTTTTAGAATGGTGAATTTGTAAGGATCAGGTATATACATAGGTCTATATAATTAAACATTCAAGCAAAACTAAACAGATTTGATGTTCAGCATGTTGCTGAATAATGATTTGGTTCAACTTTGATTTCCCTTTTTGGGAGGCAGGTCACTGTAGCCAAATGTAAGCCACATAGAGAGTGATATTGGGTGTCGAGCATTACCAATGTGAGCAAAATCACTTAAACTACCATCCTTCGTATTTTTTGGCACCAAGATAAGGTAATTATTTTCCTTGAATATTTGAAAATTGTCCCCTTCTTAGGTTAATACTTAATAGAAAAACAAAAATTGTAAACTTTGGATGATGAGGATAGGAACTTGTAGACATCCCACTTTAACAGTTCTTTGACACTAACATTCAGAACCTTCAAGCATTCAACTCCTAGTTGTGGATCCACCAAAACTGCAAAATCTTCAAAGTACCCAGAATCACTTGCGTCAACTCAGGCCATTGAGATTGTGTTAGAGGGAAATTTAGTCAATTTGGATGAAGTTTGAGCCTTATTTGGTCTTTGACATAATTGAACCCATCAAATCCATTCAAGCCAAATCAGGTCCATTGAATCTGGTCCTAGCTTGAACAAATCTAATTAGCCTAATTGTACCCAATCAAGCAAGCCTGCATGCAATTGAGTGCATTCAAGTCAACCAAGCCCATATTTATTTAGTGTACCTAGGCTTCAAAGTACCTAGGCTTAATCTTCAAAGTATTGGTAATATTTATTTATGCAATTGAGTGCAAAATCTTCAAAGTACCTAGGCTCAATTGTAGCTAATTGCATCCAAGCTTACATCAATGGTACACCCAAGCTCATCAACTAGCTCTATCAAGTCTCAAATTTCAGATTTAATCTAGACCATTGGATCTTATTCACCATCCTCACTCCACCATCTATCATTATTTTAATCTCAACCCTTAATCTTTGATCCAAGGCCCCACAACTTAAACAACTCATATCTTAACCCTTGGATAGCTCTCATTTCATCCTGGCATTCCATCTTCTCATCCTAGCTATCCATTCAACCTTAAGGTATTCAATGTTTCAATCCTCATCATTCCCTCCTAACAAAATCCAACTGATGATTAAAAACCTCCAACGACTCATATCTTCTTCACTTAAGATGATAGTCATAATTACATCTAACTTCAACACAAGGATTGACAACATTTCAAACACAATCATCTCTCCTAACTACATCAAATCTAAAGATCCTCCCCAAATCACACATATATTTAATTTAATGCTTACCTTAGGGAGGGGAGGTTGGCATTGTCTCACTCAAAGACCCCATACAACACTCTTGGCAACCTTCTCTCTTTGGCATCTCTTCTTCCTCCTTCCACCAGTCACCACTCCAACCAACCTTTACCAACACCAAGCCTCACACTCAACAACCCTCACACATACACCTCTGACCAACACAACAATCACCACTATCTTCTCCCAATGTCTTCCACTAACATTCATCTTTATCACATCCAAACCATCACCATCACACCCACCGAACCAACTGGTCATCTTAACACCTCCTCCTTCAACCTAAGAGCCATACATGTCCAAGTACCATTTCACATCTTTTCTTTCAAACCTACACACAATTTGAGCACATCTCTCACCATACATACAGCCCCACTCTCCTCTATGCAACATGCCATAGCAGCCTACCTCTTCTTTTACTCATCCTTTCTCTGCCACAAAGCCTTAACACAATAGCACCTAGCACAACACCAACTGATATCCAAATCAGCTGGTTCAACTGGCTTTATAATAGTGATCTTTAAACCAGCTCATTGCCTCTCTATATAAATGCTCTTAATGAGCATCCACACAACGAAAAAAACCCTATGCAAGGTTATTGTTGCACTATCCACCATTGCTTCACTGGCCTCTACTATGTCACTATATCTTGGATTTTCTTGCAGGTTTCATCCCAGAGATAAAGTTCTTCCTGGTATCAAAGCTGACAAATGGAAGATCACTTCA
This sequence comes from Cymodocea nodosa, assembly GCA_036874045.1. NCBI lineage: Eukaryota > Viridiplantae > Streptophyta > Magnoliopsida > Alismatales > Cymodoceaceae > Cymodocea > Cymodocea nodosa. The sequence goes on along the minus strand of CM072338.1, from coordinate 15,785,069 downwards.
CTAAAAAGAAAAAGTGGTGGAGATCAAGTTGATGGCGACTTCACTAAGAAGAAAAATAATAGGGATCAAGCTGTAAAAATGGATGAAGACTATTCATACCTGATCAGTATCAATATTTTGAATTTTGTTTCACTTAAATTGAACATGGAAAACTATTTGTTTTGAGATGCAAGTTGTAGGTCTCATAGACTAACAAGGTTTTGGGAATTTTATCAATGGATTTACCCCTGCACTTATTGAGTACATAAAGGAGAAGACAGCAGATGGTGGAGAAAGGGTTGTAAAGAACACAAGGTATCTTCCATGGAAGAAGAGCAATCACTTGGTGAAAGTTTGGCTAATAGGAATTCTCATTCAGATGTTCTCAATTTCATCATTCAATTGGACATTGCTGCTGAGGTATAGAAAACCTTGCAAATGACTTTTGCTCAGCCATTTGCTGAATGTGAGTTTTTTCTTCTCCATCAACTCCAAACCCTTAAAAGAAGTGCTTTTATTTCTCTTAACAAGTATTTAAAAATTTTTGTGATGAGTTGCATGTTATGAGAAAACTGATTGAGAACAAGAATCATGTTTTCTGGATGATGAAAGGCCTAAGTGTCAAATACGAGGTGTTTACCTCTACTCTCAAACCACCCCTCCTGAACCACAACACTGTGGTTCAAATGCTCAAGAGGTATGAATCTGTACTCAGATCTCAAAAGATACAGTTCAACCTAAGGTGATTTTTAGTGTTAGCAAGGGACATGGTAGAGGAACAAGCTTTAGTATAAATGGAAGCCAAAATAGAAGGGACACAAGTTACTCTTCGGAGGGAAGAGATTTACATCTCTCAACTCAAAATGCCCTTAAAGATCAAAAAGGCACTAGAAGAGAAATCTAATAGAAATGTGGAAAATAAGACACAAATCCCGTATTACAGACATTGTTTCAATCATTCCTACTAGGACCATGAACTTTCCCAAGCACTTACCACCATAACAGTCAAAGGAGAGCTTGATGACTGGCACACAGACTTTGGAGCTTTCAGTCACATGGCAGGTAAGAAAAGTAAGCTATATAACTTTGTTACATATAATGATAGCAATAATGTTATTCTTGTTAATGGTACTCACCTACCTATTAAAGAAATCGAGAAGGCTAAGATTCTTCGTAATAAAAATCAACAAATAAATCTATCCAATGTGCTCTATGTTCCTAGTTTTAAGACTAATTTAATTTGTGTCAAGGAGTTAACTTCTGAAATGTCTTGTGATGTTATATTTAGTCATAAAAATTTCAAAACTATTCATAGACACAAAGGAAAAGTAATTGGAAAAGGAAGTACAGAAACAACTACTGGATCAGACAAAGAAGTAATGAAGCTTTCCAGGTCACGAAGAACACAAAGAAGGTGCAAGGAAATGAAACCTTGGACTAAGACATCCTCACTTGGATGCCTTAAAAAATTTACCTAATAATAGACCTTTGAACATTAAAACTTAGGACCAATCATTCATGTAAATAATAATTAATCAAATATAAATAAAACCAAGAAATATATAAACATTGTAAAGATATTTGATAACGTGTAGATAATAAGTAGTGTGAGTCAAACATCAGATAAATTAACAAAAAAATTGTCCAACACTGATATAGGAACATTCAAATTTTACACTGATTAATGAATACTAAGATGAATTTTTATGTAAACATGAAAATGAAAACAGAAAAAAAACATAGAGTATCATACACGTACATTATCAATTACATACATAAATGTACACATTACACATACGTGTACATATATTGTGTGCAAACACATACATATGTATACGTACATACAAATAAGTGTACGGAAATATTAAGGAAAAGATGTTCTACCAATATAGTCATAAATTGCTTAATTTCTCATGCCTGGCACATTAATGCAGACACAAAACTTTCAGAGAGTATTTTATTTTCTAGAAATTTACTTTGAGGACTTCACGTTTCTTTTATAGTTTTATTTTGAGGGCATCTTTGTGTCATGAAACCAAAGGAAATGAAAATTAAAAATCAAATGAAAACAAGGAAACAAGAAAGACCTTAGACTTTATTTTTACTTTGACTCCAACAATGTGAAGCATACCCACCATAAAACTCAACAGTTACACCTACCTGTTCGACACTATACTTTGATTCCGCCCTTCTAAAAGGAAGGTCGGCCCTCACACCCTTCAGGAGCATTTTATTTTATATAACTATTAACATATTTCTTTTATAATTTTATTTTGAAAGCATATTTGTGTCAACAAACCAAAGGAGAAAAGAATTAAATAAAAGAAAACATGGAAAAACAAAAGGAATGAGATTTTATGTTCCATTTGACTTCAATAAAGTGTTCATGCATGTGTGGAAAGATGAAAAAAAATGATAATACAATCACCTTGTTAAGAGGTTCCGGCTTTGGCATTAACCTAATGTGATTATTGGCAAGAAGCAATATCAAGTGCTCCCTTTGGTTTCGTACACTATCTCTCTGCAGAAATATATAAATATAGAAGGTAGAAAAAGACTAGCTGATTGTGTAAAATCTTAAGAAAAAAACAGAACTTAGAAGGACTACAGACCTGAAAGCCAAACATTGCTCGTAACCAATCTAGAAGATCTAGGTCCCCTGATTTCTGCCTTTGTTGCTCAAAAGAAGCTGGCCAGGTCAAACCGCGAGTATTCCTTAGAGCGGACACAGCTGCTTTAACCTGTGAATAGATAGATAAAGCCAATTATTCGACATGCAGTATCCACATAAGATGTGAAATGATGCATTATATGGAATGGCACATAGGCACTGTAGATTATTTTGCTGGTAAGTATCAAGGATAATTCTTGTCACTTTTTGGAAGTCACATTAGCTAGCCAATAGGTCGGCATGTAAAGGGCAAAACCTCTTCAAATTGCATGATTGATTGTGAAGCACCGGCTGCATCAAGAGGAAGAATATTATATGGAGCATAAATCTCTTTCTTTTCCTGGACATCTCTTGCAGCAGCAATGATCTGTTTTCGAGATAATAAAAAATGGTTCAAAATAAACAAGAGCATACTCTGAAATATTTAACCAGTATATAAAAATAATGAGAACAGAATATATTCGGATAAGTGGCAAATCATTTGGAAAAAAAGAGCTCAAAGTAACAAACTAACCTCAGGAGCGACTTCTTCAACTTTTTCAGACTTGTTGACAGCACAGAGGACTTCGAAAAGCACCCCAGCAGTCTGGTATGCTTTCCCCAACTGAGCTCTGTTATAGAAAATCGATGGTCACAGAAGAAAATTATCAATTTTGACATGTTAAAACACTAGGATTCTTAAGAAAAATGAAATTTGTATTTACCTATCAGCTTGTTCTCCTTTGTCCAGTGCTCTGACATATTGTTCATAATACTGCTGATAGAAACTCTCAATCTCTCGGGCGTCAGTCTTTTTTACCCTTGCAGCAAGACTTGGTGTATTGTCCTGTTGAGTGGCAAGAATAAAGTATCCCGATAATTTCATGATTTTCATCTCATAAAAGTTAATCAGCTGATTCCTTTCATGCAAAGCAAACGTGTAGAAAAGGTACACATTACAGTGATACATCAGAAGAAAAATTACGTAATTTCCATTCCCCATATGTAAGAAACACGCTAAATCAGAAAATTATTGTGGATGTTTCGAACGATAAATAACAATTTGTAAGGAAACCCCGAGGACTGAAGATCTTTAGAATCCAACCGAGGATTGGTGGACAAATGCCAACAGGGTTTATGGGACATCACCTTTCGAACAATCTGTGGTATTTAAGGATCAAAAAGTGGGTTCAATTCCAGAAGAGGCGGAAAACCGCTATAGTCATTAGAGTTTCGGAAATTTAGATCCATAGAGCGTGAGAGGAATCCTCGACTGGCCGCCGCCGGCAGAGGCTATCAGGATAAGTTAAGAATAGAGACGAACGGCAGAACCGCAGAAAGCAGTGCATCATGGAAAGAGGCATATCCCATCCCTGAACGGATGCAAGGCAACGTTGGTGACCCGAAAAACCTAGCGATCAAAGCACTACCTTTTTTTAACTCTATATTCTCCGGCCCATGCATGGACCGGACCTTCTGGTTTATCTAGTCTAACCGTCCGTTGCTCATCCAACGGATAATAGAAGCAAAAACTCTATCGAGACTCGAGCGTAAATATAGACCTAATAGTTTCACATATTCCTAATTTCGACCTATATTCACTAATAAACATAGGAATCATTATCACTAATAAAAATGGGAAAATTACACTTTAGCTACTTACAGCAAAAAAATGTTAGAAATGTTAATCTTGCAATTTATATATATTAATTTAAAATCCATTAATAATAAAGATTACATCTAAAATAAATATTTACAATAAAATATATAATAAAGTAATACGAAATAAGATATCTTTATTTCAAATGAAATTAATAAATTTTAAATTAATGTATCTACTTCGTAAAATGAGTATTTTCAATATTTTTAATAGTGAGTGCTTATGAACTCTAAAATAGAAGGGAATTCTTCTCTCCTCATTTTTATCCCCATGCAAAATTCAACACTGCTACAAAGTTAATTTTCCACTGGTGCATGCTAATAAATTCAATACTTCCTACCCACGTAGGACAAGATGATAGGAAGGGGACACTTGTTACCACGTGGGTGGAAGTGAAAAATCACTACTCAAGAGCATATTCTCCTTGATGTTGATTCTCAATGAACTCATTATTTCCTCTCAATATAGACAATGCTAAGAATTAAGTATCTTTCACGACAATGGGCACAGGCTTTTATCGTTACACTATTTTTTTTTATTTTCACTTTTGACAGAAGAGTTTTCGATCACCAGAAAACACTTATTTAGACATTACATGACAACGATGGAATTTTCCCTGCACATATGAAATTTGTTTTTCTTTTTCGTTCGATTCGAGAGATTTCAAGACATGCATTTTCCCCTGCACATATGAAATTTGTTCTCGTGTCTGGGGAGGCCGGACTAGTCGAACTTGAAAAAAATCAAAAATAGACGAAAAAAAAATCACGACACGCAGCAACTTTTTAGGCCCACGTCTCTGAATAAGCAGAAGTGGGTCCAGAAAACCCAGTTTCTGCTGAAGATGGACCGTCAGATAGCGAGATGATCGGAACAGGTGCGATCACCATCGTTGATTCCAATTCCGAATGACTTACGTTGTTACGAAAATAACGAAAAGAGAAGACGAGGGGGGGGGCGGGGCACATACCCTTTCGAGCCTCTGAAGCAAGCCGGTCTTGAATTGCCGAACTCCACGGCCACTAGAGGTTGGATCGAGCCGATGCGCCTTCTCGAATGCATAGAATCGACCTGGAAGTGGAAAGAGTCCATTCCCAAAGCGCAAAGATTCCAAATCGGTAAGGCAGGGGAGGAAAAAAAGAGAGAACAGAAAGATCTATTTCGATATTCCAGAAAAATGGAAAGTTTACAAAGATATGCGACACGAGGACGCTCGGACTCCACTTCAGAGGCAACACGGAGAATGGGGACTATGGTGCCCAGCGAGGAAGGGACGACCTCGTTATCGAACACCTCCTGCGAGAAAACCTGCGTCATCGGGCCCCTCGAAGGCCTCCTCAGGAGCACCTGCTGGCCTGCCTCGGGTGTGCTTGTGGACGCCATTCCGACGACGCGCGGCGTCCTCGATCCAGCAGGCGTGGGGGTTTCGCCTACTAGGAGAGATCGGAGGAGGTGGTGGCGGTGATGGTGGAATTCTAGATCTTCTCTGCGCTAGTCGTCGGCGTTGATGGTGCCCTCGTTTGGGAGGGAAAAGGGCGGAGGGAGAGGAGGCGCGAGGTCTGTGGCGGAATGAATGGGAGGGAGGGAGGGAGGGAGGGAGGGAGACGAGACGAGACGAGACCGAGAAGAAAAACGGTGGAGGACGAGGAAATGGAGGGAAGAGGGTCATGGGGCCCACAGGGCGACAGGCTGGACATATCGGACACGTGGTGGGCGGACGTGGTTTTGTTGCGCGTGTGCCTTTTCGTGGTGGACCCCGCATTCTCCTTTCCCTTCCCTTCCAATCTATACTCCCTTCTTCTTCTTCTTTTTTCTTCCTCCATTTAAATAATTTACTTTTTGACACGAGAGATCATAACGAAATCTTTTAAATTTCGTAGGAATGAAACATTTGAAATATGCAGAAAATATCATCTTAATTTTATAAAAAAGGAAAAAAATTATTTTTATTACATATAAATCACTAATATTGTTGAAAAATTAATCTGTTACCTTGCTTTATCCTTTAACGGACATTACAATATTGTAGATATTTATAGCAAAAAAGTAACAAGGATGTTCATTTTATAATTTAGATATATTAATCTAAAATCTATCAACGATAAATGTTACGTCTAAAACAAATAAATGTCTCTCTTTTACGAACATTTATTTTAGATGTAATCTTTATCATTAATAAATTTTAATTTAATGATCGAATTTACAAAATAATTATTTATAGTATTTTTAAGTAACGTTGAACTCCTGTAGTGTTTGAAAAAAGAAGAACATGAATGGTTTAATAGAACTGAGGAGTAGCAGTAGAAATGACTTGAGTGTAGAGTTGGGTACCATCACTAGAAAGAAGTGTTGGTGGCTTAACAGAGACAGACCTCTGCATTAGTAGTAGTCCATGGTCAACTTGCTGTCAAATGCATTAGTAATTTTTACATTTATCAAAAGAGAAGTATGACCACTCCCACCACTCTTGATCAAATGAAATGTCATAGCTATGTGAAATTTCAAAACCAAGCAAGAGGCATTTAAGATTGGTACATCAAAAGAAACCTTTAAACAATGGAAGCTTATATAGGTTGGTTATACAAGATCGTGTACCAAAATCTCCTGCCATCTATTTGATCATAACTTTAAATTTCCTCAAATTCAAAATCTACAAGGAAGAAAAAAGAAAGGAAGCTTACAGGTTGGGCATGGGTGCGTTACTTTATTCTCACTTATCCTATGAAGGGATATGGTCCCCCCCCCCTTCCATTTGTTGACATTTGGACACAACTTTTTGTAACTAAATTTTAAGAAATGTGTTGGCTCACTTGGATCAGTTAGTGATCAATTTAATGCTAGTTAATTAATACAAATTTGTGTAAAGAATTAGAAGACAGTGGATCATATTTTGTTTGACAAGAGAATATTTAATTCTTCAAATTTCTTCTCTTAGATTTTGAGTGCCCAAATGTCAAACCTCCGAAGACCAGAACATCTTCTCTATTAATAAAAGTAAGCTTGAGGCTATAATATCTACATGGGCACCATAATTTTATGGGGATACCAATAAATTTCAAACTTAACCATTTTATGGGAAAAAAGCAATTGAAACTATCTAATGGTAATTTAATAAAGTTTGTTGATATACCTTATGTGCTCCGGCCGATTGATCATTTATCTTGTGAGCACAGTGGAAAGATTTCTGTAGACACCAAATTCTTGTAGTTTAATTAGAATTTTTGTTATTTTAATGCTTATTTTCTAATATAATATATTATGTGCTAAATTTCCATTTTAAGAAAACTGTACATACTGCTAATTCCACATCTAAAATTTAACTTTTATAAAAAAAATTGGATTTGAAAATTAGTGTGACCATCTTAGAAAGTTCACGATTTTTGCAGTTGTTCTTTTTTTTTTTATTTGTTTGATTAGGTTTTACTGACCATGATCAAGATAAAACCAATGATCTGGTTAGTCTTAATAACTTTAACTAAAAATAATATTTGTACAACCGTTGGCAATAAATATCTATTAGTTAGTTAGTTAGTTAGTTAGTTATTAATATACGATTTTTAGTCCATTAATTCGACGAAAATTACATCATGAATGGCATAGAGATCCAACCATTATTTTATATTAACATAATGTAATTTCATATGTATCCTAGAAATGTCTGAAGATGAGGCAGATTTCTACTCACCGTCTGCCTTCTTCTTTAATATACGTATGGGTAAAGATATTTCCACTTTAGCGACCATTAACTTGCAGGTACCACCTAATTGTTCACATGCATCTTCAATGCAAGCCAAGAAACGAATAAACCTATACTTATATCGTATCTGTTCCATTTACATACGTAATCTTGGACTAGAATCAAAAGTTCTTACAGAAAGCAAAGAAGGAGAAATACAGAGGAAGAGAAAGAGAGAGAAGGTAACTCACCTCAAAATGCAATTATATGCAGTAAATCTTTTTCAGAATTTTACATGTTTTAACTTTGGGGTTATGATTTTTATTGTTTTCGTTTTACATACATATATACATTTTAATAGATACCATCTTCAGATTCTTATTCAATTCTTCCTGGGAATTCATATTTTCAAGATGTGCCTGCCAGTGTGGGCAAGGCAAGGATGATCTCAAACCATATTCTAATCTTGCAAATACACGCCCTAGATATTATTATAGTACACCCCACCCTAAACCCTATAAACAATGGCTTTATCAAAATGAATACCTCAGCCTGGTAGAGGACGTTTGGAACTGCTCTAGGATGAAGCCTAATCCCTTGTCAAAGATTTAAATCAAACTAGAAATGATTAAAGAAACGATAAAAAAATAGTGGAAGATGCAACAAAATTCCAAGACACAACAAATTTAGGTGCAAATCATGGAAATTGATAAAAATGCTGAAACCCACACAACAAGGGGAGGCTAAAACAACAAAGGGGTTGTTAGTGTATGATGTAAAATTTTGACCAAAAGAAAAAAGGAAAATTTATAATCAAAAGGAAAAATAAAATTATGAAAAGAATTTAGTGTAGAATGGAAAGTTTTGATATAAATTCTGATAAAAGTTTATTACAACTAATATTTTTTTAAAAAAAGAAAATATTAGAAAAAAAGAAATTTAATTATTTATTACAACTAATATTCAAAAAATACAAATATATCTTAATTCAAATATTATAATACTAAATAATATCAAGTAGTTCTTCCATCCTACATTGCTATTATCATATCTTATTACATCTTATCTGTCATTTCTTTTCTTTGTTCTTGAGTCATTCAAACCTGTGCATTGCTTTTCATATGTATCTCTCATATTGATTGTATGTCATCAATAATATTTAACTCTTCCAACTCATCTTGCAAGTCTTCAAGTAAATCTTCTTTATAACTCTTACAAATAAAATTATGGAGCAAAAAACATGTGATGATAATCTTCACTTGTGTTTCATATAGATATGACATTTGACCATGTAATATTGAGAATCGATGTTTCACAATTCCAAATGTATGCTCAATGATTATTCTTAGTTATGAATGTCTGTAGTTGAAATTTTCTACAGCATTACGAGGAACTCTATCATTAACATAATCAAATAGATAGTATCTTACACCTCGATATGGACAAATATATTCTGGTCGATTTGGATATCCAGCATCAACTAAGTAAAACTTACCTATATAAAAAAATATTAGTATGGTGATGTCTTCATAACTTTTAGAAGTAGAAAACACATTTACTTGGTGGAACTTGAAAACCATTAGGTTTAGTAACTACATCTTGGAGAATATGAACATCAGTAGTTGATACTTTTCAACCAACTAAAATATATGTAAATTCCATATCAAAATTACATGCTGCCATTACATTTTGAGATAATTCACCTTTCATGTTCCTAAATATTGCTGTTTCTTGTCCATAAATAGTTACTTTAATATGTGTACCATCAATAGCTCCAATGCAATCCTATAAACATGTATTTTTATTTTGATATTGATTAAAATAACATTAAAGATAAGGAAACTACAAAGGTGTAGAAATGTACCTTAAAATATGGGTACACATTTGAATCTTGATGAATTTGACTTAGTGTTTCAGATGAAGGTCTTACTAGAAGAACATGATTTAGTCATAATACAACATTCAAGACTTCATTAAAGTATTTACTAACTATCCAACTTGATCAACTAAATCGTTCTGTAGTTACTTCATACCTTTGATTTTGCCCAACTATTACAAGGAACATAGCAAACTTCTCTTCTACACTGATATTGTTGGTATCTTTCAGGACTTCTTCCCTCTTCATTAATTCACAAAAACCCTTGAAAACACTTTGACTTATTCTATAAATTTTTTGACAATTGTAAACTTAATGCGGTAAAGAAAAATCTAGTAATCTTCTTATATAATCTGCACCTTCTTTACTATAAATACGACTTGTACTTGAAAACAAAATTGAGGTACTTGCAATCCCTACTAAAATATTCCAAAAAGTAAGTAGACGTCTTCGCTTTCTTCTAGCATGTTCTTTCTCTTCTTCAAATAACACCAATGTGTCATTCACTAGTTCGTCAAAATCCTCTTCAAAATTCATCGTCACCTATAAAATTTCATATTCAAACATATTACAAGGTTGTAATACAAATAAACATACTACATGAAATCATTCCACAATTAATAGAATATAACAAAATATGATAAACAAACATCCGACATAATATCATTCTACATTTCAAGTCCAAACAAAAAGTAGTTACATCATACATCTAATACAAAAAATAAACATGTAAATCATCTTTAGTCTTCCATCTTTTCTAAGTGAAACTTTAACTATACTTATCGCATTTCTTTTGAAATTGATAGAAATATTTTACTGATTTCTTGCTTTTGAAATAATTGAGTAGCTTTATGTCAATCAGTCACAGATAGATCTTCAATCTCAAATATTGTTGCAATAGTTTCATCTAAAAAAGACTCAAACTTCTTTTGTCATGCAAACATTTCCTTCTTCCATGCAAATATTTCTTTTCTTATGCCAACCATCTTCTTTTGTATCCTAACCATCTCTCTTATTTGTTCATTACGTATCTCAACATTAACAGTATATTGTTCACACAAAGTAAGAAAAGTTTGTGATGTATCTTTCAAACATTCTACATGAGGGCGTGCTTGCTTCCCCTTTTTCCTCTACTCCAATGGAGCATGTGCAATTTCTCCTAAACTAGGAGGTATATCAGAATCGATGTCCATTCCATCTTGTGTAATGTCTAGAGTAAATGTATCTGGAACTTGAATATTTGGTACAATATCTACTTCTTTTGCCTATCTAGACATATTTCCACTAGCCATAGTACTTTCAAAAATTAGTTGTAATTCCTCATAAATCAAACATGGTTTTCCCTTACAGCTTTCACATTCTAGATATCCCTACAAAAAATTACAATATATATTAAAAAAATATATTACAATTGGCATAATCTTAAAGTATGTAAATAAAAATCAAACCTTAATAAACTCCTTCCATATCTCTTCATCTATGTCAGTATACTCTTGTATGAAATTTTATCATCATCTACTCATTTGCAATTTTGGAGTAGTTACGATAAATTTGTCATGTCTTTAAGTAATTTTTCACGTTCTTCTTTATAATATATGCATTTCTTCTATTATTGTATTTTTCAACTACTTCATCCCAAGTGCTCCCTTTTATCTTTCCATCTTGGGTTTTTTTATTTTCCTCATTTAATACTTCTAACAAAATATCTAAAAAGAATGCATCTGCATCAGCATTCCAAGTCATATAACTTCATCCTCTGTTTAGAATGAAAACGTGCATAATATTAACAGTTAAATGATGGTTAATTGCATAATATTTAGCTTATCATATGAGAATTAAGCCATTATGTTATAATTGCACTATTATATGCTTTAATGAAGGAATCTACATAATTTCAGGGAATTAATGTTAATTAAGTACATTTCTGAACTGTCGATGAATTATAAGTTTTTTAATTCTTAAGTATCTGAATTTTCTATTATTTCGAAGAGTTATATTTAAAGTACCAAACAACTATGTTTTAACACTAAAAGAATATTCAGATACACAATAACAACTCCTTGAGTTAGTGAGAAAAAACCGTAAGTTGTATATTTGAACTCGTTAAATTAGAATTATGCACGTGTTGAATTTAAATGTTTTATTATATCACGTGAGATGTACATGCTTAACTCGTTAAGTTAGCATAACTATACACGTTGAGTTACTTGAATATACACTAAGGTAATGCATTGTATTAGTAGCTTATAAGTTATTTTTTTATTGTACGTGTTTTATAGTTAAATCAACAAAGTAAGTCCATTGAGTTATCTGTAACTCCACGAACTATTTATTTTTTAATATGTCATTGTAACAGTTGTAGAAACAAGACATTCAAAGGAAAACCACGATTACACGTATCACACAAGAATTCACTCGTGGAAGGAAAAAGAAATCACCATCGTTGATATAAATGAAAAAAATTCAATCGATCATCTAAGTAGAAGTAGTTACTATTGAAATAAATATAAAAGAAGAGGAGAAAGACGAATAAAGGGTGTGTGCAGAGGTAGACCTTGCTAACTACAGACAACGTCGAAAGTTTCCTGAAGCTCCACACCACCACCAAAATCACCAACTATCAGAGGTTTGTGAGGATACTTTCTTGATATTGGGTCAATTCCGAGCTAAACACGGTGACTGACAACTACTATGAGGAGTGATTGCGTTGCAGGAATGGAAGTCATTTTCACCAAGCACCGACTCATATCTTAAGAAATCGTAAAGCTTCTAACCTTAGTTTCGGGTTGATGCCAATATGCTAAAGAGATCATCTTACAATTTTGGATTTGCGATTCTATAGGAAAAGGAGGCAAGATTGTAAGTGATTAAATTTTCAGTAGTGTAATCGCACGCATGTAGTGACAGAAGTTTTTACTATCGATAAAGATTTTTACATTTCATCTTTCATTCATCTTCAAGAACATATTAAAACAAAAATACCAAAATCAACAAATTATCTGTGTTTACATTTAGTATTAAAGTATAGTATTGTTTGTTTTGTATTATGATTAATGTTATCATTGTCAGTATTGTGAATATTTTATGTTTGTTTGATTCAGAAAATAGAAAATAGTATTATTGTTTACTGAAATTGATTCGTTTCAAATACTTAAAGATTTTAATGGTTACTATTTGAAATATTTGAATATTAGTGTTGTTTAATGATAAATCTAATATTAACTAACATTAAAGAACTTAATTGATGTTATTTACAATCTGTGGAACCACCCAATAGTTGGCTGAATTCCTTTGTAAATAGCAGTATTTAACTGAAAAAATAGGCTTATGGAGTTAACTTAAATCCATGAGGTCAGTCCGTTGAGTTAGACATAATTCAACGAACTAAGTTTGTTATGTTAACTATAACTCAACAGAGTGCTTACTAAACATATATAAACTCTAATATAAAAATTGAAACAGTACATAATTCTTACTCAATCTTTGAGAGATCGATCGGAACTTGCACATAAATATAATATACACTGTGTACTTATAGTTAAAATACAAATTGTAATTAATCTCTAATTTGTGTGAAAGTTTGTTTGTTTACTTCTAAAAGTAATTATTGATATAAGTATAAAGACAAATTAAATAAGTTTAAAAACAAAAGTTAACAACCCCAAACATCCTCTGTTACCCTTCCTCTATCAAGAGTAGTCATTTAATACATAAGAACAAATATTAATTAACTACTCTGATAGAAGATTATGAGATTAATGAAAAATGGTTAATGAATTAAATAACCTATGCCAAACAATAAATGCAAAACAATATCAAGCAGAATTACCTTACGAATCACATCAATAAATGATTAATGAATGCATGCAAAATATTGAAAATGACAAGTTAAAGATAAAAATACTAGTTTTCTATTATACTTTGATAAATGAAAGTTGTCATGCCAACAACTACCACTAAGGATGCAACAAGCGAGAGCGAGATGCAACGACAACGACAATTGTGATGTCAACGACGAATGGTTCATGGTTGACAACCAAGAGCGAGATGCAGCGACAATGATGGATGCAACACCAAGGAGGGGGACGAATGTGGCGGCAGTGACAGATGGTTCTTGGTTGACGAGCAAGATGTGGCAGCAACGACGAATGTGACGGATGGTTCCTAGTTGACGAGCAAAAGCGAGATGCGACGACAATGATGGATGTGACAGCAAGGAGGGGGACAACTACAGCGACAACAACGAATGGTTCCTTGTTGATGAGCAAGAGCGAGATGCAACGTCAACGATAGATGCGATAGCAAGGAAAGGAATGAGTGTGATCCAATCAAAGGAACATAAGGCAACAACGCAACAACAATGAAAGGGTGAGGAAGAGTCAACTTTAGGCGACACGACAACAATGACGAATGTTCTTCAACTTCACAAGTCAAGATGAAGACGTTAGGCTTGAGAGAAGGTTGATTTCGAAGGGTAGAGGTCAGAGATCATGAAACGTTAAAGATAATTTTAATTATTTTTATGTTAATAAATTTCTACTTTTTTTCCTTCAATATTATACATACTAATCACATTCAAACTAAATTTAACAATTTTCTTTTTTATTAGTTGAATTCCATCAGACCCCCCAAAACCTATTCTTTGTAAGAAGAGAGATTATGGGGAAAAAATGTAAAAATCAATGGTTAAAAGAATGTAACCAAAACATATTATTTTCACATAAAATTTTTAAAGCAAGAACAACGAGAGAACATCTCATCACTGCAAATTTCTAAGAGGGAGCGGAGACCACACAACTCAATTCAGGAACATGTTTTCTTAACAATTGCAATATTACCCCATGCAATCTTCATGGGAAAAAACATGCATGAACCAACAAATCTTATTGATTCTCCAGAATGAAGAAATCTAAGCGTCATCACGGCATTACTCAAACTGTTTGACAGACTAAACACCAAGGGTGCAAGAACAGAGAACATCAAGAAGCTTCAAGGATCCTGGGGCTCATTGGACGACTTCTGATTTTTTACCTATAAACATGCTTGTGTGCATTTTAAATAATGGTTGCAACAACGTATTTTGCCTAACAATTTGCTTCACAGTTAAATGCTTAAATTTCAATATTAATGCAGCTTTTCATCAAAAAAGCCTACCAAACTCCAATATTAATACAGCTTTTCATCAAAAAAACCTACCAAACTCCAAAAAAAAACCCCAGAATTTCATCTCCGAAACGGGGCCATCACCGAAAATAAGACATCGACAAAATCAATCTGTCCCATTTTAAGGCAAATATTTTTTTAATAGAACTAGAAAATAGTTGATATAAAGGAAGCAAACATTCAAATACGCTAGAAACGCTACATGTCATCAAAAGGGCCTAGGAAACAAAGAAAGGAATGAAGACCGCAGCAAGAAAAGGTTCCAAATATTTGAGTTTGAATAGGATGTTAGTCTCAATTATACTACATGACCGACTAAATCAATAAAGACGTCTAGTTTTATACTGCTGTGAATGCTTTCATCCCACGCCCCGCTGATCCGGCTGGAATGACTTTCAAGACGTTAAATCGTACAGTCTTCGATAAAGGCCTATAGAAGTGAAAATAGCACACAAATATCAGAAATGTGCAGATGATGCTATCCATCTTTTATTTTCAAATAAGTTGTCAAAGATATAAAAAAAGTAAATTTGCATTAAATATTATCCATCTCTGAGAAAATCACATCATGTTCCGGTCAAACTTTAAAAGCAAAATCTAAATTTGAACAAATGGCAGGAAATTCCAACTGGGTAGATATAATAGCATGTCATCTTTGTATTCCAACTTTTGCATCCTAACAGATACCTGCACTGGCCAATAATAACATGGTCGCCTTCTTTCACACGAAAGCAAGGGGATATGTGTGCTGGGATATTAGAATGTCTTTTCTCGTATCTGTAAAAAATAACTTTTTTATCGCCAGTTGTTCCAAAAGAGAACCAATGAACAGGTAAAACAAATGATAAAAGTCAGCTTACCTTTGATACTTTCTGACATAGTGGAGGTAGTTTCTACGAACAATAATGGTTCTGTTCATCTTAGCACTATGGCAAGTGCCTGCAATGATTCTCCCCCTGATGGAAACAGTTCCAGTGAAAGGACATTTTTTGTCAATATAGGTTCCTGCAGACATAAAACAGTTCTTTTCACTTGAAAGAACTCGGAAATTTGATGTATGTGCACATATAGAAAAGTCCTTTTCACTTGAGGCCTCCCTTGCAATTAGATGTATAAGCCAAATACAAGATCAATATTGGCCTTCAAAAAAAACAGATGCTCACACAGTGACGATAATCTCTTGTCTTGTCTTGGAGAATACACCAGCTTACAAAAGTATATTTCTTACGAACCACCCACATACAAAGAACAATCACTGAAAGCATAAAATTTAGACAAAGTCACAAAATAAAGGGCCACTAACAAAAATGATGAAACAAACTTGGTGGTAGCCTAGGACACAAGGTAATCAGTAGCAATGGCAGCCTATATTGCTGATTACCCAACATTAGGTGGGGTGGAGGGTTGCTGGTTATTGTCTTCCCTTTTTAACTAAGGGTTAAGGTTATTCCTATTTCTGGGATGCCATATAGAATTAGTGGGAAAGGAAAATGAGTTTGTTGTTCACCAACTAGGGATGTGGTACATACATCTAGTGTATTAACAAATACAACAATAAATGGATATCCAATAACCCATTAATATAACATAACGATGGACTCTAATACATATCTATCCAACAAGACGTAAATCCTAAATTTGAAGTCTTTTGACGATTCCTAGGATGATGAGGATGGTAAATAAGTCATTTTATCCTTAAGAACTAGTATGTTTCTTGTAATGATGGAAAGGCAAAAAACCAATTTGTGTATGGATAAGATGAACTTATATGCCATGGAAACTTCCAAGTCCTTAACTAGGGATGAGTTATAAGAGTACAGGTTACACCCCAAATTTTTCAAGAAAAATAGTAGGACAAGGGCATGGACAAGGACACAGGCATCAAAGGATAAAGAAAATGTCATAACATATGCAAGGAAAGGCAAAGGAAAAACACTAATTGCCGAAGAAGAAGAAGAAGAAGAAGAAGAAGAATGAAAAGAATCCCAAGATGAAGAAAGATGGAAGGATGATGTAGATATTAATTTTCAAGTCTTTTGATGCTTCCTTCAATGCTGAGAATAGTAAACGAGTCTTTGTTCTTTAAGAACTTATATGATTTTCTAATGTTGAGTTCTAAACTTCTTATTAGCACTTAAATATGTGACATTGACCTTGTAATTTGCTAATTTAACTTAAATGTTGCTTAAGTTACACAAACCACTAGAAATCTCTTCATTGTTTATTAAGTTCAATACCTCAAATAATACGTGTAAATTGTATGGTTCAATGTATGTGGCCATTTATTCTATTAATATGTGTGTTTTACTGTTTTAATCATATTTATATATATGCATAATACTTCAA
Source organism: Cymodocea nodosa (assembly GCA_036874045.1). Taxonomy (NCBI): domain Eukaryota; kingdom Viridiplantae; phylum Streptophyta; class Magnoliopsida; order Alismatales; family Cymodoceaceae; genus Cymodocea; species Cymodocea nodosa. Next base: position 15,767,719 of record CM072338.1, on the reverse strand, counting down.
AATATCCATGATTTAAAAATATATACATATATACGGAAATATAAACATACATGCATACACACTTTTTTGCACCAAAGCAATCACTATTTCAATTGCAAGCATGGAAAGTTTTTAATAATAATACTGATAAATTGGGTTTCACATTTTATTTGGAAACAATAAAGACTCGTGGAGTTTCATATCATATATGGAAATAACCACCAACTAACAAAGGAAAACAAACTCAACTACTTGTTTAAAACCTGATAATAAGGGAAGGCGATTATAATGTACATTTAATCCAATCAAGCAATGCATGAAAGAGAAAAGTTTGAAATGTGACTTTCACAATTTATGCTTAATGTGATCAAACAGTATCAAAGAGGAAAATGTGCAATGTGACTCTTCACATAGAATTGAAGGCACTTCCTTTGCAGTGTATCAAAGGAAGATGATATCGCTGATATGTAACCAGCATTTCTGTTGTGTATGTATTTTGTACACACATGACAGAACACAGGGAATGGTACAGTAATCGTTAACATAAAGAAAATTTGTAGCCAGCTGATTGACCGGACACGAAAGACATTGCCAACATTTCAAGAGAATGCACCACAGAACACTACCAAGGCGTAACAGAAACTACAATTGAAAAAGTGCATCCATGCACGTGCACTTTTTGAGGACAACTCAAAAAGAGAGGCAAAATGAGGGTTGCTTACCAAAAAGCGTTCATTCCTAAACAATACTTGTACGTCTAGGAGGCATAAGGATCTGTTAAAATAAGACTAACCACCAGGGGCATCAATAGAATTTCGACAAATATCAACAGCCATTATGTGGCATTGACTTTCTAATACGAAATAATGACTTTCTAATACGAAATAACTATATCCTTCAAATTCTATGAGCTGTGAACAATGTACAATGCAGAAAAAAAACGAAAGATAACTACAATGGCTTTCAGCATGTTCTACATCAGAAAATAGAACTTCTGTGGAAAAAGGACTAGAGGCAAACCATTAATTGCTTCCTTTGGGGTCTTGAATCCAAGTCCAATGCTCTTCCAAAACCGGTTCCCACCCTTCCCGGGCCTCTTCCCCTTTCCAGACTTCTTCGAACTGTACCATCAAAATCAAATGAAGACACCTTCCACATCAACCAGAACCGAAGCAATGGCAGATCTCACAAACAATAAGAAGAAGAAGAAGAAGAAGAAAGAAGAAAGTAGAAAGAAGAAGATCGTGATGACGATGACGACTTCCCAATTTACCTAAGAAAAACCTTAGGCTGCTTGAGGAACGCCTTCTCCGTCTGCAACACGAAAGCGACGTCAGATCAAAATGAGAAGCAGAACCATATCGAATGGCGTGGAGATAACAACGGCAAAGAGTGCTATGAGAGGACGCAGAAGAGTGGTGGTTAGAGAATCGACCTGCTCCGCCATGGTCGACTGCTTACAAGCAAAAGCACGAATGAGCGGCGGCGGAACCTCTCAAAGGTTGCAAAACCCTAGGGTTGGTTTATATAGAGAAACAAAAGGGCATCCATTTAATTTATTTAATTCGATTCAGACAAAATTTCAAACATAACTAAATTATCTTTTCCAAAAATCATTAAAATGATGCTTGACTTTGAGAGAACCGCCCAGTTTTCGGTACAGATTTTGCCGATTCATCAAAAATGTGGGTTTGATGAAAGTAAAAATTAATGTTATAAAAAAAATTACTTAACAATGTTTCTTAATTACTTTTATTGGTATAGATTTTTAAGGATATTTTTATCGGTAAATACATAACTTTGGATACTTCTTTGTAAAAATTTTCATATTTGCTATTTAATCAATCACGTTTTTTATGTAGAACTTATATAATGTATCTATATTATTTTTCAATACTCTTTTCTAACTGTGATTTTTCCATGAAAAATATATTTTTTTAAAGTTAACAAATTATTGCTTCCCACAAAACCTAAGGTTCAAACTCATAATCACAGTAAATAGTAAAAGTTACACATGCACTTTAATTGCCTTTATTAGTATAGAATTCGATGATACATTAAATAATATGGGAGAGAGACATTACACATTTTCAACTGAAATTCAATTTATTTAACCAGAGTTAAACAAATTAACTCGTTTATGATCTAAATTAATTTAACTTGTTTATTAAATGCATTAACAGATTGGATGTGTAGATCATGAGTGATGAGACTCACGACTCATTTTTCTTGTTAAATAATAATTTGTCGATGTGAAGGTGAAATCTCAACCATGAGTTCTACCGTTAAGGAATGAACTCGACGTTACAAAATACTAACAAGTTTGGGCAAGCAAGGAAAATAGTTTGAGAAGATTATACAATCTAAAAGAGATATAAACCTCTCTCAAAATTAAAAAAATGTGAAAACTAAACATTGACTTCACCATCGCCACATTTAAAAAAAAAAGAATATGCTTAAAGGTGTATCTCAATAGCGATATATATATTTTTACTATTTTATTAACATAAATTAAAATCCTTATATCTTAATACTAAAAATATTCTCTCCTGGAAGCAGCATTGCTGTCAAGAGTCATAACTCATTTCACCACCCCTACTTCAAAGGGATTTTTTATTTACTTTTAATAGTGAAAGTAATTGCAGAACTACTAAATTAAGTTTGTAATCTCGAAAAGTGATGGAAAGAAAGTAAAAAATTTATAATAATTTATGAAAAATAAAAAGTAAAAAAATACTTTTATTTTCTCTCCTTTCTTCATGTTTATGCCTATTTCAATATTTTAAAAGAATAGAAAATCAACATGCTATTTAATAGAAAAATATATTAATTATTTTTTTAAGATTAACATACCATTTATAAAAATAATATATACGAACATGAGACTCCACCACATTTTCATGGAATTGCTTCCAATGCTAGATTGACGACAGCCGTGATATCCATCAATCTAGAGTAGACCAATCAAGATAGTTCTCAGAGTAAAAGCATTATTGAAAGACGTGTGTGCTACCGATTTTAGTCACATACATTTGGGAAAAAAACTGGTGTTGTAATCTTCGTTGTAACAAGTGGTGCCATTTTCCTCTTGTAAGGTTGGCAAATTGAATGACTCATGCCTAACTAAAAAAAAAAAAAAAGCTAAGCTTAACATAATTTCAGGCTTGTTTAAATAAACAAATCAAATTTAAAGATTACTAGTCTAAATCAATTTGATTAAAGCTCATTAAAAAATTTACTATCATTTTTTAATTTGATAGTATATAATAATTTCTATGATCTTATAAAAAGAGAAAATCTACGTAGCATCTTTTGATAAATTATCTATTAAATTAAATATTGTTCAAAATAGTTGTTCTATAAGAGTTTGTAAAGGAATAACTAGACTTTATTTGAAAGGTTCAAGAATACAATTTTTACCATCTTTAATCATCCTATTTACATCATACACTACCATATTACTGATAATTGAATCTGTGACCATACTTGGACTGTCAAACAGCACATGTACGACTTGATAAAATCATATTGATAAAGGTTCTAACTCAAGTATAACTCAAATCATAAACAAGTCAAATCTAAATATAATTTTAAACTTATTTACATAAATATACCAAACTTGAACATTATTCCACTTAGTTTAGATCACTACCACACAATTTTGTATACTTAAAGGGTGTTTGTGTGTTGAAAAATGGTGGAAATAAAATGACGGAATATCATAAAAAATGATGGAAAGTAAAATGATAGAAAGTAACGAAAAATCAGTAGAAAATCAATATATTTGTGTATAGAACAGAAAATGATAGAATTTGAAATACGTGTATTTGTGCATAGAACAAAAAATAACGAAAAATCATAAAATCTAAAATATATATGTTTATTTATAAAATAAAAATATTAAAATTAATAAATTAAATATTTTTTGTATTTATCTATAAGATAGAGAATAACAAAATTTATTATAGATAATATAAAATAAAATCATTTATAATAATTATTACAATATAAAATATATTTTACACATCTTTATTATTCCACATATCTCTCATAATATCAATTCTCATTTATTAAAGATATAAATAATTTATATATTAAAATTACATGTTGTTAATATATTCTGTGATAATTCATATTTTCTTTTCCTTCATTTCCCATCAATTTCAGATATCAAAAGGTTAAAAAACAAAAGAAAATTTTTCTTATATACCAAGAGAAAATGACGAAAAATCATTTGATGCACAAACACTCAGAAAATGATATAAAATTCTTTTTCGACATTTTCCACCGTTTTCTGGATGCACAAACAACCCCTTAAATGGTGAATGATCTTCTTACCACTTGTAAGATGGTAGATTTGAATTTACGTAAATGTAAATTAAAACCAACAAAATATACCTGAAAAAAAAAAGGTTTAAATTGCCACCCAAATCATTTCCACACCAATTGATGAGAAGCTACGACCCTGCACCTGAACACAAGTGGATTTTCCTTTTTATTCAACAATAACATGCATCACCTTTGACGCTTGAAATAGTCAGCATTTCTTCCACTCTTTAAAACTTCTTAAATTACTCTTCATTTGTCCTTGTAATTACAAATGCGGGACACTACCGTAAAGGGAAAAAACAAAAAAGTGCCATCTCGAATGGCCACCGGAAATTAATCTGCAGTAAAAAAGGAAGAAAATCATCCACAAAATCTCATGGGAAAAAATCTACTTGGAACAACAAAAAATTGCTAATTATATCTCTACTATTATTCAGGCAACCGAAAACCCTGAACCAAATCGACAAATTACCAAAATATTCTATAAACGCCCATGTAACTGAAAAGATTTCGATCAGCATTGACGTGCATACGCTCTTATTAATGAACCTCATCATGAGAATGTGTAAATTCCTAATAACTTAGAAAATAATTATAATTTCTTCACTCTACTTGTAACAATTACATTCTCTTTCATTGGTTTAAATTTTTCTCACATCCTTATTTATTTGTATTAATTTCTTGATGATTTATACATTTATTCTACACTTCTGAGCCCTCTATGTTAAAACCACCAAAATAAAGAAGAATACTATTTGAAATCTTCACAAAAACTTAAATGTGAAAATGAAGTTTACATATTTAATTGATTGCTTCGTACAGGGTACTTCTGAAATAAGGCATATCCCCTATGTTGTAAGTCTTCAAAAATCATGACTATTATTATATCCCCTTCATTTATACAAAAATAACTTATATCTATGTGTGAACAATCCACTTTTGTGCATCTTTTTGCATAATTTAGGCTTGTAGGCCACACACTATAAGCTAGCATCATGGACCTCACAACACACTCCTTAGTCATATTTTCTTGATATTTGAGCTTGTCTCACTCAAATTATAGTCCAACCTCCTCAATACATTCCTTCCTTTTCATCTCATCGCTGCATCGACACCACATTAGTGAATTCAACTCATAGTACGTCTTCATTTGCTAATTTTACTTACTTTGTAGGTGTCTACCACATTAGCATTACCATGTCAACAAGCAACAATCAATGGGTCAACGAGTCAACAAGCTACCATGTCATCATCTTCTTTACAAACACTCAACTACAATTCAACTTTCCACCTTTTGTGACATCCACGAGTCTTCTCTAATCTAAGCATGCACCTCTCTATGGGTCGTTGTTGCCTAAACCAAAGAAGTAATGCTTTAACTTTCACACGTCTCCACAATTTTCAATGGTAATGCCCACAAAATCACCCCATTTTCAAATGTCAAACAAGTCAAACCACAAGTCGTCAACATTTATTACAACATCCAACAAAATGGAAACTAACAAATCGACACCCAACGATACTTCATCTCCTATGTAGATGTGAATCAACGCCTCACTTCCTACATAGACAACTATCACACTGCACACTACTTTTTGCATGTCTCCTTGTGAACCAATGCCACCCTCACATGCAGACGAACTTGCAAACCAATAAGCCCACATCCCTTAAAATCCCCATCAACTGCCTCTCTTCCCGAAGATTATAAATTAGCAATTACATGATCAATCAAACAACACGTTGATGCCTCAACTCCTACAAGTGTCTAGCTCGCTACCACACTCAATACACCTTGGAAACTAACACTTGTAGACAGTCACACTCAATGAACACCTCCTCTCATGCTATAAACCTGACATTTCAACTCTCCTTTGTGCCCTATAAAAGAAGCCTCTCCCCCTTCAATAAAGGACATCCCAAACTAAGCATCTGAGATCTAGGAGTAGCTCATCTCCTCCTACCTACATCTACCAAACGCCACCTTTTAAGTTGAGCACCACTATTATCTCTTGCAACTCATAGTTGCAACCTCTTCATAGCAATCGATCTGTCGTTTCATCAAACGACATACCATTTGCTTATTAGCAAGCTCCTTTTAATTTTGATAAGGCACTTGATCTTGCAAAAGTACATCAAGTACCTACGTCTCTGATTTTACTAAGCTCTACCATCTAACCAACAACACCATAGTCAACACCATCAAGCTTCACCACCGAGCTATCCCAAAGTCAACGAGCTCCACCACTATCACCACCAACATCAATCTACCATCTCTTCAATCAATTTGTTGGTAAACTCTTAATGACTCCAATATCACAAGTCTATCATCTTGTCAATTAGCTTGCCAATCATTGATCTAACGTTTGCCCCAATCAATATGTTGTCCACTGCTCAATTACTCACCACCCATCAATCTACCATTTATCCAACTAGCATATTGATTTGCCACCTCCACCATCGCCATCACATTCCACTACCAACTTAATCTTACAGAAGTGCATCAACTTATCCCTCACTACTTGCTCAATCTTGTAGAAGTGCATCAAGCATTTGCCACTAATTTGATCTTGCAGAAAAACATCAAGCTAACCTTCTCAACATGCTCAATCTTGTAGAAGTGCATCAAGCACCTTTCATTCCAATTGACATCACCTTTGACTACTAACGAGCCTTTGCTTAGCTAGGTGCACACCTCCACCACCCGTTTTCTCATTGCATGCTCAAGGTGTAGTGGAGCCTGTGATTCTATCACACCCTTACCTACACCAAGTTACCACTTGACATCTGATAACTCACACTTAGTGGCAATAGGAAAATTGATCTTTCCAATCATATAGTGAAGTATTTTGCACCTCCTCTCTAATATCTTTGGAATAGTCAACCTAGGCTAATAATCCAAACAAGACATTGATAAAAGATGGGGTATTATTACATTTAAGAATCAATAATAATTTTTTGTAGTTTCCAAAAAGTATTTCAAAAGAATTAAATGAAAATTTAATCCATGTAAAGCTCAAGACTCACTAGTTTATACATGAAATAACTGATAGGCCAAATATTAAATCTGGCAGCATGGAGGTGTCAAAAGGTCATTACAGACTTTGTTGGAGGAAGACATCGTGAAGGCACAAACACCTGTCAGAGGATGGTTGAAAATGTTAGTTGCTGATGGTTGACATGTTAGAGGAGAATGCAGTCATTTTCTCCTCTTAAACCTTAAGATTCAATAGTCATGGATCATATTGGATCCATTTCTGGATCAATCCAAAAATAATAATAATCAAGGCATTTAAATGCCCCATTGTCATATAGCACCCTCAATAACATCATATCAGGTAAAGGACGTATTTTACTCAAAAAGAGATGGTATGATCCATTATATGAATGGAAGAATATATTCCTAAACTATTTGTTGTATCTAATATCCAGCATCACATATAAGTGCTGTTTTACGCTATACAATGATACCCTAACTGAACATTATGGAAATACAGTACATATGCTACACTAATAAATAGTCCAATTTACCATATCCTATTTCATATCCTACCACTTAAAACTTTTCAAGCATAACTTCTGCAGCATTAATTTTTCAATCCAAAAAACATCCATCGCAAATACAAATGATTGTTTACCTGTTTCATTTCTGAGATCCATCCTATATTCATATGATTCCTTATGTAGAGTTCTTGCAAAAAAAGGCAAACACGGTGCATGAAACTCCTATTAATGTGAAGTACAAGAAGAATCTAATTGTATGTAATCTTACTTTTATAAACGGAGAAGTTATTCTCTGATATACAAATCTATAAACTCCAAGAGTAACTTTAAAGTTGTGCCAAGGCTCGCCCTCATATAGAATGCTAGCTAAAAACAATTATTTTCAAGTGAATTAAAGGACTTACATATCACTCATGCAGCAAATTTGGTGCTGCAACATTCATGTCTAACACTTTGCAATTTGTTCCTTGACCACATCAGCTCTGTCCCTCCGCACCATGCTGATGCATCTCACACATAAAGACATATGACCCTGCTCTATTTATAGCCTATCTCTTTCATCAAGTGGCGATAGCTCCGGCCTCGTATAATTCGTTGCCATGAATATAGGGTAGTTTCCCAAATGGTCATTTGCATCCATTGATGAACAAACCTGGATGAAGCAATGTGTGATCAAGGACCTTTTTAATGCAGTTCCTGCATACAAAATTATAAAGAAAACCACAGGAACTCACCATCTAACCAGACACCTCAGAATACCTCGTGAAACAGGACGAATGTAAGATGGATCCCTTTGTGAGTACAACAAACCAACCTAAATATGATATTATATTGTCATGTAGCAGTGAAAATTGAATATGAAATAAGAAAGTAGAATCAGCACAACTTTCAAAAAAATAAATACACAACTTTTAGGAAAAGGTACCTCTAGCATAGCAACTGTACAAGGATCTTCTAGTATCTCTAAGCTATCATCAGCTAAATAATTAACCTGCATTCAGAATCAGTAAATATTACCTTATCAATATTTAGTCCCATTTGCAGCATGCATCATATCTCTAAGGGTGTGGCACGATGATAGACCATGACTTTTTATTGAAAGCTTGGACGCAATATCTATTGAAAATATGGTTAACTAAAAACAAGCAGGAAGTGACGTGATTAACAAAAGGATGTCCTATGCCAGAAATGCAAAAGAAAACATTTCAGAAAGAAAACGACAAAAGAATTAGGTAGCTCTCTCAGAGAGGAGTGAAAGAACAAACTTGAATTCAGAAGAATTCAAGATAAAAATCTAAAACTAAAGTTTCTGGCACATGATAATTTTGTCAAGAAGGGTGCGTGCTTGTGTTAAAATAGCTGGATTATTTACGACTGTGAAAGGCTAATGGATTGTAATCTTCATCAAGGTTTAAATCCAAATTATTATGTCAACAACTGGTACCAATTAGACAAAAAATAAACGGGTGTAGTCAAAAGGTTAATAATTACAAATGCTACTTTTATCAACAACGGGATGTAGTCAAACGGTAATAATTGTTACCCCAAATTCAGTATTGACTAGAGATTGCACAAAATCCATCAACTGAATCTTTGCCCATCGTAGGCAAACTTTGTGATCACTTGTGTGAGGTGGATGCCTCCAAGGAGCACCAAAATGAAACTGACTCTCCAGGAATTTCCCATCTTTAGCATCAGAAATAATTTTTTGCAGAATAATTAGGACAGATTCCATGGCAGGATTCACAACATTAACCTAAGAAAATATAGATGTGTTTATCAGGATGCATGAACCAAGAGTACCTGCACATCTAATGATAGAAATATGAAAATGAATTACTGAAAAGAAATGCTAAGGGAATAATCATTACTTGAAGATATGCCAAGTAAGTATCCAGAATGTCCTCAATGTGGCATGCATCCAGGGACCTACAACAAGAAGTTCAATGTTTCTGTTTGAGTAAAAATGTAATAAATGGAACCTTATTTAGGAGGTTAGGTTGGTATTCACACGTTAGAGATGATATATCTAACCTCACTGTGTAACCACTATTTAAGAGGTTATCCCTTACAAGTAATAACAATCTCGCATTTTTATTCTCTCTTGACATGGCACTAGAAGTCAATGGCACTTGCCTCCAACCAGACCAATGTAGGCATCTAGCATTGCCAGCAACAACTTCCACTACTGGCAATTGTCAACACTCTAGTAGCAAGAACCCATATTTTCAGTCTCTATTGTCTTCCAATGCATTCACTTTCCTATTCTAGTCATTCTTCCCATCTCATTACAGACCACCAAAAGGTCTTCCATTGCCATTTCTATCGGTATCTAAGCCATACTTGGTAGTCACCATTTCCCTTTTAGTTAATTTTCCTTTTTGTTGGTAGAGATTAAAATACAATTCAATTCAATATTTCCCTCTAGAGATAAAGAGAGAGAGTTTAAAGGGTATCCTATCCTTTTAGCCCAATCAGAAGAAACTTATACAACTTTAATAACATACCCATCACACACAATTGCACCAATGACTCGTAGACCTCAAGTTCCTCAAGAAGGCCACAAAATGCAATATAATGATCTTGTACCAACTAATCATCCTATCAAAAAGAGAAAATCTACTTAAACAATTCAAACACCTTAGAGACATTCTTCTAATGAATATATGTGTTTTACAATGTATCCTAAACCTTCTTGGCTAAACGAAGATTCATAAGGCTACAAGCAAAGGTGAACTCTATGCTGTTGAGAATTCAAGGCTCAAGAGGATTTTATTGTTGAAAACACAATACTTTTGTGGAAACCACCCAAAAAAATCCCAAATTTCAACTTGAAACTTAAGGATAAGATAAAATAAGCTATCATGAGCATATAAAAACACCTAAATATATTTTCTAGGCAATTATCATGCATAAAATATTAATTAGATAGAGATACAATAGTTGCATGCATGAGAAAATAATTAAATCACATAGAAATAATAGAAATTTAGTCCATAATGTCAAATGATTTAAGATATAATCAAATCATACCAAAATCGATTCCAAGTTGAATGACTAAGAAGGTCATAGACTTGTCCTTGCCATGCCAAATATTCTCAAAACATTTGGTTACATATTATTTGTTCCATCTACACCATGTAACAACTTCACAACATTTGAGTGATATAACCCATATGATATTCTATAGCCCACTAATAATATTCTAAATTGGTACATGTACAAGATAACCCATTTGTGGAAAATGATGAAGTATTATGACATAAAGTCCTTCCAAGGTAGAAGATGGCTATAGCACCATGTCATTGTAGTCTTATCTTCATGCCAATTGTTTTCTTAATAGTTGGAAAGGGTCATATGCTCCATTATTGGATCCTATATCTCCTTCACCATATTGACTTGAAGCATAGTGACTTAGCTCATGTGATGATGATGGATTTATAAAATAGGCCATGTTATCCTTCGTAGGAACTGCACATGTAAGGATCCTAACTCTGAGGCTGAAGTTGAGATTCAAGATCATTCATTTGTAAACTCCCAAAGATCTGTGACAAAAATAAATTGCATTCCACTCCTATTGCCTCTTGCTGTGACTCATCAATGTTTCCTAACCTTTTCTTTTGTAATTATATGACAATAGTTTATAATCATGTTTGTAAGATAGTCTACCTCCATGATCTTAATCCTGAGTGGCATGAGTAAAGAAAATTTCTCTTGTAAATAAACTAAGTGACCTCTAACTCTCAAATTGAGGAATATTACCAGTTTACCACCACCATCATTATCATTGCTATCATGATCATCTAGAGACTATTAGGATTATTGTCAAAGTCTATGATTAAACCTAAGCCTAGACTTCTTTTAACACCATGAGACTATGAAAGAAGCTATGTACTCATCAATATCAACACCTTGATCTACAATATGCTACTTTGGTCTCTCACCCTCCTCATCAAGAACTAACTTGTCATTTTCTTTCATCTATTCTACAATAGGATCTTTGTTGCTTGAATATTTTGTAGATGAAAACAACATCAATTGAATCCAACTTATCATGGTTTTCTATATACTTCAGCAACTCTAACTTTTTCTCTAGCATTTATCCACATTCCCTCAATGTTCTTTAGTTATATCTGTCTTGTCTCAAAACTACCTCATCCAGACAATTGAATTTCTAACTGTATTTTCTAAATATACTTACAATTCCCTTTTCTTTTGAAGTGGCAATGCACATGCACTAGAGGTACTCTCTTTTTTCAAATTGTCTAGATCCTAAAGTATCATATGAATTGCTATCTTTGTTTCCATCAAGACTGCATTGCTGCCTCTCTATAAAATTGTCGCTCTTCTATGTTTACCATATTAGGTAGATAGTCAATGTCCTTATTGTTTTTAATAGGAATACACCAAGAATCTTCAACTTTGCTCCCTCCACCATGATATGAAATTCCCTTGGCCTCTAGTTCTAAGATACCTTTGAACCACTCATCCTTATTGTTCCTCTCACTCTTCTTGGTCTTTGTAACCTTTAGTAACTATTTCATTTGATGTTTGACAATTGTAATACATAAAGGACACTTCATAACATTACTATAACTAGCAATCAGATGTTTCAATCTAAACACGCTACTTCTTCCTATTTTCTTCCTATAGTATCTACGTTGGCTCCTCCTCCTATTGTTATCAATAGAAAACTCATAGAGCCAACCAGGATCATCATTTTTGCCAAGATCCTGCTCATGGTCACTTGGCATCTTAAAAATTAAAACTGATAACATAAGTTAAAAACATTATCCTTTTCATAATTGATTAAATGGAATCAATGCAATTCATTAAATATATTCACTGAAAATCACTACTATTTACTAAAAAAACTAATATTCACTAAAAATGGCTAATATCCTCTGAAAATCACTAATATTTACTAAAAACTAATATTGTCTGAAAATAACTAATATTCTCTAAAAATCACTAATTTCACTGATACCCACAGAAAATCACTGATATTCATAAAAATTTGAAAATTGTTAAAAAAAACTTAAAACATAAGATAAATATCTTAGATCTATTTTAAAATAAAAGAAATCAAGTGTGAATTTGATGTATTCTCCTAAGAAAACACCTCCAGAGTGCAGATCAAAGGCCTTATATTTCATAGACACAAAGATCTACCCAATTGGAATGGAGATCAAGAGGATTGGAGACAAAAAGAAGAGAGAGGATCACCCATGGACTAAAACTTAACATTTGCTGTCCATAGGTGAAAAAGATCAACCCACCCTTTTAGAAAAAAGATTTGATACGCCACTCTTGATCCATTTCACAATCCAAAATTTATCAATCCAAGGAATTTTCAGTTTTACGCCTGTTTATCAGACCAGGTACCCAAAAAACCAATCTGGGTCAGGCAATTTTTTACTAATCCAGAGAACTATGGTTGCAAGTTGTGCATCTTAAATGCTCTAACTTGAAAAAGAGCTTTAGAGTTCAAATGTGATAAATTGATCCTTAAAAAGAATGTTAGGTTAATGTTTTCACATTGGAAGTTCTGTATCTTACCTCATTGTGTAACCACTATTTATAAAGAAATATCTCCTACAAGTAATAATAATCTCTTTTTTATCTTGATTGTTCCAATTTAAACATTAGTGTGTCCAAAATACTTGTAGCTCAACAAGCTAGCATCCCTGAAAGAGGTAGAAAAGAAAAAAACAAAGCTTTCTGCTTATTGCAAATTTTCATAATGATAAAAAATGAAAGAAAAAGGTGGCAAACTTACCCTTGGTAGTTGTTCTGCTGCTTAAGTGCATATAACTCATTTAGTTGTCGTTGATTAGGCCCGAGCACTTCATTGACAACCCTCCACTGCAAAGTAATTAACAATGTAAACAGGCCTGGATTGCTGCCTTAGTGAGTGTCATTAGTCATTACTATTAAGTGGGTCTCACATTTATTGAAAAAACTCCCTAAATGAAAGTGGAAATTTTTTATCTTCTTTAGAAAATGAAATCTAAAATAAAAAGTTCCACATACTTCAGATTCACTGAAAAACTCAGGCACCATATGCATCTTAGCTTCTTGAGGAGTCCATCCAAAAGTCTTTGAATATTGGCCACAAATGTCCCCATTAATTACATTTTGAGCTTAGTATAACAGATTGTAGTGAGAAACGTTAAAAAGAAAGATGTTTTATCAGATTACCTCACGAGAAATGAATATGTCTGGATAACCAAAATCAAAATAGGCCTGATAGGAATAATAGCTGAAGAAAATTACAGATAAAATTATTAACACGATGGGAGAAGATAACTAAACAGTCACATAGATAAAGACCAAAACTCTATTTAGATCTGAATTTTCTTCAACACAGAGTTTGGTAACAAAATATCATTCAATATGATGATCAAAATCTTACCACTACTGAAATGCAGGCAGATATGGCATCAATTTTTAAAATTAACACGTTAACAAAATTTTTCCATATGTCAAAGTTGGCCTCCATAGTTATTTCATGCAAAAAGTAAATATTACAAAGATGCAAATGCTTAAATAAATGAGTGGTAGTACTTCAGAGACAGGCTAAAAAATGATTTTATTAGAAACAGAGAAGAGATTGCACCAACCAAAGATAAGATAAAGAAAATCAATTTAAGTGGTTTGATCATATCCTTAAGAGACCAAAAGATGTATTTGTTAAAAGAGGAGAATTAATTAGTAAAAGAGAAACTAAAAGAATTAGAGAAAAGCCTAAAATGATTTAGTTTGGACTTACAAAAAAAATTAAATTTATATAATTTAACTAAAGATCAACTATATGTAGAAATACATAGAAGAAAAATATTTATGTAATCGATCATACATAGTGAAATTATGTCTTAGATTGTTGTTGTTTATGTCAAAGTTGGCTTTCATGGTTCTCACCCAACAAAAAATTATTACATTTTTGTAAAAGAAGGTGGTGGGTCCCTCAGGATAGGAGAGTTCAGCCTAAACATGAAAAATCATCACCCCATTATATGGACGCAAATGCAGTTTTTTAGGTGCACATATTTTTCAAATTCAAAGGACTATGGGAGAGGACGTGCTAAATCAGTATTTCCAATGTTTCCTTTGAAAACAAAATTTAAAGGAACATTTCCACAATGTAGAATCTGCAAAAGGTTTAATTATATACAAGATTACCTCCAAGTCCTCCACTAATGGAGAGGCAGTCACCTGGTATTCAAACTTTTATTCAGATCACAATGAAGTTGTCTTATTATAGTCCTTAGAAATAAAACTAGTTAAATTTGTCTGAAAAAAATCAAAAGAAATGATTTACCAATATAAAAAAATTGAAAACAAAAATACACTACCATCTCTATTGTTTGGGATGAAATAAGATGAATACGTTCAATAAAATTTGTTCATGGCAATAACATGAAATATAACTAACATGGAGGTGCAAATATGTATGTTGGCTAAAAAGAACTGCAGCCAAAAACAAAATATTGCATGCAACGATAGGCAGATTTTGAATGCATATCTTACCTATCTGATGTAACAAGTATAGTGGGCAAACACCAATCATTGACACCCAAAGCAATTAATCTCCATAAAAGACTATCATGGTACAGTGCTCCCGAGACCATTGAATTGTCAGTTAAGAACGCATTCCTCAAAATGTCAAAATTGTTTATCACCAATTTTGGCTGCACAAACAAGATACTTAAAGATGAGAAGTCAATGTCATTTCAATGGATAATTTTTTTATATTATTTAACTTGACAGGAAAAAATCATACCATTGCCAATTCTCTTGATATTTTAAATAAATAAACTTCTAATGAAATAAGAAAAAAGCAAACTCCTCACTTCTTGCGTTGTTCAGCAAATAGAATGTGCTTAATAGACAGAAACTTAAACTTCTAAATCTGTACAACATAGGCATTGACATCTCTTGAGATCAAACTAGCTTCATTTTCTTGTTTATGATATGATTCTTACCATGACCTTCCCCATCATTTTCATTTGGTGGCTGGATAAAATCAAAATCACCATCCTTAACAATAGCAGCATCACTATCTACACAACCATTCAAGCCTAGAGTTCTTTCAAGTCGAAAAGGTCATATCCTTCAATGTCAACATTCATTTTCTTGCTATCATCAAATCTGTTCTGCTTTATGCATAATGTAAATTTGGTTATCCATTTTCCACCACCATCCATTCAACCATTGGAACCTCATCTTCTGAAACTTGAAATATGAATGCAAGATCGATGAAATCCAAATGTTCTTTATCTTTTTCTTTAATGTGTTCCTTACAAAGCCTCAAGTCATCATGTGTGAAAACAAAATCATTTAATTTTTTCATTCTAATTTGTTCTTTCTTTTGTATATATCAAGTTGAACGTGCTCCTGCTCCTTTTACATCCAAATATCAATGTTATCTATAACAAAATTCTCACAACAATCTTCCTCAAACTTGAAACATTTGTCCCATGTACCATCTACTAATTAGCTGCATTGTGATTTACAAGATATCAATGTCATTAAATATTTAACTAATGAAAGGTAAAACTAATCAAATCAAGTTCAAATCTAAGCATTTATTACCTAGATTTTGAGTTCTAGTGACAAGCAATATTCTCAAAAAACCAAATCCAAATTGTTACCCAATGAAAATCTTGATTACACTCAAGACAGCCATTTGGATCACGATGTCAGGCTCCAATCATTGAACAATATTTTTTATAGCCACCAGAAGATCCACAAGTTGTTCAAGTTGAAGTTGATGATCATGAAAAGAATATACAATTTAGTATGCCTTCTTAAAGAATTCAAAAATGTTTACATTTTGAATTTAATGTATATAATCCCTAACTGGTTTCATGCAAAAGGTGAACAAGTATTTGTGCATCAATCTTGTATATGTAATCCATCATAAGTTTCTTGTTTTCATCCTCTAATCAAAGAACCTTCATGATGGCTTTCTTGATGCTTACAATCTTTCTAGCATCCTCTTAAAAGGAATGCTTATTGAGGATTTCTATCACTTTCCTACCAAGTGGTAACTTATTATCATAGTATATATATCACATCTGTCTAAGATAAACATTGTTTCAATCTGGCTCTCTTGTCTATTATGGAACAAAGTACAATGTAATTCATTACAAACTTGGTGACTCCATATCAAACCAGTCACCACCACAATACTCTAGGAACATCATATATGTCAACAAGTATGAGTGATTGTACACAAAAGTTGTCACCATCCTTGCCTTAACAAATGCTCTTGCAATTATCTTCATCCTCTCCATGTCAACATTTGATCAACATGGTAAACAACACAAGTGTCCAATGTATAGGATGCTTTGACATTATCTTCTATCCTACTTTTTTGAAATTGTTGTCATCATCAATCACAATTTGTACAATATTTGACTCTCCAACCTCCTCAATCACCTCTCTCACCAACTTTTAAAGCTACTGGTGATTTCCAATCTCAACAGAGGCATCAACAGAATTCAACAAAAACTACACAATTGCCACTGTACACTACAAAATTCATTATCTATTTCAAGGTTGCATTAGTCCATTCATCGTACATGACTGTATAACTGTACGATGGCCATTGATTCCCTATAGAGCTTATGCATGACTTCAACTCTTCTTTCTGATTGTTAAGATACTTTCCCATTGTTTTCTAATGTATCAAGGCTTTAACGTCAAGCATACACCATAAACAAGGATCCTTTGATGTATTATTAGTTAGGACAACGCTGTAGGACATGTACTTAGCCACAGCAGTGCCAAGTTTCTCCCCAGCATTACCTCACGTTCACTCACTTTGGACTTTCTTGCTTTGACTTTTCTTTGGCACTGAAGACATATGAGGATTGTCTAATCTTTTGCTGTATATCAGAAACATGTCAACAATTCCATGGCTTCTATACATATGTATATATATAGATATAGATACACACACACATATATATAGATATAGATAACTTTCCTAGTGGTACCATCATTTTATTAATATTTTATTTTGAAAATTAAAGATAATTATATAATTAGTTAATTTATGGTATAATCTACTGCATGCTTAATTTTTAGATTAATCTGAGTTATATTTATTATTATATTTTTATTTCCAGATCAATAGTTAAAATTTAATAAACAGTACTAAATTTTAAAACTTTTAGATCAAGGATTGATACACCCTCCTATGTATTTATAGGAAAAAAATTAAGTTGCTACCAGGAAAATTACCTAATGTCATCATTAGAAAATCCTCCCCAAGTGTGTGTGATCGAATAGGAATCAAAACTCTCGGTTAATTCTCCCTCATTTTTTCCCATTGCATTGTTTCGCTCTAGTAACATAGAATTGAGGTTACCTTTTCAAAATAAGCACAAAATTGAGGTTTAAATTTAGGATACAGAAGCAAGTACAAATGTAGAGGAAACTGAGTACAGATATAAATTACGAACCTGGAAGTGATCGATCTCTGCTGCGGCAGACAGCAACTCCGCAAGCAAACATGGCCAATCCGTGCACGAGTCCGTCAGAGGCCTGGAAAACCCACCATTCGGAGACAAACTCCTAATGGCATCTCTTCTCCACACCTGGTGAATCGCAAGTACTTCCTTCGCCAACATCAGCGACAAGGCTGCATCCCTCATGTAGGACACTTCTTCGATGGTCCCGTTCATGGCATCTCCGATCAACTTATCAATTTCCCCCACCCCAATCCTCCCTGACATTGCCACCACTGCCCTGGCCCAGAGCACAGACAAAGACTCCTTCTTCCCACTTCTCTCTCCACTCCCAACGACACGCCGAAGCGCAGCCTGTATCCCATGCCGCTTGTTGAGCGCGGCAAAGACGTCACTCCCGCCGATGCTCCCAAGCCGAACCCCGTGCAACACAACTGACTCGAGCGCAGATTCGAGACGAGACCGGAGGGCGGACAGGTCGGCAGGTGGGGCAGCGGAGGACCAGGAGGCCCAGGGAGTGTGAGCGGCATCGGCAAAATCGACGTAGGCAGTGAAGTGCGGGGAATGGTTGTCCCAATCGGGGAGGAGGCGATGGACGAGGAGGGACGCCTTGCCGACGCCGCGCGGACCGTGAAGTATGAGGGGTTGTGCGACGCGGTGATGATGGGCGTGGTTATTGAGGACGGTCTCGAGAAGTGGGCGGGGGATTATCCGCCACGCCGCCCTCTCCACCCCCATTGGCGGCGGTGGCGGTAGTGGTGGTGACGCTGCTGCCGCCGCCTGTCAACTTGTGGAGGGCGGACGACGTTCGGGATTTTACTCATCCACGTCCTTCCCTTACGCGGAAGACAAATTTGATTTTCATTCGGGTCGGCGTACTTTTTTTTTTCAATTCCTGGTATTTTCTGTGTTATCTATTTTTAAAAATATTTTATTTTTAAATTAAAAGCTTAATTTATATTACAATCCAATATATTAAATTCTTAATTTAATCTAAGTACTGTTTAAAATTAATACTTATTTAATTTAAATAACAAATTTGATATATATTTATACTATTTAACAATAAAGTTCATAAAATTAATATATATATATATCAATTAAATTGAGTCGTAGTAGTTTAAATCAAATGTAATTTAATTTGAACAAGTAAGTTAACACAGTATAAGTAAATTTTTCTAAAATTGGCATACCATTTTTTTAAAATTAAACAAAATTTTAATGTTTCGTCTACAATATATCAATTGTAGAATTAATATGTTAAACCTAAAAAATTTAAAACTTTATATTAAAATCAATATACCATTTTAGCAAATGGTACAGTGAAAATTAATTCGATATTCTAATTTAACTTTTGTTTTGTAAAACTTAACTTATTTTCGATAATATGATAAGTAATTTTTATCTGGAATGCAAATAATATGAATCTAGATCACATATTTTTGTTTAGATTATATGTGTCTTTCATTTAGATCACAGATAATTTGTCTTGAAATTTAAGATAGACGATAACACAGTAAAGTCAAAGATTCTAAAATTATAATTAAAAATATTGATGGTAAAAATTTCGGAGACACTGCTAAATGGACCCAGCGGGATTATCGGGTTCTTGTCCGGTTACGATCCGTACTGGCATGGCCCTTGCCATCCGGATACCGGATCCGTTACCGACTACGGCGTCGGGCAGTCGGCGTGTCGCCCACGCGGCCTTTTCGCTTTTGAGAACGGAGGAAGAGAAGTGAATGGTGCGGACGCAGAAGAGGAACAGGGCGCAGGTGTAAGAGGTGGGCGGAGGAAGGGGAGATGGCGTTGAAGTTTCTGAACAAGAAGGGATGGCACACGGGAAGCCTCCGAAACATTGAGACCGTGTGGAAGGCGGAGCAGAAGCACGATGCCGAGCAGAAGAAGCTCGAGGAGCTCCGCAAGCAGATTCAGGATGAGCGCGAGCGAGCTGAGTTCCGCCAGCTCCAGGAGAGCGCCGGCCTCGCATCGTACGTACTGTTATCGCAGAAGAGAAGAATCCCATCTCCTTCTTCCTCCTCCGCCTACCGAGTTTTTAGGGTTTCGTTATGTTTACTGTTTGTTTCCGTGCAGGAGGCAAGAGAGGTTGGACTTCTTGTATGAGTCCGGACTGGGGGTAGGGAAGGGTAGCTCCGAAGGATTCAAGGCCCTCCAGGCTCCTCCCAAGCCTGAGTCGTCTGCCGCAGCTGCTTCTGCTGATGCCGGTGCTTCTTCTAAGGTACGGGCAAACAATGCTTTTTGGATCAGTTATTTTAATCTGAAAATGTCTTGCTGGATATTTTCCTTTTCTTTGGCACTTTTACGGGGATTCTATTTATATCCTCAAAATTATCATCAGTAAGGGGCCGTTTTGTTGCGATTTGGTGCTATCTCCAATTTTTAGTAAATTTCTGTCAAACTGAGAATTTTCATTGTCAATTTTTTTTTCCCTTGTTCGGGGAATACTTTAAAGCGGCTTGCTGTAAATACTGTAGTATACTCAACCTATATGTATCAAATAATAACCATATATAAGATTTTTATATAAAAGGGGAGAATGAAAATGTGAATCTGACCTTAAGTAGGCTCTGTTTCATATACAATTTATCATTTTGATAGCTATTGCGACAAGGAACAATGATGATTGAAATTTTAAGATTATTCATAGTTAGTGGCCATTAGAGGAACTTTGAATTTTAATATATTTGCATCAATGTATTTGTTGTGTAGAATTGAGGTGACGTAATTTCAAGTACAAATAGGCGCATATCCATGCAATGCAACTGTAATATTTCAAGTACAAGCGAGAGAGTAAACACAAACAAAATTTTTGTTCATAATTGTAAAACTGGACTTTCTACGAAATGATGGTTAATGGAACTTTGATGATGGTAAATGGTGCTTCAATGAGTTTAGGTGTTGCTTCGTAGAAGCTATTGTGGTATATCTAAATACGGTAGTTAAGTTGAGTTAGACTGACATGGGTTGCAGTTGTGGACCCTACATAGACTGAAAGGATGTTGAAATTACTGATGAAAAGAGGGTTCTATAAATGTTTCCAAATACTCAAATAGATCATCGGGTGGTTTATTCTCTCTCAAAAACACATTTTATAGGATCTGATAGCATTTTAACCTCACTTCTTTGGCATGATATACCATACTCAAATAAATGTTGAAGAGTAATAACCACTCTATGGCAATTTTAGGCTATGCTTAATGTTCAATTTGTCTGATTCAAACCAATTTTTAGGATAGTTGGTTGTTCTCTAATTTATTTTTTACCATTTGAGAGACAATCTCTTTCATTATTAATTGCCAGTGGATTTATGTATTGGTTTAAAATTCAAAAGGTATCGTGGATATATTCAATGTCTGATCTGAACCACTTTCTAGGATAGTTGTATGATCTCTAATTTATTTTTTATCATATGAGAGCCAATTTCTCTTTTATTATTAATTATATTTTTTCTCCTTTTGGGTATTTACTGAAATATCTCATTTAGTTTTTAGGAAGAGGGAGTTGCTTTTGTTTGCAATAGATGGATATCATTCAAACTACAAATTATTTATATATTGAGTGTATTTGATGTGTTTCAGGCAGCTGCTCCCGGTGCTTTATTTGAGGATAAGCCTCAATCTGCTAATGATGCATGGAGAAAGCTACACTCTGATCCATTACTTCTTATTAGGCAACGAGAACAGGAATCCCTTGCTCGGATCAGGAACAATCCTGTCCAAATGGCAACAATTCGGAAAGCTGTAAGTTCCATAATGTTGCTTTTAATTCCTTGGAAATTTTAAAGATTCGTTGGCAAAGTATTAGAGTTTGAACAGATGCAGAAAAGGGAAATCTGAGTTGGAATAAACACAGACATTTCTGACCTTCATCCAATGGTCCAATCACTTATGGAACTAGTCTTTATGTAGTAAATTATAATCAGATGCACTTCTCAACTGATCTACTAAATCACAGTTGATCTCACCTGATACCATGATGGTCAGTATTGACGTGTTATGGCAAAATTTTGCCTGCATGTGCTGAGTTTGAGGAAATGATAGTTACCTGTATTTCACAGTTTACCATGAATCAGTGACACATCAGTATTGTATTGACTCATTTTGGTGTGTTGACAGTCTATTTGTTGTATTGTGTCAAACCATGTTAGTTGACATGGGTTAAATTTTTAAGGAAACATGTAGCTTAACTCCCTTTTTTGTCCTTTCGTTCTCATGTTCCATTCTCTCACCCTCTCTTCAACTCAACTACACTTTGCATCCAATCTATACTATTAAGGCAGGTGCCCTGGTAGTGCCTAGGTGTCTAGGTAATTTTTGATAGGCAAGCACGCCTAGCCATCTAATTTATTAAACAAATCTTTTGCAGATTTTGCTTGCTTTACTGACTATTTTTTGTTATGTTCGTATGCTGATATATTAATTTCTTTTTTTAGATCATTTTTATTCGTTGAATGCTCTATTTTTGTTTTGTATGCTGTTTTTCATTGTTTTATATGTTGATTAGTTTAACTTTAGATTTTACATTTTCTTTAATTGAGATTTAGGGGTGTAAGACAATATCATCCTCTTGTTGTGGAGTTTGGAAAAGGTATTTGATGATATGACTGATATTGTGTTGAATATGTCCTTCACTGTATGGGTTTTAGGATCAAATGGAGAGACTGGATTGACTACAAGCTACTGTACCAGTTCGGTCAGATTCTCCATATTTTTGACCTGGCTCTCCTATAAGCTTCTTTGGATTTGGGTGTGGACTTAGAAAAGGTGGCCTCTCAATTCCATATTTCTGACCTGGCTTTAAAAATCTTTGGTCACTTCTGCCTGAATGTAGACAAGATACACATTCACATGGATTTTCAAACAATGTAGGGCACACCCTCTGTCTGGGTTCACACATTAACCATTACACAGTTGTTAATTATTGCTCAATACAAAACAGTTCCGGCAATGGTTGACTTATAGTCTTCTTGGTTAATGATTCTTGGTAAATGACTTATCAGTTCTGTAGGGGTTTGTTATGAATGTAGCACATACCCTCCATACAGGTGCACGCAATAGCTATTCATGATGGTTAATTGTTACTTAATCACAATTGGTATATTGGTAATTATGATTTTCCAGTTGGTGCAGAGAGTTTATTTTATGCATCAATGAAATCTAAATTCTCTAAAAGGAAATAATATGATGTTGGCTTGGCAAAGACAGGAGATAAAGTTAAAAATGGGATGTATAGTTGGATTAAGACTCCTGTATTCATCAGCTGATCAAATTAACTGACTTCATGACAGAAAATAGCAAGTTGGACTCTCGACCCATCTTCCGTTTCTTGCTGTTGATCAGTAGCAACCATTCCCAGTTAGTCTAACATGCCAATATCAAATGTTCTACATCCTCACAAAATGAATATCAACTAACCTAATGATGGGATAGATTTTAGTTTATTTTTGTTATTACCTTGGGTTGGATTTGTCTTGTAAAGTTTTTTGCTTTTTGTTGCTATAGAGGGAATGAACCTTGTAATTCTCTGGTTGATTGTCTACCATGTCCACATTTTTATTAATACAAAGCTTACAAAAATGTGCACCAACCAATTACAGGCTGAGGCTGAAAAGAAGCTTAAAGAAAGGGGAGTCAAAAAGGAAAGGGAAAAAAAGAAAGAGCACAAAAAGAAGCATCAGCATGGCAAGAAGAAGCATGGCAAGCATTCGCGTATGTCCATTTCATGTTCTGATTCAGATGGTTCAACTGAACAGAAGGAAGTTTGGAGAGAGAGGGATTATCCAACATATGAGAGGCAGGGAAAGAACCAAGAAAGGCATAAAAAAGGCTCATCTAGAGCATATACAAATTCTGATGAAGTCAAGATGGAAGTGAAAAGAAAGAGAGATGATTCAAAACATGGAGTGGGCAAAGAGATGAAAAGAAGTTACAGAGAGGGATCATCGCCTGAAGAAGCAAGCAAAGCAAGGGACAAGAAGCTCTCATCTAGAGCATACTCAGATATTGAAGATGTGAGAAAGGAGATTGATGGGAAAAGAAAGAAAGTACATTCAAGACCTGAAGTAAGAAAAGAGATAGAATGGAGAGAAAATAAAAACCAACCACCGCCTAAAGAAGTTTGGAAAGAAATGGATGGGAGAAGACCAAGAGACCGCAATGAGCGGCATGTTCACAAGAGGTCATGGGATGACCCGCATCATTCTGACTCTGATGATTTGTTGCATGATACAAAAAAAAGAAAAAGCGTTATTCCATCATCTGACCAACATCAATTTGGTACTGGTCATGAATCGGGATATAGGCACAGTAGTTATAACCATCGCCAAGCTGCTCCCAAGCTTTCTGAGGAAGAAAGGACCGCTAGACTGCAGGAGATGCAGCTGAATGCAGAACTGCATGAAGAACAAAGGTGGAAACGCTTGAAAAAGGCATCAGAAGCTGATGTTCATGAAGCAAACAAAGATAAATTATCCTTGGGTGGCCGTAATTTCCTGGATGCAGCTCAAAAGAGTATATATGGAACAGAGAAAGGAGGGAGTTCGACAATTGAAGAGAGTGTACGTCGCCGAACTTATTTTTCGCAAGGGGGACCAGCAGCTAATGAGAGCAATGCATTCCGTCGCTGAGTGCACATATCTGAGATTTCCAGTTGTATACTTGGTGTATGCTTCCCACCAAATTATCCACCATGAAGTCCTCAATCGCATAATTTGCATTGGAAGTTCCTGATAAGAAATGAGAAGATATTGACCTTTTATTCTGGAATTTGTTATAGCAATCAGTTCCCATATCGGAACTTGAGGTGAACCTTAGTAGCCGGCTTAACTGGTGGGCACGTATGACCTTGGTGATTTGCTGGTTTCGGGCAAATACATCATGGGGCAGGTTACTTCTTAGTATGAATGGTAAATTGCCTTCTTCTTGGACCGCCTCTTTTTCTTGATCTGTAAAGGACTTTTATCATATTTAGAAGTAGATTATCCCGTGTTACTACTTGTGGCCTACGCAGGCGAGCAGACGGCTTGTGGTTGAATATTTGAACAAAACGTCAGGGAAGTAGGGGCAGGTGGATGGGGCAATAGGTGATGGTCCCATTGGTGGGTAGTGCAAAGAGCAATCAGTCGAATTGTCGCACGGAAGAGGACCAGAGTGGAGGAAGGAAGAATTTTATACATCTAAAGTTGTTTACAAATACGTCTCCCATGTATTACAAGACACGATGGGCTTGAGCCTTTTACAAATAAGCCTAGGAATAAAATGAAATGAGTGCAACAAGCATCTGGATATACCTGTAGTATAATTATCCAGAAGGGCAATGTGCAATAACGTTGAATTCCAATACTTACTCCTCAAGCAGGTGAGTAAGCATCGTTAACTCTTAGCTTGAACAACAATTTTTTATGCTGTTGGATGGTTTTAATGCCTTGGTGAATAAATCTGCAGGCTATATTGGCTTGTGCTAGCTGATGAACTCGGTTTCAGTGTGGCTTGCTTGTATTTTTTTTTTTCTCTAATAGTTTGGCAATTTATTTATATAGGTTTTGCCTTTTCAAGCCAAACATAGTTAAGAGTCAATATGTATGGTGGCATTATTACCACATTATAATTTGATGGGTAATAGTATTTGAATATGTAAATCCACTAAGATGTAAGTAATCCAAATTAATTCTTAAACAATATTGGACATCCTAGTGTTCGGCTTCAGTTTCTTAAACTTTCGACTAGCAGCATAGTCTCAAATATATAGGTAGATCTACCTATGGTAGACTTGCAGCTTAATGTAAAACGGGCAAGAGGTGAACTGTCTTTGTAAGACAGATTTAGCAACATTTCATTCTGTGCTTGAGGACGACGACTGGGGGCAGTGGATGAATCCTTTTTCACCCTCAAGAACCCCCAGTGCACTCAGGAGTATGGTCTAGCTCATCCATTCCTGTACCTGAGGTGGGTCAGCCGAAGGTTCTCTTCTTTCATGCCAGTGAGACCTGATTTTGCCATTTATTGCTGTGGGATTCCCACAAGGAACTGAATTGAACGCTCCTTTTTAAGTCCCCGTTTTCATTTCCTCAACTTATTTCTGTCTCTATGCAGGGCTAGTACTGTTTGGTGAACATTAATTTCGGTTCTAAACAAAATTCCCTGTCCAGTGCCCCTTCCTTTCATGTATCTCATGGCTGCTTGAAGTGACATTTTTTAGGTTGCTTCAACGTATGTATTGACTAATACATACGTTCAAATAAAGAAGTCTAGCTCCCGCTGCCAACAGTAACATCTTGTGTTAATTTAAAATCTTTTAATAATGAAGATTATATTTAAAATAAATAGATATTTCCTTTTTATATTTTTTATATCTTCAAGCCCACCGCCGTACCTTCGCTACGCTACCCCCGGCATCTCCGCCGGCCATTGTCACTCGTTCGCCGGCGAACTCTACGCGTAGGGCAGGAACGACAAGAGTCAACTCGGCCGGGACCTCTCTTCTCCCAGGCAGAGTTGGAGTGAACCGCGGAGGGTGGGAGGGCTGGACGGTGTGAGGGTGAGGTCAGCGTTTTCTTCCGGTGCTGTTTCGGCGGCGGTGGGGGACGATGGTTCTTTGTGGGTGTGCGGTAGATCCCAGAGGGGGCAGCTTGGGCTTATACCGGGTTTGGTCGAGGCCACCAGGCCTACAAGAGTTGAGGTGATTGCTGGGAAAGGCATTGCCAGAGTAAAGTACGATCACATCATCATCTTCAAAAAAAAAAGAAAAAAAAAAGTGATATGATCATGATGTTTATTGTGATGATCACCAAATCTTTGTGGATGATTAGTTTTCATTATGAATCAAGTATAGAAATATATGTTGTGCATATTGTGGGAATGTGCTCATTATGAAAATATCTCGTTCTCTTTACTAATTTTATTTGAAAATGATGATCTATTCCCCCTTTAATTAGGTGTCTTTTGGATGGGGACATGCTTTGGCTTAGACAAGGGATGGAGGGTTCATTTGGTTGGGGATATGCAGCGGAAGGCAGGCTTGGAAAGATAGGAGAAACACTGGAAACCCCGATTTCAGTAGCATCTTCCACTTCTATTGTATCTGAAGGTCCTCAAGACTTCAGGTCAGTTATGGAAACAATCGATGAAGAAGCTTCTTTTGGGTTGGAGAAAGAGTTGAACATGCCCATCATATGGGAGCCAAGAGTTCTCCAGGAAGTGGATGGTGTAAAGGTCTCTGATATTGCTTGCGGGCTTGACCATAATTTGGTACTATGCTGTGAGTATCCTTGTAAAATAAAATCCTTCCAAGTTCTATTTCTGTGCAGCAATTTTGGAACGATTGATTTAGCATTTTCAGTTTCTTTGGCTAGTTTTTTTCTTGATAATGGTAATGTCCCTGTTTGAGATACTCAAATTAGAGTGGAATATTAATCGCACTATCTGTTATTGCTGGTGGTTTCTTTGGCTAGTCTTCCAAGTTATATTTTTGGCAGCACAACATGTTTGGAGATGATCTATGAACTGGTGAATAATTTGTAGTGCAATACCTCTTGTCAACAGCTAGGCATTAGACCAACACCATACTAACAAGGGAAATGGAGTTGATTTAAAGAATACATTTACCTAATTCCAAACATATCTTAAACTAGTCATAGATAGAAGATGGGCAATGTGGCCTAGCTGAAATGCTGAAGTGATGGTTGTATAGGCTAAACTTCTTTTTATGTCTTGTTGAACAAGGGCAGAGTAGATTGATCTCATGTGTATAATCTGGTTCTGGAGACAACATTTATGCTTGATTGGGAAGGGCTGGAGATGAATCAATTCTACTTCCAATCGGCATGAACTTTCAACCTATATCTGTATCAACAGGACTTGGTCATTCTCCAGCTTTATGCCAGATTCCATTAGGTGAGACCTCAAAAGTTATCACTGGACTTGTTTCATGAGGGTGGAACCGGGGATCTCAGCTAGGACATAGTGGAGAAGAACACATACCTGCTAATGTTAGCAGCTTCAATGGAGAAGAGCTGGTATCATTCTCAGGTGGCCTTGCTCATTCCATTGCTCGTACTTCCAAATCAAAAGTGTGGGTTGGGAAGCTCATCGTACAAAGCGGAACCTTCTGTTTTGGAGAGGTTTGATTGTGTTGAGGTTCTGCAGGCTGTGTTGCGATTCAACCACAATCTTCTTGTCGTTGCTGATTAAAGCATCCAGAACTCATTCCATAAGCATGTCATTTTTAAGTCAACCAGGATTACTTTGTTTTTGGCAGGTGCTGCGAAACCATTTTCATCTTTAAACCCACAAGCTTTTAGTAGCAAAGATCTAGTTTGAGATTGGATGCTTCATTTGCAAGCTCCGTTAAAACATCTGAGAGCATACAATACAAGTGCCAATATTGCACAACTCAATTCCCAGATTACCAGGTGAATGTACATTACACCTCAGTGCAAAGGCTTCACTATCAATGCGGAAACTATTGGTATAAGGGGTTTAGAGAGAAAGAGAGAGAACTAATTTCATCTGTTAACATGTATCTTCTGTGTTAGAGTTAATGCACAAACCAAACAATAAGATTGCATTCTGATGACATTGTATAGCAAGTGCAACTCTTGCACCCTGAAAAACATTAGCAGATTCTAACCTAAGTAATAAGATTTGATGTTCAAAATTCTTCTAGTTTACTGCTCTGGTCCTAGAGGCAATCTGCCCATGATCTGTTGATGTACCGATCCCGCATTGGGGATGGGTAAGCTGGGCTTTGTCATTTGTTCTTCCACTACACCCTTCGGAATAGCATACCCTGGTTCGTTCATTGGTTTCTGCCCTAAATAAGCATGAACCTGTGGAAGCATCTTCATTGGATCAGCAGGTACCAGTCCCACTACAGCTAAACTTGTGAGGCTTGGCTGACTTAAACCCAAGGAGATTGCTGCTGATGGTCCCAACTGCTCTCTTCCAGCAGGCAGCATATCGAAGCTTCCCAGAGCAGCTGTTGTATCAAACACTGGGAATTTTTGCTGGGCATGACTAGGGTCTGACCTTCTTTGGACATTTTGAGACTGGGAAGACATGCCTGAAGGGCCAGTGTTAGAATGGCTACTGTTCCTAGCCATTGGAACCTCATGGTTGTGCTTTCCTTCATACGTAGTGATGACTGACTTCAGATCATGCGACGCCCTTTCCACATGTTTTCTTACGGTGCAACCCACACTTGTGCACTTATAATAGCTTCTGCACCAACAGAAAATAATTTCTTGCTATTAGAATTCTCTATTTCATTGTTTGAAATCAAGCATTACAAAGAAAAAAAATTCAAAACACTGGATGTTACATGATATACCTTGGGTTGGGATTTCCTTTCACAACTTTCTGCCCATACTTACGCCAGCGGTACCCATCGTCAAGTATGTCAACTTCGCTGGTAGTCTGAACTACAACCCTCGGCTCACGTACAGCCCTTGAAGCAGAACTCATGTCTGCAACAGAAGCCTCCAGCTTTCTAGAAGTATAACAAAAGAGAAATCATATGATTACTTTAATGGTAAGCATGCACCATGAAGTAATCAAAGGCAAACAACTTTACAGATAATAACCTTCTTTTTAATTCAGATTCTTCATCTCCACCATCAACACCCAAGGGTTCATTTCCATGTGCCCCATCATCTTCTTCTTCTCCATTGTCTTGATTGGAGGGTGTTGATAAGAGATCTATGGCACCAGATGATTCAAAGCAAGGGACAAATTGCATAGGCACAGACATGGAAGGATCACAGAATTCAGTTGTCTTAGGAACATTGGGTGATGCACCCACCCTATCACTCCACTCTTGATTGTCTGTTCCATTCAATGTGATTGGCCGTACAGCCTGTCTTTCTGGTGCATCATTCTGCCTGTCACCAATTGGGTTTGATGAAGGTACAGATGCTTGATGGTTCAATGGAGGAATGGAGTGATTATGCACTCCCTTATAAATTATCTCTGCAACCTGACCTTCAGGGGATCGTTCTACTTTCTTTTTAACCTGGCAACTTGGGTGAGTGCACTTGTAATAGCTTCGTGGAAATTCACTTCCTTTGACCTGTTTCTGACCATATTTCCTCCAATTGTAGCCATCCTCAGATGGTTGACCAACGGGAACCAAAGATAACTCTCCCTTCTGTACATCTCCTTCCCTTTGATCAACTGAAGGTGATGAATTTTTATTATAGATGGCAGAATTAGAAAGCTTCTGGTCAAACATAAAATCAACAGATCGATCTTTTCTATCAGTGGGTTCAGAAAAATCAGACATACGGTGATCCTCTTGCTGTTTTTCAGGATCAGCATCCAAACTTTTGGCTTGATTAGAGAATTCTGGTTGAGCTGACGCCTCTTGACTTGACAAGAGTTGTTGTTGAGCTAATGCTACATCAGTCTGAATTCATTGTCTAAATCATATGAGTCAAAATTCAAGGTATTTGTGCTGAAAGGATGAATACGAAATCAAGCAATTATCCAAACAATGATCCCCCTATCAACTAATTGACAAGCATATAGGGCAGTTGCAGTTTCGGATAAGGGTACAAGCATAGTTTAGGAAATTGGGCCGGTTTTTGGTTAATCACTTTGATTACTCAAATTGTTAAGCCAAGTGACCCAATTAATTAGTTTGATTACTTGGGAAATCATTTCAATACCAGACTAATAGACCAGTCTGGTAAATCAATTAGTCCACCAGTCTGATTCCAACTTTTGATTCACCAGACCTTGCATACAAGTATTGACATAGATAGGGATACCTCAAAATTTAAAATTATATATACACATATTCTTTATTGTATATAATGATTATTCATTATTAGAGTGGTGCCAAGGTGTTCAAGGTGCCCTTGGCAAATGCCAATGCACCTTGATGCCTTAGAAAAAGTATGATAGGATGCCTTTCTGAAATAAATAATAATAATTTCAAACAATTTCTGCATCACTGTTTTGAAGGTCATCCATCCTTTTGACATTACAGTTTCGTATTGTTACCATCTTCTTGGGTTACATTGAATGGATGGATGATGTGTAACCAGGTCCATCAAATGTTTTTCTCATTCCATTTTGATCTAGGCCAAGAGTCCTTTACCATCTTGTTTCTTTTTTCTCATATTTACTCAACTTTCAATTAGCACTATGTAATCATACCCTTACATCTATGATACACTAATATTAGAGGCTATCATACCCTTATTGTATTGATACCATCTGTCTCCAACATCATACCTAGATCAATATTTTGTAAGGTATAATTTGTAATTAAATATCTAATCGGTATTTTCTGATGAATCATGAATATTTCTAGCTATAACATTTGATACATGTATGTTTTATGAACATGTTATTTATCACTATAGTATAATTAATATTTTAGCTTTATTGTTGACAATGATAAAAATCTGATCAGATGTCAACATTATTGTTTTTATCTTATAAAAATCTGATAATTAATATATATACATTAAAAAATTTAGTTGTATCTATATCCATGTATGTGTATTAACATCTCTCTCTCTCTCTCTCTACATATACACACTTTAACAATGATCTAAAATGTGCTAAATTTATGTATAACACCACAAAAGAAGATGTTATTTATTAACAATTATGTAATATTATGAAAACTAAGTCACAAAGCATGGATTTTGTCAATAAAAACATAATGAAAAATAATTCAATTTTTTAGGACATTCTAAGGTACGCATAATAAGAACAAATGTTAACTGCTTACATTATTTACGATGTAGTACTTTGAAAATATTAAGAACACAGACTTGGAAATAAAATGCATAACGGAAGTCCTGATAATGTTGTAGAATATGCTAAACTAAGTAAAAATTAGAAAATCAGAATTTAAAATTCTTAGAATACACCCAAAAATAATATAAACGTGATTAAATGAGGTTAGAGTGTTTGGAGGATCATCATATCTGATTAGGCGTAAAACACCTAGCCTAGTTATGAAGCCTTGCCATCTAGGTGATACTAGACCAATTAACTACATACACACACATCCATAAAAAACCTAACTTAGACAAAGCTATAGATTTACTTGCAAGATCAAATAAGAGAAGCATGAAAGCAGGTAAATATGTTATTTTCTTATGCAAACTGAGATAAATTCCACTAAATACAGTTAATAAATATGAAAGCTACTGTGTCTAATCGTATGCGAAGGGAACATTAAATTAGATCGTCACATATTAAGTGTGAGAGATGTGTAATGAAGCACGATGGTTGAATGAAGCAATTGCTGCAAATATACAATGTAGTCATCAACAGGTTTCTACAGTCATAATAGAAACAGTTTCAGAATGTGAATGATCAATCCACATAAGCAGGAATAAACATTTAAAGAAACAGCATGATGCATCATTTTTTCAAACAAACGAACATGTCAATTGAAATAAGACAAAAGCTCATAACTTATCTAATTGAAGAAAATTTTACTTTGTTCGTTGTGTTTGACAAAGATGATGAGCTCATCCCTGTATGAGAATTGAAGGCAAATGGCTTAACATCATCAGCATCCATTAAAATTGTAATTTTATTTTTGTCAGCAGTCTCTGATATCGGTAATGAGCTGGTATTGTTGCATTGTCCCAAAGGAAATTTTCCTGTTGTTGGAGATGGTTGAGCCTACAAGTTAGCATTAGATGGAAAGTGTCAGAGGATTTGGAAGTCAGAACTAACATCCCATGCACTAATATATTAAGTATATGCAGAGAGCTCCAATTTGGGTTCCCTTTTTTGTCGAAGTCTGTTTTTAAGTTGTAATTAATAATATTTTAAACCTTCCATTTCCATTTTTTAACAAACGCCCTGTGAGTAGTGAATCCCTTCACCATTCACGGAGCTCCCAATAGTCAGGAGCTCTCTGGATAAGTAACGGCACACTAATGTAATAAAAACTTTTGGAATTCACGAAATGCACTCACGGTGAATGACTTAAAAAACCTTTGGAATTCAACTCCAATATCCAAGAATGAAAGACAAGGTGACGCCTGCAAGCATTTTGATTAACATTAAAAGTTGCAAGACCCAAGAGTTTCAGAGGTAATGGGGGACGTATATTTTTGGGGGCGTTTGGACACATTTGGAGGCCACAGTTCCTAGAATTTTACGTGATAGATTGATTCCCCGGATGGGCGTAATAATGTCTTGGGTTAAGAGAAAATGGGTGACACTGATGTGTGATGCTATCTCAGGAAACAAAGTGGTGCAGCCTAACAGCAAACAGTATTTTCTGAATATAAATCACTCTCAAGAATGTAATCTGGTAGATGCACTCCAAAAAAGGCAAGGAAGTTGGGAAAACGTTCTCCATCGTTCAGTGGGACTAGGGAGCCGCTGAAGAATATCTCTTCCTTCGAAACAAGCCAGATCGAACCTTACCACTTACCAGAGAGTTGAAGAGGAGAACCGGAGAATCCAAGAAAGCGGACGGACTGAATCCCGGAGAGAGTGGAATACGATAAGGTTCCACGCCCGGGGGCGAGGAGCCCAAGATGACCGACCTAATCTGGGAAGTATCAAGCCTCGGAGCATTGAAACCTGCCCTTGCAGCTATTCTCTCCGTCAACCCAACTCCTAATCCTGGCTTCGGAGCACCCGGATCTTTTCTTCCTGCACCACCACCGCCGCCGTCGGCAGAATCCAGACATGGGTTTTGCCTGTCGGGCACGGGTGTGGGTGCCTCACTTCCATTCCCTGGTGGCGGCGGATCTTCGCGGAGGAGGCTCGAGAGAAATGCTTTGGTCCTGGGCGTCAGCAGCGGGAGATTGCCATCATCATCGTCGTCGTCATCACTCCCACCCATTTCTTGTAGCTCGATGCCCCGCCTCCACCCCAAAACCCCACTTTTCAACACTCCTCCTTCAGTGGAAACGGCTCCCGCCAGCAATTCTAGATGGGGAAAACATGCTCACTCAGGAGAAACGCAATCAATCCTTAGGATCTACGCAACAGACCGAGGGATAACGACAGACCCAACAAGTGAAGAGACGAGAAAAGTGATCGTAACCAGAGTGTGACGACTACAGTGGAACCATTTCGATGGATGGTGGCGTGCGTGGGACGAGGACGGACGAACACGGACCAAGCTTGAGGGGAGACCGCCCGCCCCAAGCCACCAAATAACTAAGACCGAGGAGCATTGAAGATCCTAGAAGGGAAAGTGACCCAGCAACGACCACATCGTCGTCAAATCTTCAGAGGACGGCTTTTACACCTTTTATTTATTAGACATAATTTTTTTTATCACTTTTTCTCATTTTCATTTTCACTACTTTACTTGGTAAGTAAACCTTCCCTTAATCCTCTTTGTGATGAAAAGTTTCAAATTATAGTTCACACTATAAATAAATAATATATATATATATATAACTTTGTATATATATATTTGTTAAAAAATATATATATAAAAAGAAAAGAAATTACCTTTAAATGGTAAACAAAATTCCAAGATCTTGTAGATCAATGTCCGTGCTGGAAGCAATCAAGGGATGACATGCATGCAGAGAATTCAGTTGCTGTTGTAAAATCACAATGATTTTGACCTTGATCTAATCTGAAACTGAGATCTATTAAAGAAGTAGAAGTAGAGCAAAACAATGCACTAAAAAGCTCGATCTTGATCATAAACTTTGTTGCAGCAAAAAAGGAGAGCAGCAGCACCTGTGAAATAGGACTGCACGATAACCACTTGGAACTCTTATTTATATCGATTTAATGTGAACTACGGCTACAATATAAACTAATGATCATCATCAACGCTTGGTTGGTTAGTGGTTTATACATGGAAATCGAAGGCAAACATTGAAAGATTAATGAACTAACAACTGCAGAATAGATGAGACCTATAAATTTCAACAGGATAAAAGAGTGGAATAGCTACTACTACTTCTTTTGTTGCAGTTGCAAGATCCACAGGTGAACGATGCGTTTCCAATGAATGGGGAAGTCTCTCACGCAGGTGGCGGCGTGCGCTTGGTGTTTCCAACGAGAGGTACGAGTGAGTCCAGGGCTTCCGTGCATTTCAGACGATCAGATTCCAATACAATACGCAAGGGCGAGATCATCTTTTGATCGAATTCTTACCTCAAGTCCGACGCTCCTTCCACCCAATAAATAATACATCGCGGCAATAATAACCACAGGCACATATGTGATATCTGTGCTTGTAAAAATCACAGGTGGCACGGAACAACACAGATATGAAACCAACCCTTTACGTCAATTTGGTTGAGAAGAGCGATATCTCCTCTCACACGGCGCCTTTCAGCCACGAGAAGATCGCAGTCGAGGAGAAGTGGAGGGACGAAGAAAAGAAAATAATGTTATAATTAATGTATGGTCGACACACTAATTATTTTCCATCGTATACACAAGATGTTTAAGAAAAATACTCCACTTTCGGGTCATTTTCGTTATTGCCTTCCAAGCAAGCACACTAAACACGGTTGGAAACTCATCAGGCAAAAATGCAAGGATGAGGTGATGATCCTTCCTTCCAATCGAGCTGACCATACCACAGGTACAAGTTTGTATGAGCGACCTACGTGACCGAGTTGATGATGATCGGTCATGGTTGGTTTAGGTCAAGTTGCTTGTTGTCTATTTCCACGTATGTTTTCTGGATAATGACGGTGTTTTTTGCTTGAACCCTCTTGTATAGGTTAAGTTTACTTGGAAAGGCTGTCTTATCCATTCATAAGCTAGTTTATTAATCTCCCAAGGAAAGATTGTTTTGTTGTAGCTACTAAAAATATAGCTTTCAAAAGACAACATTACCAATGAAGCATGTAGCGTGATGTACTGTAACATTTGATTGATTGAAACCCTTTAAGCATGATGAAGATATTAATGATCATTATTAATATTAACATTATGGTTAATCATCTTATTAATGCTAATATATTCATTACTTGAGATTTTAAGCA
The DNA here is from genome assembly GCA_036874045.1 of Cymodocea nodosa. NCBI lineage: Eukaryota > Viridiplantae > Streptophyta > Magnoliopsida > Alismatales > Cymodoceaceae > Cymodocea > Cymodocea nodosa. Next base: position 15,731,464 of record CM072338.1, on the reverse strand, counting down.
TAGAATTTTTTTTGAATGACGAATTCAAATTTGTGGTATATAATTGGGAAACACATAACTAGAATTGATGGGTAATTAGAATATTAATTTTAATGGAGTTGTTCTTTAACACTTTCAAAGAAAAGGCCGATTGTATTAGGGGACTTCGGCTCGATAATAGAGATTTTGATGTGCAAATACTTTTTTATATCTTGAAATTGATTGTTGTTTGTTTATTATTGTATACATTATTAGAAACTGCATAAAATACTCAGTGAAATGAAATATTAATATTCGAGTGTTCAGTGATTGAAAAGTAATAAGAAAAGGATTGTTTGATTCCAAATATAAGTATCTAATTATGTATATGATTCTTTTTTTCCCTCCCAAGCAATTATTTACAGAAAAGGATGTCTACAATCATATCAATAACAACGAGCTACAAAATATTTCATTTTTGTTGTCATGTATTATTCATTCGTCTTGAAATAATCTTACTCAATTCATCTGTTGTTTGTGAACTTCTAGCTTTAATGTTCAATGGGGCCGAGGCTGCAGGGTCTGTTGACATAAAGGAAGGAAATCGACTGAGCTTCAGTTAAAAGTAAAGTTCATGTCTGTGCATGAATGAACTTCAACTTGTGAGTTCCCTTCAGAAAAAGATTTCAAGAACTTTCAATATTTACAAAATTTCTATCTAGCATATGTATTCGTAAGAGATTTTAATCGTCACAATACTACGTAAGTTCATTAGAATACACATGCCCGAAAGAAATTGTTCTTATTCGTAAGAAATTGTACTTGAAATAATACGTCATAATGTTGACATGTGGAAAACACAAATGAAAGTCACTGACGTCTTAAGCATGTGTTAAATTCCCTCCTCGAGTTGGTAAAGATCTAGAGGCAAGTTACGACACTTGTGGTCAAAGGGTAAGCAAAGGTGAGAGAAGATGAGGGTAAAATTGTGAGATCAATACATGAGAGTCACTCTCATTAGAAAAAAGTTTATATACAAGTATTACATCAGGTGGATCATACAATGTTTGATAATAAAAGACAATTAAAAGGAAACAATCTAAATAATTCATTTAAATAAAATACCTAAGCTAATTGACAAGATTTTGAGCTGTATGACAGGAAGAGATATACATCAATATAACAATAGTGTCCTCAAGGTGGGAGGTGGATACCCTAACACTGAACTTGTTGAGAATATCAAGAATAATTGTGTTAACGAGAGGTTTAGTAAAATATATAAGTAAGACGATTTCTGAAAGAGACATACACAGGTAGAATCATTTTTGATTGTACCTTTTCTCAAATGAGATGACAATCAATCTTGTGTTTGTTTCTCTCGTGAAAGATAGGGTTACTACCTATACAAATGGTAGTAGCATTAAAATAAAAAAGATTATCAGGATATTTTGTTTAGAAAACACTAAGAAGATAAATTATCCATTGAATGTCACTAGTAGTCATGGCCATGGATCTATATTCATCTTCTGTGGAAGACTTGTAGATGGTAGTTTGTTTTTTGGACTTCCAACTAATAAGATTTTCGAAAGATACAAAACTCTGTAGATATTTGCAGGTGAGTAGAGGTCTAGCCCAATCAGAATTGCAAAACCCAACAAGGTTTAAATTGCTGTTGGCATGAAAGAATAAGCCCTGCCCAAACCCATAGGGCACCAAGACAACTAGTTTCTTAAAGAATATCCAGTGTATTTCCTTTGGGACAAGAAGATCCACTTTAGTGAATGGTAAAGAAAATTCTGAATAGAGATAGTGCTTGGTGGTAAGAAGGAAAACCTTACAAGTTCCCTTCCTCCCTCAAGTTTCCCATGATAGTGATAAAGTGTGCCTCACAAATGGGAGAAGTTACTGTGCAGAAAGGGCAGAGCATATTAGTTGTTAGAGTTTAAGGGCCTTACATAGAGTTGATAAAGTACGTTCTCTTTCTTTTAAAAATTAGTTTTTGTTCATCATTCGTCTTGCACCTCATCATTAATTTATTGAAATTAATCGCATGAAACTGGATGTGAGAGTAGCTTGTATATTTTCATTCGTACAACAAATAGTGTCATACAGCTAATAAAAGAAAAAGCAAATTTGACGAACATAACATATTCTATTTATAGATAATGTGTCAAGAAAGGAAATCCACGTAATGGAAGTAATAGATTTTGATGTACATTGAAGACAAACGTCCCAATTAATTCAATGACATAATCCATATAAAATAGCTCAATATCTGGGTCCATACTGAAACAGCCATGCATCATGGAGACTAACGTTATCTTCACAGAAAACAGCTGAAGAGAATGAATGAATGAATGATACCTCAGAAATTCTCTGGGCTGTCGTCAAGTTGTTTTTCATCTTCAATCTCAACCTCCAAAACCTCCTGCTCAGGAGAAATACAGAAAGAATACATCACCTTTCCAGCGATTCCAGCAACAAAATGACAACAACAGAAATCCCAATCAGAAAAATGGTGATTCCGGATGGCTCACTCACAGGGATCCTGATCTTGAGGTAATTACCCAGCCGCGCGAGCACCGTCTCCCTCTTGTGCCAGAACCTCCCCTTCAACCTCAGTTTCACATAAGGCCCATCCAATTCCGCAAGATCGACCGCCCCTGATATATTTATGCAAAAATCTAATCTAATCAAAGTGCCAAATTAAACCGAGAACAGAAAACACCTTTCCAACATTGAATAAGCAACTAGTCGCTTCGAAGGCAAACATTTTTTTTTCATCATTTTCTTCGAAACGTTTTTACCGGTCATGCCGACCGAGGCGTCGAAGATCTGCGCGAACTGCATCTCACGGGAGGAACACATCGTAAGAAAAGGAAATAAATAATTTCTTCTACACTGATGCAGTGGAAGCGATGACATCCGCTAAAGAACTTGCCTCGGTCCTAGCGTCGACGAGGACCTGGCGGACATTGTCCTCGGTGAGGTCAAGGGGACCGGCGGAGGCGGAGACGGGCCTGACTTGGGACCGGCGGGACGAGGTGGTGAGGGGAGGGATGTTGCTGTTGCTGTTGTGAATCCGGAGGTGAATATGGGCGTTGAAAGAGGTGGAGGAGGAGAAGAGGTGGGCGGTGGACGACGAGGGTGAGGCGACGGAGGAGAGTAGGAGCGGCCGGAGCCGAAGCGCCATCCTCAAGTCTCCGGCGGTTCCGCCACCGTGCTCTTGCTCTCCTCCTCTTCGTGTTCGTTATCTTTAGTGCTTGGATTTGGTGCGAGCCCAGCGCAAAGTGGCACAGGGGTAATTTTCACGTTTATTAATAATTAAATTTTAATAGAATTTATAAATGTTGTTATTTTTATTTAAGTAAATAAATTATTATAATTTGTTACGACGTTATCCTAATTTTTTCCCTTATCTTTTTTTTCTCGGAGTGAAAAAAGTGAATAAATTTATAATAAAAATTTTCTAGAGTTAAAAAAACTTGTCATTTAAAATGAACTTTTTGGCAAAATAATATCTCAAGGAAAATGTGGACCAAAATTTGAACAGGTCAAACAGCCAAAAATGTTACCAATGTTATTTTTATGATTTAAACATATCAACTTAAAATTCGAAACAAACAAAAGTCTTTTTATCTAATTAAATATTATTTTAGATATAATCTTTATCAATGATAAAATTTAAGTTAATATGTTTAAATTATAAGATACCTATTTACAATATTTTTAATTATAGATAATTATGGTAACATTCAACTATTTTGAGCAAGAATGAAAGAACCAATTCTGAAGTTCCTACCATGGGACTTCTCTTGCATTCATGATAAACATTAATTGTTTCCGACATTATTAAGTTTTAAACTACTCTTTTGAAACGTAAGTTCACAACATTATTATCAATCACTCTTGTGTAGGACCAATTTCTCTCCCACCGCCTCTCCATTCGAAAGTGTGTTCATTCCAATGAAAACGATCATTTGAATCGCTCCCTCCATCATTGTTCGATTTTGAATCACATTTTCTTTCTTTTGTTGTAACATAGTCCGTGGCATATTTAATTTTGTTACGAGTATGCTTAAATCTGTTGTCTATTATCTTAAAGTTGCAGCATTTTTTTTGCACATGCTCCTAATTTTAACTTGTATTAGGAGTTGGGAATAAAGTGACGATATAAAAACATATCTATTCTTAATTAATTACACACGACTGGGTTTATTAATTCTATTATTATTTGAAGTAAAAAAAAGACACCCCCACGAAATGGGAGGACCAGTGGTACCTCTCATTACGCTTGCTCAGATGGGTAGTTCGCCGCATTCAATTCTCGTTGGATCGACAAATCCATGCATTGATTAATTCTTTTCCGATCATTTTGGTTATTAATTCGTAGATTTTTATTTTTTTTTACCTTTACCGGTGGTTTTTTGTTGTTTTATGTAAATTCAAATGTGTTTTCTTAATTTTTATTTTCCCCATTAACGAAATAAAAACCGAAACAAAAAAATACAGACAAAAATCATAAACGATAATTAAGCAATAAAAGGGAAATTTGTTCTCTCTTCTCTTCTTTGATGTACGTGAATTAAATTTAATACCATGTTGAAATTTTATTTTGAAATTAATAGACTATGAGGTAAGAGATTTATTATATATTAATCTAAGCACGGTCTCTGTAAGAACGATATGGGATTGTTCTGACAGCAAAAGGAAGATTATTCTGTTAATTCACATGATAATCTCATGCAAAATGGACATCATTAAGCTTATTAGTTTTAATATCTGCAGAAAGATTATTTAACCACAAGGAAGTTAGATGAATAACATCGAAGAGTATCGAATTGATATTTGAATAAGAATTGTTAAAATTCCAAACAATCTACAGGAAAGCTATAATGAAAGAGTTATATTGGTATAAACAAAAACAAAACAAAAAAATCCACAAAGAAGTATTTGCTATTTTCTAAATCAATACTACAAACATCAAGAACAATAAGAATCACCCTCTTTCTGTGAAATTCTCTTTTTTACATAAATCCTTGCCGTATGTCTATTATTTCTATATAAATCATTACCTCATTTGATGTTTTATATATTGTGTCATCTATTCCTTTTCATATTGTAAATATCATCTATAATTGCATTGTTTACTCTCACGCTGCTTAATTGTCCTTCATTCGTAAATTGTAAGGAAAAGAAGAAAACAATAAATCATCAACGAAGAAAAAATGGTGAACATTAAAAAAATGACAAAAGAAAGAAAGAGAAAGAGAAACAGAAAAGTAATTATTATATTTAAAATTAATAAAATAATAATAGTAAAATACAAATTTTATTCCCGAATATAATAATATATAGAAATTAATAATATTTAAAAAAATACAAATTTATTATAAAAATTAAAACTAATCACATTAATATTTAGATAAATTCAAATTTTAATCTTTACGTTTCTGATAAATTACAATATCATCTAAATTTTAATTTCAATAGATAAGACGCAGACACAAGCGTCTCTGTAAAACTGTAATTTTTCGTCATCTCCATTTTTCATAAATTAAATTTTTTTTGGGTATTTTATATGGCGCCGTTTCCGTGCACAAAAACAGATACGGAGCAAAGCATCAGAAATAAATAAATAAATATCACGAAAAAGATACTTGAACGACAGACATTAATACAAACCCGTTACTAATTATTTCTCGAGCGTCTCCTTCTTCTTCTTCTTCTTCTTCTTCTTCTTCTTCTTCTTCTTCTTCTTCTTCTTCTTCTCTCTATATATACACGTATGGTGGAAAGAAACGCCACCGCCGCCGAGAGTCGCACGGCAGTTCGTACATCATCGTTGCCATATATAGCTCTCAATGGAGGCGAGGATTGGGATTATTCCGTCCGTGGTGTGCTTCCTCGCCCTCTCCATTCTCCTGCCGGGAGACGCCTCCGCCGCCGGCCGGCGCTCGCCGTCCGCTTCCTCCTGCTCTGCCGAATTCCACGGTACACACATACATACATACATACGTACATATATATATGTATCTGTTTCTTCTTTGGTTCTCTTCCTCCACGACTAACACTGTCGTCACCTTACTTCAACAGGTGAACCCCCTTGTTATCGTTAGTATGTTCATTTAAACATATAATTTTAAAAAAGGATTCACCACCGTAAGGAATTTGATTAAGCACGTACACGACAGGTTATAAAATTTAACACCTTGCTCTCTTAAATTCTACAACTTCCATAGCTACCAAGTTGATATGCAAATAAAGGCAAAATAATCAAAGCATCTACCACTGGCGGTTTATTATTAGCAGATTCCTTAGTTTTTTTGTAACCATTAATTAGTAATAAAGAAAGAGATTAACTTGGATTTTATGTGTTCTTTTTCACGTTAATGAAGTAATGTAAGAGCTTTTGCCTGATCAGAACACAACCACGTCGATGGCTTTGGCGGTGTTAGCCTCGCCGTATACCACAGACACGGGCGGTGCTCGCCGACACACCGGCGGTCACGGAATTCTTCGTTTGAAGTGGTCGAGCTCGACGTCCACCGGGTCCAAGCCTTGCTCTCCAGGCTCAGAGGAAACACCGAGTCCGAAAGGCCGAGTACTCACCGCCGGGACGACTACGGCCTTCGGTCGGAAGAAGTAACCTCATCCTTAAGTCCGGGCAACTTCATTGGTGCAGGAAATTACATCACTTCCATTGGCCTCGGCACGCCGGCGGCGCCCCACTTCATGATAGTGGACACTGGCAGCTCCTTGAGTTGGGTCCAGTGCCAACCCTGCGTCCGCTCCTGCCACGCCCAAATCGGCCCTGTCTTCAACCCTTCGGTGTCCACCACCTACACCACACTCAACTGCTCCTCCCGAGAGTGCGTCGCCTCACGGAACACCACCCTCCACCGCCCGGGTTGCTCTCTAATCGTACGTATACGTGCTTCTTTGGTAGTTTCTAAACCCTTCTCTTCGCGATAGACTGATGTGAATCCGTGGTGTTGGACGAGCAGGGCGTGTGCTTGTACGAGGCTGACTACGGCGATGGCTCCTTCTCCGCCGGATATCTCAGCAAGGACACGCTAAACTTTGCGGGGACCGTGATCCCCAACTTCGTCTTCGGGTGTGGGCAAGACAACCAGGGACTTTTCGGCGGATCCTCGGGCCTCATCGGTTTGTCGAAGGACGAGCTCTCGATGCACGGACAACTGGCGCCGATGTTCGGTGGCGTGTTCTCGTACTGCTTGCCCAGCGTCCTGGGCGCGGGTGGTCATCTCTCGTTTGGACCACGAACACCTTCGACATACGTTTTCACGCCACTGCTCTCCCTCTCCACGCTCAACGGCAGCTTCTACTACTTGGATTTGGTAGACATCCTCGTCGCCGAGAAATCCATCCCGGTGTCCTCCACCGCATACACGGCTAACCCAACCATCATCGACTCGGGGACCGTGATCTCACGGTTGCCTTCCGATATCTACGCGGCACTGACCCATGCCATTGCCGCTGCCTTAGTCGGCCACGCACGCGCCGACTCGCCGGTGTCTTTGTTCGACACCTGCTACTTAGGGAGCTACATGTACCTACAGCCGCCGACGGTTCGGTTGGTGTTTGGTGGAAACGCCTCCATCACCTTGCCACCCCGGAATGTGTTCTACGACTTCGCCAACCAAGGCCTGACCTGCCTTGCCTTTGCCGGCAGCAAGAACGTCGCCATCATCGGCAACCACCAGCATCAAACCTTTGACGTCGTGTACGACGTTAGAAGCTCCAATATCGGGTTCGCCACCGGCGGGTGTAGCTAGACGAAGACAAAACCATCCAGGAAGAAACGTAGATTATCATGGCGGGGTCGATTTATCTTTTAATTTGCAGAACATCGGCATCAGGGATCGAAAGATGAGAACCTATTTTTAATTTATCTTTAGATTTTTATTTAAAAATTTATTAAGTAGTTACTTGTGAACCTAGAAAGAAAAACATCGAAAATAAATTTTTTATTATTTTTTGAATGTTTGTGCATTAAATGATTTATTATTATTATTTTTAATATATAAGAAATTTTTTTGAAATTAATAGAAAATAAAGAAAAAGAAAATATGAATTATCACATAATATATTAACAATATATCATTTTGATATAAAAATTATTTGTCATTAATAGATGAAAATTAATATTATAAGAGATATGTAGAATAATAAAGATGTATAAAATGTATTTTATATTGTAACAATTATCATAAATGATTTTATTTTATATTATCTATAACAAATTTTGTTATTCTCTATCTTGTAGATAAATATAAAAAATATTTAAATTATTAATTTTAATATTTTTTATTTTATAAATAAATATATATTTTTTATATTTTATAATAAATATACATAAATACATTAATTTTCTATTAATTTTTTTATCATTTTCTTTTCCATTGAATAGGTTGTGTTAGAGTTAGAGCATATGAGTTAGCAGAACACCATTTTGTTTTTTTATTTATTTAAATATTTATAGAATTTATGTATAGTACATTATAAAATCAATATATCAAACTCGTAAAACTTAAAAGATTATGTTAAATTCAGTATATTATTGATATAAATAATATAATGGTTTACATGTTCGACGTATTGATTTTGTAATTAGTACATTGAAAAGCATGACTTAACATGGTTAAATCATGTTGTGAGCTAAGGAGCGTCCAAATGAACCTTGCAGTGTTATTATTATTTTTTATTTAAAAAAAAAATCAAAATTTAGCAATCAGGTATCACGCAGGCGAAGAATCAACATTTATTTAATTTAAGTAAAAGAAATTTATCGTATATTTATAATAGATTAAAGTTGTTCCTTCATGTGGGAATAGGAAACAAAAATTAATACTGGTAGAAAGAGTCATAACTCTGCACGTTCGAATATCCAACGGTCCAGATCGATTTGCGACGGCTGTGATCGATCGACAGTCGTCGATGGCGGAATTCGTGAGATCCGTGGTTTGATTTTGTTATTTTTACACGCGAAACGAAACGGAAAGCGGCCGGAGGTGAGAGAGGCAGCAGAACCGCCGTGGACGGACGTCATTTTCCCCTTTTACCACCTCCACCGCCAGCACCACCCCCTTTTCTTTACCAAACCTAAACGGAGAACACCCCTCTCCTCCGGTGGTATTCCTCCAATCCACCTCCTCCGCCGCACAATCTAAAGCTACTTTGGTTGACAGGGAGCCGCTGTTAGTCTTTACGTTGCATTGTATCTTTTGTCTGAGGTGATGGACAGGGACAAGGACATGGGCGATGTCACGCCAACAGCAGCAACGACCGTCAACGCCACCGCCCCAACGCCAACTGCTGTGTTACCTCCTCTCGGCGATGCACCGGTACAGGAGGGGATGGGGAGCAGGTCGCCCTACCCGGTTGCGTCTGCCTCGTACGAGGAAGTCGTTGCGGATGCAGGGCTCTTCATGTCGACGCTCGAGAAGTTTCACAGGTTCATGGGAACCAAGTTTATGTGAGTCGCTTCTCCTCCTCCTCATCTGCGCACTCTGTCTTCTTCCATTCTTCGATTTTAGCTTATTGTTAAGTTTCTCGGGCTGGTTTGGGTAGGCTTTCGGCTTCGATCGTGTTGTGGGTTCTGGCATTCGTGATCATAACCTTCTATAGTTGTAGAAAAATACCAGTCAAGTTTTTTTTAAATATTTTCTTTCTCCTTACTTCTACGGTCGTAGCATCTTGGTTACGGGAGAAGATCCTGTTCAACATGTATTTCGTAGTCGTTTTCTTGTTTTTACTTGATTTTTATTCGCATAAATACAAGTCGTCAAACTTCCATGCTGTAAACATCTGGAATGTACCGTGTAATCCTATATATACAATCAATGAGAGACTATGACACTGGAAAACACAATCATTCCCCCCAGTTATTCCAATGTGGTATCAGGGCCTTGGCCATAGTGCGCTTTTCCCTCTCCTTTCGATGGCAACCTCCACATCTTCATCCACCACCACTTCCTTTATACCTTCATCCACCACCTCTGCTATAGAACTTCTTCCATCCTTTATGCCAACCATTTGCTATAGAAAACGCAACTCCTTCCACTACTTAGCGCCCATGATTTTGTTGGCATGATTGATTGCGTAGAACCCTGTTCAACATCTTTAGCTGGTGAAAACGCTTCTATATCTCTCACTTCGTTTAAGCTCTCAACTCCTACTCATTACCACCTAACCTTACATATATATGTTGACACAAATGAAGTCATTTGTTCGCCTCCTTGTCAGCAATGAGTTTTACATCAACTCTCAGCTTCCACCTGCCAAAATCAGTACTCTCATTCCCATTTTATTCGAATCTAGCCCTATCATTGGATAGGAGAGGAGATCCTAACCCCTTCTTTGGATGTGGACATAGATGCTTCTGTTGTTGTAGATGTGATGTCATTGCCCATCATGATACTTGTCTGTTTTGTAGTATCTATGGTCTGCTGATATCTTGCGTAATTCACACATCCATTGATTGCCAATATTGTTGCATCACCCACCCTGGCTATGCCTCAAGGACCACCTTTTGTCTTTATTGGATCTCGAGGATCACTTGGTATAGTGCATGTTTCCTACTAAAATCCCTAAGCCATCCAACTTCAGTGACTGGTATCTAGGTATTGGTGTCACACACCATGTGCTGCTAGACATTCAGAGCCATATTATTTCCAAACCATACACAGGCGGTGAACCTTTGTGACTTGGTGATGACATAGGCTGAAAATCTCTAATGTTGACTCTAACAAGTAACACCATCTAATCTATTGCTCTTGTTCTTGTCATCTTCGTTCATATCAGGTTTTACATGCCCCTTCCATAAAACTCAAATCACTTCATGTTTAAAAAGTTGCTAGAGATAATGATTGCTCATTGAATCCCCCCACTTATTTTGTTGTCAAAGACCAATTCGCACATGACATCCTCCTCAGTGTGCCCTTTGAAGAAGATCCCTATTGTCTTAATGCCATTGCTAACACTACCTCTACCATCTAGTGATCACATGTATTTCTTGGTGAATTCATTTCCCTTATTTTGTTGGCATCCTCATTTTGGATGCTTGCATGTTGGTTTTTAGTGATGTTTGAGGCCCTATTCTCATTTTTCCTTCCACTGATCATTGTTACTTCAATTTATCTCTTGATGCTTATCCTAAGCATATTTTCCATTTTTCTTACAGTTGAATCTTCATTGAACCCCAACTTAGTTCAAAAATTAACTCCGTCTGATTGGACTGGGATGGTGAATATTTCTCCCTAGTGACTGACTTACCTTGCCAAACATGGCATTACTTACAAAATTACCTATCCTCATAGAATTGTGCAACCAAGTGGAAAATCAGACACATTGTTTATGAAGGCTCACATGAAAGTAGGATGTGGAAGTGAAGTATGATGAGGTGGAGGGGTGATTTTTTTTTAAATAATATAAAAAATAAATTTTTTGAAGGTACACATATGTTGAAAGTTTTTTCAAAAATAGACCTTGTTTAATTTAGCAAGAGAACTCTATATCTAACTTTGAGTTCTACATATTTTTTTAAATCCTTAACTTGAACTTGGAACTTTCAATGCCAACTTCTGATGTTAGAACTCAGCACCAGAAATGTTGGCTGTAGACATACGAAATTTAAAAAAATAACAAACATGTAGAACTTTAGGTTAGTGTTGAGCTCTACTTGCAACAATAATGAGGTTTATTTTTGAAAAAAAAACTTTTGAGGTATGTCTACTTTTGAATTTTTGAATTTGTTATATTATTAAAAAAAATTTCCCTATACAAAACCTTGTCTCCATCTTCTTCGTTACCACATCACCCAAATGTATTCATCTTCATCATTACCTACCTCATCACCCAACCTTCACTATCCTTCTTGTTTTTTTCTCCCTATGAAATTGTGACTTACCTTTCTTTCATTCTATCAACCAGCTATCTTTCTTCCTATTGATCTTCTCACCATCACTTGTCAACTACCTGCCATCACATCCTTTTCATCAATCTTTGTCTTTCTGACAACCTCACTTATTGATTCTCTCACACAACAAGTCCACAACCCTCCTTGTGAACAACCTATGGTACCATTGCTGGCTACTCATGGATCTCATCTTATGATTCTTTGCTGACTCCTGCCTATCAACTGTTGTTCTCTTGTAGGCCTTTGCCTCCTAAAGCCCTCATCACCATCACAACAACCATAACCACTTTTGAACCTTGAACTTTCATTGGAGCCAACTCTTCCATTTAGCATGTTTTCATGCCCTAGGAGATGAATGACCTAATAGGCAATGAAACCTGGACATTGGTACCTCACCAACCCTTCATGAATGTCATTGGTAGCAAATGAGTCTTTAAGACCAAATTTCAAGCTGATGGCATGATTGTGTGACATAAAGTTTGCTTTGTCTCTAAGGTTTTCATAAATATTCTGGCCTTGATTACTATGATACTTACAATCTAGTTATTTAATCCACCACCATTTGAGTCATCTTCGTCATTGTTGTGTCCTCCAAGCTCCAACTAGCCTACTCATCAATTAGACATTAATAATGCTTTTCTTTTATTCAACAACTTTCTTGGGAATGGGAGTCACTTGTTTGCCAATCTAACTTTCACAACAACATTATGATTATGCTTGTTTTCCACTTCAGCCGCTCTTGACACTGTGTAGAGCCGTTGGAGCAACAAAGGTGAAGCAAAAACAGGTGTGCCGCACAGTGCTTGTAGTGAGACACTCATGACAGTCACTATAGCATTGTGTGAAAGCAAAGGAGTGGATGATGACTCGTGATGTGGAGGAGTAGGGTTATTTTATGTGTGAAATGATGAAAATAATACTCCTATTAATAACCCTCCCATTATTTACCCTCTTATTATTTTTTGTCTAATTTATAATGACACAAAAAAACCATTGTCAAATGACACAATAAAACCTGTTAAATGATTCATCATTTAATATATATTTATTATTATTATTATTATTATTATATTTTTAATAAAATATAACTACTATTTTATTCTTATAATTTATTAAATATAACTATTATTTTATAAAATGGCACCTAAAATATATAAAAAATAAATGTATATTAAATATAACTATTATTTTATGCTTATTAATAAAATAGTGTCATATGCAATAAACAACTAACCAAATATAATCAGTTTACACTTAAAAAAATTAGTACAAGAGCAATTTTGAAAATGAAAAAAATACTGCTCTTTTAAATAAATGTTACTCTTGAACTCTTGCTCTTTTCTATTATAATTGCTTTCTTAGATTACAACTACAATATCATTCCAAAAACAAGTGCACCCTATATCATCAAGCTACTTAAATGTGCAAAAATTGCACAATGTAAGTCCCTACTCAATCCTTTGATATGTAGCTCCACAAAGCACATCATCAACTCTAGTTAGCTTCTTGAGGATTCCCATGCTATGGGATTGTGGTTGCACTCCAATACATTATGCTCACATGACTATACATCAATTTCATGGTAAATTGGACATTCTAGTTATTGTAAAATCTGACAGATATGTTGGCAACTCATCAAGCATCTGCTTCATTATTGACACACTTTTCCAACCTTGACCTTCTATTTACCAAGTCCTTTATGCAAGCTTTATAGACATTCCCTAACACAGATTAGTCCTTGTCTTTTTTGATGAGTGACACTCCACTAGAGGTTTAACAATCCTTGTTTGGGATAAGCTCATTTCCTAGGTTGCATGTAAAAAAAACACCATGCACATTCCTCTACCTAATGAAAGTATTAAGTTTTGGTTAGCATCACTGTTTACCTAAGTAGGCCTCAGTTTACTTTCACAGCTTGGTTTCTCTCCATCTCTTCTCACCTTTCGATGCAGCAACTTAGATGCTAGATTTTTTACTACTGATATGACATTCCATGTCCAAACAAAACACAGTCAAATGGATTTTCACTTCATCTAGGAACATGTGTGCTCCTTAATGTGTAGCGTCTCTCCACTTAAGATCAATTCACCAACATTATATCCTGACTTCTTCAACATGCTCAGTTTGAGTTTCCTTGCTTCAAGCTATATCTACTTAGTTGAGATATGCTTACTTGAGGGGGCCTATTAGCATCAATACATTTGTGTATTTTTGTCCATGCCTAGAACCTTCTATGCTGTATATATGTACCATATAGTCCTATACATACGTATAAAGTTAATGAGACAATCCTATTAAGATTGATAGGCTTTATTAGAAGACGGTGAATAGTGAACCATCAATAATATTTAACAATTTAACAAAAACTTGAGTTATTTGCTATAAAGTTCAGAAATATGTACAAAATAAAGTTGTGGCAAACTAAATTATGAGAAGAGATGAGAAGTAATGAGAAATGTTCAAGGAATTTGTGGTAGTTCACCCAAAATTAGCCTACATCTACTCTTCAAACTTTTTGCTTGAGCCTTATTGCTAATTTGTTGTTGTTTTAGGCCAACATTAAGTCATTTGCAAATTCCTTGGCAAACTCTATCAAGCCCTTCCTCCTCACAATTCAAGGAGTGCTCACCAAAACCTCACAACACAAGTTTTTACAATAAAAACAACTTACAAAGATGGAGTACTATATCTCCTTTGTTGGCTCTCCTTGTAATGCTTGAGAGTCTTTAAAGTTTCTTTAAAATGAGTGCTTTATAACAAAGTGGGGAATGAAATGAAGCTTTAGAAATTAGAATGGAGCACAAGCAACATTGGAGAATATGTTACGTTTATTGTATGGCCAATGGGTGTGCTTATATAGTGTTTGAAGGTTTAACGATGAAGTCACAATGGCTAGAAATTTCTCTCAGGGGGGTTTATGCAATCAGAATCTGATAGAAAAGAATTCATTTTCTATTAGATTCCGATTGGAGCCTATATGTGCACAAACAGAAAAATGAATTCCGTCTTCAATTGAACTTTAGGAAAAAAATTTCCCAGCTCCTGAGTTTAGAATCCTCCAGAATTCAAACATGTAGTAATGATTTTAACTAAGATCTTATTTTGTTGTGGTGACATGATGATCTTATTTTATAATTTCAACTAAGATCTTCTACTTTTGAATTTTTTGATCTCAAGAATAATCATGGAATACATAGATATAGATATATACTTATATTTTTGCATATGCTTTGTTTTGATAATTGATATATACTTATTTAATTGATAAATGATATATAAAGATCTAATTTTATAACATGTTAATTGATTAATGTAAGTAATTAATTCTTTGATTAATTACTTCAATTCATTAATTAAGAACTTTATTAAAAATCAATTCTATTCAATTCTGTCATATACACAAATATTTAAATTTCAATTTTCCTCAAATTCCTGAATGTACACAAATATTTGAATTTTGAATTCTATTTCTATCAAATTCTATTAGGTTCAATTCTAAGTTCACAAATAAACCATGTAGACTGGATTAGTATGCCATTTTTCCTATTAGTTTACTATTTTTCTAATGGTCAAATTGATCAATATACTATTGCATGAAACGGTATTTTGGTCACAAATGCTCTAGCACCCTATGGCAATCAATATACTGATTTCGAAAATCGATATTCCATCTTTGCTTCAAAGAATAGTTGCAATTCTATCCAAAAAATGGTATGGCAAAACCAAAATTTGGTATGTCATATTTGATCTGCCTGTTAGCCTAGAAAATGGTATATCATTTTTCAAAAACAGTATTCCAAGTTTATGATAGATTAAGTGTTGAGTTAGACACACATTTTGGTATTCTAAACACTTATTCTAAGTGTATGCATTTATTTTAAGTATACCATATGAAGGTTCTAGCATGAAAGAGCATATAGGGAACTTACAATTTAGCCTAGGACACAATACTCAAAAATTTCATAAATAATACAATATTTTATACGAATTCCACATATTCCTGTATCTTCCTCATCCTTGTATCTTTGTGCTTTTCTTTTAATCTTGATGTATCTCTGCTTCTTCCTCATTCTTGAATCCTTTGTGTTTTTTCCTTCATCTTTGGTTGGCATTGCTTGACCATGCAATTTTTCTTTTCTAATATTAAATTTCATGATTTTCTTTGACATTCCTTGGCTATACTCTGTATATTTCCTATGATAAACTTGATATATACTTTCACATATTTATCTTTAAGTTTTGATTCATCAAAATCATTTGAGAAAGTTTCTAACATACTCATGATATTGAAAGATATAAATCATTCCTTCTTGTTCTACCAAACAATTTTGCATTTTTTATTCATTGTTTTGGTCTTAAGTCTGCATCTGTATTTTGTGATTTATATTGTTTCAAGTTGCTTATTGGAAGAGCCTTGATGTGGTGGCGACTTTGCTTTATTATGACTTGGAGGTCATGGATTTGAGTAGTAGGAAACAATCTATTCATTTATTTAAAATTTTGTATTATTAGACCCTCCCCATTTGGTTATCGATTTGTACAATGAGCTTATCTTTTATATTTTTTGAAGTCTCTTGTTTTACTCACCCATGGAAACTATATTCCCTATTTCCTTTTCCATGTTGATTTAATCATGATTAACCTGATTTGTAAGCCAATTTATCTGAATTACAATAATTCTTCCTTCCAAATGGGGAGAAGAATTTTGTTAGGTTCACTGTTTGTAAAAGACAAGTTCACATGTAGCTTCAGAGATTGACATGCTCTAGTTTTCTTGTTGTGATAATTCAACAGGAAAATATTTCTTACTTCATTGATAAACATGAATATTATATAATTAGATGAGGAACACAAACTATGCTGGGTTTTTTATTACATCTAAGAAAATTTTTCATGTTTCTAATCTGTGGATGTAGGGTGCCCACGATTGGTGGAAAAGCTTTAAATCTGCATCATCTTTTTGTGGAGGTCACTCATCGTGGTGGCCTTGAAAAGGTTGTGATGCAACTCTGTCTCTTCCTTTCTGGTAGAGGTCACTTCCATGCTGATGCTTGTGGAAACATTCGAGAACTAAATATCATCTCCATTTGATGCGTTTGTCATGGATTTAATATATGGATGCTAGTTGGGAGACATTTTTTTATGCATTACTTTTTATTATCAACATTTTACTAGTACAGTGAAACAGGAAAGTTTCTTTCCTGAAATTGTATAATGCCATAACACATGTGTGCTCATGCTTGAATTTGTCTAATTTAAGATGACTGTGGAACTTTGGTTAAGGTTTCATTAGTTGAGTTTTGGTACGTGTACAGTCTTACTGGCTTTTTTACATATTGATTCCATTGTGATGCAGGTTATTGCAGAAAGAAAATGGAGAGAAATAATATCAACCTTTCATTTTCCTTCAACCATTACAAGTGCTTCATATGTACTGAGGAAGTACTACCTTTCTTTGCTTCATGCTTATGAACAAGTCTACTTTTGTCAAAGTAAATATGCTAATAAGATCTCCATGTCTGATCCTCTTCGAGCATTGCCTTGAAATTTTCACTCATTATGTATACTGAGAACTTCTATCACCTTTTCTGCAGATAGTTCATCACTAACTCATTTCACAGGAACAGCCTCAGTAGATACTTGTGCACAAAGTACTTGATATTTATTTTCTTGCTCTCTCTCTGTCCAGCTTTTACCTGTTTATATATTCTATTTCATAAAAAAAGACACGAGAGTTTGTAGTTTATGTCTTTGTAATTGTCAATAATACACCATGCATATTTTTTAATCAAAGATATTGCTGCTACTTCCATCATATAATATGCCCCTTGTATATTATGTGTATGTGTGAATTATTGAGCATCTGATATCTGTAAAGAGATCACCCATGTGTTTGTGTGTGTATATACACACACACACATGTATAGTCACCTATAAATGAGTCAATAATCAACATTTCTTCCCTTTTTTTGAAAGTTGGGATGATTCTCATTAATAAATAAAGAAGATAAATATATTTTTGTGTATCCAGATTGAACACAGACAAAATTGAATGTATTCTGTGAGATTTAGCTGTCCAATTCCCAATCAAAAATTTTTGTAGCTCTTTCAAGAAGTCATGAAAATTCACTTGTTGGGCCCTGTCCCATTCTTTTGGAGAGTAGGTTTTCCAAATGGCCATACTAATGGGGCAGAAGAGAAATAGATGGTCCATAGTTTTGTCTGCTCCTCCACATATGTTATAAACTAGATTGCTGCTGCCAGCCCAATGGTTTCTATAAATTTGGTGAGCACTCTGTCATGACAAGCCAACCAGACCAAGAATTTGACTGAGGTGTGATTTGGTATTCCACATCAATGTCTGCATTCTCCACTTTTCAAACTTAGGGTGTAAATAGTCATATACACTACTAACAGTAAGCATTCCAAACCTAGTATTTTATCAGTTTGGTCTGTCCCTTCCATAATTTGCTGGGGCAAAAGACCCCCCACCTTTTCTGGCGGGACTGCAACTTTTTCTATTTCATGATATTTGAGAGTATGACAAAATTGAAACTTCCGGCTTCATCCATGAATTTCATGGCACCCCATTTTTGCCACTTGTTATCGTTCCATCATTCTTTGTTTAGATAGATTGTAGGTCAAATAATTCTTCTCCCAAAATGGTGCTGTTATCCATATCCATTTGTCATGTTGGAATGAGGTTGAGCTGCCCAACACTGCAGAAGGACTTCTAAATTAATTGTATTCCTTCAGCATCTGTTGAAGACATGGAGAGGCAACCATTGAGAGCTCTGGGTGGTCTAATTTCAGAATGGTATTTAGAGTAAGTGATTTTAACCCATATTGAAGCCTCTTGGTTCTCCCATCTCCAAAGCGAGTTTGTGAGCTAAGCCTTGTTAAATTTTGTAGTCCTTATTCCAAGCCCTCCATTAACAATTGGGCTACAAACAACATCCCATTTTATCATATGCATAACTTTTTCCTCACATGCTCCTTTGAATCCTTCTGTGCATCTTTTCTAAAGTCACCAATGCTTGACTCCAAAGCCAAAACACTGACGTGTGGAATGTAGGTATGCTGGTTGGAACACTCCTCAGCAGAACTGATATTTCTTAAAATCTTACAAAATGAGCTTTCTACCCATTGAGTCCTCAAAATGTCACAGAAATTTCCATTTTCTAGCGCTGGGAACCCCAGCTGATAGAGGCAGTCCTCAAAATCTTTTTTGGAAGGTCTTTTGCTTTGCATCTGAGTATATCAACATCACACATGTAACCAAGTACATTTACGCCTAAGTTGAATAGAGAAGGTTATAATGGATCTCCTTGATGGATTCCCTTACTGAAAGGGATAAGCCCTTCAAAGTGACATTAAACAGTACTAAAACCATTGCTGGTTGTAACACATATTTCATTCATTTGATCTATTTTGCTAGAAAACCAAGTTCTTGTAGAACTTCCCAAATGATTTCATATAATATTATAAAAAGCTTACTTAAGGTCAATTTAGGTTATTTTAATATAATTTGGGTTTCATTTCAATAAATTTCAGGTTATTTTTTAGATATATATTAGGTTCTATTTCAATAGAATTCAATTTATTTATCAATGTATTACAATTTTGATTTCAAAAATATCTAGGTTATTTTTTTAGATATATATATCAGGTTACATTTCAATAGAATCCAGGTTATTTTTCAATATGTTACAGGTTTCATTTCAATATTTTTTAGATATATATCTAGTTACATGTTAATAGAATCTAGGTTATTTTTCAATATATTTTAGGTTTCATTTTAATAAAATCTAGGTTTTATTTCAATATATGAGGTTATATTTCAATAGAATACAAGTTACTTTTCAATATATTTCAAGTTTCATTTTAATAAAGTCCAGGTTATTTTACAATATATTTAAGTTTACTTTCTATAAATTCCAGGTTTTTTTCAATAACTTTTAGTTTTCATTTCAATAAAATGCATGTTATTATTCAATATATTTTAGGTTACATTTTAATCCAACACTAGCTTACGCTTCAAAAAAATGCAGTTACATTTCTAGTAAATATTATTGATTTTCATTAAATATTAGTTATTTTCGAAAAATATTAGTGAATGTTTTAGTGAGTATTAATTATTTTCAAATAATGTTTTACTACATGACTTATCTTGTTGAATAAGACTTATAAAAATTTCTAGTGGATCAAATTAAATTATTAGTGACCATAAGCAGGGTGTTGGTAGAAATGAAGATCTTGGCTGGCTTTATGGATTTCTTGTTGATAACAACAGGAAGAAAACCTAATGATATTGTGGGAAAAGAATAGGAGGAGGTGATGTGTCTGATTGAAACGACATTTGGTTGTGGCTAAAACAATGTAAGTGTCGTTCATGTCCTGCCATTTTTAGAGATCAGATGAGTTAGTAATTTAGAGATACTAAGGCAAAAAAGAGTGAAATAAGTAGGAGGAATGAACGCTTCAGGAGCATCTTAGAGGAGAGTGAGAGAATTTTATATCCTAGTAGTGGTAGAGGAGAATTGAGTCAGATTCTTTGCCTCTATTCCAATTGAGGACAATGGGGAAGATATTGACTACCCACTTAATATGGTGAGTCGAGAAGAACGATAATTTTATAAAAAAACAATGATGTGATCAAGAAAATAAAATAAGTAGAGAGAAGAATTCAAATCCTCATATCATGCTTTAAGATTAAGGTATTTTGAAAAGAGTAGTACATCTGATGTACTTGCACCTTCTACTTTAAAGGAAAAAGGAATTGTGGGCATGTTTAGAACATACAGTTAAAATATGATTATCTAGATATGACAGTTGCCCAAGGTGACAAGCAAAAATAAAGAACAGTAAACAAATGCTAGAGAAAAAGTTAAAATTGTTTCAAAGTTTATGATTTACAATGTCATCTCTGCAAATGTATCAAAAGGACCATATCTATTGCATATGGTACACATACTAGTTGAAAAAGGACCAGGTGTACAAGCTCCATTTTATTCTAAAATCATGAACAAGTATTTGAGCTCAACGAAGGACAAGCTCAATACTTACATGGATAATTTGAATTAGTGACCCATATAAGTGGTTCAAACTCATACACAAGAATCCTACATAAATCAAGGCCAACTGATTTAAGAAATACAAGGATGCGATGTTTCCAATAGATATAGTTGAAACCATAAAAAAAAAAGGATTGATGAATACTTTGTCCCTCTGGAGTGTAAGATGTGGAAGCTATGATCTAGAAATGATTAAATCTATTAATTAGATTTACTTCATTTTGATATCAATCATTATGTTCAATTAACTTCACTAGAGGAAAGTAAATAGTGTGTTATGAATAATATTTAATAATTTAACAAATAATTGAATTTTTTGTAATGAACTTCAAAGAATAAGTACAAAACAAAGTTGTGGTAAAGTAAACTATGAGAGGAGGAGAGATAATGAGAAATGCATAAGGAATTTATGGTAGTTCACCCATACTTACGGGAAGATCAATACATCACTATTCATAGTGGTTCACCCACAATACTTGTTGCTTGCCAGCCTCTGGCTCATCCCTCAATTATCTCAAGACTCCCAGTCATCTCTTAGTTGCCTAGTCTCTCGGCCATCTCTCTTCCTCTTCCTTTGTGAGAAAGGCGATTGAATTCTTGCACCATTCCTTATGACATGATGTAGCACTATTCTTGGACTCACCAATTTCTTAGAAAACTCTTACTAGTTGTTTACCTTGCTCTTGTTGCCTGCCAGGTTATAGATCAGTTTGTTTTGTAACCATTTATTTATAAATGAATAACAAATTTACAGTTTAAAATGCTCTAATTGTTATCACTGTTGAGTTTATTTTCTTAATGTTAAAATTTACGAAATCATTATCATTGGGCTTACAGACCAGCAGTTGCATCCTCTCTCCCAGGAGAGAAGACATATTCTTAGACCTCTTAAAAGTTTGTACTTATTTATCTTTATTCTTTAATAATCTTTACCTTATTCCTTTTTAAAAAAGGAAATCAATGGATCATAAAAATACCAATTCTGAACTCAGTATAACAGGATAAACCTTTAGAATTATGACTGTAACTGCCTTTCTTCTTCAAAATCTTGGTAACTATCTTTACATATGAGAACAGGAACTCTTTTTCTAGGTGTCTGTTTTGAAAATTTCTCACATTATAATGTTTACCAAAAGTATGACCTTGAAATCATTGTTTTACCATTCATACATGTTTCTTTAACAATAGAAATCATTATACAATAATGATTGCTGCTTTATTTCAGAAAGCCAACCTTTGCAACCTGGCTGTTTGGTGACTGGGAAGATTAAAGGGAAGTTTGAGCATGGATATATAATTACAGCAAATGTTGGTCCTGAGATTTTAAGAGGCGTTCTTTATCATGTTCCTCTTCAATCATCAGAACCTCATAAACCTTCTACTAATATTCAATACTATGACAAGAAAAGATCTCGAAAGGCAATGAAAGACCCCTCTCGTCCAAAATCACACCGAAGTGGATACAATTTCTTTTTTGCTGAGCAATGTGCAAAACTAAAGCCTTTGTATTCTCGAGAAGAACGGGTTATCAGGATTGGTGACATGTGGAACAAACTTGACTCAGCTGAAAAAGAGGTAAGCTGACTGCCTAACTGCTAACAGTAAGTTCCCACTATTGTTTAATTCAGCACTAGAAATTGTCTTAAATATTCTCAAGAATCTGTATCATGTAATGCATCACAAGAAAAGTAGAAAAACAATGGTGATTAATAAATGTACATCTTTGATCCTCTTTGAGGAGCAAGGACCTTAAATATTACTTGGTGAAATGCTGTGAGAAGTACTTTATGAAATTCTAGTTATTAGCAGGATTGACTCCTGAATGTCCTATTCAGATGTCAAATATGCTGTTCTCATATGACGTGTGTGGAGCACAAGGACAAAAATTTGTTAAAATCCACCATCAAGTTGCTCCTGAACATTTTAAAACTGTGAAATATTTCTTGTATGAGCTAATCTTTGTCAATGTTGGAAAATATTATTTTGATACTTGTGTCTGCTGCTTTGTGAAGTCTGCAACAGAGACCTCACGAAGTATTTATATACTAGAAGTGTTGTATGAATTTAATAAACAATTATATACTAAAAGTAAACATCAAACGATTGAATTTTTAGAAGTATTAGGGACCTCACGAAAATTCATTTAGTACATCAATTCTGTTTGAAGATCAAAGAAAACCTTGCAGCACTTGAAAAATAATGATAGGTCAACCTCATGTTTACTGTAACTAGTAATGCTTAAAATGTGATCATGTTTGGTGTAACCAGTTATTTGGAAGACATGATCATGTTGGGCTGTTGCTAAGCACCTAAAGCAGATTTAGAGGGTGTTCCTGTAGAAAGGTCAGAAAGAATGCTCCTTCAGTCTTTAAGCTAGTTGTTTGGAAGAAGATTACTCGACCAAGTGACAAGGCGGTCTAGGCATACAGAGTCTCCACCTGATGAACTTGACTTTGTTGGATTAGTGGTTGTGGCATTTTTATGAGAGGAGGGCTGTTCCAAGATTGTGGGTGGAGATCATTAGTAGGAAATGGTTGTGGGCGGAGATCAGATTTTTTTGAAAGTCAATGGTAAGGTTTGGAGAGTGGTAGGGAAGGGTAAGTAGGTTACAAATATTACTAGTAGGTGGAAGGAGGTTCGTAGCAAATGAGGTGGTTTGGTGTGCAAGTAAGCTGGTAACTGGGTGAGTTTTTGGTGGGATAGCATGGAATGTCTGATTTTGAAGGAATTTAAGCGATTCAAAATCTTTTGACCTCGTTCAACTTTCTTTTCTTCATTCTCATGGTTCTATGATTTCCGTAGAGAATCCTTTGTAGGTGTGGTGGTGTAGTGATTTTAGATTCACTATCAAATATTTACATGATGGTAACCCATGCTGAACTCAGATATGTCAGGCTAAAGTATGTTTTAGACTAAAATACATTTGGAACGTGAAGTTCAGTTTGCTTGGTAGAGATGACAAGAGGCTATCCTAATAGATTGACTTCTCAAGGGAAAAGGGTTTCTTCTTAGCCAGCTTGTGTAGGTTTTGTGGCATTTAGAAGGAAGATTAGTGGCATCTCTTTTTCGTTTAATCCTTGATGAGCAATTGCTGTTGTTAATGGATGGCATTTGGTGCTCTTGGAAGTTAGGATATGCCTCAGTTGTAGAGGAAATGGGCAAACAAAGAAGAGCTTAAGGCAGCTAGGAAGAAAATTTGGTTTATCATTCCTCCTACTGTCTGGTGGAGACGATGGTTAGAAAGGAACAGCTGCATGTTTCATGGTGTCAGACATGATGAGGAGCACTTTTGGTCCAAGGTTTTTAATTGTGTGGAGTAGAAGATCTTGGCAGACCTAGGGTTACTATGGATGATGCTGAAGTTTGGTCATGGCCTCAGTCCCTTTGTTACTTTAGAAGGCAGTGACCCTTCTCTCTCTCTCTCTCTTACACACAAACTCACACACACAACATTCTTGTGCTTGTCCTTGTCTATTTGTTCTTTTTATCTAGTTGGTCTTGGTCCTTTTGTGTCTTGATGTCTAGTGGGTTTACTTTCGGAAGTCTTGTGTTTTGGTTTTGACTTGCCTACAGCTTGTATAGGCTTCCTTGATTTTATTAATTTTTATGTGTCCTTATTGCTGATAAAAAACCAATTATTTGGAAAATAGTGAAATATTTCATGCTAACTTGAACCATGAAGCCACTTAGAGCCTTCCATCCTTTTTTCGAAAATGGTTAAATTTGCTAGGTATTGAATCCCAGTCACTTTTCCTTATTGCATGCTTAGGAAACGAGGAAAGACAACCTACCTAAACTGTTGTCTATGCGTACTAACTTTTCTTGGACAGTAAAATTTTTGAAGTAGTTAAAGCCTAAAGGATAACTGCTCTAATACAACTTGTGGGGGAAGATATTACATAGTTTTTTTTGACAAAGGGAAAAACCTCATTGCACTTCATTGATGATATTAAGGAGGGGGTACAAACATCCATATATCATGGGAGAGTAAGAACTGGGAGATTTAAATATTACATCAATAACAACACACTCCCTAATACTATGTATCCTCTTCCATTAAACATTTGATGGTTGAAATATGTTGCAAGACCACCTTGAAGAACATTGGAAGAAGGAACTTCCATGACCACATCTTCATAATAAAGATGGGCAAAGTCTGTTTGTTTGTTGTTGATTTCCATCTTCACGAGAGTTTGAAAGATGCTTTGCATTTCTTCTTAATAGGCATAACGGGCAAAGTCTTGATTTTGGTATTTATTCCATCATGATAAGTCACCAAAAAAAGAAAACCCCCATGGAACTACTATAGGGACTTCATACTTTGAGCGTTGTATCTTGAACATTGTTTTAGATCTCATATCAATATCAATTTGTTTTAAAGGAATAATAAAAATCCTAACACCAGCCAACAAATGATGATATACCAAATATTATTATTTAAGAAGAAAAACTAAGGGCATGTTTGGATTGAATTATCTATGAGTTCATTCTTTACAATAAGTGCTTATTATAATAAGCTGTTCCCAATGTCTTTTTTGAAGCCACTTGGATAAGCTCTTAGCAATTTATCTTTACATTT
The DNA here is from genome assembly GCA_036874045.1 of Cymodocea nodosa. Classification (NCBI taxonomy): domain Eukaryota; kingdom Viridiplantae; phylum Streptophyta; class Magnoliopsida; order Alismatales; family Cymodoceaceae; genus Cymodocea; species Cymodocea nodosa. The sequence goes on along the minus strand of CM072338.1, from coordinate 15,705,912 downwards.
AGGTGCTTTTTTAAGCTAACTTTAATAGCTTATAAATAAGTTTCATCAGCTTTTCCAAACTTACCCTCATACCCACAATGAAATCACGAAACTATCCTAAATTACATGTTTTGCCACTAAAACATAAAAGCCTATTTAACTCCATCGATTGCTCATGCCCACTACAACTTGCCTACATTAGCGTACAAGCACACTGGAAGAACTATCATTCCGCGTTAGGGTCAATCCACCATCGTTGACACACGTAGAGGGATGATCGCAGAAACCCCAAATCTTGGCAACGCTAATGTTGGATGGAGATGCAAGCAACATAGAACTCAATTGCCCGGTGTTAATCCTAGCTGTTATGCACAATTGGCACACCACTCTTCTCGATCACTTTATTTGTGTGAGTGGGAAGGAATGCTAAAGTGTGGAGTGGGATAGATTTCTTAGGAAGGCAAAGTTGCCATTTGTAATGTGTATACCATGTTAAAATAGTGGAAAAAGCCATTTTTGGCTGCATCCAAATAGACTTATTTTTAGCAGTGAATAGTGTAGATTATGGATAAACTAGCTTATTTCAATAAGCTAGTTTACAAAAAGTATATCCAAACACAGCTTAAGGTATGTTGATCATGAGATTTAAAGATGCAAGCCTAGCTCAGACCAGCAAAAGATACAGAGGTGGTAACCAACTAAACAACTAGCATTGGATCTGAACTAGAAGCAAACATAGCAGAGTTAGAATCCAAACTTTGATGAGCAAGACCTCCGAAAGAGATGTTGCTGGGTCCAAGTGAGTTTGGTTGTGTTGGGGTAGGGGAGCAAAGTCTAGGGCAAACATTTGGTTGGGAGGACAAAGGCTCAGGTGGACAATTAGTGGTAGCATCAGGAGACTTGTTACTGACATGGTCGAAGAAAATCTCCTGCAACCATCAATGTAAGGCAAGAAGCAGATGTGGTGGTGGTTTTTTGGGTGTAGGTGAGAGCAATGGTTTGATTGCTATTGGCAGTGGGTGGATCTAGTGGCTGTCAACATGTTAGGGGTGAATTGGGTCGTTGATGATGGGTGGATGTGGTGGTTGGCGATAGTCTAAGGGCAGATCTGGTGGTTAGCAACGAGCTTGGGGCAAATCTGGTGTACAATGCAAGGGTTGACAAATGTAGAAGGCTTAGCAGGTTGTGCAGTGGAATGAGGTAGATCTCCTAAGGGAAGCATGATAAGATCATCAAGGATCGAAGTGACACAAAACATCTAACAAATAAAAAGAACATCTAGATAAATCTAAGAAAACATAGAGAAAAGAAGAGTATTAGATCAGGCTCAGGGAGGGTGGGGTGGTTCCCTTGCCCCTCGTCAAACAGCCGGGAGAGAGCCAAATTGCCAAAGGTTAGTGACTTTCTCTTGAGAGGCATCTATCACCTTCTTGGGGCAAGACTTCGAATATATATGACATAGTTGTGGTACATAGATCTTTTTTATGGCTCTGACCTTTATTTACGTTTATGTTGTAAACAACATTATAGTTTTAGTCGTGCCTTTTAGAATACTCCCAATTATTGAGTGTGAAATTTGATGCAGGTATAACTTGTTACATTTGTCGGTTTATCAACTTACGTGATTCTGACTATTGGTGAATTTCTTTCACAATATGATGCTCGGATGGTCACTAGTAGTTGACTGAACATATGGAAACAGTACACTATGCAGTTCTTGAATGATGTAATTGTCAAACGTAAATAAAGGACACTGAAACTAAACAACCGCATGGTACTGAGAAATAAGCTTTTTTTTGTTTGTTTCTCAAGATATCTTGGGTTTTTTCGTGCAGGTCTATCAGCAGAGAGGAATGAAAGACGTGGAGCGCTACAGGATTGAGATGATGGAATACAAGAAATCCACAGAGGCTTCGAAACCGCAGTAATATTATTAGTGGTGATCATAACATTGGCTTACCTATATTTTGTTTCTTCAAAAACTGCTTACTCACAGACTGATTTTCACAGAGAAGGGTCCTTGTAAAATGCCTCCTTTTTTTCCAGAAACTACCTCTTCAGACAACTTGTGGAACGCTTCTATCCCCTCACTTTTTGATCTTCTGGTTTTCATCTTACCGCCTCACGGTTACCTTGGGATGGAACCTGGCATTATATGCTGTAATTCCTTTGAGATTATGTAACATGGCTAAAGAGAGATTTTCCTTTTTTTAATCTTCACATGGTTTCCGACGAAAATTGACCTGCACCGCAACCAGAGGAGAAGACATCCAAGATCAAGTTGAATGACTCGCAACGCCCTATGCAATGGGAATTGCCATCCTCTGAGAATCAAGTTGTATGATTTCCCTTTTTCCTTTGATAGACCCAAAAGTTGTTGGGGGCGTATGATATAATCACCTATTCCTCTATGAATGGCTCGTATTTAGTGAATTTACTCTCCAATTTTGAGGATTTGGAGCAGATCTCAGTATTTATTCTTTCTTCTTGATGCACTTGGGCAAAATCACTCTCAGACGGTACTACTCTTCTAGCTTTGGTAATTTTTTCCACCTGCCTGCATAACGATCTTCTCCTCATCCTTCTCCCACCATCTCATATTGAAGCTTGTGTTAGGTGAATAATAATCAGAGAATTTTGGACTTTGAAGAGAAACATTATAAATTTAGTTGATATGAACTATGTCAGTTAAGCTGGTGTGATGTGGGTGGTTCAAGAGTGTAAATGTGAGATTTCCTTGTACGATGGATGGAATTCTGGATGCTTCAAGCCTTGTAGATACAAATCTGGATGTGGAATTTTTTGAAACTTTCAAGGCATTTCCTGAAATGCAATCTCAAGTCAAGACAAAGATGGGTAGTATTTTTGTAGATCTAAATACAGAAGTGGTTTTATTTTTTATAGCAATTGTAATTTTCATGTTCATAAGTATATAAATTCTAACGAAAAATTTACAGGTATAATTTGTTTTTCCCAAAATTAGCAAATTTACAGGAAAATCAATTCCCAATCCATGGTAAGATCATCTAATTACATTGCCCATTTTTTGGACTTGCAGAAATGTAAAACACCATGGTACAAAAACCAAAATGTCATGAACTCCAAAGATAACATCATGTCTGAGATAACACTTCTCAGTATCTGTTGGAATCTTTAGAAATAGACATCAAACTCGATGGTACGATTACGAGTTTGGTGTCCTTCATAATAACAAGATTATCAATTCGATAACGTTGAAAATCAATAATTAATGCACAGAACACATTTTAACTTTGAAAAAAAAAAAAAAACATTATTACACCTCTCAATCTCAAGCCATGCCCTTCGAATCCATTACTAGTGGCTGTGCTCGCCTTCTTGCAGTCCTGGTGGGTTCCTTACCTCTTCCGGCAGCCCTCCGGCGGAGAAATGGATCTCACCTCTCATCTCTCCTTCATCGCCGCCGTTGCCAAATCTCGGCGTGGCGTGGGCGTTGGGCGAAAATACCTGCCCTCCAGCGAAAAGCCACTCTCTCAGGCTCCCGACGGTCGAAAATTCGAAGCTCGGAGCTGCCTGTAACCTGCTCAGTCTTCTGGCCTTTGCGGAGATCCTGTGTTCGGCGAATTCTTCCTGGAGACCATCGTCGTCGGTGTCAGCGCCCTCCCCTACCTCATCGCGTCTGTCGTCCGGAAAACCACCTTCTTTTCCATTGAGGAGAAGGCCGTCGTTGGAGTCTGCCTCGAAGGATTCTCGAAGCCAAAGCTCGATCTTCCTTTCCAATTCATTCCCAACGCCTTCCTCGCCTTCCGGCGGTGGATACTTCCCACCGGCGGCCTCACTGGAGAGCCCAAGCTCCTCGACGTGGTTGCCTTGTGCCGTTTCATGCTTGGCAACTGAGATGTGGTCCACTTGGGGATCTTTGTGCTTGTCCGATTGTTGGACAATGAGACCTGACGGTGGTGTCTGCAGAGGACTGTTGCTGCTCTTGGTGCTTGTTCTATCTGATTTTTCAGAGAATTGGCTTGTTTTCCTCTTGAATCGCCGGCTCAGTTGGTGTTGGAAGTGCCCGCTCTCTTTCATATACTTGGTAGAAACACAACCCATTTCTTCTACGAGCTCAACAAGCTGCATTTATGTCAATCAAACAACATCAGGTATTACCAACAAGGTTCTTTTTTTGGTTATGATTGTGTTTCTACTTGAATTGGCTGGTGTCAAGAAAAGTTTCAATAGAGCATGGACTTATATATGATGATGCTAGATCTTTCACTTACTATTAATTAATTTTGAATTGGAATTTCGCAGGTTTGAACTCAAGACCTCTCACCTCTGGCAACTAACTACTTGAGATGATGAGAAATGTTGGAAGTTGATGAGAAAGTATGGTTTTGACTGCTAATCTAGGCATTATTAATATTCCCACAACATCCATACACAAGACCTGTCATCACAATTCATCAGTGTATCTCATCAACAATTTCTGCATCAAAGATGCTGGTTATTTCTATCTGGGGCCCAATTCAAGGATGCCACAAAATTTAATTCTGAAGTCAAAAGATTTGGGGGGCCTCCTTTCTTGAAGCAAATCTGGTTGCTGTACAGGGATTTCAAACACAACCTTAATGTTCCATCCCTGAATCACAAAATCATCCTTCCCTCGTAAAAAAGGCAAACAAGCTTTTCAAGCAAAGCTTTGCAGCAGCAGCAGCCTGTTGGAAAACATTTGTGGGTGATGAATTTGACTTCTCCAATGTTTGATCTTGCATCCACTTATTTAAACTTCAGAGAAAAAAGGAAAAAAAGATGTAGATGGAAAAAACTTGAGAAGAAAAGAAACACAAAATGCTGAAACAGAAGGGTATTATTATTGATGTTGAAAAGAATGCCAGAGATGAGAGCTTGATCACTTAAACCATTATATATATATATATGTATATATACTTGCCTACTGTGGCACAGGCCTATGGAGCTCCATCGTCTTGTCCTCTATTCTCTCAAGGCTGGGAACCAGAGGAAGAAAAAGGACAGCAGCAAAGAAATTATCAGATCAGGAATGGCCGATCCCCACATCTACAAGAGTAAATGGTCAATCCCACAACTAGAAGATCTCATTTTCAGGCAACCAGAGTTCAGCGTGGCAGCCACCATCCATCATCCACCTGTGTTTGAACACAAAAACGTGTAATAGTTATATGGTTCCAGTTTACTGATCTATTCATTCTTCTAGTGCATCTTCTTCCCTTTGCCAACTCAATTTACAGGAATGTTTTCTCCTTCTTTACACTGATTTCTTAAGGAATTTTAATTTGATGATACAAGTATTATTCAAATTTAAAATTTGTTCTGTGGTTTTAAATACATTAACTTAAATTTTGTTAATAACAAAGCTTGCATTTAAAATTAATGCCTTTTTTAACATTTGTTTTAATTGTAATATTCACCATTGAAGAATTTTAAGTTGATGTATCTAAATTTTTTATTACAAGTGCTTGCCATATCAGCAATAATTTCATGCTTATCAAAATTTAAATTGTGAATGAGTTTCATAATCCAATAAAAGTGGGACGAGAGCTCCACTCCTTCCTTGAACAGTCAAAGTCTTCTTTCTTGATATGGCCATTGCCTGCTGTACATCTCTTGAAAATAATAATTATTTCTGGATGAGAGTATTTTGTTATAGATACGTGGGAAATTTTCATGCATATAAAACTTTCAGAATATTTTTTTCAAGGTTAAACAAAAATTAGATTAAAAACATTCCAACTATAAAGTCACAGATAGAGAAAGAGATACAAATAGAGTTTGCATACAAAAAATCTCATAGGCTACACCTAAAACAAGGGACAGGGACAAGAAAAGAGAAGAAAACTTAGATTAAAGAAGAAGAAACCAAAAAGAGAAGTCAAATAAGAAGCACCATGTTCATTCCCTCCTTCAGTATCAAATTTGGTTAATCATCTCTTGGATGCATTAAAGTTTGAGGTCACCAGTTCAATCAAATTATCATCCGCATTGAGAGAAGTTACATATTGACTTCAAATCAAGATTATCTTATGAACTGTATTGATTTCTGCACCTAGTGATGAATGTCTTTAACTAAAACATCATGGTATTGAAAATTTTGAAGTGATAGTCTTATTAGAACTTCTAAAAAGAATGTTATTTTTATCAATACCGTTAAATGGGTAAGAATAATCTTAACCCTTTTCACCACATCACTCATTATTTTGGGTTAAAAGGGTCAGCTTAAATAGATCATTTTATGGAAATTAGTGAAATCAATTATGATTAATGGAAAACTCAAAAAATCCATGTAATAACGCGCTAAAATCAATTATGATTGTAAAGATTATGACGGTTCTGTGACAAAGTCATTACATAAAATCTCTTCAAATTTTCACAAAATCTGCGACATCAAAGATGTGCTTATAATCTTCTTTCCCATAATCCAATCTATACAATAACCTATTATGTTTTTATCCAAAACAATTTTCTTTTTGGGTGACACCACCATTTCTAGTAATATTTTCCTTTAAAAATCTAAAATATTTATGTAATTAATTAATCTATGATACAATCGCTACATGCTACATTTTTATATCAATCTGAATTATATTCATTATTATTATCTTACTTAAATATCAATGCTTAAGGTTTAATAAAAAATCTCAAATTTTAAGACCTTAGATAAGAATCAATATTTATTTAATTTAATTGTAGATTTAGTAATAGTGTATGTATGATCTTTGACAATAAAATCTATATTATTATTTTCTCCACTTCATGTATATATGGAAAAAAGATGTTAAAACACTGCTAAAAAATTATCATTGAACTGTGTCATAATTCAAATATAATCTATTTATATCGTATTAGTAAATGATATAATTTAATTATATTAAATCATGTTAAGCTTTTTAACGTATCGATTATAAAATTAATATATTAAATTTAATATTTAATAATTAGATATATTGGACCGGACCGGACCGTGAAATTATTGGACCGGGCCGTGATATATTTTGCATTGGAACTTCCAATAATACGTCGGGAGGGGACAAGGGAGAGCAGACGGCGGCGGCGAGGCAGGGCAGGGGCTGGGGCACGACGACGGCGAGGCCTGCATAGATACAAGTTGAGGAGGACGGGAGACGGTGGGAAGTGCGATGGGAAGTGGTGTTTTCTCTGCGGTTGATGGGGGGAGAAGAGAAGGTGAGGCGGGAGCGGAGTAGTCTTTGATATTCAAGGGAAATGGTAATGGCCGGTGGGAATTTGTGATTTGGGCGAAGGGAGGTGGAAATGTTGTGATCGACAGGGTTTTCAGGAACATCTTCTGAAGGGGAAGCGGCGCAATCAAACTCTCTTTTACTGTAAGAGTTGTTGATCATAATCTTGGATTCGGTTTCTTCTTATTTGTTTCACTTTCTTTATTCTAAGTTAACGAAAAAAGAGGTTATTTCTTCTGTTCCATGGATTCCTGTGTTCATCGCATGCTCATCATGCAATTGCCAAATAATCATGCAGAAATTCTTCCTGTGTTGTACTGTGCTTTGCAAATGCCGATGATTCCTTTGGTTGTAAAGCTTGCGCGTGCTTTCCGTTCATCTTCCTTCTCGTGGCCGCAATTTCAAAGTTGCAACCCACGTTTGGCTTGTACTTCTGCTCCCTTCTCCCCTCGTCATTTGCTACAACGTGTCATATATCGTCACTTGCTGTGTTCACAACCTGTTAGATTCACCAGCACCAATGCTTTAGTTACTCTGAAGACGGAAGGCAATGTGGCAAGATTTTGTGTGGATAAAACTGAAGCAGCGCGTTGTCATCAGGTTGACACAAGTAAATCTACAAAGCGAAAGAAGATGTCCAGAAAAGCAAAACTGAAAGAACTTCGTTTCTTTCGCCTAAAGGCAAAAAAGAAGATGAAATCTTCAAATCCTGAAGTTAGAATTAGATACAAGCTTGAAAAGGTAAGAATGACAAATGAGACTTTTGATGTATTTGCATACTAGTTAGTGCTGGCAAAAATAGTGATAGCAACGCTAACGTTAGCCACTCAACCTGCAATGCCTTTAGCTTATTTGCAAAAATCATGTGGACGTTACAAATATTAAGCTTCATTTCAGGCTAAAAGGAAGGAGGAGTGGCTGATTGCAAAACTGAGAAAATTCGAAATCCCAAAAGTTCCAGATTCAGTGCATGATCCTGAAATCTTAACTGAAGAAGAAAGATTTTATCTCAAACGAACTGGTGAGAAAAAAAAGAATTACGTCAATGTGGGAAGACGGGGAGTATTTGGAGGTGTAGTTTTGAATATGCATCTTCATTGGAAAAAGCACGAAACAGTCAAAGTTGCTTGCAAAGCTTGCAGACCAGGACAAGTGAATGATTTTGCTGAAGAGCTAGCAAGACTTAGCAAAGGCATCATTATCGATATAAAAGCCAATAATACAATAATATTTTACCGTGGAAAGAACTACGTCCAGCCAAATGTTATGTCACCTCCATGTACATTGTCTAAGCAGAAGGTACTTCCTGCTCCTTGACTCAACCTTCTTTGTTATAGTTCACTACAACTTCATGTTAATATAGTTTCTTTAAACATCGTTTAAGATAGTAATATATGTTTCAGAAGGTAGTCATACATACTGTTATTGATATCTATGTCTAATATGACCCTTGGTGGTCTATTTCACTTTGTATGGTTCGACTTACTCCAGTATCTTGGGCTTGAATCCTGTTGGAATATAGAGATCCTTTTCGGAGAGTTTGTATATAAGAACTTTTGGTACGATGTTCTTGTATACTTTTCACTGTCCTGGGGAAAAAAAAGAGCCATGTAGGCTGCAAAGTTGTCTTTTGCTTGGACCTAGAACTGGTGCCTGCTAGCAGAAACAATAGAAAACCACGTTCAATTTTATATATTCTTATGTCTCAAATAATAAAGAAAAATAAGGACTTAATCCTTCCCTATGTGTATATGAAACGTTGTCACAGTTCTGCTCAAAACTAGAGTAATTTGCTGCTGACTTATAGAGTAATTTGTTAGAGTTGACTTATTTGTTGGATGATCAACCTGCCTGAATGAACTTACTGTCAATTCTTTCTCTCATGATTTTGTCCAACTTCTTTCATGTTTGGTGACAGTTGCAGCCTGTGTCTTGTAGCTGCTGAAACGTTAGGGAGATGCAGAGGTAGTGATGTGTATTGGTGTGGGATTGTTGTTGATTTTTGGGTATTAGTGGAAGCATCGGAGTTGTTTGACACTAGTGGATGTGACTATGAGGGCTTCTGGCAATGATAGGGGTTGTGCACAAACAGTTGCCAAACTTCTCTTGTGCTTTTGTTCTCAAGGTTCTAAGTGAAATTAAAATGTTTTTTGAATGTGGGACAAGAAGTCCACAAAACCACATCCCAGTCTTAACGTACTGGTTTACTGCAATCCAATCCTTAGGGAAGTTGAATGAAAATTCTATTCCAAAAAGAAAGAGAATCTAATCAACATAAAGAGAGTGGAATTCCAATCTAAATGTCAATTTCTCAACAGTGTCGCTAGCAATAATAACAATAACTTCATATGAACACCAAACCTGCCCACAATATATTTTTCCTAATATGTATGAACTAACTTCCTAATTCCAATTTAAATATCAATAGGAGGATACCTTTAAAATTAATAATAAAATTGTATAAAACTATTATTTGCCTAGCTATACTTTATGGCACAAAATGGTTGACTATAAAGCATGACTTTGTGCAAAAAGTTAGTATTGCTAAAATGTGTGTATTTAGATAGATGAGTGGTAATAATATAAAAATAAGCTAAAAAATAGATTTATTAGGAATAAAATAGGAGTTGCACTAATCAAATATAAAATAAGAAAAGAAAAAATTGACTTAGGTGGTTTGGCCATATATCCTTAAGAGGCTAAAGATGCACCAGCTAAGAGAAAAGAATTAGTTAATATAGATGAAATTAAAAGAAGTATAGATAGACTTAAAATTACTTAGTTAAGAATTGTAAGAAAAGTTTTGAATTTATGTAATTTAATCAAAGATTTGACCAATAGATAGAAATACATGGGAGAAAAAGATTCTTATAGCTGACTTGGCTTAGATTATTGTTATTATTGTTGTTAAAATTTTATCTTAAAACTAATTGGTAATGAGAGGAAGAGTTCATCATATAAAATGTTTAATTCTGTCCTTACATTTACTGATGTAGGACTTCTAGCACTCTTCCACATTTGTGGTTTATTTATATGCCTATAAACGTCTATGGGTGGATATGTGTAAATTAACTCTCAATATTGAAATTCTATCTCGAAATCAATTGATAATAAGAAGAATGATTGATCATATGTAAGACTTCCTAATAGTTATGCTATTATGCTTGTACTCAAATGCATTGTTATGACGAACCAGCTTAGATTCTTTTGATACTAGCCTATTTGATGTAGGATAATATAGTATATGTAGCTCATTGGATGTTAAGGTATGATGATACTCACAGTATATCACTTCTCTGCTTAATCCTATTGATCCGTGCATTATTTTGTCCTGTGCTTAATTCTACCAATTCCTACGTTATTTTTCATCTAATGATTGGATTAGACTTTGATTTTTATCAGTAAATGCACACATTTTTTATACTCCGTGCATACCATATATGAGATGTGCTTCTATTGTAGGCATTGGAAAAATACAAGTTTGAGCAGTCTCTGGAGCACACAAGTCTGTTCATTGAGAAGCTCGAGAAGGAGCTAGAGGAGTACCACAAGTACTTGGCTTCATATAAGAAGAATAAAGATACTTCTGCAGAAGATTCTGAAGCTTAAATGTGCTAATTTATGAAAGTTTTCCAAGAAAATTCAATATTTGGAATCTGACTTTCTTCGCCTGTGATCAAATAAAGAACAAGTAGACCGCTAAGAAAAAGGGTAAAGACCATGGGACAAGTAAGAACTGCTTTGTCCCCTTCTTCAAATGTTGTGTCCCGATTACCTCTTGGACACCATATGCTATTGGAGAAAACAGTTAAAATGTGCTTACGTTGTGAAGCACAACTGTATGGGAAAAAGAGGTAATTGCCCCATCAATTACTTGCGTGGTATTTATATTCTCCTTCATGTGGTACCATTGATCATTGTTGGCCCATTAACCTTGGGAAATTTGGAGGTTCTGTTCAAAGTTGAAAATTGGATGTCAGAAGGAAACGCAGAAACTTCCGCTGCCTTTTTGTCCATGAGATATGAACCAGGAAGGTGTTGCCGGGATTTGTCAACTCTCATTTCCGGCTTCCGACCCTAGACCTTTTTAATTGCAAGGCTGCCTTGTTTGTTCTCTTCGTATGTCTATTACGGCAGTTTGACAAAAATGCATGCATGCGCTCCAGAGTTTCTTCGGCGGCAGCCGTGCTATCTTGGTGGTAATCATCTATAGATGATATGGAAGCGTTTATGATATTGTCTTCTGTATGATTTTGTAATATTGTATTAAGTTTATTTGATTATGTTTCTTGGAAAAGGATTAATATTTATTTGGGCAAATCAAGTGTTGTTTCCTTGAGAGTGTTCTTGCAAAATGTGCATCCATTTTCTTTCCTGTAGCACCTGCATTTTGTTTATGGGCTCTTTTACATGTAAATATCCAATAAATATTTTTTTTATTTTCAAGAGCCAAATTGACTGAATTGATTGATTTTCCATGTTACATGTCTTATCCTTTTTGCTCAATTATTCTTTATTATATGTGTAACTCATTAGCTTGGTATCACAATAAATATTATAATTTTCGTATGTCTCCTTTATTCTTATATATGGATATTATTAAAGAACTCTTTCTCTATTCATGTAGCATTTTCTTTGTCTTTAAAATTCTATTAAAAAAATTAGTTAACTCATGTACTTTCACACTTCAATTGGATTACCATCCAGTCTCTGATGGTTTTTTCACATTTTTTTAAGTAGCTTCTCCTACTACTTTAAACTATTAATTCTTTTAAAATAATTGTAATCTATATCTTCAACGTTATCTGTATTTTTATTAAACCTACATTTCATATCTTTAATTCTTAACTTAATTAAAACTGTTTGATCTCGAAAGTATAATTTAGAACTAAACATTACCTTTCAGCCACTAAAATTAGGTGGCGTTCAGCTGGTTTCCTTCTGTCGAACACAAAATAATGAATTACTGGTATTCTTGTATTTTCATTTCCTTTGATTTGAAGGTTCAGTGAGCTGTTGTGCTCCGGTGGCCACAAAAAAAAGATGAAGAAATCCGCGAGCAAGAAAATCTAAAACGATGGTTTACGGCCATCCACGTGGCCGCCCTCGGCGATGCACCACAAGATCTCGTTATCCGGGGTGACACAACCGTCCGACGTGCCGCCGCCCCATTGGGCGACCCAGATGAGTCTTGGATTCTCCTCCGCCGTCGAACCATCAATACATACATGTGTCGTCTCGTCTCATCTGACATCTCACCTCCTGCTCCACCCAACCAGCCACCACTGATCCGGCGGGCGGGCAGGCAGGCAGGCAGGCAGGCAGGCAGGCCATCCAGAGGAACGAACGGAAGCCACCAGCATGGCAGCCCAGGCTCTGCTCTCCTCCTCCATGGAGGCCGCTGGCAGACAGCTCCTCGGTGGAAGGAGGCTCCCCCTCGCCGCCTCCAGATCCTCTGGCTTTCCCAGCAGGAAGGCCACCTTCGTCGTCAGAGCAAGTTCCACCCCCCCGGCCAAGGTCACTACCTAGCCATACGCATATATTATACATATATAGTTAATATCTGTATAATGATCAATCAACATATATGTGTTCAATTAATCGTACGTACATGATGATAATCTCATGGCCGTAATGTTTTGATTTTGTGGTGCCCAGCAAGGAGACGGCAGGCAGCTGTGGTTTGCCTCCAAGCAAAGTCTCTCGTACTTGGACGGCAGGTGGGAGAGGAATTTGATCAAGTTTGATGAGCGTAATTGTGTGATACTAAAAAATTGATTGATTGATTGCGGTTCATATATGCATGCATGCAGTCTCCCCGGTGACTTCGGCTTCGACCCGCTCGGCCTGTCGGACCCGGAGGGCACGGGCGGCTTCGTCGAGCCCAAGTGGCTGGCCTACGCGGAGATCATGAACGGCCGCTTCGCCATGCTGGGTGCGGCGGGCGCCATAGCCCCGGAGATCTTCGGAAAGCTGGGTCTCATCCCGCAGGAGACTGCGCTCCCGTGGTTCAAGTCCGGCGTGATCCCGCCGGCGGGGACGTTCAACTACTGGGCCGACCCGTTCACGCTCTTCGTGCTGGAGCTGGCCCTGATGGGGTTCGCGGAGCACCGGCGGTACCAGGACTGGGCGAAGCCAGGATCCATGGGGAAGCAGTACTTCCTGGGGCTGGAGAAGGGCCTCGGTGGCTCCGGCGACCCCGCCTACCCGGGAGGGCCCTTCTTCAACCCTCTTGGGTTCGGGAAGGACGAGGAGTCCCTGAAGGTGTTGAAGCTGAAGGAGGTGAAGAACGGGAGGCTGGCCATGCTGGCCATCCTCGGATACTTCATCCAGGGGCTTGTCACCGGCGTCGGTCCCTTCCAGAACCTCCTCGACCACTTGGCCGACCCCGTCAACAACAACGTTCTCACCAGTCTCAAGTTCCATTAATCATGCGCAGAGAAGCTCCTCCCCACCCTGAGCTTCATTTTGAGTTTATTATATATGATGGGATTTAGGCTTTCTCTTCAACCTGTGATCAATGATAAAATATATAATTAAAAGCCTCCTGGTTCGACCAACCCCCCTTTGTATTAACTGCTGTGTAATTTAATCCAATGCAGTGCCACATGTAATTCCACCACCATCTATCGCTTTAATTAAGTAATTCCAGCTCATAATCATTCATCGAACGAGTAAATGTCACTTTTGCCTGATCAAACATGTCTCCTTACCCGTGACTTCTTTTTATTTTTTTCTAAACTTACAAGTGACCCGTGGCAGATGATGGAAATCAACTCACTCTAATTCCAAGTAAAAGTTCTGATAAACGGATATTATTTCTACATGTAATATTAGATTCTCTCTCTTTTGTATCAGTGTATCTATAATTAATTCCATGAAAACACAACCATTATTCAAACACTAATTACCAGGCAATTCAGAAGAACAGCATAATTTCCTGGTGGTGGAAATGGAACTGCATTTCTTTTTAATTATTAATTAATCTGCTTCTACCGTGCTGAAAAGAAAATTCCGCCACTCATAAACCGTCAGTAAATAAGCACTCAAACATCAACAAACATCCATTTTTTCGTCTCGCAATTTTCATTTTAAGTATATATGAGACCGTGTTCATGGATGACAATTTTTATTTTTATTTTCTGGTTTATTAGGTTTATTTAATTAAAAACGTAAACAACCAAATCGGATCCGTGGCGCAATGGTAGCGCGTCTGACTCCAGATCAGAAGGTTGCGTGTTCGATTCACGTCGGGTTCAATCCCTCAAAAGGATCTCCTCCACAAATTCTTTTTCCTCTGCATCAAAAATATTAATCTAATTGTACTGAAATATAACCGGTTATATTAAATTATAACCCTACCCTGCATTAAATTTATTGGAATGTACAACCTGCAATATATTGACTATATAAATCTTGGTAATCATCTCCAAAAAAAATCATTAAAATATTTGAATTGTAAAATTTTCTATTTTTTTATTAGAAAAATATAAGTATTTTATGTGTACTATTGTCAATATCACTAAACTTGGAACAAATAATTATAAAAAATATTAACTTGAATTATATCCAAATATAACCTATATTGTATTGAAATGCAACATAGATTAAACGTAACTTGGATTTATTGAATTGTAAATTAAACTATATTAAATATATAAATCTTGGTTAGTATTGAGAAAAAAATTTGATTTGCAAATTTCCTATTTTTAATTAGAAAAATACAAATTTTGATTCTTAGAGTGATATATGTACTGGTATAAATATTAATGAAAATACAAAAACTAAAATATGTAGTTATACATACATATATATATATAGTAAAGATATTTAATCTCTCATGATTCATCAAATATATTAACATACACTGTATTGAATCAAACTTAGCTTATTTTAAATTGTCACATGAATTATACTAAACTGTAAGCTCCGTTTCATTGCCATCTTCTTTCTTTTTATTTTCTTCTTCTCGTTGCTAAATAATCTGTGAGCTTAATCATATTTCTGGATGTGTTCATTTCTTATACAATCACCATCGTTTTTAATATATTTCAAATTAATGTATCTAACTTATAATATAAATATTTAAAAATTAAAGTTTAAGATTTGGGATAAATACTTGTAACATTTTTGAGGCATTTTCTGATATATAAATACGTTAAAGAAAATTACAAAGATAACCCTAGTAAGAATATCCCATTTAATATGAGCCGAATCTATAAAAAAAAGATCTTAAATAGAATCTTCACCATTGTTTAAATATGTGATTATAAAAAATATATATATATATTATTAAAGAAAAGCCAATGGGAGCGAAACCTTCTCACGTCGCCACGTGTACCAATCACACCGATTCGCGCCATACCGCCTTTCCCGCCATCTCCATTCGTTACCGTACTTCCTGTCTTCCGCCTCCCGCCACCCCTCATTTTGCCCTACTCCAACAAATGGACTCGGATTTCTCCTTCCCCAGCCCGACCAAGACCGCCGCCGGCCGCTCCACGACCCGTTCGCAGGCGACGTCCTCTCTGTCAACCCAGATCTTGACGCCCGAGAAGTCCGCGCAGCCACCCCGGTTCCCCAGAGGGAAAGGCGTGGTGTACTCCTTGAACCAGGTCAAGAAGGCCGCCGTGGGACTGCGGAGTGTTGGGAGGGAAGAATCCGGGAGTGGTGGTGTTGCTGTTGGCGGGAATAATAAGGTTGGATTTGATTCAAAGAGGAAGCGGAAGTGGGGCGGAGGGTCGTCTGATGAGACTAGAGATGCTGGTGGTTGTTCGTCTTCGTCTGTAGAGGAGAAGGTTGCCGATGGGTCGAGGTTGCCTGATCTCGCGCGGAAGAGGTTGAGGGTCGCCAAGCTCCCGGAAAAGTGAGGATTCTTTTATATGGATTCGTTTTCTCCGAGAATTTGTTTTTTTGTTTCTGTGAGTTGATTGGGGATTTTGATGATCGATTTCTGAGAGTTTGCTTGAGTTTTTTTTCATTGGTTGTATTTGTAGATATGAGCTTCTAGAAGAGTTCTTTAAGTGCATGGTCAGAGCCATTCGGCTGCTGCGGCTGAAGAGACAATTGTGCATTTTATCAAACATTAGCCCCCAAATTGAAAGTTTGACGAATAGGTATTGCTCCCTCTTTCGTTTGTCTTTTTGAGCTGGTATTGTGGCCTTTTCCCTCTAGATCAGCAGTTACCTGCATAGGTATATTGTCACTCATGTTCTTTAACTGTCATGGTTTTCTGTATCGTACATATAGGAGGTTTTCCCATGGTCATTTAGCACAATTGAAGTACCTACTACCTGAAGCCATTGTGGTCAAAAAGTTCAATAAGCTCGATGATGCAACTTGTTGCATGAAGCCAGATCTTCAGATTGACTTGATTGTTGATGCATTTGTGGGCAACGTTAATCAGAAAGAAAGTGGCTATAATTTTCTGGAAAGGACTTTCCGAGCACGGCTTGAGAAGTTTTACAATGATTATCCTGAGGTATAATTCATTTTATTTGGAAGTCACTAATAATAGGTTGGATTTTTTATTTGCATCGCATGCAATAGAAAGGTAAAAATGTTAGCTATGCAGATTTAATTTTGTGACATTAGAGCTATTTATCCTAGTTTATTCTATAGCAAGTCTGTTCGGTTAGAAATGTTTTGTATGCTAGTCCCAGAGAAAGGTCAAACACAATCCCGAAACAGGAAATGGTGTTGTCTTGCAACTTTTCTCACTTTGTTGTTTGTCTTCCATGACACAGACTGTGGTATCGTCCTTTTTCTGCTTGCTAGATATATTCATGATTCAACATCTTTTGAGAGTTTTTTAGGGAAATTTAAAATTGTAATTCTTATTTGATCTAACTATTCCTGTGCTTCCGATTTTGGTCACTGACTATTAATTAAACGATCCTCAGGGAGACGATGTTCCAGAAGATGCCTTACCAGAGCCATTCGGTTACACAAAACGAAGCATGCGTGTCAATATAACCGAAGATGTGGCTTCAACATCTATTGCTTCAAGGCTTCCTGAGACATCAAATGCTGTTTTTGATGGGCAATCTATGACTCCCTGTCATATGCCTCGATCATTTAAAAGGTGGTTTTCACAAAAGGTCTCACATGTAGACAAAGTGGTCCCTACATCCGATGTGGATGTGGGATCTGCTCCTGCTGTTGCATTGCCAGAAAGATACACCTTTAGGCACACTATCAGCTCTCCAGAAGAAACAATCCAGTGTGATGATTTTCCTGCAAAAGATACAAATGGCAAGGACAGAACTCCTGTAAAAGTTGTATCGACTCCATTGAGGTTGATGGCAGTTACTCCAGAACCAAAAACACCAAAGAGTTGTACAGTAATGGATGATGGCTTGACTCCTGTTAGGAAGTGTGTAAATCGACCATTGTCATATACGGAGGCTAGTGGTAAAGACATGTTTGGTGAGAATGAAACAGATGTTGAAGTCTATGATGCAAGTCTTGGATTTCTGCCGAAGTATTTGCTACAATCGGTATGTCGACCTTCATTAGCATATTTATTGATGTTGCTTGTAAGCTAGAGAAGACATATTATGAAAATGATACAAGTAAGAGATGTTTTCTTCTAGTTTTCTTGTGTGTTTTAATGTTTCGATTGGCATCATGCAATACCATTCGAAAACCATCTTTAGCAAAAACACTCTGAAGCTTTTATTTTCTTTTAAAAAAGAGTAATACAGGTCAATAATAATCTCTTTCCGATTATGTCTTCGTTACAGTTTGTCTCATCAGCTCTGTACTTCACCGTGCACTCTTTTTGCTCACTGACTACTATACCAATTGTTAATAGGTAATGGAAAAAGAAAGAAAATCAATGGAGGATCAGGTAGCAGGAAATCCAGAAGCAAAGAGAAGGAATAAAATGATTGCATGCTTGCCGAAGCTTTTTGACATAATCCATCTTATTTTCCAGTCAGCTCAACGATCGGTTCTTACAAGACAAGAACTTGTTAGCAAGATTATTACAGGTCATATTGACATTGTTGACAAAAGTAAGTAATTTTCGTAAAAATTGTATTAGTCTTAATATTAAGCATATTGTGTTTACTGTGGAAAAAGCATGCTTATTAACTGAATCAATTGACTTCAACATCTGCAGCTGAGGTTGAAGAGCAGCTGAATTTGTTATTGGAGATTGTACCTGAGTGGATAACCGGAGAGACAATATTTAGTGGGGATAATGTCCTGCGGTGAGTGCTACCATTACTAGTTGTGAAAATCTCTGCTTAGAAAGAAATTTCTTAAGGAAACGAGACAAGGATAGAAGAAACTCTCGAATATAAGCTGTCAATCTACTGCCTTTGCATGGCATGAGAATTCGTATGAAATTCTGTGTTATTTAAAAGTAGTTCATGTAATCTTACAGTAATAACTGAATTAGGGTTTCCAACCATGGGCAGGCAAGCATTTGTAGAATCAAAAGCTCCTGCTGTTCTACATTTTTGTTGAAACATTCTTGCAGTATTACTTTTGGTTTGGGTCTTCCTTGCACCTGAGAAGGCTTTAGATTTTTGCATATTTTTCTTCCAACGCATTGCTGGATTTAAAAATGCTGATGATATTTGCAGTGTCAACAAGATGGTCAGTCCAGAATTGATGCGACAAAGACTCACGGAAGCCAAGTGAAAGGGCATCCTCCTCTTACGAGCCATCTCACTTAAATTGGGTTAGGGGGGCTCTCCTGGCATTGAAAGTGCAACACAAGAGATCCCTTACACAATACAAGTGTTGTTCCCATGTCTAGCCTCCCGTCTGGATGTCATTAATCCTATTTGCTTGTAATTTATGTCGGTGCCTTCTTCTAGTGCCAACCATTGCATGGCTAATATCTTCAAGGCTACTCACTGTAAGTCGTAACGCTTATTGAGTTGCAGTTTGCGCCGTCTGGGGCCGTTTGGATGTTTTTTCCTTTTTTGAATGCTTGTTGAGTTGCAGTTTGAAAGTGCATGCTACATGGGCTATGTTCACTGAAGTCTTGGATTTCTTGACACTAGTATCCCAAACTAGATTGTAATTAAATATAACCTGAATTTTAATGATTTGAAATGTAACTTAGCTTGTATTTAAATGTAACATTAGATATATTGAATAATAATTTGAATTGTATTTAATATTTGTATCTTGGTGATTATCTTAGAAAAAGATGAATTTGAAAAAATTTGGAGAAAAAATTTTGAATGGTAAAATTTTTCTATTTTTAATTAGGAAAATTATAAATATTGATGCTTGGGGAAATATGTGTATTGGTATAAATAATAATGATAATACGAAGACTAGAATGGATAGTTATAATAAAATATAATAAAGATATTTCATCTCTCATGATTTGTCAAATTTTTTTATTTTTTAATCCAAAAAATTATAGATATTGATACCTGGAACAATATGTTTGCTTTTATAAATATTAATAAAAATGCCAAAAATAAAGCCCAAATCCAAATCGTATTAAAATGAAACCTGAAATGCATTGAAATATAATCTAAATTATATTAAAATGCCACTTATATTATATTGAATTATAAACTGAATTGTATTAAACTATAACCTAGAGTCGAAGATGTGCTATACATGGGAATGACCATTCTCAAATTGACCTGCTAATTGGAAATTAGTTATGTGAGCTGAGTATCATTGTTCCTTCTAAGTAGTCAGGAGGTTTGTCTTTAATCTTTAAGTTACAGGTTTGAATTGTTGCCTAAAATAATACCCCAACTCAAACTTCACCGTAGGCTTCAATCTTGTGTGATTGACATGCAACCACTAAGCTACGGCCTACTGATTGCTATTGTACTTATTGCTGATGATGATGGTAGTTCAGATTCTTTTTCTTGATCCTCTGAGTTGTAGGTAACTGGCAAAAGTTTACAAAAATGAACTATTGAAATTTGAAGCTTACAGAAAAATAATAATATCATCAGCATATTGAATAGTAAGCACATGAGGAGAGGACCATTGTATAATGTTATTACTTACACTAAGATTTAAAAATCTATCCAAGAAATGAGGAACGATAAGAAAAAATAACGAGGACAAGTGGTCACCTTGTCTAAATATCATCAAATTAAGATTTGAATTATTTCATGACAAGCTTACCAAGGAACAATCTCTTTTGAGAATATAATCAACTATTTTTATCTGCAGATATTGTAAATATGTCAAGTCCTTTTCTTTTAAAGTCTTTTCTTCTTTTATCCTTTTTTTTTTTTTTTTTTTTGTTGGGGTTGATTGATATTCTAACGGGATGAAATTCAAGAAGTTCGACCAAGAAGTCCACTTCAGAATGGAGGAAAATTGTCATGATCTTCCCATTACTCAATTATAGGAAAGAAGATTATATACAGCTGATCTTTCCTAATAAGACGATAATATCAGCAGCAGTCTTAATTATGCACAGCAAGATGATGACGTCATCAGGCATGTGTCTGTATTAGATATATATATATATATCACGCTCGTCGGACGTCTTCCGTCTTTCAAACCATTCCTCCTCCCGCCACCATCCTTCTTTCAGCTCCGGCGAGATGCCGAAGAGGAGAGGAAGAACGCCGTTGACGCTGATCGAGGAACCGAGGAAGCGGAGGAGCACGTTCCTGAAGAGGAGCAAGGGGATGATGAAGGCGGCCATGGAGCTGCAGACACTCTGCGACGTCCCCACCTTCGTCGTCTGCTACGGCCCCGACAACGCCCAACAACGGCCCCTGACGTGGCCGGAGGACAAGGAGCAGGTGCTCCCCATCATCCACCGCTACGTCAGGGTCCCCGAGGAGGAAAAGCGGCGGTGGGGCCACGACATGACCAGCTTCAGGATAACCCAGATCGAGAAGCTCAGGTCGGAACTCCAGCGGGTGTGCAGGGGTGGTGGTGTTAGTGCTTCTGCTGCTGCTGCAGGCGTCGCCCTCTCGGTTTCTCCTACTTTTATAGATGTCATGGATTTCACACAGTTAAAGGAATTCGAACGATTCTTAGAAGATAGGTTAGAAACGATCGATCAGAGAATACTTTACCTCCAACATCATGTCTTTGACGATCACAAACGAGAAGACAACATCATCGACTCTGAACAACGATCACAACTCGCCGACGAACAAGAATTTAGCGAGCTACTGTTCTCCAACGAAGAGATGATACAAACACTATATACAGAAGAAGAGCCCAATGGTGAGCAAGTGAAGCAGCAGCAGTATTCTCTGCTTCACCAAGACGGCTTGACAACCACAGGCGGGGGCCAACAGACGGGGGAGATGATTTTTGTTGGAGAAGATGATGGGTACCCTCTGCAACTCCTTCAAGGGTGCCATCAGACATCGATCGACCACGAACGAGAACGCCACGAGTTGGAGCAGATGCGGTTTCTTGAGGAGGATGCTGGCGCCGGCGACCGACAGGAGGAGATGCACTTCATGCTGCAGCAAGCGGGCCACGGCATCACGCCAACCATCCCTTGTTACGACGTCGACGATGGTAGCACATGGGCGTCGATGGATTACGGACTACCTGTCGCCGGGACTGCTGCTGACCATGATGACGATGGCTGGTTCTTCTCCGACCTCTGGTCCGGTGATCAACCTCGACAGGCTGCCTGGGGGCTCTCCGATTCCTCTTTCCAGCAGTAGAGAAATATTTCATATAATATATATATATATATATTTTTTATATTACAGAATTTTCTTAATATTTTATACAGATCTACGTGTACGTTTTAAGCAGTTCCACGTGTACTACTACACAGGATTTTTTTTTTTTTTCCTATTTTCTTTTGTTTTGTAATGATTTTTTTAAAATATTTTCTATTAGTCGTTTCTTTCCATTATGTCCTTGTTACGCTATAGAATTTTCTTATGATTTCCGACAAGTACGAATCTTTTTGGTACCCTGATTTTTTTTTTCTAATGCAACAAGAAAGATTAAATTAACTTAAATCCTTAGCTATGAAACCATCATCATTAGGTTACAAAAGAAAAGATTAAGAATACAAGTGCCCAAACAAGAAATAAAGAAAGGAAGTCCAATCCTGAAGAATACAAAAGAAAAGAGAGTAACAAGATTAATTATTGTTTTCTCCTTTTATTTAAATGTATTTCTGCGTCTAAATGAGTTGACGACACGTTTTTGATACCTAGAATTTGAATACTGATTTTTCAAAGGTTCTAATTCATGATAAAAAGATAATAAAATACTTATTTTTTATTATTTTAATATGCTTTCACGTGAAGTAGACAAGATTGTTGATTTGGAAATTAGTTCGCGCCATGCCTCGCATTCCTCGGAGACGCAGTAAATGTTTCAGGTAGATCAGCATCAAACCTATTGCTTTCGCTCTTTGTTCTCTTGATGATGGGTAGTATTTAAATTTACAATTGATCAACTCAAAATAGACAATGAATCCCAATACATCCCAACGTGTTGCCATTTACTTAAGTAACTGGATAGGCCCTTTTTTGCAAAAAGGAAAAAAACAAGGAACACTGATAATACAGCTGAATTTATAAGGAATCCGCTTATACACCTAACAGAAAGGAAAATTAAGAAAGTTAGGTAAAGGGAAATAAAAAAATAACAAAAAGTCTTAACGAAAAGGAAGACTTGTTTATAAATCCAAAATCTAACGAAAATAAAAGTTAAAATAAGTACTTATACATTGTCCAAGAATTTAGGAAAAAGGTCCACCTTGTCGGTCGATTAGACCACCATTGACAACTATTGACCCATCAAAGAGGGGAAATGACGGCAGGAATACAATAAAATGCGTGCGAGGCGGAGGCGGAGGCGAACGTTCACACGACGGCAAAAGGTAAACGAACCTACATACAAGGGTGAGGGGAAAACATGTAAAACCCTTTTCAATGACTCTTGTCTTGATCAGACCCGAACAAACGAACTACATTACGAAATCATCGCTGCAAGAGGTTTTCTGAACATTACTTGACAACTAAATTTATGATCAAGTACAAATTCTAAAGGAAAATGTAGATGGAGTAAATCCTGTTTCAAAAGACAAACATATATATTCGGCATTTGAGCATACCCGTGAAAGTCTCTAGTCGGTAAGGCACAGGTTCCCGATTGATCAGAGTATATATGACTACATTGTTTGAGATTGATGAGGCATAAAAATCTGCTTACCATTGATTATGTAGAACAAAAGCATTCAGATTTCCTAATGTAAAATTTGCCTATCATTTCTAACAAAATTTCATTAAATGTCTCCCAAGAAGTAAATATTACTTGCCGATCACTTTCTCCATTAAATACGCTTCGTGCTTCCATGAATAGAAACTATACCTCCCAAAATCCTTCGAAAATAACAGCGCTATAAGAAGAATCTCCTGCGGCTGGTATCCATCTCCGGCTAGAAAGTACAGTGGACAGGAAAGAAGTAAGAACCAGAGATCAAGTGTTCATTCTCATCACTTCCCGAAAATATTACGTTGCAATGTATTATTTATTTACCTTGTGTGCCCACTCATACTCGCCTCCCTTGGTATCAAACGTTCCATGCTGCAGTGTGACTAACTTGAGAGTAAAACGTGGACCACATTCCTGCATAATGGGGAAAACAAAATCACTTAAAAAGGGAATATATCAAGGAAAGGTTTATGCGCAAAGAAAGGGAGGAAAAGAAAAGTACAAGTAATTATAAAAAAAAAAGGTAAAAGCAAATGAGTTCTCCTTAGCCAAAACGTGTCTAGAAATAAAAGTAAAGTGAAAATTTCACCTTTCCAACAATGCATAAATCCAATTGCCTTACTTTTCCCAACCACCATCTATTGTAATTATAAGAGGTTGATATTCTTATTTGTTTTGGTATTTTCTACATAAAATAATTACTTCTACATCATTAACATTAATATTATAAAATATTAATATAATTTAAAATAGTGATGTCATTGTAATAATATTAAATTAATCATTGTAATAATAACCAACCCTCATGCCTCCACCATCCACAGCTTCATTCTCCTGCTTCCTACATCAGCCTCTCAGGCCCTCCATTGGTCCTAATGTTGCTACCTCGGCTGATCATCGAACTTCCACCTGAGCAGGCAAGTGGCAGAACTACTTCACCTTGCTTCCAGCATCCACACCAAGGTTCAAAAGGTGGGGTTGTTGCAGTGATGGCAATGGATGAAGGTGGCCCTTCCTTTCCCCTATCAGGAACTATGTCAAGGCCCTCTTCATCTTCGATCAATTGATCTTGTGGCCTCCCTTAGCAGCATTGGATACCGTAACACAGCAAACTAGTACTGACGGAGGGAGAGAGATAAAAGGAAGAATAAATGAAATTACATGATTTAATAACTGTTTATTTGATCTAGTAGCTATTATTATTTAAAGGGTAAAATAGTCACGAATTATTGTAAACACCAAATGTTCTAGTACAACATGTATAGAATGACTAAACTGTCTAACGGAATATAGCTGGGGTAGTTGAGTTGACTATCTGCTTTTGAAGATCAATGCAGTATATTGAAAGTTGACCAAAGGTGCAGCCAGCAAACAGTAATTTACTCCAAAATAAATATAAGTTTTTACTCATACGATATAATTTAATATAATATTTTATCAGTACATCAAAAATTGAGGGGAAAATATATTAATTTAATATTGACATTAATATAATATTTTTTTGAGGGAAAAGATAGGTTGAATCATATTAACATAAGATACATCCAGAGTTAGGAACTCATCAAGATGATCGGTCTATCAAACCAAAAAAGAAAATGCAAGAATGAAAAGAAATTAGACAAGAAGAGTTTTAACTCAGAAATCAAAACCCGATTAGCAAGAACATCATCCCCTGTGAGAACGTCCTTAAAGATTATAGTGTTTTTACCAGTCAAAACGACCCAGCAAATGGCATGGACCATAAGGAGTAGCAGTTTATGAGAGGTTGAGAGCTTGTTCTTCAGAATCTCGAGCACAGATTCTACAAAAGTGCTTCCCGATGCAAACTGCATCCCCCCTCCACAAATGGACGAATAGAGCTCCAAACAACCCTAACACAGGGGTACTAGGAGAAGAGATTATTGCAATATCCCAGTGCCAAGTGACAAAAACACAAGCGGAGTCAAGATGCTGGACCAGTGGAACCACTTGCTCCCGTACACCTTAGTTACCAAATAATATTCCATTGGTTATAATATAACAATAATATTAATAAAATATAAAATAATATTAATAATATGTTAATATAAAATAATATTAATAGTATAAACAATCTAGCCTTTTGTACATTGTTAGTGTCAATATTAATAAAATACAAAATACAAACAATATTATTATTATTATTATTATTATTATATAAAGATTAATATATTTTTATAAAAATAAAATAATTTTTATTATGAAATAATTACATTACGTTATAACTATATTTGTTATTATTATAAGATATGTCTAACCTCCTTTTTATTTCAGAATATATTTTCCTTTTTATGTTTGATTCACACATATATATAACATAGACTAACGATATTTATTCAATTGATTTTTTAATTAATAATTGCGATATAAACTACAAGCACCTTCATTTCAATTTTTTGAATTCTTAACTGTGTACAAGCATTAGAAAAGTTGGTCGATACAAAACGACTTTCCTACACCTTTCAATATCATCTAGCTCTTGTCAATTGCTGAATCCACTTTTATATCAATTACTTGTCCACAAACAGCCCCTAAGGGGGGGTTTGTGCACTCGGAATCTGACGGAATTGAAAATTTTTTCCGTCAGATTCCGAGTCATGAGGTGTTTGTGCATTTTGGAATTCAAATTCCCAAGGAATTTGAATTCCAATCATGTGTAAAGGTTGGGAAAATGAATTCCCAACCTAAAAGGTCAGAATTCATTTTCCAAAAGATCGCTCGACGCTTACCCTCCCCTGTTGAAGTATATATTGTTAATATTTTTTATTTAATTAATTATTTTAATATTTGTTTATTAAAAATAAAAATATTAATTATTTTATTATTATTAATATTATTTAATTTTATAATATTAAAATCATAAATATTATTTAATTCAATTATTATTATTATTTTATTTATTATATTATATTATTTAATATATAATATCAAATTTTCAAAAACCATATAATTTTCCTAACTTTCTGTGGCTAACACAAACGAAGTCTTAAAAGTCATTTATGGCTAAAAAATGTTTAGAATTATATTTTTTTATAATCAAAGTATTTCAATAATTATTTATTATTTACTTTCATTTATTCACTTCATAATAATTATATTTTTATAAAAGTTATTTATTATTACATTACAAGGAATATAAAATTTATAATTAACCTTTTGTTGTTTTAAACATGTATTATAACTAAAAAGTTATCAATTTTTGTAATTTTTGATTTATTTTATATAATGATAAATGATATATAAACATTTATTTTAATAATATATTCATTTATTAATGTCAACAATTCATTAATAAATTAATTACATTTTCACTAATTATTTTAAGTCAATACTTAATTTTATTAAAAATCAATTTTATTCAATTCCCTCCAATTCTGTCATGTGCACAAACACCTGGAATTCAATTTCCGTCAAATTCCTGAACGTGCACAAACACCTAGATTTTGAATTCTTTCCGTCAAATTCTGTAGAATTCAAATTCCGTTAGAATTCAAATTCTGCAGAATTCAAATTCCAGGTGCACAAACCCCCCCTAAATGTCATTGACATCCAATAACAGTTGACACAATTGATCTTCTGATCCATAACAACAAAGAGACAGGCTCAAATCCATACATTATCAAAAATCTTCATTGATATGCACAAGTTTGTTTTATTTCATTAGATTAGCTGTGAAAATAGAAGTTGCATAAGTTTTCCAATAAGAAAAAAGAGTAGCATGGAACTGGCAAGCAGATTTTATTACTAGAATCAGAAGAATGGACAATGATCACCTGAAGACGAGCAACAACTTTCTGTTGAGTTTTCGCAACCTTAGCATCCTTAGCTTTCTTAACCTTTGGATCAACTTTTTCCTCCTTTGCATCAAAAATATACCTGATCGACAGAATCCAGTGGCAATAGAGGGGGGGAAAATTACAAAGATCCAGTAAAAACAAACAAGAAGTTATGTATTTAGAATTTCTAGAATATCATGATCACAGGTCAGTTATGTATCTCTACAATTAGTTAAGTTCATGTACGACAGATAAGTTATACAAATACCCCTAAAATAATTGATTTGATACTCAAATTGTTCAACAGTTAATCCAAAAAAAAGCCTAATAATTTATGACTTAATTAGAAAGATAACTAATTGAACAATTTCTATTTGGTTCCCTGGCTGAGTAATTTTCCAAGTCTTGACTTGAGTGAATTTGGAGGGAGGCTGATAAATAATGATATATGGTTGTCAGTACAATGAGAATTAGATGCTAATGAACAAATGGTAATACACGTAGAAAGTACCCAGACTATATGAAAGCCAATCATCATCTCTAAGAGGACTGCGAAAAGGTCAGATATAGCACACCAGGAAACAATATAACAAGTACGTCTTTCTTTAACAAGCACAGTACCTGTGGTGTCGGAAGAATATAAAGTCTCGTTGATTATGGAAGGTAACAACTCGCCTTCCACGGAAATTGGGAATTTGAGGAAACAAAGATTGTATTAACCTATTATTGCAAATTAGAAAGTGTTAGATACTACCAGAATTATTACATCCATAAAGATAAGGGTGACGTCTACGTTTTTTGATATTTGATTAGGACAACATCTAAATAAAATGAACTAGAGTAAGAATTTCAACAATTAATAAAATTTCAATAACCTTCCAATGCGAACTCCAAGCTGTGTTGTAAAATTGTTCAATACCAGCTCAGGTATGTGGGTGGTAGGATTTCCATGATTCTATACAAGAAAAATTCAATTAGAAACTTCATGGCTAATATAAGCTAACAGCAAAGTATCAATGTCTTCACCACACATATTGATCTCAAACCAATTATATGGGATCAACAAAATCAATCCTTTTTCTCCATCTGTCCAATCCTACATTCCCCAACATATTACGAAAATTTGAATCTTTCTTTTTTTTGAGAAAAGATGACTCTATCTCATTAGATAACAATGTCTCATCCAAGGAGGAAGAATGATCAAGAAGATCAGATCAGAAAGAAAGAAGAAACAAAAAATGAGAACAGGAAAACAAGGAAAATTACAGGTCAAAAGTCCTGGCCAAGCAACAAAAATTGAGTCTTTTTCATCATCATTTATCATATAATTTTTGGCTTTTTCTTAATCTCCTTTAGTTCCACCTAAATTTATTACTTCTTTCTAACAAGTTCACGTAAGTCTCTCCTTTAACATATGGACAACCATCTAAGTCATCTCTCCTACATTGTCTCAAGTGGCACTACACTTACTCCATCTTAAATGAATTCATTTCTTAATTTTACTATTAAAGCATTATTCATCAAATATTCTCATCTGAAGTAGACTTTTAAACAAATACATTATTTTAAATGCTTTATACCACACAAAATTGTTGAATGTGTAAGTGTTGTATTAAATTGCCCTTTTAATTTCAAGGATATCCTTTTGCCACTCTCTCTTGTTCCATCTAATGTTACACTATCATTACTATTCTTTGCATTTAACATGTATTCCACATACATAATCCTTCGACTTCTAAGACATCTGTCCATAATTCAAACTCAGCATTAATCAATTGTTAGAAAACTACATGGTTTCCTAGTTGATATAAAGAATCTAACTTCAGCTTCATGTCGGACATCAGTGGACATTTCAATGGAAGTTTACTAAAGTCCCCAAAAAATGTCTAAAAATACGAATTTCAATGTGAAATTTTAAGACAAGCTAAAGTAATAAAAAATACACATCCAATAATAACCAGAACAATTTTCTAGGAATATATGAAATTAAAAATACATTATAATACCTATTTAAAATCTTCAAATATAAAAGAAAATAATATTCATATATATACAAACATAATATATACAAAGTTACAAACATAATATATAATTATAACCATGGTATACAACGTATATGCATTTTCCATTAATAATTATTCAAAATTACGAAATTATTTTAAAATCAGTAAAAATTCCGATAAAATGATGTTTATAGCAGTCTTCGTTTGATCTCCATGAAAGCACCATTTACATAAATAATCTTAGATCTACACAAAATTCATCTGAAATAAAAGAAAATTCCTTGAAATCTACAGAAAACATGAACTTTGCAAAAATTTTAAATGTAAGCCTTACAGCTTCAAATATACACGGATCATAAATTAAACAAGTAAAAGCATCTTAGAGCTAATTAAATATATTCTGAAATGCAAGAAAAATGGTTTAAAAAAAAATTAGATCTGTGCGTTTACTTTTGATATCTACATAAAATATCTTACACATGCTTTTAGAAGTACACCCCTATATATATAAAAATTACAGAAAATAAGTATAAAAATAATCAAGATCTTAGATATATGCATTTGCTCTTGAAATCTATACAAAAGCATTATTTGTAGAAATTTTAAACTTATACTAGGGGCAAGTGAAGGATTTCCTATGGCTGCTGCACTCACTTTCTAGTGGTTAGAGAAGGCTTGAACGCAAGTTCCTTTGATGGAAGAATGAAGAAATGCAGAGGGGGAAGAGCAAAAGGCGGTGGCAGCAGTAGTTCTATTTTCAGTGTAAACATTAGCTAAAGTTTTCAAAACTTCGATCAACATGTCCACTGATAGTAGAAAATTTACAAAGTTTCTACCAACACAAAATGAAATACCAAAATTTTACTGATATGCCCCCAAAGCTTTGCATCTGACAATATTCAAGTGAACACCATTTTGATCATCATGATTTCTGACATGTGTCAAAGTTCGGCATGCTAGTTGAGATAAATATAGGTATATTGCCAAAGGCAAGTAGAATATATAGTAAACATAAGAGAATAATACTAACAGCTAGATTCATTGGCATTAAACAATTATATTAGAAAACATGGTTTCCAAAGTTTTTGTTGAAAAATCTTGGGTTAAACATGTATTTTGTCTTACATGTGTATTTAGGTTAAAGGATATTTAGAATTTATGATTTAGTACCGAAACTCTAAACCCTAAAGCTCATGACAATTGGCAACCATATATATATGTAACCCTTATCATAATAAACACTGACCATTCCCTCACCACATGATACCAGAAACATAAGGTTAGATCCACCAACACAGAAGGAAGAAAGAGCGATCATTGTCACCTACAGACACTGACAAACACTTCCCAGAAATAGTAGCCACCAATTGACACCCCTACTCGAGTCACCACTGGCCCCTCCTAGCACCAACAATAAATCATACAACATCACCCACCCTATGCCTCCCTTTCCCTCTCCCTCCTCCGCAGCTATTGACAAACACTATGAGGTTTGTCCACAATCGTTGCCAGCCTACAGGGTGACTCCAATGGTCTTGGCAACTCCACTGAGTATCACTATAGCCCTGTGTTGCCCACAGTTTTCCTAATTTTGTTCATGACATGGACATGCTATCCACAAATTTTCCATGGCCAACAATCAAAGATTGTGTGTTCAAACACAATCATTTTCACCTTCCTATATGCAAATGTGTCCATATTTGCACAAATCAAACCCAGCTGTGCATATGAGGATGATTATGGCAAATATTCAACAGTTTATGTTGCCAATGGCTTCACTTTTCATGTTGTGTGACTTGATAATAAGGAACTTGAGCTGTGCCATAATAGCTGGAAGCATGACAGGCCATAATGCTGCTTGATGGGTGTGGCTTCAATGTCAATCATTTTTTGATAGATAATTGAACGCAGAACAGAACATGGTTCAGTTTAATGAAGTTTAATATAATAAGCTAGGCATGAATGACATTTATGTTCCAGCTTGAGGAGTGCTGGGTTATATGTATTACAACTTGCATGTTTATTTGGGTTCTTGGATATTCATTTACAGGACATTCTTTGGCATCCCCATAAATAAACACTTGTTCATTAACTCTTCACAAAATCAAAGGATCTGCCTAAACAAAGAATACTTAAGAGCTAATAAAACTTGTATTTTCTCAGAAACAAACTAGTGTAAACTAGTCCTAAACTCCTAATTAGCTTATTGAAAAAGATACCACATTTCCCACTCAAAAAAAGATAATCATTTCAAGATCTCTTGGCAAATTTGGATTTTTGATCGTTAAACTAGGTAAAAAAATATTTCCTCACAAAAAAAATTTGCACCTTAACATCTTTGCGGAGGACAAGGTTGGTGAGTTTAAAATGCACGGTAGGCCCATCTGGTAATCCAATTATTAGGAGGGCATCTGAAAAATTAGATAAAAATATATGGCAAGTGAACGTGTGAGAAAAAAGAACCTTAAAATCAAGATTGGCACAAAATATAGGATTACAAGAAACAAACATGAAATATCACTTTCTATAAAAACTAATAAGAAACTGCAACTTGCAAACTATGTATCTGATATTTGTGAAGATAGTATAAAACTATGAAAGTAAGACAAACTCTTACTTGGTTCTCTACGGTTACAGTGAACAACTATAACAGATGTGAAATCTTTGTTCTTAGCGTACTCAACAATCTACAGAAAAGCAGATTCATTCTTCATATGGGTATATGAATCATTATTACAACATCCAGAAGCATACCACAAAAAAATACCTTTTTCAATTCATATGTTCCTCTTTTGAAGTAGTGAGCATTAGGAATAACTGATAAAAGCTCTTCTATAAATGCAGGACCTCTCTGAAAAGTCAGTAAAATTTGAGATCAAGCACAGAGAGATACTCTATTACTACAAAAAGTATAGAATGTTACAATAATAAAACAAGAAATATATAAATTAATATTTGATAAATGGAAATTACAGTGGAATTAAAGCGGTTAGTTGTTATCAATATCTTTGGCATTCGTTCATCTTTCAGAATTGCACTGAACTCATCTGCATCATTGACTGCAAATAACTGCATTTGTTTGACAAGCAAAGGATTATCAGTCAAATGCAAGATTCCTAAAAAGAAATTGTCAATAAATATCAACATTTTATCAAAACAACATCTCAGTATTTTTCTGAACTGCAAGGAATATAATGTTATTTAATATCTGTGAGCTTTCTCTGGCAGTGTAGGTGTTTGTGGCATGGCCGAAACATTATCTTCCATTTTATACTGCATATATGATACACTACCAAATACTATCTAACATATAATTATTTGTAAGTTTAGGTTACTTGTTAATTAAAAGAAAAGGAAAACTGATGGAGAAGACGCATGGTACTAGAGCTTAAACTTTAAGAGAAAAAAGGAAGAGAAACCAATAGAGAAGAAACACTAGTCACTCTCATCAATAGAACCACCTAGCATGTGCTCACAACTACACATCTCCATTGCATCTCTGCTTCTTTTCGTCAATGACTGCCCTTCCAACTCATCCAGATATTACTGCTTGTATGTGAACCAGTAATCCTTGAAAAGAGGAAGTGCAGTGTGCACAGTCTGCTTCTTGTCATCAATAACTTTCTAACTAATCCAGATATTACCGCCTGTACGTGAACCCATACCCCCTGAAAAGAGGAAGTGTACTGTTCACAGTCATGCAAACGTCCAGCACGACTCTGCATCTCTGCATGGTGATCCTATGAGAAAACAACTCACAGGTCTAACACATTCCTACACACAATATGGCACATACATTGTGCACCAAATGTGCAATGTGTGTTCCTGTGCCCAAACGAGATCTGCATGTTTGCCTGCCTACCTCTGTCCACCACAATTTAACATTGTGGTTTTGATACCATTTGAGCTTGCCTAGTATTTTTCTTGTGGGAAAAGATAAAGGTCACTGCAACTAAAAAAAATGAAACAAAACAGAAAAATAAGCTGTCACACAGATAGCACAAAACAAGCAAAAACCACAATGATTCTAAGGGAGAATCAGAAAATAAATAAGGAAAATACAAGTAATGCTGTGGTTTTGATGACTTTCATGCTCACCTAGTATTTTTCTTGTGAGAAAAGATAAAGGTTACTGCAACTGAAAAAACTGAAACAAACCAGAAAAATATGCTATCACACAGATAGCACAAAACAAGCAAAAACCACAATGATTCCAGGGGAGAATCAGAAAATTAATTAGGAAAATACAAGGTAAAAACTAAAATCTAAAGAAGAATTTCATGACGGTGCCACACTTTCAAATCCTGCATAAGTAACTCCAACAGAGCACCACCAAAACGTCATTCCACCACTATATTAATAATCATATTCTTCCAGCAATCCACGTCCATAGAAGTTCCCTGGAATATCCATTGATTTCTTTCCTTCCACCCGCCCCATCATATTTCCAATGGTAGAACTTCTCAGAGTCACCTACATATTCTTTCATAACTTCCATCTTGGACTCAATCATCCTATATCTCATCAACTGATTCCATCTGATAGCTTTTTTTTCACTACTTCTCAATTGTAGGGCACCTGAAAAACATATTCCATAGAGTTTCACAGTCATTTAGGAATAAGATACACCCACTTGGAAGCTGTCAACCCATACTCCAAAAGTACAATCTATAAGCCAACCCCATGTATAATTTGTCACCCAAAAAATTTAACTTTGTTGGAGCTATTGCATTCCATACCAGTCCTGGTCTACAGCACCTCTGATTAATTTATGTACAGAAATAACAAAAAAACCACAGCAAAACATGGCTATCAGGTATTGAATTCTCAGTAGAAACCATCATGGTAGTCAACTAAGACATGAGTTGCAAAGTCAACCAATTCTGAGTCCTTCAGGCCCTAGTGCAAACTGATATCCTGAAATAATGATCCCCTTCAATACCAACATTACCCATTGAAAAGGCCAACATGCTTGACAATTGTATCTGCACCAAATTGCTGAAAAGTTACCAGGGTTGGTTATCATCTGCAATTACCATCCGCAATTACCTTATAAAAAAGGTTAATGCAACAGGTCATTGTTCCTTCTTGCTTATTGCAACTATCTACTATCGTTAGACATGTGACTAACTACAATTGCTAGAACTTATATTTATGTATTTCTTTATCTTAATTGTGTAAGGGTAAATTGTAAGCTATGTATACTAAATACTCTAAATTAAGGGGAAGTGTTAGAAAAAATATAGATTGAGCATATAGAGTTCCTATTATATTACATGAGGGTTAACTATAGGTAAGTAATGGTAATAGGGGACAATCCTAGTCAATAATAACAATTTCTCATTATTCTTCTTTCTTTCAGCACCACCATTTCTCTACTTTAATCTCTAACCCATTACCCATTATCCATATGATGTACATTGTACATTTTCTTAAAACGTTGGTAGTGTCAAAAGGTAATGTTATCTAACAATACTAGAGGTAGGAATGCTTTAGTACTTTTGATGTTCTTGCTTCTAGGTTTTTTTGAGCAATCATAAATTAAAATCCATTAAAAACAAGAAAGATCGAAAGGCAACTACACAAGTCATAGGCAAGCTATCACAAAACAAAGCAAGGATTTCCAGGACAAGTCCAAGGAATAAAGACCACAAAAGAGGAAGCAAGAAAAAGAGAAAAGGAAAGAAAGAAGCAAAAAAATCCCCTCCCCCCCATAACTAAAAAAAGTAAAAGTCAGGCAAATCATAGAGTTACTGAGGACTGAAGTCATGCAAATGCATCAACATCCGAAACAATCACAGCCACACTCCTCCTTGTCCAGTCAGAGGCACATCGACAAAATGGAGGCAAACTGGCTGTCATCCATTGATGTCCCTCACAATATCCCCATGTTCCACTCTAGCCAATATCTCCACCAAGTAGTACGAGGAATGAAAAATCAAACCTTCTTCCAGGCTTCTAGGTTATAATTCGGCCTTGAAATTTGATAGAGAGTCAAATCTGAAACTTGGGTTTGTTTAGAACATAAAGTTATATTCCTTCACACATTAGTCAATCTCCGGGAGGAAGACGAGAATACTACACCAAATGTATATAAATTATCTTAAGTGTGTTATGCTGATAAATGCATATAAATTATTAAGCGTGCAGCATTTCACCTCACGAGAAGTCGAGAACATGTGCAAAACATCATCTACTTTAGTTGAACGAACCAAGTGTAACAGTGCCACCACTGCTAGTAGATACGACAGACCCTTACCTCGTCATCCTCTGGTTTGCAGACGGTCTCATCGGCTTCCCTCGTGTTCTCTATCGTTCTAGGTACTTTCTTCTCTGGAGGCTGCGCATTAGGAGGGAGAAAAAAAGGCAAAAATCAGACGTCTAGTAAGGAACCTGGCTTTAGATGAAAACAAGAGTGGAAGCACGAAAATGGACCTCTTCGCCGAGTTCCACGGCTCTTTTGTACACAGCATCACGTTCCTTGGCCCTCTTTCGCTTCTCGATCTTCTTCTCGCGCTTGAGCTTGGCGTAGATGGCACTTCTCTTGGCTTTGTTCCTTATCAGCGATGTTAGAACAATCCGCTTCTTCTTCACCTCTCTTCCTTCGTTAGTGTCGGCCGGATCTCCCGTTTCCTCCGTCCGCTTCTTCCCCCCGGGGTCCACCATTTTTCCCTCAACTCCGCTGCCGCGCTGAACGACGGACGGGGCTCGACCTCGCAGCCCCCCCTTCCTCGCGTACACACAGGCAGACGGAGATGTGGCGCTCCTTCTCTAGCGCGCAGCACGGACGGGACGGGTGGACTGCGGCGAGAAGCGCCCTCTCTCTCCCTTCCTGACGAGGGTTCCGACGAGGTCAAGGTTCCTTTCGGAGATCACGTAATGACGAGGGTTTTCGGACCTCGGCATATCAGACGTCTAGTTTTGCGTGAATCGCGAAATGGGTAAGTCCGTGAGGTCAGCGGGCCGGGCTGCTATTCTTGTGGAATTGAAAATCTCGGCCCAGCCTGGCCCGTTTGGGTCGGGTCGGACCTGATCGAGCTAAACTCGTAACCTCCGAAATTTAAATATATAATATATGCATATGTTAAAGTTTATATACTTAAATTTAAATATTAAATAGTTTACTTATAGTCAGGTGAACTATATCCGAAAAATAGCTAAAGATAAAAGTTGAGAGGATTCATCTGGAGGGTTTAGTGTGATTGATCATAAGTATGGTCCGATCGAAGAGAGAGAGAAGAAGAAAAATAAAAAAATATTCAGGAAGAAGTTGGGCACAACAAATTTACGATGCTATCGGGCTATATTGGGTAAAATCATCAATAAAAATGAAAAAATACTTATTATCATTTGAGACAACACCTACTGGTACACACATGTCAGAATGCATGATCTCATGAGGTTGTGTTGTATGTTGATTTCAATTTATTACAAATAAACATCAGTTTTGCTTCCTAAGGGCACAGGATTAACATAGTTGCTTAACCATGTTTTGTTAAGAAAGTAACTTCAAACTTTGGAAATTTAAGTAAAGTACAAGCATCATAACCAAGATTTATCATTTATCACAATATTATTAAGACAAGTGTAAACATCACAGGAGATATAAACTTGACCTTCTCTCCAGAATTTTATTTTAACTACGATAGGAAGATGTTAGGTAAAATAATAGAGAGAGCAGACAAAAGATCATGTGAATTGTTCTTGAACTTATGATACTGCACATTGTTAATTTATTCTATTTACCATCAGCCATGTTAGTATTTGTTATAATATATCATTTCCACGAAACTCATGCACGTTGCAACGTGGAAGTACCTCCGAATAAAATAATCCTGCGCTAAGATAAAAAAATCGTGCCACCGTCCAGTATATATAGAGCATATTATAATAATCGTAGTAGTACTACTATAATATATTTATATTTATAAAAAATGGAAAACTTAAACCATCGCGTAACGTCACCGTGGTTTCGCCCCCTCGCGCTGATGTCGGCCGCCTCGTATTCCCAATCCGAATCTGGACACATCACCCGAGGTCGGTGGGTGGGCCCCATCCCTAACCAATAGTATTCAGGCATCATCTGCCGAACAAGGATAGGTACCTTAGCACAGCCACGTGTCCATGTCGACGACCTCCTCCTCGTTGCTTATTAATAATAGTCACCACCGGCGAGGACGGAACGGAATGGAAGGGAAGTCATCCTATCCTAGTCTATCTCATGGCTAAGATACCTGAACATTCAAGGCTGTACATGGCGCCGCCGGTCGTCCCACCTTGCCAAGCTGTTCCTCCCACCGCCCTCCTCAGCCACCTCTTCCTCCTCGCAACAGAGATAGCGGAGTCCAGCATGGAGTCTGTTGTCGTCGCGAGGAGGAGTTGCCGCCGTGCCATACGGCTAGCCAGCTTGGTGTCGGTCTTCCTAGAGGAGGTCAGGGACCACCTCCACCACCACCAACACAATGCAACGTCGGTCTTCGGGTCCTCCGCCGTCGTCACCGGCATGGTCGAGTTGCACGTCGTGTTCCAGAGAGTGCGGCGCCTGTTCCACGAGTGCGGCCGTCGAGGTAGCGGCGGGCGGGTCTGGAGCTTGATGAGGTCCGAGGGACTGGCGGAGGAGTTTCGATCCGCGATGATTTCTATGGCGACGGGGGTCAATCTCCTGCTGATGATGGTAATGGGTGATGATGAGTTCCGAGAATTCTCGGAGGAGGCCAGGGAGTATGGGAGGTTGGCAAGCAAGCAAGCGGCGGAAGGTGGGAACGTCCGTGTTGACCCGGAGGACGCTAGGGCGGCCAACGATATTCGTCGGATCATCGCCGGACTAGAGAAAGGGATCCATCCTGATAGAGAAACCATGATGACCGTTTTCCAACGTCTGGAAATCTCTAGCTGGAGCGACTGCGACGAGGAGGTATCCTTCTTGGAGGAGGAGATTGGGTTCGCAACTTCCGATGACGACATCTCTCTCCTTAGCAGCTTGACGGCCCTCATGCTCTATTCCAGGAGTCTCCTCTTTGGGGTCATCGATGTCAAGACCGATGTTGATGACGAATCAGAGCATTATGCTGTCGGCGGCGGCGTCGGCAGTTGGACTGGAACGGGAAGCAAGGAACTCAAATGCCTCGACGCAGAGGACTTCCGATGCCCGGTGTCGCTGGAGTTGATGAAGGATCCGGTGACAATCTGCACCGGTCAGACTTACGAACGTGCGTCCATTGTCCGGTGGCTAAAGTCCGGGAAGAGAACCTGCCCTGTCACCGGGAAGAGCCTCACAACCACGAAATTTGTTCCCAATCTCGCTCTCAAGAGCGTGATCCAAAAGCTCTGCCACCACAACGACAAACACCTCTCGTCATCGGCAGATCGTCGGAGGAGCATTGACAAGACGTCGTCCTCTCTTCCAGGCAGCCCGGCAGCTGCCCAAGCGATGAGAATGCTCGCATCTTTCCTCGTCTCTGAGCTCTCCTCTGGATCGCACGAGGAGAGAAGCAAAGCCCTTCGTGAGATACGACTCGTCGAAAGAGCCAGTGTCTTCAACAGGCTGTGTTTGGTGGAAGCGGGCGGCGTCCCGTGGCTCCTCCATTTCTTAGCTTCATGGGACCCCGTCATCCAGGAGAATTCCATCGCCGCCGTCTTGGATTTAGTCAAGCACACCAAAGCACGCAAGGTCGTCTTCGACTCCGGCGGCCTCGTCCACATCATAGAGGTCCTCACCCACGGCCTCAGCGTCGACGCCAGACAAAAATCCGCCGCGGCATTGTTCTATCTCTCGTCCATAGACGAGTGCCGTCGAGCGATCGGAGAATCGCCGGGCGCCATCCCGGGGCTGGTCCGGATGCTAAACTGCAGCGACACTCCCCGCGGGAAGAGAATCGCCATGACGGCCTTGTTCGGGCTGCTTCTCTTCCCAGGAAACCACCGTAGAGTGCTCGACGCCGACGCCGTCCCACACCTGGTGGCCGTGCTGTCCTCAAGGAAATCAGAAGACCTAGCAAGCGATTCACTCTCCGTCCTCAACTCCCTTGCGGATGAGGGACTCGACGGGTCCAACGCCATCCTCCGCCTGCCGTCTTCGATCCCAGCTCTGGTACAGACCTTGCGGTGCTCGACCTCCGTCTCCACGAAGGAGCAGTGCGTCTCTCTGCTTCTTTCACTTTTCAGAAACGCAGGTGGGAAAGCGTCGATCGACTTGAATCGCTTTCCTCATCTCATGCCCTCCCTGTATTCTCTGCTCACGGAAGGCTCGCCACGCGCCGCCAAGACGGCGTCGTCGTTGATAAGCGTCCTCCTCCGAGAACGCACCGATCTGCAACCCAATGCCTCCTCCAACTCGCCACCGCTCCACCACCGGGAGCTTCGCGTCCGATGACCGTCGCCTTCGCTGCTACAATAGCACTCCAAAGGAGAACAAATAAGCGCAGTTATTCTTTTCATGAACGCACAATTTGACTTATTTATGGTTCAATCAATCATCTAAACATACAGATCAAATTAATGATTAATACTTCCGGCTTGCATTTTAGAAAAGCTGGGAAATTGTATATATATATAGACAGAACTTGTAAAGGTGGATACCACATTACATATATAAGTGGCCTTTTGTTGTAATTAAATTTTGTTTTTGATACTGTTGTTGTAATTAACTTGTAACTATCCTAAATTCCTAATTTTATGGTTGTTATTTATTATGGATGGCACTTTTGCTTATTTTTTAATTACTCAAGATATTATTCTTCGATATTGACTAAAACTGTAGTCAATTGTTTTTGATACAAGGAAAAATCTACTCAATCCTACAAAGTTATTTGTAGTTTTTTTCTGTAAAGCTAAAAAGTGAAAATAAATTAAATACTCTAATTATCAAACCACGGTTAGAGGCATAACGTACAGAAAGAGTTTAAAATTCCAGAAATAATAAAGGCTAAAAGAATCCTTTCATCTTTAGTCTAAAAAATTTTAAAATCAACAAAAAGATTATTATAAATACCTACTCTCTTTTTTGACTAAAATCAAACAGATTATAAAATTCTTGAATTAATAATGTTTAAAATCGCTTATTTAATCAAAGATAACGTAAGACCGTGTAATTTATGATAAACGACACCAAATTTTTTGATATTTCTTTGATCAGAAATTCGAATCGCGAAAAATTTCAGGCCGAAGTCGGCAAAAATCCATCGAAGTCCTCTCTTCTTGTCATCCTCGTTACCGTTTATCGAAGCTGGTCTGAAACCCTAACACCAAGCCAACTCCGATCATGACTTCACTGTTCCTTCTGTTCTGGAGTTCCACGCGACAACCCTAATGTTCCCCCAATTCCAGGCAACGCACGCGTCGCATCTGGTAATGTTCACCGATTTCTTTGCCCTTCCGCTCCTTCCGTGATCGTTGTTGTCTTCAAAGACTTGAAAGTTGTTGTTTTGATCGTATCATGCAGAGGTGAGGAATAATGTTCTCCATTGCCGCCATCAACGACCCCACAGAGAGCGGGGGGAAGTGTGAGGAGCCCCTCGCCCCCGCCCCCACCAAAGAAGCCCAGGAATTCCATCTCTCCCAGACCTACCACGATGGCCTACTCAAGCTACAGGCAGGAGACTACGCCGGGGCCGGCAAGCTCTTGGAAGCCGTTCTCGACGACCCTCTCGTGTCGTCGACCACAGCGCACGGCCATCTGCTTCAGCTGCGCTTCCTGGCGCTGAAGAATCTAGCATCTTGCTTCCTCCAGCAAGGACCGGCGTACCACCAGAATGCGCTCAGTCGGTACCTCCAGGCTGTGGAGATCGACAGCAATGATTCGGTCTTGTGGAATCAGTTGGGCACGCTCTCCTGTTCCATGGGGCTGTTGAGTACTTCCAGGTGGGCGTTCGAGCATGGGCTCCTGTGCAGCCCCAGCAATTGGAATTGCATGGAGAAGCTTCTTGAGGTGCTGGTTGCGATAGGGGACGAGGTTGCGTGCCTCTCCATGGCTAATTTGGTGCTCAGGCACTGGCCCTCACATTCCCGCGCATTGCACATCAAGAAGACCATCGAGGATGATGAACCAGCTGGATTCGCCCCCAGGGGCATCGACAGACTCGAACCAAAGCATGTTAGGTTGAAGTTTTTGGATAAGAGAAAAGCAACTGATGAGGATAAGTTGGATGAGGAGAAGCAATCGAAGAAACTCAATCACAACCTGGAGATTTGTTTGAAGGCACCTACTTGGGAAGCACTTGCTGATGGGATCCTAGGGATCCTACTCCCTCTACATGAGAAGGCTCCTAAGCTGGGGATTGAACAAAATTTTGATGCTAAGGTAACCGAGAAGGTGGTCAAGATGCAGTCCAGTGTTGGCGATGAAACTAAAGTGACAGCTGACTACTGCTCTGATCCTGGAGACGCAGCAAGTAAAGACATGGGGAGGGTTAATGATACGAAAATAACAATAAGACTGCCCCCAAGATTTGAAAATTTGAAGGATTCAAGAGGAGTTGTTGATTGTTTCACTGAAAAATCAAGTGAATCAAAAGAAAGGGAGGGCTTTACAGAAGAAGAACAACCTCAGGAAAGACGAAGTTCACGTCTTGAAAGGCTCAGAAGCCGTAAACCTGGGAAGGAAGAATTAGATTCTGTGAGCAACAGGGACCTGGCCAAAACGGTCTTTCAGTTTCTCGAGCCTTTCATTCCTAATCGGACAAAGAGTAATAACAATGACACAGGTGGGATTCAGACACATTCACCAGCTCTTGAATGTAAGAGTTTAGTAACATTCATAGATGCAGTGTCCAAAAATTATGGTGCGTACCATGTAGGCCATTTATTCTTAGAAGAGATTTCTCATAACAAATTCATCCATCAAGGCAACTTTGCTAAGATTCTGGATTTAGAAAAGTTGACAAGGCAATGGCCACAGGACAGAACTCCATCTTGTTCCCTTTTTCTTGCAGAAACATACTATGACCATGCAATGCGTGCTGCAGACAATTCCAAGCAATCGGAATTCTTATTGGAGGCTTCTTTTCATCTTTGCAAAATCATTGAATTGATGGCTCTTAATTTTGAAAGTGACTTTTCACGTGGAATGGACTGTATGGGTGATCCATGGATTTTCCAAGGGGTGCATGATGAGGGGAATAGATGCACATCACTTCTGGAGAACAAATACAAGGGTACAGTTGTCCCTGATGTTGTTCGTTTAACCATGGAAGTGAATCCTAACCACAAATTAGTTAGAGATTCTCTTTCAATTAATGAGCATGAATTTTATATTCGTTTTTTCTGGATGAGTGCTTGCTTGTCACTTTCTTCTGGTTGTGTTGGAAAGGCTATCAGAGAATTCAGTGTTTGCTTATCAGTTTTGAAAAGTCACAATCGATCTGTTAGTTCAGTTGGCCATATTCCCTTACCTCATTGCAAGATTGTGCAGTGGTTAAATGCAGACAGAGTTCTGCACCAGATAAACTTACTAAAAATTGAGGAACTGTTGAGGCAAACCAAAGATGAAATGATGGGAAAAGGAATGTACAGAGACTGTATGAATATGCTTGCTCCATTTCTATGCTCATCGGAAGATGTGTATACTGAGTTGATATCCAGTGTTTCCACTGAAAGGAGGTCTACAACCACTGAATTGTTGGCATTGGATGTGCTTCTGACAGCTTGTGAAATGGCCGAACCAATTGATATCTGCATATATTTGAATGCACACAGGCGGAAATTACAAATTCTTGCTGCTGCTGCTGATATGCTCGATCCCACTTCTTCAGAGAAATATTCAAATCAAAAATTAGTGCAGAAAGCTAGTGATTCGGAAGGAACCGCTGAAACTGCAAGGGAACATTGGAATCACATGGTTGCTAAAGAAGTTAAAGAAATTTCTCGATGTGCATCCCAAGTGAAAAGCACCATTGATCAGAATAATGATACCTGTGATGCTTTGAGCACTGCAGCATGCATTGTTGGTGATATCCAAACCTTGCTTTTGACAGTAATGTGTAATTTCTCAAGGATGTTGCTAGGGCAAATGCTTTCTGGACCTGGAAGTTTGATTCAGACTGATCAGAGGGGGATCCA
Organism: Cymodocea nodosa; assembly: GCA_036874045.1. Lineage (NCBI taxonomy): Eukaryota > Viridiplantae > Streptophyta > Magnoliopsida > Alismatales > Cymodoceaceae > Cymodocea > Cymodocea nodosa. The sequence goes on along the minus strand of CM072338.1, from coordinate 15,662,724 downwards.
GTGCCTTGTGGATGCAGCAATTGCATTTTGCAAACTCCAGCACCTTGATCCTACTGTCTCCATCAAAAATCAAGTTGAATTAATTGCAGCAATGCATGACTTTCTTGCAGAATATGGCCTGTGCTGTGCTGGTAAAGATAGTGAAGGTAAAGAAGGGACATTTCTCAAACTAGCAATAAAGCACCTTTTTACCCTTGATGTAAAATTGAAAACAAATTTGCAGTTGAAAAGTGAAAGATCAGAAACAAAACAAGCTGATGTATCAATGCCTATTTTGGATCCTGACAAATCCTTTGCAAATCAGGCTATGTCATGTTCCATGAAGGATATCTCAACACATGGAAAGGAGGATTGTGAATCTCAAGGAGAAAGAACTCCTAAAGGTCTTCCCATTCATGAGGCACCGAAGAATGAGGAAGCATTAGAATCTGGGAGAGATGATGGAGAGCTGGCACTGGATGTTGGACACAATTCTGGCTGTGATGATTCGAGTCCCGACACTTATTCTCTTGAAGTTGAAAGAGAAAAGGTTGAGCTAGGAATTGACAGTGCCTTGGACCAGAGTTTTTTCTGTCTATATGGGCTAAATATAAAATCCAGTCAAGATTCTTCTTGTGAAGAGGAGCTTGCTATACACAAGAACACAAATCGTGGAGATTATCAAACCAAGGAGCAATGTGCAGATGTCTTTCAGTATATTTTACCCTATGCTAAGGTTTCATCTAGAGGTGGCATTGTCAAACTCAGGCAAGTATTAAGGGCAATACATAAGCATTTTCCTCAACCATCTGATGATATTCTTGCAGAAAATATCATCGACAAGTTTTTAGATAGTTATGATATTTGTGATGATAAACTTTATGAAGTGGCTCAAATTGCTGGAAATCAGGATGCCATAATGGACATATTATATGGTAATGGGAGAGGCGAAATGAACAAAATGTTATCAATCACAAGCTCAGAGCCATATTTGGAGGTCTACAGTAACTTGTACTATCTTATGTCCCAGGCTGAGGAGATGAGTGCCACTGACAAATTTGCAGGTTTTGTGCTAAGCAAAGAAGGGGCCAAATTTGTTGAACAGAATGCAAACCTTTTCAAGTATGACTTGCTCTACAATCCCTTCCATTTTGAGAGTTGGCAAAAACTTGCAAATATATTTGATGAGGAGGTAGACTTGCTTCTCAATGATGGGAGCAAGCATATAAATGTCATGGATTGGGGGAAGGATGCTACTTTACCCCAGAGAGTAGATAGAGGCCGAAGGAGAAGTCGGCGGTGTTTACTTATGAGCCTAGCTCTTGCACGAACTCCAACTCAACAAAGCCAGATTCATGAGCTACTAGGGTTGGTCTATTATGATAGCCTTCAGAATGTTGCACCCTTTTATGATCAACGGAGTACTCTACCTAGAAAGGATGAGTTATGGATGAGATTTTGCCAAAATTCATATAAACATTTTGAGAAAGCCCTTGAACTAAGACCAGATTGGGTTCATGCATTTTACCTTGGAAAGCTCTGTGAAAAGCTGGGATATTCTTCTGATAAATCATTTTCATATTACAACAAAGCCATGACGCTGAATCCTTCCTCTGTTGATTCATACTACAGAATGCATGCCTCCCGGTTGAAATTGCTATATAATAGCAAAGGGGATGTGGAATCCCTTAGAATTGCTGCTTTGCATTCCTTTAACCAGTCAACAAAACAGTCAATTTGTGATCTTTTCAATTGGACAAACCAGGACTTTCATCAGTCGCATGTGGAACTACTAGATAGTGACATTGCTGATGTTTCTGTGAAAAGGAAAATGGTCTTTGAGCCACATCATTTGGATAAGGCATGGCACTTACTTTACAGTGACTGTCTTGCAGCCCTCGAAGTTTGTGTTGAAGGAGAACTGAAACATTATCATAAAGCTAGGTACATGCTTGCACAGGGACTATACAAAAGGGGCAATAGTGGTGATTTGCAACGGGCAAAGGATGAACTTTCTTTCTGTTTCAGGTCATCTAGAGCTTCTTTCACAATCAACATGTGGGAGATTGATGGCTTGGTGAGAAAAGGAAAGCGAAGAACTCCAGGTGCTAGTGGAAGTCGGAGAACTCTGGAGGTCAGCTTACCTGAGAGCTCTAGAAAATTTATAACTTGCATCCGTAAATATATCTTGTTTTATTTAAACCTTCTGGAGAAGTCAAGGGACTTGTGTACCCTTGAACGAGCTTATGCATATCTACGTACAGATAGGAGGTTTTCCTTGTGCCTTGCGGATATTGTTCAAGTGGCTCTTGGGAGATACATTAAGACACTAACTTTGTCAATTTGCAATTATGAAACTGTGAGCTGTTCCGATTCTTCCACATCTCTTGAGCATCTTTTGGAGAAAATGTTTCACATATTACTGGATCATGTGAATTTATGGGGTGAAATAATTAGTTTACCAGAGGTGAGGTGCGCAGAGTTGTCTGAAATGAGTCTATATGGATTCATACACAATTATATCTATTTACTTGAATGTGATACAAAACTTGATGTGCTTGAAGGAATAAATGAGAAAATCCGCAAACGATTCAAAAACCCAAAATTGGCTAGTGTGAACTCTACCAGAATGTGCAAACATGCAGCACTTTCTTGGTGTCGGTCAATTATTGTTATGCTGGCTTCAATCACACCAGTGCCTCACATTGGAAATGAAATTCCCAGTACCTCTGTTGAAGATGGTTCAGAATCTGGATTGCTTCTCTTTGTAGATATGCAAACTAGTGACCTATATGATTTGCCATCAGAAAGCGTCTATCACCCAAAGGATTTAGAAATGAAATGGTGCCAAGCATTGCTGAAAATTAAGAACGTTTGTATAAAGAAGGCTTCAGAGAGAAACATGGAGATAGCTCATATTTTACTGCGAAGTGCTTACAACTTTTACAAGGAAAGCTCTTGCGGAGCATTTCCTTCTGGTATAAACTTGTATGTGTCATCATCACAGTCTCTTGTTGAAGAACTGCGGCAACCTGGTAATAGTGGGGTTGAGATCCTGGATCTAAGCATCCCTAGGAAGCTTCTTTTGTGGGCTTATTCACTGGTGTATGGTCACTATTCAAACATTCTTGCTGTTGTAAGATATTGTGAGGAAAATGCAAAGTCAAGGTTTAAACGAGGTGGTGGTACATCAACTACTTTGACACAGTCAACAGGATCTACTCATTCTCCTCAGACAGGTGGGAAAGAGAAAAATGCACCTTCAGAAAAGTTTGGCGTTGAGGAAAATTTGCCTGTTGTTCACGACACTACTTTTAGTATTTCTGATGAAATTGCTAAACCTCTTCTAGCTGCTTCAAAACTGCCACCCGATGGAACCGGAGAATGCTCCAAGGATGGACTAAGGTGAATTGCCACCCTATGGTTTGACTTTCCTTTTGAACTATTTTGGCAACTGACCAAATTCATTAGCTATAACGGTGCAGCATGTGGAACAATAACGGCTAAAATTGCCATTAGTTATTTTGCATAGATGGAGCTATTGTTTCTTATTATTCCGGCTCAAGGTTATTGTACATGATTTATCTTTTGCTAAATGATATGAGCCTTTTCCTAACTAAAGATCTATGTTATTGCCCCTATTTGATTTTGAAGTTTTTTTTGGATGTGTTATCCTATATTTCTGTTGCCATGTTTCACTTTGTTGTTATATGATAATAGCCTTGTTGAGTTATTGCGGTTATTATGTTAGGGGTAGTATTGTACTTTCTCATGTAACCCTAATGTGATACTCTTTTATGAATAAAATTAGAAAGAGAGGGGGAGTTGGCAACCTAGCTTCTTTGTCGACCTTTTCAACAATTCTCTTCCTCCATCTTCTTCTCCATAAACAAAGTTTTCTCCTCCACCAATTTCCCTTGGTATTAGAGCAATTTCTATGTGTCCTTCCTCTAGCGACTTTGTTCGTCTTCGCTAGTTGCTTCTTCCTTAGCTTGTGGTCTTTTGTAAATCATTATCTATTGGATTGATTGGTGAATTGAATTCTAGGCCAACAACTTGGATTTGGACGGGACTATAGATGGGGACGGATGTGGAGTTCTAGCTTCCTGAGTATGTAACTTGGCCTTAATATCACTCTTCTTATCTATCCTTTGTTGTAAGTTACCAAAAACTTCTTTTGGTTGTCCACATTGGTGAAGGATAGACCTTATTTTCCTCTTGTTGGACTATGTTGATTCTTTTGGTCGTCTACGTTGGTGAAGGACAAACTTCATTTTCTTCCTTTTACCCTTAGCTTGTTTATGTATATTGAAAAGTTTAAAAATGAAAGAAACAAAAAATTCAGAATTTTAAGAAAAATTAAGGTATTTGCGCATGTAACAGAAAGTCAAGAAAGTTAAAATTTTTAGAATCATTTGTGCTTAACGGAATGTTTAGAATTGTGCAATGCATGACTTTCTTGCAGAATATGGCCTGTGCTGTGCTGGTAAAGATAGTGAAGGTAAAGACGGGACATTTCTCAAACTAGCACTAAAGCACCTTTTTATTAACCTTGATGTAAAATTGAAAACAAATTTGCAGTTGAAAAGTGAAAGATCAGAAACAAAACAAGCTGATGTATCAATGCCTATTTTGGATCATGACAAATCCTTTGCAAATCAGGCTATGTCATGTTCCATGAAGGATATCTCAACACATGGAAAGGAGAATTGTGAATCTCAAGAAGAAAGAACTCCTAAACGTCTTCCCATTCATGAGGCACCGAAGAATGAGGAAGCATTAGAATCTGGGAGAGATGATGGAGAGCTGGCACTGGATTAGGATTTCCCAGAGCAGCAAAGGTTTTTAGGTGATACTGCCATTCTCCATCGTAGGTGTTCATGAGAAGACATGAAAGAATAGCTAAAGAGTTGTGATGGATCCGTCGTGTCTGGAGATTTATTAAATAATAGTATTGTAAATGACCTGTCTGCCTAATCTTGTTTATGTCCGACACAACAATTTCAAAAAGAAGTCATTTTTGATGCAAGCACTTTTTGTTGTTGTAAGTATTTAATATTGTATAATGAATTTCATTTTGATATACGTGAGGTGTGATGCATAAACTCATAGGAAAGTAGAGATGCCATTAAGAGTGATAAAAAAGTGTAACGTATTCTTATGATATACATGAGAAGTAAAAGTGTAATTGAGAATGATAACGTAAGATGTGAAGTAAGACATGCGATACATAAAGTTTATAAGCGGTAGGTAGAAAATTATGTTATGAAATTTACGAGTGATAAAACGGGTGTAGAGTGATTCAGAACGAAACTTTGTAGATACAAACTGCCAACTCAAATGCCGAGCGCCATTCTCGTGGTCTCACAAGTTTACTATATGTGTATGTGGACACGCAGTTTCATTACCAAATTAATCACTCTTTCCATGCCATGCATTTTGGTATTCTCTCTCCAAACGTCCGCCTCTCATGCATGAATTCTTCTGAATCGTGGGAAAGAGCTTGACAGGTGAATCAAAAGAAGAAGAAGAAGAAGAAGAATTGAAAGAAGAGCAGCATGTTGAGATTGAGCAACGGCCTCATTGGTCTCCTAAACGTCCTAGGGATCCTGATCTCCCTTCCCATCATCGCCGTCGGCATACTATTCGGCCTCAACTCTGCGACGGATTGCGAGAAGTTCTTCCACCTGCCCTTCTTCTTCTTCGGCATCTTCCTCCTGGTCGTCTCCTTCATCGGGATGTTGGGAGCGTGCTGCCGCTCCACTCTCTTCCTCCGCGTCTACCTCCTCGTCACGTTCGCCCTCGTGCTCGGACTCCTCGCCTTCACGGTGCTCGCGTTCATCGTGACGAGAGGTGGCGCCGGGAGGACGGGTGTGGACGGGGGGCGGCTCGCCGACTACTCCGGTTGGCTGCGGAAGTGGGTGAGCAAGGACAAGAACTGGGCGAAGGTGAGGAGCTGCCTCAAGGACGCCATGGTGTGCGGTGGGTTCGGCGGCAGCCGACCGCTCGACCCCGCCCATTTCTTCAAGCAACATTTCTCGGCCGTACAGGTCAGTGCCCTGGAATCGAAGATGTTGGTAACAGAGCAACCAGGGGTCGATGTTGTTGATGGAGTGAGGGCATGGTTTCTTGGCGTCTCCGCTCTAGCTTTCTTCCACATATATTAATTAGCATTCTCTTCAATCCCCACCCATCTCCTACCTCATTGAATTCACTCTCCTACACTCGTTGAATTTGAAAGAGTGCTCTGTTATTCCACGGGACCTTTCCACGTCTCTCTTACCTTGTGACTGGCTCATCATCCATGGTTCCATTTACATTGGAATCGTTGTTGCTTGCTTTCTCTCATTTTTGAGGGAAACGTTAATTTGTCTCCTTGTATGTGATTGACCTTAATATTTCTTACATCTTATCGTTGGCATGCATGTCAATAACGAATTGCTCTTGGTTGGTCGCCAATGACAACACCATTGGCGGATCAAGGTTCAGATCTGCCTATGGATTTTTCACATTTCTAATTTGAGGCACTCTTCTTCTTCTCCATCTTTGGGTTGGCTGAGCCGGCATTATCTCCATTCCCATTTTGTGGTTGGTATATAACACCTTCCACATCCATCATCTTAGCTCTAGGAATTTTTCTTCTGATATGTTACTGGGGTAATGTCTATCATTCCTTGTTCGTGATGTGGATTCTCTTGCCATTTTAGCAAAATGGTGCATGTGATTTCTACCAGTATACATAAAGTTGGTTTCATCCAAAGGTGTAGTTATTGGCTCTTAACAATGGGTTCATAGGCATTAGTTGTATTTCCTCTTTCCAATGGTTCCCTAGCTATCATGACCAGAGCATTCATTGCCAGAGGAGGTTCCTTCCATTTCTTAGACATGTAAAGTTCCTTGTGCCGTAATGTAACGAAGGCTTCTGGTTTCGTCAACCTTCCTTTTGCAGTCTCCATGCCAACTTTTGATTGACATCTTCTTATTTGCATCTCTCTCTAAGTCATTAGTGTAATTTCTTGTCACCCTCCAATGCCAATGTAAGCATCCTTTTTCTTGGACCTTGCCTCCTAAGCTGATTGATTGTTTTTGCTCTTTCATTCTTCCTGAGAGAGGCAATATATCTACTCAAAGGTTGGTAGGTAACCTTAGCGTTAGAAGATGTTGAAAATTGTTCTCATACCTCTTCAATGTTTTTTTGATTTCATTGCTTGACTTATTTATGTCTCTATAAATGCCTTACGAGTGAATATATGTATGCAAACATGTGAAAATCTAACTCAAAATCAATTAATAATAAATAGAGAGATCCATCATTACGTGGGAAACCTAGATTCAATGCCTATTTTACTTGGATCTATATGTGACGTCTATCCATCTATGTTTATCATCCATGGTGAGGAGTACTGTAAGATCGACTTGGTGATGTCAAATTCTAGCTACCATATACTAATTAATTAAGAAGTCTCGTGGGTCATGCATTGGGTTATTATGATGGGTCTTATGATTTTTTCTCTCTTCTCTGTATATCCACCCTTATATGATCTCCCTCATGCATACAGTCAGGGTGTTGCAAGCCTCCCACTCACTGTGGTCGACATAACGCGACGACGTCGATCTCCAAGTCTGCAGGACTTGCAGCCGCCGTCGGCGACTGCAGCAGATGGAGCAACGACCAGGGCCTCCTGTGCTACAATTGCGCAGCATGCAAGGCAGGTGTCATGGGGGGCCTCGGCGTCCAGTGGAAGAAGCTGGCCATCTTCAACATCGCGCTTGTCGTCTTCCTTGCCGTTGTCTTCACCCTCAGCTGTTGCGCCCTCCAAAACAATCGATCCGATAGATACCAACACCACAAAGGTTATTATAATTATCATCGTTGATTAATTAAATTAAACTATCCATCCCTATTATATATATATATATATATAGATGTTGATTGATGGACATGCATGTGTTATATATATACATATATATATATTCTCGTCTCTTTAATTTCTCTCTCTACAGGGTTGCAATTAGAAGTAGAGGAAATAGTGTATATATATAATTGTACATGTATTTATGATATGCAGAAGAATAATGATTTGTTGTGACAAATTCCATGCATATGTCATCCATCATCTTGTTGCTGCTACACTTTCATCAGCCTATAGTGTTATATATATGTGCCTAACAGGTGTGTTGAAACAGTACTCTCACATATACCAATCTAAAAATGAGGAGTGAGCATATATATATATATATATATATATATATATGATACCCTTCGTTCATAATTAACCAGTTAATTTAAAATTCTATATCAACAATTCAACGCAGTATTACAGTGCTACAAAGATTAATTCTAATAATGTACGCATATCCATCTCATAAAGAAATACTTTAATGATCTAAAGAATGTTACAAGCTAGAGAGGAAAAGTATTAGAATAGTTTTTCATGGACTAATTTAAAAATAAGAAATGGGCTAATGTACAGAGGACCCTTTAACTAATAATTAATTACTTTTAAGTTAGATGTCCACATTTCATCATAGGTTGTGTGTGTTAGCAACTCCCTGCGTGTGCATGTCCATGTGTGAATGCACAACGAGCTAGATCATCTCATGTAATTGTATAAATTGTCAGGCTCTGACAACCAGTGCCAGCCAATTATACAAACCCAAGAATTAGGGGATCCCTAGTTGGAAGCCTTAGAGCAAGCCTAGAGATTATCATATACTGCCATCCCAGTAAACAAGATGGGCCTAATGTGTACTGATGTGGGTTGCTTAATGTCAACAAGATGGGACCAATATATACTGATGAGGGTTGCTTATTGTCAACAAGATGGGCCTAATATATACTGATGTGGGTTGCTTAATTTGAACAACATGGGCCTAATATTTACTGATGTGGGTTGCTTAATTTGAACAACATGGGCCTAATATTTACTGATGTGGGTTGCTTAATTTGAACAAGATGGGCCTAATAACATAAAAAGCCTAGGATTTGACACTCCTAGCCATCCCACTTTTGTGGCATTTGGTAACTACCATATATATGGGTACGTACGTAGGGAACTATCTTGCTTCCCCTCACACTTGCCAAGCGGGTAGAAAATGATTACGATCATCATCATCAAGCTGGTAGTACGCAGCAATATGGTAGATTTTAGCTAGCTACATTATGTCTATATATGATCAATAAGTTTAGATGCTTTCCTTCCATCATCTGCCTTCGTATGAAGGTTTTGACCCCCAAAGGAGTCGCCATGATTAGGGGTGACTGATAGTTTGGAAGTGCCATATATGTGTTAATGAGTTAACCTACACTAGAGCATGGAGTGATAACAATCATTAATGCCAAGCCGCCAACACCATTTTAGAGAGGGCCAAGTTGAGAAGGGAGGCTGTGCCAAACCAGAGGATCTCGAGTTGGTGGCATTTTAGAACCCGTAAAAGTCCGGTCCTCTATGTTTGCCACTCAAATTAATGTTGCTTGAGGTATACATGCTCTATATCCATATATATCACGTACTTTCTTGCCCAAAAATTTAGACACGTTCGCTTAAACGACCTCAAACCTGGTCTAAATCAACCTCAGCATCATCATGCATGCACATATTTTACGATAATTGATACCGTTATACTGCCAAAGCAGTAGAAAAAGAAAATCCAATCAAATGATCAAAAACAAGGGATTTCCAGGATATATAGAGACCGACAAATCAACTATATGTAGTCCTCTAATTACTTCATTTAGAAAGTGTTGTTCCTCACTTGGTTAGCCAATGTGGTACCTCATGGTCCCTAAGGCTAATAACAATTGTGGAGGATGTGCACATATAGGTTACACAAATTTATGCAAGCACTGCCTCATAGTCAAACTTCTCTCTACCAAACATATACGGGCTAATTAACTAGTGGATAGTGTAGTAGGCAACGACCTCAAATATATGATGGATACTTTCATGCCACACCCTTGTTAAGAAGCTACCGACTCCATTAATTACCACAACGAGGAACCTATGCCAGTACTTGATCTCTGTACCAACCAACCGTGGAAGACTTTACATCAATCTACCACACATGTTCAAGATTTTATTGAAATGGGCAGAGGAGTTCAATGGGAGTTTGATGTCGCGTACAAGCTCAGAACAAGCACTACTAGTTGCCGTTGTCACAGAGCTGAGCTTGGTGGTAAATAGGCCATGCAACGAAGCCGACTTGGAGTTGTATGTGGATGGCTCAACCACAACACAAGATTCTGGACAGAGAATCTTACTGGTCTACCCGGAACGAGTACATTTTTGAGTATGCTGCGGCTATTTAGCATCTTGGCCACCAACGCTGTAAAATAGGAGATAGCTTTGGCAAAACTGCGCCTACCAACCCAACTACAAGCTACAACATCACTGCATACATAGCATAAACATGAATGGGCACTATTGATAATCAACTGAAAACATATACACATACATGATTAGGTACTACTAGTTTTTGAAATCAAATCCTAACAATCACCAAAAAAAGTTGAGGCGAGGGTCAAAAGGAACATGGACAAAAGGAATAATAACTTTCATTTTGTTTTTTTTTATTTTATCCTCCACTCTTCTTTTCAAGCATCTTCCTCTATCATCAGCATCCAACTCTATTCGTTTTAAACTAGCATCATCTATGTCAACACTTTGAGAGTAAGGTCATTTGATATTCTAGTCTTTATGAAAATGTACACCATTAGATGATATCAAATGGTTGTAATTCAATACAAGGACCTTACAAATATACCCAACACGATTCTAATGAGATGATGGGCCACTTCTTCGATGAGGCCACAGATAAGTGCATTAAGTTTATAAGTAAATACATGAAGATCTTAAGTATTCACAACGAGAACACTAGTGACAACAAAATCAAAAGTGACCACACCCAAGATCACAAATGATCACAACAATGTTGCAATTGACCACGACCAAGTAAAAAGGAAGCACTACAGAAATCAAACTTAAACGTTAACGATGCTACTGATTGTTAATTTAGGCCACAAAAATTCGTTCAGATCACCTTAAAGCATCTATTGAAGGCTTCCACTGCAAATCAACATCCTCTAGATATAGTTGTCCAACGTTAGAAAAGGAAAGATAAAGGAAGAAAAAAAGTGCATAAATAGTGAAATTTTCGATGGAGCTGTGGCATCGGGCAAGAAAACATTTTAAAGGAGAAGACGAAAAACAAGAATGAAGACTAATTTCATCCAAAATTGTTGTAATAAGTTATAATATTTGACGAAAATGTCAATGTAACTAAAAGCTAAAATTCAAGATACCAAAATGATGTATTTATAATCTCAAAGCAATATAATGTCAAATAAATTTCAAAATACCATAATGTAAAATTTAAAATAAAAAAAGAACTACCTTTTACACCTCTTTTCACATGAAAACTAACGGAATAATTGATACATTGTTCGAAGATCCCTGCAGTGAATACAAGTCCAGGGAATGAGAGGAGGATCCAAACAACATGAATGCACCCATCGGTTGCTGCAGATGTGACAACTCAAGAGAAGATCTTCAGGCTCGTGGTTTCGGCACTCAGAACAAACAGATACCATAGGCTGAATAATTAAATTCAAAGAGAGAGAAAATGTAAGATTGTCTGGTATATAATGTCTCAGAATTTTATATGTTCAGTGCACAGGGTAAACAGAGCATAATATCAAAATCATGCACATATTTTCTTATGAGCAAAAATACGGTTCACTGATTTGAATTGCATGATCTATCCCACCTGTCCAAAACGACGGTTGTTCCTATGGTAAAATTCAAAAGAAACAAAAAGGGCTCCATACTTGGATAGATTTTAGATTTTTGCAAGTATTGTAGAAAATCAACCAGGTCTATGCAGCTCCAAAGAGTACTCACCATGAGATCAGTGTTTTGGTCTCCACCGGCTGGAAGAACACATACTTCTTTACTTGATTCAGGTACGGGAATAGTTTGTGAGAAGATCTTTTGATCAGAAGAGGCAGCCCCCTCCACTCTTGTTATGCTGGTGAAACCAACCTTGCAAAGTGGACAAGTTGGGACCTTTTTCTTGGAAGCCTGTAACAGCCACCAAACAATGGATTATGAAAGAAATTTCCATCTAAAAGATTTTGTGTAAAAAAATAGAGAAGCATTATCTTAACCATCTAGTTTTTGCAGTAAGTAGCATCCATTCATTTGAGCAAAATATTTCAACATGAAACCAGCAAATAAACATCTATTGAATAAATCTTAAGGAATATTTTTGTTCTGATAAAAATCCCGAGAAATATCTAATGCAACATAAATATACCAGAAAGAAACTGATGATAAGAATCATGCATGCAAAGATCAACTTAAGTTTCTTTTGTACCCTTATATCAATATTAAAGAATACTGTGTCCGGTTTGACTTTGGATAACAAGGAACTTATATAAGCTAAACTTTTACAAACTTAGGAGGGATGATATGGATTACAAGTTCAGCTCTTCTCTTGCTGATGAGATACTTGCCAATTCAAAAGAAGTGACCAAGTATGATGGTGCAAGAAAAAGAGAAAATTCCATAATTATGAGACAGGGATTTGAAGAGAAGGAAAGGAGAGACTCAGTAGAATGTCAACATGTGGTGTTAACTTTCTTCCATCCATTTGCAACAAATAATTGGTGAAAGTGAAAGTGAAAGAATAACTTGTTGAAATGTGAAGATCCAACTCAAAACCAATTGATTATGAGTAGAAGGCTCTCTTGCATGTTTTATTTGTTTATTAGTCCACGTGAGACTATTCATTCCAACACAACTGCATTGTTGAAATGCAGTAGTATTTAAATTCTTTTATTGAAAATCAAAATAGGAGAAAAACTGTTGTGTCCATGAAAGTGATGGTTTACTCACAAATAAAGTTGTTTATAATTGCTTTTAAAACATGAATGGACAATGATTTTATTACTCCTTTTTTACATTATTCATTATCCATGAATTTATTATGACACTAAGGCAATAGATTTTGTAATTCGATTGCAACTCAATTCTTATGCAAGAACCACAAAACAAACAAGGATGTGTAGAAACAGTAATTGTGCAGATGCTTCATGGAAGAATGCCTAGCATACACAAGTGAGGCATGTAGATGAAGTGATTTTCCCAGATAGAAGAAACAGTAATAATTTCATCAGCTATTCTGCATTTTCTGCTTCCACATAGAAGCATGGAAGTGCTTTTTCCAAGTCTGATTGACCATTTAGTCCATAAATGGAAGCATCTCCACATAGAATTTAAGTGGTTCCAAACAGTGCATTGGCAAGCCAATATTTGTCGAAATGAAAGTTAAAGTGATGAAATTATGATTTTGATACAAAGCAAGATTCATATGATACAATGAAGTCTGCTTGTATTAGAAGAAATATTTTAAGCTGCATCCAACAATACAAGTATTGGTTGTACTGCAGTCTGTGGATTGACACTGAAAAATTGACACCTGGTCAGGATAGGCAAACTTACAGAAGCACCTACCTAGGTATTCCTATGCACGGAAGTCAGCATGACCATAAATAAGTTTGCAATATCTCCACAACAATGTAAACCACTGAAGTGAATTTTCCAAGTCAAATTAACCATTTAATACAGAGTACAAACATCTCTGCAACACCACAATATGTTTAGCCATATGTTAATTTTTCAGAATGTTACTTCATATTTAGAAATTTTCTTGGATTTCTTGTAATCTTGTTATATTTTTATATGTTACAACTTTTTACGTTGAGTTTACAATGGACAGATCTCATGGTTGCAATATACAAATATACAATGATATAGCATGCAGGAGGAAAATCAATTTTTAATTGCTCAGTGAAATATAGATATAAGCTTCTGAATATTTTTTTAATCATCCAATATGCTTCAGATATTTAGCATGTTTAGTTTCCATCTGTAGGATGGCTTCCACATCATATTCAAAAAACTGAATCGAAGTGTTCTAAGAAATGCAATACCTAATTTAAGCTACTTTTGGGAGTTACTATCTGGCATTTGTAATTTGGGGAAAAATGAGATAAATATTCTGATCTAAATGTCAAAAAGCTAAATGTGACACAAGAAAATCACCTGATTGTTTGGTTCTATTCTGAAAATTTAAAACTTTTGAAGAGAAACAATAATCCCAATGGCAACTAGGAAGATTTTGAATACTTATTACAAAAATGAACATCAAACTACTACAACAAAATCTCAAAAAAAAGTAGTAAAGTGCAATAAAAGGAACCAAATATAGGAAGAGTACTCACCATATGATCAGCCCATAATTCAATGCAGAGGTAACAGAACCGATGCCCACAAGGTAAAACTCCTCTTGTTGATGAAAAGTTTGTCAAGCATATTACACAAGATAAATCTGTCATAATATTCATTTCAACCGATTTGTCAGATTTGTTCTTTTCATTATTGCAACTTGCCAAAGCATTGTGCTGGTCATTTAAAACTGATGTTTTGGTAGGCAATTCTGTGTCAGTCAGACTGTTTGAAGGAACAGAAGAACAGACGCTTCCCTGTTCTTCAATGTTTTCAAGCTCTTCAATCCTTCTGTTAAGATCTTCTTTATGGTTTATATGCTCCATATTTAATTCATCAGAAGCAGATGTTTTTTGCAAGATCCCATTTCTTGAATTATCAATAGAATCAATACCACACGATTCCTGATTAATGCTTGCCTGTGCAGGGAAAAGTTGTGTATGACTGTTTTTTTGTTCACAGTGTATGCTATTATGATTCAATAAATCAGAGTATACATTGTTTTTCACAAGACGACGACCTTTTCGAACTTGTCCAGCATCGGTGCTAGTTCCAGCATCATCAAACCTGTGGCTTTTCTTTATGATAGATGTCATTATGGAGGTTGTCTCAGGCTGTTTGAAAAGCAAGATCCACAAATAAGTCAAAATAGTAATGCATTAAAAATTATTTTCTTCAATGTCCTAATGGAAGATATCTTAAACCTGTTATATTCTCCTAAAAATCTGATGTTATAAAATTTGAAAAAAAAAACATAAAATATAGAAATAAATGTGATAAAAACATTTTGAGAATTACATATGAAAATTAGGGACAGCTTGGATCCACCAATTTGCAGTAATCAGCCTTTATGCTTTCTATATAAACTAGCTTCACTGGAAGCTAGAAGTTTTTTCATTCAATATTTTATCATGTGTTGACAAGTAAGAATAATTATAATTTATAATGCCTATCTTACTATTCTCGTAAAATTGTAGTATGTATAACTATATAATAGTATGATATGTATAATCTCTATATTATAATATAAATATAAAATATCTATGTAAATATGTGTATTTATATAAATCTAAATATGTATTAAATGTGTATATATATGTGTATGTATATATGTATTTTGCATAATATATGTATATTAAAATACATAGTTTGTAATATACATATTACATAAATACATTGCATATTATGTATGACGTGTAATACATCTAGATGGTGTTACATATTAGGTCGCATAAATACATATTATAATAAAATATAAATATAATATATTATGTCGTGTAATTTACAATGTATACATTACATATAATATATTATAGAATACTTGTAATCAAAATATGTGTATATTATAATTGTTAAATTGTATGAATAAATAGATCTTTATTTGAATCATAAAGTTAGGTGAAAGGATTCTTCAAGGTTTAGTCTTGCATTACTTGTTATGAAATGGTCTCTTTCTTCTAACCTCTATGCAATATTGATAGAGCCATTATCTTCATTAATGTATCAATCTACTTCCACCTAAACAAATAGTGGCACAATAATCTTGACTGCTGCAAGAGGAGGTGGTCAGTGGCAAGAAAGGGGCTGGAAGGCCCTAGTGATGGTAGGAGAGGAAGTGGAAGATGTGGCCACCAACCATTAGCACAAAAATGATGTTGCAATGAGGGAGGATGGCAAGGTAGATGCACAAAAAGGCCTTTGAAGGAGGCAAAAGTGGCATTCAAAGATAGTAGTGATGCATCTTAGAGGCACTTGAAAATGGTGACATTTGATATTGGAGGGATAAATTTGAGGGAGAAGACATTGTTGGTTTGAAAACAAAGAAACTAACAAAAAATAGAGAAAAACTAATGAATATGGTTATTGTTTGGAGGCCTATTGTCACCACCATAGCAAGGTAGCAACGATAGCTAGGGTTTACCTAAATTCCAAGTTTATTCTCCATAAAACAAATCTCTTGATAATAGGTTGTGTAGCTCTGTTACTACTTTGGATGATTTGATGGTAGTTGCATTGGTATTTGCAAGTTTCTTTCAATATTTATATATGTTCATATTTGTTTCCATGGTATTAGAGCTCAAATTTTGAAAGTTAAAGGGTACGAGAGATTTACAAAGAGAGGAGAAAAACTCTAACCATTGTTGGTCACTCTTTTCTCCACCATAAAACCCTAACATAACCTAACCCTAGATCCATATAAGGATCCATTTATTTATACATTCTAACAATAATATATGAAATCATACTATAATATGTATATTATATATCTATATAGGTGTGGTAATCATTTCTCTATATGTATGTTGGCAGTGTAAATAATCATTGATATTGCATGTAAAGGTTTTGATTTCATATGGATAGTTTTAGAAATAAAAATTTAGAATTTCAACTTCTGGTTAGAAGATAGAAATGAGTATCTACAAAAGTTGCAGTAATGCTTGTATAGGTATATTTAGAAGTTGAGTAATTTCCTAATTGCTGAGCCAATTTGCCTTGTTTGGAATTACTATAGTTTTTAGAACTTCTCCTAGTAGTTATTGTCCAAATGCTGGTCTAAAGCACCATCAAACATACCCTATTTGTCTATTTAGAATCATTACAGTTTCTACAACTCCTAGTAGCTATTGTCCAAAAGCTGGTTTAAAGTACCATCAAACATACCCTAAGTCACATATGAGACAATCGATAATAATGAAAAAGAATATAGGGAGCAAGATCATTTGGGCATAAAAAATATACTAGTTGAAAATGTTTTAGCTCTACAAGCAGTGCTTTGAAACAAAAAGGCAACAATAACTATGCAGGTTCAAGATCACCTATGGCACTATCAGACAAATCTTTGACACAATAAATATTAACTTAATCATTATATTTGTATTAATTTCTGTGCTACTATTACAAATAATGAAATAAAGATAATATTTTTATTTTAAAGGGCAATCTAGGACCTAGGAATCAAATGATAAAATCAGGACCATTGTATTAGTATAATGTTTATTTTAAAAAAAATTATACGTACAAATCATACTTACCAAAAAAGGACTGGAATGGACCATGTCCATGGTATGTGCAGCATCAGAAATGAGATCTAGTCCTCCAGAATCATAAATTGTATTGGACCGATCATGCAGAATATCCTTCCTTTTTTTAGCCAATTCATATTTTCTGTTGTCAATGGCAATAAAATCCAATACATTGCATGACAAAGGGCCTGCTTGCCTCCCACTATATATTATACAAAACATGAAAGGAAATTAATCATATTTATAAAAATCAGCATTATCTGCCTGAACAATGATCTTGAAAACTAATGACACCATGCAAATCAGTAAGAATAAAAAAGAGAATGATGAATCTCAGGTGCAACGCCCTATAGCCTCATGACATCTGTAATAGTTCATTCTTACCATCTTGATTTGCCATAATTGTAGAACAATTAACATAGATGTACCCACACACCTTTAACAATTCATAACAATAATTTAAATTAGAAATGCATTTGATGTTACTATAACTGTGCTAGTTATGTAATTGAGTTATTATGTAATTGGATAAACGGGCATCCATTCACCTAGATCATTAATGTACCTGACAAATGCATAACCCTTGTATTAATCAACAAAATCACATCTTCCAACATGGATATTGACACTGTCTGCTCCTCCCACGCCTTAGGAAAGGCCCTCCCAAGCCTCTTATTGTGCCAAAAGTCGAAAGGAAAAGAAAAGTAAAGTGTTTGTGCACAATGGAAAAGAAAGTGAGGAATTCCATCAGTTTCTAAGGTATAAAAGGTGAAATATTTTATACAATTCTCATTCTCCCCTTTAGAATCCAATGAGAAGTTTCCTGACTCATGACTCATGACCTCCCAACCTCTTGACTTCCCAAACTCCTAGAGCACACATGCTCTTGTCTATCCATTTGCACACTGTCAACCTTAGGAATTCCAAAACACAAGGATAATTTGGAGGGAAAACACCCAATAGGAAATAAGCACCCTGTGAAGAACTACTAATAATTTGGGAGAAATTTCATATAACTTTGTTTACACTCTTTTGAATTTTTACCAATACATAACTTGCAAATAAAAAAAATCCAATAATCAAGAATTCTTACCTATGTTAGATGAAGGTGGTTGCAATAGATCACTTTGCAAGAGTTAGATTGTAGGTCAATTTTGGTATACTGTTTTTATAATAGTATGTTGAATGATTTAAATCCTACACTTCATACAAAAATCAATATATCATCTTTATAGACAATATATTGATTTTTGTATATCATTTGATATATCAATTCAAAAAAAAAAGTGCTGATTTTAGATTCCTTTCCATCACTTTCTAAGTACATAAACAATACAAAAATGAAGGAAAAGAAAGATCTTTCCTCACTTTCCTTTTCATCACTTTTGGAATGCACAAACACCACCCAACTTCTGTGTATCTTCTAATAGTTTAAAGAACACACAAAATTTAATAAGTTATTGGATGACAATTATATAGGGATAAAATAGAATAGAACTCAGTTATTGAAAAAAAAAGGACCAGTAGAGTGTGGATGGGAAAAGAGAAGTCATATTCAACTAAGCATTTTAGAACATGACAGAGTTAGTTATTAAGAAGCTTTTGATAGATTTTAGACCAGGTTGATGACAATATCAATCAAAATGCCCTTCTGTTGTCCCTAGCAAAAACGGTAACATAAAGTAAATCAATAAACATGATTTGTTGGACAAATATTGGTTAGGTTGATCAGCTCCTTTTTCTCTTGATGTAATAGATTCATGTTCATACCAATCCCATTCAAGTAAAGAGAATAGCGCTAGATGGTTATATATAGTAAATTTTTGGAAAATGCAAAATTCTATTAAGCTTATTTAAATTCTAGAACAATACTCCCAAAAGTTTAAAGGGGATTACCATTTCATAATATATGGATTCTCAGAAAGACGCTTTGACTCCCTTAAGCAATCTTCAAACCACCTATGACTAACAACTTTGACTCCTAGAGTATTGGCGAGGTCATATTTCTTCCCTTTGAGCTCCCAGCATACCTACGTTCCGACCGAAGAAAATAAAAGGAAAAATTAATTCATTGCATGGATGCCAATAAAAATTAAAATTTTTATTTTATTGCAGATGATCCACAAATCCAACTCAGAATCATTGTACATTACCGAAATTTCTGTGTTAGATCTAAACACAAAAAAACGAAAGAATCTTTGTTCGACGAGGCTAACCAGATGAGTGGTTGATTTGGCCAAAGCTCCAACGTAGTTGGCACCAGTGTGGGAAATGAGCTTGATGAGTTTGAATCTCTCTCTGCCATGGTACCCGCTGACCGTCGCGACTACGGATTCCATGCCTCGGATTCCACGTTCCCCACCTGCTGCCATGCAATCCAACCAAGAAAGTGAGGAAGAAACTCGAAAGCTTAGAAAAATGGGAACAAGTGGCAAAATCGAACCGCATCAGAAATAGATTTTAAGCAGGAAGTGGAAAAGAGGAAGAGAAAATGCTAGCGAAGATACATCGAAGGCCGTTTCGGGCGTCGCCATGGAACGCCATCGAGGTCGGATTTGGGGTTTAGGTCACGTCTCCCTCGCTTTTCTTCCATGCGGATGTTATATTTTGGATGAAAAGAAAATGGCGGGAAAGGAGATACATTGCCTTGAATCGGATTTCATTTTTTGAAGGAATTGTTTCGTTTTTTCAGTAACGGTGATTTTTGTTCAGACTATTTTGTCTCAGGTACTCATGATTTTTTATTATTATAAGTATTTAAAATGATACATTAAATTTAATTTTAATATATTATTTATATGATTTATAAGAAGAATAAAAACATGATTGATTTTGTGTTTTATATAACGTTGATAGTAAAAATAGAGAAAATTGGATTATACGATTTATAACATTAACGAGTGAACCAGAAAAAGTAGTTTAGTTTACGATATTTATAAATTACAAATAACAGCAAATAAAAATCGTAAATTACAAAATCTATAGTTGTAATTGAACACATGTTATATCTACAATGATATTTTTGTACTTTATCATCATTTATTATTAATTTCAACACTTAAGTACGCCTCTTTTAATTTATTGCAGACATTCAAGACGAATTTGGTATAAAAATATAAAATTGTTCCAACACTTAATAATGTTGTTCTTTATTACAACTTCATATATTAGGCAGAAATACGTCGACTTACGTATGGTTCACCTTGCAATTTTCTAACTTAAAATAAATTAATAATGAGTAAAAAAATTCATTGTATATAAAACTTAATTATATCCTTACTTTTATTAATGTAAAATTTTGCAAATATTTTTTCTCACTTGTAACTTATTTATGTAATTAAAAATATTTTTGTGTGTGAATTGACATTGATAACATATTAAAATTTTAACTTAAAATTAATTTAAAATAAGTAAAAAAATTTAACATGTATAAAATTTAATTTAATTTTTACTTTTCTAACACATGTGAAACCTTCTTACATCTCATTACGCCTTGATTACTTAGGTTTGGATGGGTGTTTATACTTGACATTGTAGTGCACCGACGATCTCTACACAAATAGATCAAACAACATTTTTGAACATTTAAGTCTATTTGTGCACTTGGAATTTGAATTCCATAAAATTTAAAATCTAACGAAATTTGAATTCTACAGAATTTGATGGAAATAATTCAAAATCTAGGTATTTGTGCACGTTCAGGAATTTTACAGAAATTGAAATTTAAGGGGGGTTTGTGCACTCGGAATCTGACGTAATTGAAAATTTTTTTCATTAGATTCCGAGTGATGAGGTGTTTGTGCATTTTGGAATTCAAATTCCTTGGGAATTTGAATTCCAAGTATGTGTAAAGGTTGGGAAAATGAATTCCCAACCTAAAAGGTCGGAATTCATTTTCTGCCCCTCGCGATTCTACGCCCTCCCGCTCGTCTTCCTGCTCATCGTCCTCGCAATCACGCGCATCGTCGCCCTCGCCCACGTGCTCGTCGGCCCCTCATTGATTCTCCCTCGTGATCATGCGCATCGTCGCCCTCGCCCGCGCGCTCGTCGGCCCCTCATCGTTTCCCCCTCGCGCTCGTCGGCACCGACACTTTCAAGTATCGAAAGTCTCTATTTCTCTTGAACGAACGTAGAAGCCCTCGCCCTGACTTGCACTTGCTTCTGTCACCGTCTGAATCTCATGCTCTCCGACTGCTGGCGCTCACCGTCGCCCCGTTAGATGCTTTCCTTGGTCTAAGGTATTGATTTTTGCCCTTACCGTCTTTCGCGAACACTTGTCTTGTCGAACAACTAGACAAGTCGTCCTGCCGATCGTGTCGTCCTACCATTTGCGAGTCGTTCGTGATTGGATCGTTGTAGCCATCCTGCATCTGAAGCTCCGATCATTCATCCTGCAGTGTATCGCGACGCTCGACGCTGGTTGAACAGGTACATTCCGTCTAGTGGTATGATTTTATTTTTGATTATGGTATTCACATTGAGCATTTAGGATGTGATCACAAGAAAAACGTGGGGTGAAATTGATCGAGGCCAGAGTTTTTCTGGTCCCTTTTCTGCAGGCAGAGAGAAAAAAGGCTTCCTTAATACCAAGACAGAACAAGCATTGGTTGGAATTGAAACATAACATGTACACCAAAACCAGATTTTTTGGGTACCACCACAATGAACCTTCTCCAAACCAAACCCAATACGCCAAACCTAGATAACCCACAAAAACACCAACAGAGCTTTCCACTTAGAAGAAAAAAATTAACTCGGTATCAGCCCAAAATCGTGAGAAACTAGCAAGGTGAGGAAATCTAGGAACCCAAAAAGACCACCAGCACCAAGACCAATTCGACCGAACCCCGAGTCTTCCAGACAAAAGGAGGATGAGGAAAACATTGAAGTTTGGGGAAGTGGGGGGGTGAGAATAGAAACGAGAGGAGGAATGCTGAGGATAAGGGTGGTCTGGGTCCTGCAAGAAGAGCTGCAGCTTCTATTCTGTCATCGTTCATTCGTTCCACTCCCAACACCCACAAAAAGAAAATGGAGATCCACACATACACACTTGTGCCAACAAACAAAAAGAAGCCAAAATAGAAACTGATTTGTTTTTTATGTTTACACAAGGTGATCTGCAGAAATAAAGCATTTGGATGGCATATTTTCAACCACATAGCATTGTCGTAGGTCTATATTCCAAATTAATTTAGCTGTAAAAATATAACATGCCCCTCAAGAAATTCTCTAGGATTATATTTATGACATCAGTTTGCATCAATCTACAGACTTTGAAACTGCAATGTTCCTAAAATTGAATTGATAGGTATATATTGTGAATCTAATGTTTATGATAATGTCCATCTCTATGTTATGTTGTGGTGCATTTTATATTTTGTTCATATATGTATTCTTAGGAAATGGAAAAAAGAAAGGATGTGGAAGATCTTATTTTAGTTGGAGTGTTCAAGCGGATGAGATGATATTAAGAAATGTGTGTGATGCTATTAAGGAGGGTAATGGTAAAACTCCTGATGGAAAGATATGAGTTGATACTTGGCTGAAGGTAATTGATGATTACAATAAAGAAACAGGAGGTAGCATCCAAAAGAAAAATATTGATAGTCGAATGAAAACATGGCGACAAATGTACAAGATTTATACAAAGATTAGTGCACAAAGTGGTTGAGGATGGAACTACATTCATGGACATACTGATATCGCAAAAGAAGTTTGGGATGAATTTGTTATGGTTAGTTGAATTTTTTCAAATTTAAATTTAACATTTGATTAGCTTATAATTTGTACTAATATTTTTTTTCCTAATAGGTTCATCTAGAGTGTGCACAGTACAAGGGTAAAGCATGTCCTATATATAACCAGCTTCAAATAATATTTGAAGGAAATCTTGCAACAAGCTCAACTAAAATGAGTACAACAAATCTAAGAGCAGCTGTGAACTTGAATGAAGATACAAATAACCTTGATAATGTACCTCTTACACAAAATACTATGGAATTTGAGGCTGAAACTCAAGATCCTTTTCCTACACAAACTCCTTCTCCTAGTTTGAATGATGTAGACTCATGCAAGAAAGGAAAACGTCCACGTCCACATGCTGAATCACAACAATTTATGGCATCTACAATGAACAATGTTGGTGTATCACTTATGAATTATTTTAGTGAGGATTTGGAAGAAAATTCGAGGAAAATGGCATACTCAGAGCGTGCCATACAACTACAAGAGAACATGATATCGATCCAAAAGGAGAAGATGACATTTACACAACGTATTGAAGAAAGGAAATTAGCATACATGGAGAGGAAGATGGAATTGTTAGAGAAAAAAGATCGTGAAGAAGATGATGTTCTCACTATTTTACTTTCACTTACAGATCTTACAGAAGAAGAAAAATACAAGGCAATGCAATTATTGGAGATAGAATCAAAGAAGAATCAATTTAGGCGTCTACCACCGAACATGAGAACTTCATGGTTGAAGTTCAATTTGAAATGATGTGCTTTTTTCATTTAAAAATTTAAATTTTGTTGAACATGTTTGAATTTATTGAACTTGTGTTATCCTTAATGTTACGTAACATGGTCTAAACATTTTGTTGATGTATGCATTGTTTTGCATTGTATGCTATTATTATGTTTTCTTTATTAAATCATAATTGATATGATACGTACAGATGCAAGGATTGGAATTTATGAAGACGTCTATGTCCATTATTAATGAAGACGAAGAACGAAGGAAGAAAAAAAGAAAAGTTATATTGGGAACATGGCAATTCCTATGCGGAATTACTATAAATGGGATTCAAACATACACCACTCGTATATACAGTAAGGAAGGAGCACAATATGTACAAAGATTGTTAGATCCATCGTCACCATATCAAGCATACAATTGCAGGAAAATTTATCGAATGAGTCAACATGTTTTTTCACAATTTTGTGGATTATTAAGAAATATGAAAGTAATATCAGATAGTAGAAATATGAGCGTAGAGGAGAAACTTGCTATTTTTTTAGTAACAGTTGGACAAAATCAAAGGTATGGAGTAACCAGAGAGCGTTTTCATCGCTCAGCATGGACTGTTAGTACATATTTCAATGAAATGATAAATGCTATATTAAAAATAGGTGATATACTTCTAGCTAAACATGAAGTTGCTACACACAATCGAATTCAGAATGATGTTAATGTTTATACATATTTCAAGGTACACACTTCAATCTTTATTTCTATTTTAATATTTCATGTTATTCATTTATATATTAATTAAATTTGTTTTTGGTATGAGTAGGATTGTATAGGTGATATTGATGGTACACACATTAAAGCCACAATTTATGGAAAAGAGAATGCCCGATTTAGGAATAGAAAAGGTGAATTGTCACAAAACGTATTGGCTGCATGCAATTTTGATATGGAATTTACTTATGTTCTCAGTGGGTGGGAAGGTTCAGCTGCTGATGCTCGACTCCTTCAAGATGCAACAACTCAATGCAATGGTTTGCAAGTACCACGAGGTATACAACTTATGATCTACCTTTATGTTACCTTATTTTCAAAATTGAATTTATTTCAAATGATGTTCAAATACATGCAGGTAAATTTTACTTAGTTGATGCTGGATTTCCAAATAGGCCTGAGTTTATATGTCCATTTCGAGGTGTTCGATATCACTTATCAGAATATGAAGGAAATCGACAACCAACAAATGCAGTGGAAAACTTCAACTATAGACATTCACAGTTGAGGACAGTAATTGAACGTACATTTGGAGTAGTCAAAGATCGTTTTGCAATATTACAAGGATATATGCCATTTCCATTCACAACTCAAGCAAAAATAATGTTGGCATGTTTTTTAGTTCACAACTTCATTCGTAAAGCAGATAAAACAGACTTATGTCAAGATCTTGAAGATGAAGTACAAGAAGATGAATGTGATATACAAGTTGAAGACTCTACAAATGTAGAAAGACAATATGAAATACTTAACACTATTGGGAACAACACACAAGAGCAAAGAAAAAAAATTGCAGATAAATTTCGTGAAAATATTATGTATGCAATGTGGGATGGTCGTGAATGAAAATATTACAAACATCATAATGAGTAAATTTTTTGTAATATGCCTTTTTTTTGATCATTACGAGGAATATAAAATTTATAATTATCCTTTTGTTGTTTTAAATATGTAATATAACGGGAAAGTAATCAATTTCTGTTATATTGTGATTTATTTTATATAATGATATATTTAATTAATTGATAAATGATATATAAATATTTATTTTAATAATATATTCATTTATTAATGTCAACAATTCATTAATAATTTAATTACATTTTCACTAATTATTTTAAGTCAATACTTAATTTTATTAAAAATCAATTTTATTCAATTCCCTCCAATTATGTCATGTGCATAAACACTTGGAATTTAATTTACGTCAAATTCCTGAAAGTGCACAAACACCCAGATTTTGAATTCTTTCCGTCAAATTCTGTAGAATTCAAATTCCGTTAGAATTCAAATTCTGCAGAATTCAAATTCCAGGTGCACAAACATGCCCTTAGGTGTTTATGCACATGATAGAATTAGAGAGAATTAAACAGAATTGATTTTTAATAAAATTAAGTAACGAATTAAAGTAATTAGTAAAAATGTAATTAATTTATTAATAAATTATTTACATTAATAAATAAACATATTATTAAATTAAATGTTTATATATCATTTATCAATTAATTAAATATATTATTATATAAAATAAATCAAAAATTACAGAAATTAATAACTTTTTAGTTATATTACATATTTAAAACAACAAAAGGTTAATTATAAATTTAGCCTCAAATTTCATAATATTTTGTGTAAGAGGTACATTATCAAAGTCGTTTGTATCTTTATTCAAGTTCACAGCTAATCTTAGATTTATTGTACTCATTTTAGTTGAGCCTGTTGCAAGATTTCATTCAAATATTATTTAAAACTGGTCATATATAGGATATGCTTTACCCTTGTACTATGCACACTCTAGATGAATCTATTAGGAAAAAAAAATATTAGTACAAATTATAAGTAAATCAAATGTTAAATTGAAATTTGAAAAAATTCAACTAACCATAACAAATTCATCCCAAACTTCTTTTGTGATATTAGTATGCCTATGAATGTAGTTTCATCCCCAACCACTTTGTGTACTAATCTTGATATAAATTTTGTACATTTGTCGTCGTGTTTTAATTTGACTATCAATATTTTTCTTTTGGATGTTACCTCCTATTTATTTATTGTAATCGTCGATTACTTTCAACCAAGTATCAACTCATATCTTTACATCAATAGTTTTACCATTACCCTCCTTAATACCATCACACACCTTTCTTAATATCATCTCATCTGCTTGAATACTCCAACTAAAATAAAATCTTCCACATCCTTTCTTATTTTCCATTTCCTAAGAATACATATATGAACATAATATAAAATACATCATAACATAGAAATGGACATTACCATAAACATTAGATTCACAATATACACCTATCTACAGATGAGTATACTTTAACAAGATAAATCACTAGCTTACTAAAAATGTAATTTTTATAAGTCTAGAATTGAGTCTCCACCAAAAATGTATACAAATCTATCAAGAAAGACCAAGATTGATGCTAGAAAGATATATGCAAACATCTAACTCATCTTTGTATTGTGTCATTTTGCTTATATCAGATATTAATGACTTTCAATCATGTGAACAGTAGCATTACCTTCCACCAGTGAGGGTGAGGACGAGCGTCTCACGTGAGGATGCGAGCGAGCATGAGGGTGAGCGGGAGGGTTCGTACCTTCCACCAACGAGCACAAGGGCGAGCGTCAACCACGAGGGTGTCGACGAGTGCAACGGTGCAAGCGAGCATGACGGTGCAGGAGACTGCGAGGGTGCTAGCGAGTGCGACGGTGCAAGTGAGCGCGAGGGCGCGAGTGAGCGCGAAGGTGCAGGCGATCGTGAGGGTGCTAGCAAACGCAACGACGCAGGCGAGCGTGAGGGCATGGGTGAGCGTGAAGGCACGAGCGAGCACGAAGGCACGGGCAAGTGCGAGGGCACAGGCAAGTGCAATGGCAAGGGCAAGCGTTGAGGGTGCAGGAAGTGGGAGGGCGTAGGCAAGTGCGAGGGTGAGTGTCGAGAGCGCAGGGGGCGAGGCTGAGCGCGAGGGGGCGATCGAGCAGTCCGTCGGAAAATGAATTCCGACCTTTTAGGTTGGGAATTCATTTTCCCAACCTTTACACATGATTGGAATTCAAATTCTCGTTCCAAACAGCACAAACATCTCATAACTAGGAATCTGACAGAAAAAATTTTCAATTCCATCAGATTTCAAGTGCACAAACTCCTCCTTTATGTTATTTAGACAGGGAAAATAACAGATGCTTCTTTTAGAAAGAGAAAACTCTTCATGATGACAAATGCAGTACGGGGGAATTACCAATCTTGTAAACCGTCTTCCAACAACACACGACTCATATTTCACAATGACACTATACAAATATTTTGTACTCAAGCGTTGTACCTTATGAATTGTCTTTTGCAGTGGTTATTACTTTTTTTTTATCCTTAAAGATGATAGAAGGTGAATCTTTATGTACACTTAAAGTTTGATATACACCAAGAGTATTCATGAAGGTGATAACATGTGAATTTCAATAGACACTCAAACAGCTTAATATACACTAAGAGTATCTAAAAAGGTGAAAGCTTACTGAAGTCCTTGTTGAACTTCAATATGATAGACTACTCCAAATATCGTGTACTTTGTCTTACAGAGATTCTCAACTAGTCAATGACACCTTAAGTGACTCCATCTACTAACTTGATTAAGAGTACTGATTAAGGTAAGGCCCGTAACGATGATATGTAGGTTGAGTAGATGATGCACACACCTACGGCTTACCAATACTTAAGTAGAGCTAACACTATTGCCCATAAGCATTGCTTAGTATACACCAAGAGTATCTAAAGAGGCGAAAGCTTGTAGAAGACATTGCTAGACCTCAATATGATAGACTACTCTAAATACCACATATTTTGTCTTACAGAGATTCTCAACTAGTTAGAGATACCTTAAGTAACCTCATCCACCAACTCAATTGAGAGTACTGATTAAAGTAAGACCCACAATGATGACACGTGAGTTGGATAGGTGGTACACACACTTACAACTTGCCAACACTTGAAAACTAATACCATTGCCCATTAACAATACACAAGAACTTTCCAAGTGATCACTCATCCTAATTCTACTCTCACCTAAATACAATTAACTTCAAAATACTTAGTTGAGCAGTGAATGAAAGTGGCATGGAAAAGGAGATGTAGTGCATGAAAGGCATCATTGTAGCCTCATTGCTCATCTATAAAATCTAAATAGATCAATTTATTCCATGCAAAAGGGAAGTTCCGTCCTACAAGACCTACAAAATTACTGGTAAACAGGAAATGCTTGCGTGTAGCACATTATTTGTTTAATTTAATCACTGCCGTGGTTTTCGAATAAATTTTAGGGCGACCTGAAACCTTCACCGGCATACCGCACATCAGGAAGCTCCTCTTCGATGCGCAAAAGCTGACAAAAGAGAGAGAGGGGCATAAATAAAGCAGGCAATTAAAACGATAGATTAGCATTTGAATAAGATAAAATACTTGCACATTTATATTAATTTGAGTGGTCTTACTGTTATATATTTTTAAGGTTCTATACAAGGTTAGTTAATAGATACAGCATTTTCACATGATATCTTGCATATGTTAATAATCATCCCTAAATAAACCACAATCCTTTCGAAAAGTAATATGGGTTTAAAAGTTCAATAAGGAAAATTATCATGATTTATTTGGATAGGAATTACAACCTGGTTGTATTTTGCCAAGCGTTCACTTCGACAGGGAGCTCCTGTTTTGATCTGCAGGTGCCATAGTCAAAAACAACATTATCACTTTAGCCAAAGTAGGAGGAAAATAAAAAATTACTATCACAGGATTATTTAATTTATTTGCCAAATCATTGATACCTGCCCACTTGCTAGTCCAACAGAAAGATCAGCAATGAAATTGTCTTCGGTCTCACCACTACGGTGACTGACCATCACACCCCACCCAGCAGCTTTAGAGTCAAGAGAAGCTCGAATGGATTCGGTAACAGTTCCTATCTGATTAACCTGAAACAAATACAGATTCCAACTTATTAAAGTTTATTTCAACTGTTGCTTGATCGTAAGTTTCCATCAAATACTCCAGAACTCTGGTTCAGGGTGATGTTTCATTAAAAATTTCATTGTTGTAGTAGCCTTTTTTCTTGTAAAATCCAATAATAAGGGAAAAAAATTGAAGTGAATTGACTAAGGTCTAGATCAAAAGTAAAAACTTGTGGGAGTAAAGAAACAGAACAGTTGAACGAACACCTTTTGTAACTACAGATTTCAAACTGTGGGTGGTAAATTAGATTTGGATGATGTCAAGATATTTCATTTAGCCATTCTGTTTTCAAAGTGACAGTCAAATCTTAAAAAACCATTTCAAGTAAATTTGTTTGCTCATGTAAAATAAATAAATGAGAATAAGTCTTGATGCAATGGTAAGATTACTCTATTGTGACTTCAAATATGGGAAACAATTTCTCTATTTATAAGGGTAAGAATTTATAAGATTAAATTACAATGTTTGACCATGGTCACAATGTAATGTAATTAAATTGCAATGTTTAATGATCGAATTTAAATTAATTATAAGATTACATAAAGAATTAATTTTATCATTTAAGCTCATATTTAATTTGTTGAGTAATGTCCTAAAGAATTGAATTTCTTATAATCAAATTTCAAAGCTTATAATATTAAAACCACAAATATTGTAAATTAATAAAGGGATATAACTTAATTATATATTGATTACAATCAACCAAATAGGGTCTTAATATAAAATAAATAAATAGTTGAAAAATGAAAATTTTCAATTTTTCAATGTTAAATCTACAGAGATCAAAATGGAGCCAACGAACCTTCAGTAGCAATCCATTGCAGGACTTCTTCTTAATAGCCTCTGCTATTCTCTTTGGATTAGTGACCAACAAGTCATCTCCAACGAGCTGGATATCTACGGATGACTGTAAAGATGTCCAAGAATTCCAATCATCTTGATCAAAAGGGTCCTCAATGGAAACTATTGGGAAGTCTCTTATGAAATCTTCGTAGAGTTTGCATAAGCTTTCAGCTGTGTGTACATGTTCACCATTGTTAGGTTGTTTCTTGAAATTTAAGTCATACTTCCCATCCTTGGTGAAGAACTCTGAAGCTGCTACATCCATTCCTATTTTTATCTGCATCAATAACATTACAACATAAATAATCAAGAAATAGGCAAGTCAAACGAACAAAATAGACAGCTGATATTCTTGTACCTTGCCTGTGTAACCAGCTTTCTCTATTGCGTCCATTAATAGTACCAGGCCCTCCCTGTTGTCTTGCACATTAGGCGCAAACCCCCCTTCATCTCCAACATTGCAAGCATCTTGTCCATATTTTGCCTTGATAATACCCTTCAAGGTGTGGTATACTGCCATACATAGGAGTGGTTAGCATGATTTAGTCAAGTTTCACTAACCTTGAAGATAGGAAATTTTAATTAATTAGATTCAAATGAAAGTCACTTTATATTTATATGGTTTAGTGAACACCAATGACAAATGAATATCCAATAACTTAATACACCAAAATAAGAGACTAATAACATAATAAACTCTAACACTACCTCTGAAACTTAAGGATATATATCAATCATGTTTATTTTACTACAGAGTCTTGAAAACTCCAATATTCAAAACTTTGTTAAAAATGTTTGCTATCTGTTTCAAAGATTGTATAAGATGTTTCAAATGATACCATACATCATTATATCCCAAACATAATGACAATCTATATCTCAATGTTCTTCATACTCATGGAAAGTGAGACTGTTGACAATACTGATGTCAACATGGTTATCACAATATATTTACAGAAACTATGTTCCATCAGAAATGACTTGTCCCAAATGATCCAGTATGTAATTTTGGTTATAAATCTGTACCATGCTTCTACACTAGATTAGAAAATGATTTTTCTCGCTTTACCATGTCACAAGGTCACCCCCAGTATGTGTATAACACCCAAGATGGACTTCCTATTATACTTTTCTATTGCAAATCTTGAGTTTGAAAGCTGCTCAATCTTCAAGTGATATTTTTTTGGTAGATAAGACCTTTACCAAGGGCACTTTTGCTGTGGACAATCATTCATAGAACTCTCTTCCAATAAACTAATCTAGGCTTGTGTATAAACTGAGGGAAAGTTCATAGTAAAGGTAATGTCAAGATGAGAAATTGTTAAATATATCAAGTTCCTGATCAATCACCTATATTTGTTTGATCCTTGAACAAACCAGATGTGTCATTCTAAAAAGATGGACTTTATTCTTAATGTGTACTCTTCGACTTGCATACCATGATTCTTGTCTCTTATGGTAGATCTAGAACATATTTTAAAATTCTTCATATGTGTACTTCTATTCTAAAAAAATAATAAATCATAACATATTTTAAGCATCTTACAATTCTTCAAATGTACATTACCTTCACTACCCATCTGCAGAGCCTCAGAAAAAGATGTTGCACCCACAGGCAATATCATAAATTCTTGCATGGCCAGATTGTTTCCGGCATGGCTGCCACCATTGATCACATTGAAAGCAGGAACAGGCATAACAAGCTCCTTTGTCCCAGCTAGTTCCTGAATGTGCTTGTACAATGGAACACTCTTAGCACCTGCTCCAGCCCTACATATGCTAAGTGATACCCCCAGAATTGCATTGGCTCCCAATTTTGATTTATTTGGAGTACCATCTAGTTCTAGCATGATTTCGTCAACAGCATCTTGGTTTCTGTTAGGAAAAAGCCAGAATCAACATCTAAAGATATATAACGATCACATTAAGAAATAAAATATGATAATGACGCCTTAATACTTCTGCATTTCTCTGTCTAAAGTAAAGTATTGGGACACTAGAAGGCCATCCAAATAGTAGGTGACATCAACAATAAGAAATTATTCTGATATGAAGCTTCTTTTAGTGAATAACTCAGTAAGGTATGGGAAGGCAGAGTTTGTCAACTGTATTGATTAGCAAAAGCCAATGCATGGTAATTTTTTTAATTAAAAATGATGATTCTCATTAAGTTAATAAGAAACGTCCAAAAATGCAGGTCTTAATGAATGTAACGATACAAGAAAAGCTTAATTAAATAATAAAGTTGTCGCACAGGGCAGACAGCAGGCCATGGCCCCCTATAGACATCACCTGATTCCAGTACAACCAAATCGATCTGCAAACAGTATGACACAGAAGAAGCACTTGGTGCTTACTGCTTAGCACCAGGTAGTTTTCCTTTCACAACAGGTAGGGTGACAGCCCTGAATTCCTCTAAGGCCACGGAGGATGCAACTCAAATCAGCATCATGACTCCATTTTCTGTGATACTTCTTGATCAGAATTCTTTCATGACAATCCATCAAGAAGAAAGCCTTGACTTTTAAAGGTGATTTGCATGTCCAGAATAGGCAATAATCCACCCACTGATGTGAAGAGATAGGCAGTGAGCAGTAGCAGTTGGATACTGAAAGTGCCTGTTGTTAAGCTGCCATATGGGACAGTCCCAACCCTGACTTGGAGCCATGCCATCAAGAGCATTTAGTAACACAACTGTGTTAATTGCTTCCTGAATACGTCACCATTGTGTCCTAGGGCTGACCTTGACCAGTCAGGTCGGTTAGCCAAATCATTTTTGATGGTTTGGTTGGATTTTTAAAATTTATGATTTGGTTTGGTTCAAAAATCTCTCAAACTAATATACATATTCAACTAATGGCTTCAAGGTTGGCTAAGCTGATCCATATTGAATTATTAAATGATTAATAAATATTATAGAATGTAAGTTGTATTATTAACACGTATGTATGCATAACTTATTAAGTGATAACTTTTGTGACATAATTACATTTAGATAAAGTTAAAATCAATAATAATAAAACAATAAATATATATACTAAGTTAGAATATAACATCATTTGTTGTTTCAATAATTAATAAGCTTAGCCATTAGCTGAACCAATTTTGAATAGTTCAACTAAATAGAATAGAAGGATTCAATTCAACTTGACAATGCCTTAACTAATAGATATGATTTGGTCAATGACTTTGATACAAGTTGAATCAAGCCTAATCATACCCACCCTTACCGTGTCCCATGTCTGACACCAAGCAAAAGGAAATTGAGATAGAGAGAAAATAAATTGAAAATTCTTAACCAAAGCCTCTTCAAAAGCCAATCGTCAAGCCAAAAATTCAACAAACACAAACAATTAGATGAGCCTTGTATCCATCAATACATCCTTCTAATTAGTGTTTTACAATGTGCACCTATCTACAAGTAATGCTAGTTCCAATAGGACGAGTCACCAACTCCTGTGTCATGTGTTGATATTGTTTCTATTTGGTCATCCATAAAGGTCTAGAAAAAATACCCATTAATTGTATTGATATTTATGATAAAGTAGAAATAGTGTTAAAGCAATAGAAGAGGAAAAAGAATTTCCAATAAGTATAATTCTATACAAAGGAACAACTCTAATTTCTTAACTTCTTGTATCGAATATAGATGAAACATTCAAATAATTTCAAAGAGAAATACAGTGGTGTATGTTGTTTGTTGATGACATGGTCTTAGTTGATGAAAGAAATGTATGAAACTATGAATTAGTTGTAAAATAGAATTATAGATAGATAATTTAGAATATAAATGACTAAGTGTAAGACAAATATTGAATACATTGAGTGTAAGTGTAGACATGATAAAAATAATGATGCAAAAATAAAATAGGATTATTATGAGATCCTTAAAGTCAATAATTTTAGATATTTAGGAAACATAACAAGCAATAATAGATAAATTACAGATGATGTTATCAGTGTTTTGAAAATCAACTTGAACTAGCCAGTCAGACCATGGACTGGTAGCCTAGTTTGTACAACTCCTTGGACAGTTTTCATGGTACAACTGGAGCAGTTTAACAGTCAGACTGTGAAAACCAATGGTCAGACTGGTTCTCTCTTGAAAAGCAACCCAGATCTGACAAACCTGACCCATTTTCTTTTGTAACTTTTGTTGTTTTTGAATTCATTAAAGTTCAGGTTTGACGTGATTATTCTATATGATGCAACATGCAACTTATTTGGATTTATTAGTATGCAAAAAGTAGTCAGTAAATTGAATTTTAATGTCCCATATGTCATATAGTCATACTGCTTATTATCTATTGGTAAAATTGAAACCTATAAAGGAAAAATTTTCTGTATTTTTCCTGAAACTTTTCTGCATCTTACCAGATTTTTCATATTTATAGAAATATTACGATTTTTTAATTAAATGAATAATGATGTGATTAATAGACCGGTTTTTTATCCAAACTATAAAGGAAAACAATTCAATGTCTGGTATAGTATTGTAAACATTGGATGTTATTCACAGAAGGATGAACGGAGAATTACATAATTATGTGAAAAACAGTATTCTCAAAATTAGAAGAAAATTTTAAAGGAGATCTATTCACTCAAGTGCATAGTATGGAGTGGTAATAGTATAAAAGATGAGTTAAAGAAACAAAAGAGCTGCACCTATTGAGAAAATTATTGTGAAAAATTGAAAAAACAACTGTTAAACACTGTTTAAATGTTTTTCATGTCTATCTTTTTTTTGGGAAAAAAGAAAAAATGTCTGACTATTCATTTAAATGGCCAGCTTCCTGTTTTCCATAGAAAAAAAAGGCTGTCTTCATTTTTGACTGTTTAATTAACTTTTTAATTTTTTAGACTTCATCCTTTGAGATATTTTCATTGATATAATTTCATTATTTCAATACTTATTTTGCTGTTTATACCTTTAATTATACTTTTTGTACATTCATTTACCTTTTAATTTAAAGGTGAGTTTGGGAACATCTATTTGGAGCAACACAAGCTCCAGCACAATTCCCAACGGACACTTCCGAACAAATGCCCCATCTAGCTTCAACTTCCAGCACTGTAGCTGGAAGAGCAAATTCAAGAGTCAAGAAGAACCTGCTCTTGTTAACATTGCAATTACAGTGTTAGAGGAACTGCTATTGTATCAACTCCTCCAAAAGTTATGATAAATATTGTTGCTATAGTAAACAACTCCTGTGTACAAACATGCGCTGATTATTTATTCTTTACTGAGAATTATACACAATAAAAATGTGTTTTTGAAACAGCATTGCATTTAATTGAATCATAATTTATTTAATTCAATTATTTTGATGATTTTAATGCTTGAATATTTGTAAATATATTTATATTTATTCATTTTTTGTTTATACTATTTTTAAAAAAATGCCCATTTAAACCATCATTTAAAAAATATTTTAACTTTCAATCAGTATAAGGTCTGTTTTCCATTTTTATAAGATTGATTGCAAATAAAATAGGAGAAAATAGAATTAGATGTTTTGCTCATATTCATAGAAAGCCTATAGATGTGTCTATAAAGAAAGAAGAATCAGGGAATCGCTTTAAGTGAAACTAAAAAGATATAAGGAAGGCCAAAATTTAGTTAATTAGAAATAGTAAAAAGATATAAAATTAGAAATGATGGATACGAATAAATTAAGAAAGGCCAACTTCACATATTGGCATCAATGCACCAATTGGCACCGCTGGCATCCTCGTATTTGAGTTATTCCTTCACTAGTTCTAAGTTCTTCAGATGACTAATTAGATAATCTGTAGTTTATACTCAATTTAAACCATTTTATTGTTTTTAGCCTGCCAGTTGGACTTACGCGTCCAACCCCACATGGCTGCATTTTGGTATTGAATGTTGTCGAAGTCGGTCTTACATGACTCCATGTTAGAAATTATGCATATTATAAAAGCCTATATCCCGAATGACTGCTCTTCACTTCAACTGGAAAATCTAATGTGTCAAAGTAGTCTATATCATGTTACAAAAGTACAATCAGTTTCACCTGACGTCGACTCCTGCGAGCTTCGGCCCAATGACCTCATTAATGTTCTTCACCGCAAGGAGGACACCCTTACCCCCATATACCTTCCGATCGCCATCCCTCATCTCCAAGGCCTCGTAGATTCCCGTGGACGCCCCGCTGGGCACCGCGGACCGGTAGAGATCGTCGGTGACGAGATCAACCTCCACGGTGGGGTTGCCCCTGCTGTCAATGATCTGCCTCGCCTTCAAGGACCGCACCCGGTACTCCTTCCCCGACACGACGGTGGGAGACGGTTTTTCCGTGACAGAGCAGCGGGTGATCCGGGACCGGAACCTCGGGACGGCGGCCGTGCAGGGGAAGGCAGAGGGAACGATGATCTTTGAGGAGAGGAAGGGGTTGTGCAGGAGCTGTGACTGGGGGATGGCCGCCATTGCAGAGAAGATCGGGGAGCTAGGGTTGGATGGATCCTGGAGACGAGTGATTTGTTGGAGAACACCGCCGCCCACAAGACAAGCCACAATGGAGTTCGCCCTTCGAACTACAACCACCCCCGCGTTTTTGTCGTCAACTCTTTTTTTTTAAACCTTTTTTTTTTCTTGAAACGCATTTTTTTCTAAATAATAAAAAGGGTCGGTTAGGTGTGGAGACGACGGTGGGCGGGTTTGGTATCAGTGGCGGATTCTTCCGGGTCAACAGTGACGACCGGAAGAATTGGAGCCTACGCAACGGAATCAAATCACACACGTGTTTAATTAATTAAGACAAAATATTTAATTTTTCTTTTCATTAGGCGTTTAATGACAAACGATATTCGTGTTTCATTGGTATTTTTATTACAACATTTAAAATAATATATCCAATTTAATTTTAATATAACATTTTGTAATATTAAATACATGATTTATGTAGAAAGTAACTGTGTCAACAGAAACATTAAGATAAAATACATTTGTGTGATTCACAGAATAATCGAACAACATATTGAAAATTAATTTAGTATATCATTTTTAAAAAATCATCTTAAAAAATACTATGAAGTCTAATATGATATCCCTGCATTTAAAAGACTTATACAGTAAATATAATTCTATTTAAGCGAACTATTATAAATTTCTTGTACATTATTATTATTATTATTATTTTACATATCTTTATTTAAGATTGTTTGTTTCTAAATTAATCATCAAATATTCTTATAAACGTAAATGAGAATTACCTAATCATCATTTAACATAAATTTTTTAAATAATTCATTATTTATCCCCCATCTGAGAAGTTAATAATCCTAAACACTAGACACCTTTTTTCTAATTTATTTTAAATTTGTGATAATAAAGCAATAATCATGTAAAAATTAAGGTAAATACTTCCTAAAATTTGCCGCAAACAAACTTATTTTAATAACAAAAAAAATAAGACGATAGGTAATTACAACAAAAAACAACTATAAAAGTTCATCTTACCATTGATATCCTAATTTAAATTTTATTTCAAATGTAAACATTTGTTTAAAATGATAATTATAGAAGTTCATCTTATTATTGATATACTAATTTAATATCTGTTTCAGAGAGAAATGAACAGATTTTTTTTAAATATTTATTTCAAATATAATCATTATTTATGATAAATATTAAGTTAATGTATTTAAATTGTAAAATAAGTACTTATAATGTTTTTAATTATAAATATAATGACAATGAACTTTTTTTTTCCTTAAAAAAAAGGAAATACGGATATCATTATTTTTAATCGATTATTTTATAATTAAATTTGCTTTACAAAATAATATTTTTTTTTTAGAAAATTCACGATATTCGCTGCAGAGGAAACACGAACGGGAAATGGCGCCTCTGCTACGACGTGGTTCGCATTCCACACCTGGTCTGCGTTGTTCTCCCCCATTGTTTGGAAGAATCCATCGTCTTCCTGACTGCGTCTTCCGCTTCCCGTCCTTCGCACCCAGGAATGGCGGCACTTCCATCTCCTCTCCCATCCCAAGCCGTCCCGTCCCCGACACCCACCTTTGCAGGTCTAGGGTTTTCATCGCGCCGGCCGAGGGGGAGGGCCGTCACGTCCGTCTGGACCAGGAGGGTAAAGAGGATTTGGGCCAGGACGGAGAGGTCTTCAGGAAGACCCTGCGGCTGGTGGAGTGCGCCATGCTCGCCTCTGTCGCCGGTCTCGCCTATATACTCAGCAATACTCTCGCCGTCGAGGTCGGTGCTCTTGATCTTGATTTTCCCCCCCCCTTTTTCCAACTTTGAATTGGTCGTTGATCTTGATTATTATTCTTGTTTCTGTTATTATCTTCGTAATGAATTAAACTAGCGTAAAAGACGCATTTTATATTGTGAAATTTTAATTCAAAATCAATTGGTAATGACTGGAGACATTTAGCATAATGTAAGATTATTTTAACACTTTCACTCACTTGTAACTTGTCTTATAGTTAAAAGTATCCTTTTTTATTTAAATCAAGTGCACGGATGTAAATCTGCTTTAATACCATATGAAATATCTAATTTAAAACTAATTGATAATAAGTAGAGACATCCATCATATATTAGTCTAAGTTCAATTCTTATACTAATTGATGTGAGACTATTCCAACATATATAATGTTAGCATATATAGTAGTAATGTGATACTTGTCACTCTTCTCTCTCTCTCCAAACCTCTGAGAAAATCAACTTTTGATCACAAAATTTCTGTTAGGCTGGCTTAAAAAATTGATAGAATATTATATCGTGCTTGCTTGATTTTCTAGATTGGACTGGTTGTTTTATGGGAAGAGTTATAGATTTGCCTACAGTTTCTTTTCAGAATATACATTCCAAAATTTGTACTTCAATTTACACTCTCGCATTTCTTTCCTCCTTTGATTCACACTCTCGCTCTGTCATTTTTCGTAGGGAAGCTCAATTTATAACTACAAGCAATACATTTTCCCTAATATTGCGTTGTCCATAAGGTTTTTCCACATTTTTGATGGTAACATCCAATCCAATTCACGTTTTTCATATGGCTTACTCCTCGTGCTTGTCCATCTACCAATAAATTATTTGTAAATCCAATATGGATTATGACATGGATCAAATCAATACATTTTTGGGTATCTATAATTGCAGTGAACGTGAAAGAGCTGTTGTCAGACTCCCATTAATAAAATGCTTGATTTACCCATTACAAGTAACTTACACAGAGAGCCTGTAGATAACAATAAGTTTATTATGAACCAGATACTTATTTTATTTCCATTTTTAAATGAATTCTTTAGCTGACCTTTGCTCTTTAATTTGTTTAGAGTTACTTTGGCTGTTTCTTCTCATTGCCAATTGTTATTTCATCCATGAGATGGGGAGTTGCAGCAGGTAGGAAAACAACGGTATGCTCCTAACCATATGCTATATAAAAATTTAGGCATGTATTTCTTGGAAATTATACAAGCACTTCCTTGGTTTAGGTTGCTACTGCGATGTTGCTGTTTATTTTATCTGGTCCGGTGAAAGCAACTACCTATCTGGTATCTTAGAATTTACACACAATTTGTTTTTCTTCTAAAGCTTTTATCAATATTTTTCATGCTCCAATATATATAGTTTGAACGCTTGTTTTCTGTGATATTATTGTTTCATATCTCTGATCCCTAAAAGAAGATTTGTTATCATGAATTATTCTCCTATGAAGCCAATGATCAAATCTTTAAGAAAGTTAATGGGGGTAGCATTCAGAAGCTGTAACCATTTATGATATATCCCTGTTGATATTGAATGTAGTGTTTTTCAGGGAAACTAACATATATTTAACTTCTCAATGGATGCTTCATGTTTAAATCATGAAGCTACAATGATTCTTTAAATTTATGAGAACTGTTTCAATGCCTGGTATTTTTTGTTGAAGAAATTAATTTCTTCCAGAACTTTTTTTGTCATTTCTAAGTCAGTTGTTTACCAAAATACACATCTGTAAATTGGAACGGTAAAATCTGTTTCAGGAAAAGAATCCTGCAAAGTCTTTTTTGTATGTCAAGATTATTTAATCCAAATTGTAGTTTATTAAAGCTGGTTATGATTTTATATCTCATGAATATATCTACTTCTGCAGCTTATGCATGGCTTGCTTGGTCTGGTGATGGGTTCCTTGTGGAGGTGTGGTGGTTCATTGTTTTTGATCTCTCTGTCTAGTTGGACTGTAACAATTATTATTGCACCTCTGTTGTGTGATTTCTTCTTGCGATTTTGTCATGCATCCATTGATATATATACATATGTTGGTTTATTTTTCCAGATTGGGAGTGAACTGGGGCCTTTCTATCATCCTGTGCACTTTTGTAATATCTGGTTTCCAATTTCTTGTCAATTCCTCTTGAGTCTGCTCTTTGTATCTTATGATGAATCCATTCACCTTACAGGTCAGGATGTTGGGTGCCGTGGGATACGTTTTAGTGTCCTCATTCCTAATTAGGGAGAACATACTTTATCTTGTAAGCACAAAGTAGTAGTTTTTCACCTTCTAATTTGTTACCTTTTAATTTCACTGTCATCTTAGGTCTTTGTATTTCCAGATTGCAATAAATATTCATGCATCCATGATGAACACGTTTGCAAGTGTGGGGATAAATACATTCTTATCAATGAACACGATATATGCCATATTTTCTTTCATAGTAAGTTTCTTCTATTTCTCCAATTCATTTCGAATCTGTGAAAAGTTGTTTAACCATTTTCTCTTTTTAACGTGAACCAGCTTATGCTCAACTGTGCATTTTTTGTTCTATTGCTGCATATCTTGTATGCTGTATTCCTCGCAAAACTTGGGATGACTGATTCTTTAGACCTACCAAGATGGCTCCGGAGGGCGGTCTAAGTATTTGATTAGTAGTCGATGCAAATTCTCCACATTTTTACCAAAAAATTGTTTGACACTTGCCATATCGGGGTTCAGAAATTTTGTTACTTCTTCTCTCATTTTCTCAAGATGTTCTGATACAATTTTGTAAGAAAGGCTTTAAGCAGGAAAATGCAGATGCAATGTAATATTCTCTCAATTGCAGTCAATCAATACTTGACGTCGGTGCACTAAATGTGACTCTTGTATTTTTATTGGGTTCACCTGGAAAATTGTTGATGTTGCAGGTTTTTCTTCAAATTACCATCTGATTGGTTTTAATCTTACAAGGGATGCGTCCACAGAAGGGTACCTTGATGGTTCTTACCATCTTCTCCTCCCTCCTCTTCACAATAACTACGGTGTTTCTCCACTTTTCTTGCTTCTTCATGCCAAGAAATGGGGCTTGGTCTATGGTTGATGTCATGATTGAGTTTTTTCGTCCTCCCACAGTCCTTAAGACTTAAAATTAATTTGTATAACTCGTAAGGGTGCCCATCCATAATATATTTGACAAGGTTTAAAATTAAATTGTAATTTAATCACATAGATCAATTTGAATATTTTATAAATTGGATCAAATCATTTAAACCATGAAATAGAATTGAACCAAGATATTAAAAGTCAGATTTGGTTTAGTTCGTGGTTTAATCTTTTCATAAGTTATTAATTACATAATTGTTAATCACTTAATTGAATATAAATCATCAATAAAATGTAAATTATAACTAACTCTTAATAAAATATATAAAAGTGTTTTTAAGTGCTTTTATGAAACTTTCCAATGTATACTTCTTAATTTTCTAATTATTGTTTAATATATATATATAATTTGTTAGTCTATTTTATAATATAATATAATATAATATAAATTAAATTCCAAAATAATCATCATTATATGCATTAATATTTTTTGATTTAAAAGTTAATGTTTGAAATTTAACATAAATTGATCAATTTTAGACATTTATATATTTCAAGGAACAAACTTATTCAATTTAAGTAAATTTTCTCTATGTATTTGTAATCATTTAATCTTAAAATTTATACAATTACCTGTACCATATATTTC
The DNA here is from genome assembly GCA_036874045.1 of Cymodocea nodosa. Classification (NCBI taxonomy): domain Eukaryota; kingdom Viridiplantae; phylum Streptophyta; class Magnoliopsida; order Alismatales; family Cymodoceaceae; genus Cymodocea; species Cymodocea nodosa. The sequence continues at coordinate 15,620,356 of CM072338.1, read as the reverse complement.
ATGTATTTATTAAAAGAGTGGAAGACTCTTTAGGAAAGTTTTTTAGAAACATCTCTAGAAAAAATGATCCCATAAAATATCATAAGATGCTAGAAAAATACAGCTATTTCTATAGCATGGTTCATAAAATTCTTGGTATGACATAGAAACCATCCTATAACACTTTGAATTAAACCTGTGGCCTTTTTAATTTTAACATGGTTCCTATAACACTTGGATGATGCAAGTCTTGTTAGGAAATATCTTGGCTTCTCAAAATCATTAGTCTAAGGATCAAAATCTATCTTATTATTGGCTTTCCATGACCTTGTGATTTACAATTCGTTTGAATCTAACATGTATATGAAAATAAGTCAACATTTTCAAAAAAGTTACAAATTCAACTTTTTATTTAAGTTTTTTACTTTTAGTTGAAGTGTTTATTAATTTGATGTATATAAATAAGCTGACTTATGAATAATGTGTTTAGTAATAGCCATTGAAAAATGATAATGTATTTTTTTATACTTGTTCAAATAAGCATCACCAAACATTTCCTTAGGATCTATTTGGTCGCCTATAATTCATATTTAATGCAATGAAATCGAGTTACATTTTTAAATTAGATTGCAATATTTGAATTTTTATGATTATAAGGTTTGAAATATGCTTGTAGCAAACTTAATTAGTTCTTTGAGATATCACTCAATTGATTACATGAGCTTAAATGCTAAAATTAATTTTTATATAATTTTATAATTAATTTATATTTGATTACCAAATATTGTAATTAATTTCATTCTTAAAGTCTTCAACTATGATTCTGACCTTTGTAGACTGTGCTAGTGTAAAGTAGACTTGTTGATCAAACCCAGAAGGTTAAGTTATTCTGTGGGGAGAGCACACTTATCCTCTTCCTATCTTCTTCCTCAGCCCTTTTCCGAGTTATTTGAGGGTTCCATACTCTACAATTTATAAGGAAAGGACGAGAAGAAGGGGGATTCTCATTAGGCCAAGCCTCCCAAGTGTTCAGTTGAGGAGTGCTTGTAGAGGGAAGCTAGGGAGGAGCTGCAAGGGCTACCTGAGACAAGGAGGCTGAGAAAAAGAAAGCTGAACTAGTGAGGTAGGTAAATATACGTAAAGATCATAGATAGAAGAATAGAAGAAAATACCTGTAACTGTACCTTCTTGTGTTTGACCAAAATTATTGCTGTTCAAGGAAATAGAAATGTCTTGTATGATGATAGATTGAGAGTGAAGGGTTTTGGAATGAGAAGTAAATGGACTCCAATGGAAAGGTTTATAGTGAGCATAGGGTTTGGTATTGAGAGGGATTAAATGATTTAATTAGGAAGCGATGATGAATAAAGTTAAAAGTACTAAGTTCTTATTTACTTGTTTTGTGGTATAGACTTGGAAGGAGGTAAGTTAGTCTAGGGTTTTAAAAAGTGAAGTGGTGAAAAATGCATGAGTTGTAACTTCAATAATCTTGCGACAAACTTTTGCACAAGCCATCAGAATAGGGCCATGGCTATAAATTGTTGCAGTTAAGATGTTTGAATTAATGTAAAACTGGTTAATGACATAGGCAGTTTATGGGTAGAAGATTGTAATGAATAATTTGGAATAAGGGAAAAAAAGGGCTGATAGACTTGGGCTATCTATTGTGTTCATGTTTATATCATGTTTTGGAGATGACTTTGTATAACGTAAATATAGTTAGATGCTTAAAGGATCTACGATTCCTTCCATTACATTGTAATAACTCACAACATCTTCCACTGTTTGCTTTATCTTTTGATCTGTAATATGTATACTGTGCCAAGTTGTGGAATTTTGAATTTAGATCGAATTTGAATGTTTAGTATGCCTATTGTCATATATTTACACTTTGGTGGTTAAAGTCTGATTTAGCTACCTTTTTCTGTGAATCCTAGGAGCAAGAAGAAAAATCACACTAGTTAGAAGACAGACAATGGAGGGCACGCAGATCCAACGGAATTAGCTAGTGAAGCATATCCTAGAAAATAGCATTCTATGGTGACTCTGGAAAGCACCCCACTCATGAAAAGAACATCACTTTTGTGAACAAACTCAAAATGCTACACAAAGGTTTTCAGGACTCTGCAAATTCTTTCTATAAATAAAACTCTTGAATTCCTTTATGGAGCCACAATCTTCAAAAGTTGTGTGGCCTACAGGAGTATCTGAATGTCAATATTCAGAGGATCATTTTCAACAGAGGCATCAAATGTTGATATGAAATCTTTCTAACAGAGGAGTTTTAATCTATTTGGTGACCGTGCTTATTAAAAAAAAATCCATGTAAAATAGGATGATAAGGACCTGATGAAGAATCTAATGGTGAAGCATGATGAAAAGATCAAGGCTTGTGAGGAGGTCGGGTCGCAGAGCAAATCAGCTTAGAAAGTGGAGAAGACCCCAAACCTGTACTGATTGGTGCAAATTTAAATCATTGAGGAGATGATCAAAATCTTTATGGACTTCGTATATGGGCAATGTGGTAACCAAGTTTGAAAACTTCATATAACAAGTAATATGGTATGGTGGTGTCCTTGTTACAGAGATCCCAAGTCCCCCAGCAGGAATAAGACCCACAAAAGCACAAAGTTAAGGGTGGCGATGGTCCTCCATCCATGGTTGGCCGAACCAGCCTCACTGATCCCAACCAGGAAGCGACAGTCAGCGATGGAAGGATCGAGAAAGGTAATCATGCCCAACCCATCAAAATCACAGCTCCGAGAGTTCTGCCTGCTAAGTTGATAGTAGCTGTTGAAGGCGTAAGAGATGTTTCCCTTCCCTCCAATGGAATTGCACGACCCTCCGTGGAGCAGAGCGGTGCAGTCGGCAGAGTCGCAGGCGATCTTCACGTGGTTGGCAGCACGCGAGAGGTCCCCGGACGGATGGGCAACGCACCACCTGGGGGGCAGGTAACTGACGTCCCTGGCATTCTTCAGCTTGTGGTTCCCATGGCCAAGGTCCAGAGGATACTTGGCCTGCCCGTCGAAGGAGAAGATCCCCCAGTGACGCTCGAAGTTGCCCGGGAGCGTGCTCTTCTGCTTCTCGTCGAACAGGCCGAACAGATACACGTCCATCGGTGGGATGCCTGGTCTCAGTGGAGTGCCTTTGTTGCTGAGGACGTGGTTTATCAGACCTTGGTTGAAGGCTCTGGCGGCTGTGAGGTTGGCTGGCTCTGCTCCGTCGGTCGGCCAACCCACCTCACCTATGACGATGGGCATCTGCCCGTACCCAATCCTGTTCAGAGCAGCGACCAAGGTGTCGTAGTTCCCATCGAACGCATTGTAGTATACATTCTGTCCATCGACAAGGGGGTGAGAAGTGCCCCCGAAGAACGCGTAGTCCTGCGGGAAATCTGAGTTCTGGTAGAGGCTGAGAAATGGGTAGATGTTGACGACGAAAGGCGACCCATTTGAGCTAAGGAAGGAAACAAGCTGGGTCATTATCTGGGTCAGATCAGATCTGAAGGATCCTTGAGATGGGACAGAGGATTCGTAGGCATCTGCGTTGCAAGGAACCACTAGCTTAATGTAATTTGCAAGATTGGCTTTTGTTAGCGATTGCTGGATGTTCATCATCGCAGGCAGAACAAGTGATTGATACCTTCCTTGGTAGCTTGTTAGAAATGGCTCGTTCCCAACAGCTATGTACCTGACGACGATGATCGATTCCAAAGTCAAACATGATCAACAAGGTAGAATGCAGATCTACCTACCAGCAGACCCTTAACAAGGAGTACAACCAAGCCAGTACCTGATATCAACGCCGCCCTTAACAGCGAACCTGGAGATGTTCCGCTTGACCCACATATCAGAGGCAGCAACGGAGGCGCCAAGAGCTGCCAACAGCTCGTTCGGCACGGCCACCATCACCTGAATGCCGCTACCCATCAAGGACCCGAGCACCGAAGGGTCCGAATCAAAGAGCTTCACCTTCCCGATCCTATTCTCCTGCAGAAGATCCACCACCACAGGCGGAGGCAACCTGTGGGTGGACAGGGTGCCCCAGTTCACAGCGACGGCGGACTCCACTCGGAGCCCATAAAACGGGAAGAGCACACAATACAGGAGGACCAATCTGAAAAGGGTCGCCTCCATTCTCTGCCACCGCTTACCACTGAGATCTAGAGGAGGCCATGCATGCTACTCCGGTGTGGTGTCGGCAAGGATGGCGGCGGAAGAAGGAGGGCAGGAGATGCGGTGGTTGGAGGCTTGGAGCATGGGGTTAAGCATAAAGTAGTGGTTGGTTCTACAAGTAGATGAGATGGTAAAGCGGCATGTCCCCGTCACGTCACTTGTATTTTTTCTGCCACCACCAACAATCGAACGGATCTATTTTTCCACTTCAATCTTTTTCTTTTTTTTCAAATACCTAAAGGTGTTAACAGTTATTAGTTAAAATTTGACAGTTAGATGTTAACTCTTTTATTAGTTAAATTAGGTATTTGTAATTTGAACATACAATTTTTCATCAGATTTATAATAAAAAATATTACAGATATTTATTTTATAATTTAAAATTTATCATACAAAAGATTATGTTAAAAGAAAATGTTTATCATAACATGATTTATGAGAAGAGAAAGAGGTTTTTTTTTTTTTTAAGTCTGCTCTACTCATTTGAAATTATATGTTTGAAGACACATGCATGTTGGTAGCAGAAGAGTTTCTTTATCATGTTTTTGTTTACAAATTTAAGCATGAAAGTTCACAAAATACTTGATTTTTATAATAGAAAATGAGAAATGCTGGTGACCATGTCATCTAAGTAGGTATGGATATTAACAATGAATGATTAGGATCAATCTTTACTTAACCGTTAAGTATAAATATGCGTGATTTGTAAATACAAAATCTGAAAGGTATGCCGCTGAGGAAGAAAAAAAAGATTGAAAGGAAGAAGGGCACCCACCATATGTCACAGAGGCTCCCCCTCTGCTCTTCTTTCTTTCTTTCTTTCTTACTTTCTTCACACTTCGCCGAAGATGCCATCCACCGCCGTCCACCAAAGCCACCACGGGCCACCACCGCACCGCGGCCACCTCCACCTCCACCTCCCTCCCCCTCCGAATCACATGAGCCAAACCAAGCAATTCGACGGCCTCCCACACCAATGGCAGCAGCCGGAGCCCGCCCCAAGAAAGAACCCGCTCGTCCTCCTCCGCCGTCACCGGCGCACCAACCCACTTGTCTGGCTGTGCGCCGCCCTTTGCGTCGTCTTCAGCATCCTCCTCATCCTCGCTGGCATCCTTACCCTCGTCGTCTTCCTCGTCATCAAACCCAAGCACCCCGGCTTCGACATCTCCGGCGCCACCCTCAACAGCGTCTACCTCGACACCCCCCTCTTCCTCAACGCCGACTTCACCTTCCTCGCCAACTTCACCAACCCCAACCGCAAGCTGGACGTCGGCTTCGCCCACGTGGGCCTCGAGCTCTACTTCCGCAACCGCCTCGTCTCCGCCCAGGCATTGAAGCCCTTCACGCTGGGGACGGGGGAGGGCAGGCTGGAGGCCGTGCACATGCTGTCTAGCGAGGTGTACCTCCCGCCGGAGCTGTCGTCGGAGCTGCAGATGGAGGTGAAGAACAACAGCGTGAGGTATAACGTCAGGGGCAACTTCAGGGTGAGGGCCAGCCTTGGATTTATACATTACTGGTATTGGTTGTACGGGAGATGCTCGCTGGAGCTCACCAGACCCCCGAGCGGCGTTCTCATCGGCAGGAGCTGCCGGAGCAAGACATGAACCGGTAGCCTTGGGAGAGAGCATTTAATACAGTAAACTCTTCTCCCGATTTCTTTCTCCTCTAGCAAACATGTTCGATTCAAGATCAAATCTTTTATTATCTTATAAAAATTTATACAAGATGAAGATGCTCGATTCAAATTTAAACCGCATACCATCAACATTGGAAGAAACAGTTAGCTAAATGGTGCAAGGTACATTTGCCTTCTGATAAGCTTGTTAGGCTACCAGGTTGAAGAAGATCCACTTTCTTTTGCTTTGTTCCTATGGTTCCTTGGTGTCTAAGCATTAGACAAAAAAAAGGCAATGCCAATGAATAAGCATAAAAAATTTCTTCTTCCACTTCCATAGCTCTCTCATAGTTCTTATACCATAACGAAAAATAACCCAGTTAAGAGACATTTCCAACCAAAGCCTCATACAAAATCATCCAAAAATGACTGAACCAAGTCATCTCACCCACATCAAATTCCTTCATCAAGTGAAGGAATATCCATACAAAGCACACAATCATGGCCGAAGAACTTATCCATGGTATGAATGGGCTTATTGTTCACCAAGGCTTTTGACAATGCTTGTTTGAGGTTGCCCTAAATTGGCTTCCCAAATGTTGCAATCTCCTTGATGAAGAATAATGGTGCACAATTTCTTAGAGGATGCCAATTGATGGAACTGGCTATGACCCAATCAAACCTCATACCCCATACATAATCTTTCTACTTGCAGTGGAGGGCCTAGATAAACACCCTGGAGTTAAAAGATGAGTGGAAATCTCTATGAACAAAGGCATGAAGAGAGGTGAAACAACAATTACCTGTGCTACTATCTTTTTTTGATGAGTTAATTATTATTCTTAGTAAAACCACAACCCAACTAGCTCGTACCCTTAGCAGTGTTTTTCTGTTGATGCCTCGGGTCCCAAAATAGACAAGAACAAGTCATGCATCCTTTTTGGAAAGAGGGTCAGCACATATACCCTCTATATCTATCGGATACTTAGGGAAATAATACAGTAGAAGCAGTTCAATGTTATAAACAAGAAGACGGAGAAGAGGTTAATAAAGTATGGAAAGCCAAGAACCTATCTCACTAAGGAAAAATGACACTCCCATCGGTCACCAATTATTAACAACAAAGCAACAGTGCCGTGCTATTGAGACTATATGTAGAAAATTCACATTTTCCATTGCTTAGATGGTCAAAATTCTAAGAGGACTTGATATAACACAACCCTTTTCCATGAATTCAAAAATCACGTTCAATTCATTCATATCTATCATTGTGGCACCTATTGCACACATCTGTAGGTCAAACAGGAAATAATGCTTGACTAAGTTGGCCATGCAATATCCAAGATATATGATGATGGACATTGACCACCATATGCTGTAAGGGTCAATCTCTAATCCTCCACGCTCGGTAATCTAAAGCAAACAGCATTAACATACCAATTATGATAAAAATTGAGCAAGATCATACACGGTAACTTTCAGTTACTACTAATTTTATAAACTTACAATACATCTTTTCTTCAATTATGAGATCATGATTTAAAACATGCCTTCTGCTTATAATCAAATATTCATAATCTCGACCGAATAAGCGATCAATGGTAGATTTATGATACTACAAAATCCAGTCGCTAAACGTTCTATACTCACACATTAAGTCAATTAACAAGCAATGACGTCAGATTCCACGGTCCTTCGGCAACTACCAAGGATTTAACCATTTCATGGTATTCAATACCGTCCACACAAGCAGCAGAAAGGGTTTTATTTGAAAACATTTGAGGTCTTTTTTTGATTAATTTAAGAATTATAATTTCAAATGCATATTTTTAAATGAGCATCCACTATTAAGCTGAAAATTTATGTAGGCGTCCATGTTTAATCTAGTAGTATCTGCAACATATAATAAGCATGACCACTCTAGCAATACACTTTTTTTTTCTGCAATGAAATGTTAAGATAATCTCTACGTGTTTCCAACACTCTTAATTTTTAAGAGGTTTGAACTCACGGTAAAAAAGATAATGAAAGATATCACCACCCAAGATCCCGCGTTACCATTGCAGCACACTTGACCTCCTTAATTTGGGAAGTTCCAATGACAGATGGTTGACAAGAAATCCCTTCGATGGAAAGTAAGGAAAAACTTACCAAAGCAAAATACATCCAAGAAGCAGAATTTTTCATGGACCAGTGGTCAAACATGATAAAAGGAGGACCAGCAATCTCAGAGGCCTATCCTACTGCTGACGTTTTCATACGCATTCAATGAAGAATCTGACGTGACTCCCGGATAAATATCAATGAGTTGAAGAAAGAAACAATCTCCCGGTTGGTATAGTTGAGAAATGAGTGAATCACCGAATGGTTCTGATCCCTGAGAAAATCTTTTCAGCTACATCATCTGTTGATGAAGCTCTGCGTCCTGCTGGGCTAGGTCAATCATCATAGCCTCGTCAAAGAATTTATTGATACTCACATCCTCACTCATGCCCTGCAATACAAAAAAAATTACATATTGAATCGCAAGGAGAAAGATAACGCAATGTGGCTAGTTTTACCTTCCGACGTCTTGTCTTCACCATAAACTCACGCGCAAGATGCTGAATGGGTGCGGGCTCAAGTGGGCGGAGGACAATGCTCTTGTCAAGCGGATCACCAGGAACTATAGCCCAATGATCAAAGACAGATAAGCAAAATGCCTGTCCTTGCGTGTGGTATCTCAAGTCAGTCTCAAAGCCAAAAGATTCTATCACTGGTAGGAATGCCTGGAATGCAACAATTGTTGTTGATATGTAAGAGATGGCTCAATGAACATTTTATGATAGTTGTTTGATGTGACAAGAGGTGCATACCTTAACAATATATGCAGGGGTACCAGGTTGTGGAACATCCGCAGTAACATGACCCCGCCGACGAGATAATACAGTGTAGATTGCAGAAACACAATCAATTGGAGTTTGAATCTGAAACGGCATAGATGGTAGACTTATAGCACTAAAATGGGATAACACAAGAGCCATAATTTTTGTATAACAATTAGAGAATGTTACCTCTACATAGTAAACAGGCTCCATTAAACGTGGGGTAGCCATCAGAAAAGCTGAATAAGCCACACGTCGAGCAGTTGGAATAATCTGACCTCCACCACGATGTAAAGGTTCAGGAGCAATTGTTGCGTCTATAATTTTGAACTTCACGTTCCGAATAGGCTCGTCACAAAGGGGGCCCTCTCTCGCACCCCATTGGAATCTGTTCATGGTAATTATCAAATTTATAACCTCCAAAAATACCAGGAAACTGCATAAAGCGGTAACCATATAAGCATAACAAATCCAAGTCAACTTACCCCTGAACAATGGAATCCTTCACAGAATTCAGTAAGACTTTGTCAACATCAGTTGGGAGAGAATCATCTAGTAATATGTTAGGACCCTGCAACCAGATGAAAAACAAAAACGAACTATTAGGCTGATTATATGACATTGACATGTAAATTTTTGAACAATGCTATTTTTCACTATGCTCCCCTGATATGCAAGGATAACATTTTTTTAATATGGAGTGATTTTTACTTTGAAGATGGAAGTATTTGATACAATATAATATCTGTTTACAGGCAATAATCTCTCAAGCATGAATCTTGATTAGAGATTTAAAGTAAAGACCGAATGATTACTGTGATTTGCTTCAGAAATTAGAAGCTTTTCTCAAGATAGGAGTAGAGATCTCTAGGACTCAACATGATATATTTGAAACCATAAGTTTCTCTCTCTCTCTCTCTCTCTCTCAAACACAGAAGAAATGTCATTTACATATGTGACCCTTCCTCCCTTTCCCCTTCCTCAGCAGGTAAAATGGTCATTCAAGAAAAGTTCCCATGACTGTCCTTCCTCAATACAGAATTTCTATGAATGTTAAACTTCAAAACGACCATGTAAAAAGTCAGTGGGATTGCATATTCCTTGAAATTTTTTTACAATCAAAGAATAATAAATAGACCATACCTGTTTGTCAGGCCCAAAGGCCCATATAGATCGTGCTGCCAACAAATCCCATTCATAACTCTGCTGGAAAAAATCACCTATTCTTCTTCGTGGCCAGTCAATACTGACAACGCCATTCTCAATATCCTCTGCCAAGCCTCTCTCCAAGGGTTCTGCAAGCTGGCAATTAAAATAAGAACCACTTATTATCCAACCATTTAGCATTGTGGCTAAATGAGCTTGATGCCCTAATATTACAAACTTTGAAATTAATGGCAAGAAACCTAGAACAGCAACAACACATCACACATTCTTTTCTTACCATGGTGATCTTATTCTTTTTATTTGGCGTTTCAGCATAGCATCTCATTGAGGAAGACTCAACTACTGTTTCACAGAAGGAAACCACAGGATCTGCAACCTACCATAATAAAAAAATAAACACAAGAGATTCAATGTATAACTAAAACCCAAAATGTTTATATAGAAGAAATAATAGATTGTGCAAAGAACATGATGACATACTTTGACTTCAACTTCTGAATAAAGTTCTCTAAGATCTTTCATGATAGAATCCAGGTAAATCTCTCCTGTGCCCAGAATTGTGTGTTCCCCTGACTCCTCAACTTTGGTAATCGCTAGAGGATAGCTTTTGCTAATTTTTCGAAGGCCCTCCACCATCTTGGGTAGCTCACTGGGGTTTAATGGCTCTGTGGCTGTCTTCACAACAGACAAGGTATTAAAACGAAGGGGTCGAAAGATGTAGACATCCTCATCCATATCTAAAGGGCACAGTGTTGCAGTTTTCATAATTGAAGCATCAACACCTTCAATAAGAACCCAAGAACCAGCTGGTGCCTTACTAATTGGAATACGATACCGGGCTTGATAAACCCAAAGCTTTGTCACTTCTTTTATAGTCATATCTTCTTCATCTTCTGGAGAATAACCTTCTCCTAGAACACGCAAAGTCTGACCAGTCTGAATAGTTCCAGCATAAACACGCCCAAATGCATCAAACACACTGCAGTCAGATTTAGGATAAAGCTTAGTAACATTAACCATGAGGGGCCCAGAAGGATTACAGTCTCTCATAGTCTCAGCAACAATTGAATCTTGGGGCCCTGTGTATATGTGTTCTGTCTTCCTTGGAGCTGCATCTTTGGCAGAAGGAATATGTTCAACAAGCATGTCTACGAAACCAGTAGCAGATCCAAAGACAGAGCTACAGGCCAACCTCAACAAAGGCCGGACATTCAATCTGTAAGCAGCATTGCTTAGTGTCACACCTAGTTCGTCCAGAGTTGTCTCTACACTCTTTTTATGCTCTCCAATTACTTGACTATAAATTTTGTATAGTGGTTCAAGAATGAACTGAATAAATGATCTTTCTCCTCCAGCTATGTGAGGTTTCTTTCTAAAAGTCCTTGTGTCAGGGTGATAGTACAAATCTCCCCATAGACGGGATGCAAATTTTAAATGATCAAATGAGACCCCATGCAGTTTAGAGTATAGCTTGGCAAATGACTGCAAAGTGAATGACCATCCAGCACTTGCACCGGCAAAGCATACATTACCAGCAGCTGGGTCAATAATCTGTGTGCCTCCAGCTGAAGTGGAGAAGGCAGATATTAGGTCATTGATAGCTTCCAATGTATGTCGCAATTTGAAATATGCATCATTGGGAGGTAGTTTGAGCTCTGTAATCAACCTGTCAACCTTACATATTCATTAAAAACAATGATTGATATCACACACACAACAGGGTGGAGAAGAAGTGGAAGGAAATTTTCTTGTAAATCAAATAAATATAAAAATTATAAGAAGTGCCAGAAAAGAGAGTACCTTGTTTATTACAACAACTATAGGAAGTCTCTCCTGAATTGCATGGCGTATGGCCCTCTCTGTGTTTACCTATTCAATAAAGCCAAATTTTATTAGATTCTTTTTAGCAAGAGAGATTTGATATGAAGAGAATCTCATAAACAAAAAGATAGAGAGAATAATAATAATAATAGTTATCACATTGACAACCAGGCCAACCAAAATCTTACAATCGTACAAATGAATTCCAAGAAACCCATAGACAACAAACCGTGACAACAAAATCTTTGGAAAAGCCCCCCACAAAGCCCTCACCACCCCCACCCCCAATTGTTCCATTTATCATGCCCAAATGAAGTTGCGTAACCTGATCTGACCAGCTGACCTGGTGGTAGATATTCTCCTCCACAAGGTATTTTAAATTTAACAAATCCTTCCAGAAGTGACATCCTATAAAGAAGGCTTTTTGGCTGCATCTGTTGGCATTTGTTTATGGGCAAACCATACTACTTGGAAACAATATATTTTTTGATAATGGTGATTTTTGCATTTACTAGAATTTTAACCTTGGTAGAAGCTAGAAATGGTACATTCCTAGGTGACTAACTAAGCTATAGCAGTTAGTCACCTACTTGTAAACAATATTGATCCACACAAAATTATCATTGCCAAGGTACCCACACCATTTCCTTGGTAAAACATATTGGGGTTTTTCAATAATCTGATACACAGAGTGCATTGCTTCAATGGCTTAGAAACCTCCTACCAATCAATTAAATGAAGACCCTTAGTGCTTGGAGACATACATCCCCCATCCCACCATAAACCAGAACCTACATTTTCATTCAATAGCTTGTGGAGCACCTAATGACAGTCTGAAGCACATATGTGAAATACTGGAATGCTATTCAAAATAGATTTTAGAGAAATGTGTACTTAAAAAGTTAAAACACAGGTACTTATTCTTCGTCCTGCCAATCCTGTCAATCATGCCAAGACAGAAATCTCCATTCTGCAACTTTTGGCTTCATTGGAGTTAAACAGGTGGGGCTACATGTTTGAGGGGAGTACCTTCAAAGGTTATTAAGGTGCCAAAGCACCCATACAATAGCCATGGGCACTAAGGCACCCATATTAACATTTATTTTTTATTTTAAAATACATATATGTATAATTTGTTTATATATATTTTTTATGTATAACAATAATTAAAAAATGATAAATATATAGTGTAAATTAACTTATAAAAAATGTTTAAACAAACCCAACAATATGATGTTAAAAAGTTGCAACTTCTAAATTAACTTGCGATAAACAATACACAATAACAAAAAAGAGAACCAATTTACAAATAATACTAAAATAAAAAAGACCTTTGTTAGAAAACCTTAAAAAAGATCTTATATAGTGTTGTATCTTTCTTCCATCCCAAACTAGATCCAACAAAGATCGAATTAAGTCCTATAAGGTGTTAGATGTGCCTAAGCATTGCCTAGAAAATGTCTAGGAGCCTAGGCACCCACCTTAACAACTATGCTACATTAAACCTAGCATGAAAAAACTACAACTCTAGATTTAACCTGTTGGCATATGCACCCTGATCACTGTGCTTTTAGCAAAATTGATTCTGAGACCTGAAACCATCTCAAATATCCTTGGAAGAAACTTCAATCTCAGAATTTGGGCGAATGATTCCTCACAAAAGAGCAAAGTGTTGTCATCATATTGAAGTAGAGAGACATCAATCCCTTACTCCCAATACACAAACCCTCCAACCACCCATTCCCAAGCACTTTCTCCAACATCAGTACTAGAATGTTCACTGCAAGATTAAAAAGTGGGGATGACAAAAGGTACCCCTATCTAACTCCATGATGCATAGAGATTCTCCCACAAGACTTGCCATTAACAAAAACCGAAAATAAGGCTGAAGAGAACACATTAGCTATCCAATTGATCCATTTAGTCAAACTAAGGCTTGTAGGAAAAATCCATGAACCACCAATTGCCATGATGACTTAAGACAAAGTGCCATAATAAGAATGAGAAGCACTATGTAGACATGGGAACGTATGCGTCACATTACTTAGGTAATGCCATTTGATTACCACACATGTAGATTGAATCAAAGAAAACAATAAATACTAGAAATCATAAGCAATTTATCCAGCTAGAGCCAAGCTAAGATAATAAAGCAAAGTGAAAAGGCCCTAAAGTCAGGTCATAATGCCAACCCAACTCATAGCTCAAACAAGTAGACACAAATGTCAGCCTCGCAAAAAGTATCAATTATGTTCTCTGGATCATTACAATTTATCTGATATCTCTAAAGACAACAAAAAGGTATCATTTACCAAAATAGCATTGCATATACTAAGTTAAAAGAGTATTTTATAGGTTTGACAACAATAAAAACAAAACTAAAGCTCCATCATAAGAAAAAAAATTGAAACAACATCCATCACATAACAAGTATGGTCCATGGCATTAGTCATTTATAGTAGGATGCATCGATATTATTTATATTAAATTTTAAATTAAGAAAATCTTCCAAATTCCTAGGAATAGAGTAGATATAACTCTCATGGAAATCCATAAAATACTCCATATGAAAGAGCATATGTAACAACTAATAATTCTCATTAGTCAAATGCCATAAACTTATTCATTGATTATCAAACAATAATGAATGCCTATCACAATAGCATACATCAAGTTTGTTAAACACCTAAAAGTAATAAGTGGTGTTAGTATCCTAGCCATGTGAACAATGTCAACAACAAGAATCCTTCATTATTATCATGCTTAGTAAATTATTATTGATAATTTCCTCTAGAACTTTCAAGTTTAGATATTTTGAATCTCATCCTTGGTGTACATGAAAATCAAATTGAGTGTAAATCAAACTAAGAAAATGCTTGTTCAATCCCTTAATAGAATAACCAATGTTGTATCCTAGTGACATGAAAACAATTTAAAAAAAAAATCCTCTTTTGATATTAAGTTTTTATAGTTTTTTTTCTTCTCTTTTTTGGAAGAGAAATCTCATCTTAGAATATTAGTTTTTTCGGTACTTCTCATCTTGGAATTGCACTTTTCTTTCATTATTTATATACAATAGAAGGGATTACAAGAAATTTTCAATAACTTCTATATAATCTCATCTTAGGTCAATACACATTAGATATAAGTCACAAGTGGTAAAAACCAAACTTTGTATCATTTACCTGACAACAAGACAATCCAACTAATTTATTCTAAGTAATACTTAGCGAACCCTCTATACATTCACTTAAACATGAATTAATAGTTTCTACATCACTTTGGAATGTTGAAAGCTTATAAAATCCACATGAATCAAGATTGTAAACAAACTATGAATTCAGGACCATTGAATAATGCTTGGGAATACATTCATTTTCCAGAATGACTACAAAACACGAACCCTTGACTACAATGGATCCTCAAGACACGAAATTAGAAATTCCTTTTATTAGAATTCTCTTAATTAGATTTCAATTACGAAACTTGGTCATGAGAAAATTTCAACCAAAATATGGACTGTAGTGAAATAAGAGGTTAACGGAGCGGTTTAAGTAGTAGCACCGAACGTGAAAGAATATCTACAATGCATCTACGAGAAATTCAATAAAGTAGACAGTGATGCTTTTAATCAAAATCATCATGAATCAGGAAAAATAATTAGGCACGAGACGGGAAGAGAAAAGAAAATCCTTCCTCACCATCACTCCCTCAGCGGCATCAACAATCAGCACGGCTCCATCAGCAAGACGCAGTGCAGCAGTCATCTCATCGGAGAAGTTGACATGGCCAGGCGTATCCATGATGTTGCAAAGATAAGACTTGGCATTCCCATCCTCGAGCACGAGTGATACGGGTGCAGCTTTAATAGATATCTTCCTCTCTTGCTCATCAATCCTGGTGTCAGTGAACCTCATATGCCTCTCGTTGCCAGCATCGAAGGTCGTAATATGGTGCGTCTGCTCCACCAGCATGTCCATGAACACCGTCTTCCCGTGGTGCACGTGGCCGACCAGGGCCACGTTCCGCACCAACGCAGGGTTGGACGCCAGCCCCAGCAAGAACTCGGTGGAGACGTAGGTGGACGAGTCCTTGACACCAACCTCGAACCGTACGTCTCTGACGGGCTTAATGATCGGCTGCTCAAGCGGAAGCTCGTCCTCGTCCATGACGAGGGCTTCGACGCCCTCCCCATAAACCTCCTCGGCGGTAGGGTAGTACTTCTTGTCCTCCGCGAGTACGACCTGCGATGCGACGGCGTCAGCGTCGGCGTCGGCATCCATGCTGTCGGCGGTGGTGATCCATCCGTTCGGGGCCGGGCCGAGGGCGCCGTTCACATCCTCTTCGGAGGGGGGCGAGCCCTGGGGTTTTGGGGATTCGTCGTCGTCCTCGGCGTCGACGTCAGAGTCGGTGTCAGAGGCGGAGTCCATGTCGGGGCCGATGTAGTTGCCGAACTCGTCGTAGAGGCTGTCGTCCATGTCTGGTCCAAGACGACGACGGATTTTGGACGACGAACGGTGGAACGAAGGGTTTTCGAGGGTTTTCCCTTTGCTACGCAGCGTTTCTCTGGAGTCCACAGTTTGCGTCGCGTACTCGCAATGCTGTAAATCCTCGTCCCAGTCATTGTCTTCAATTCAAGGGTATGATAATTCCCTTTTTTAACGTAAAATTTTATTTATTTCTTATAAATTAAAGGTAAATATTATATCACCTTCTTTATTCTTTTGTATATATTACATAATCTTTTCCACGCTTATGTAACCTTACTTCTTGTATGATTTTTGTTCTTTATATCACACTTGTTTCTCTCATGAATCACATCGTTCTTATGAAATCATATGGTATTTCTTATTTTAACTCTTGCTTGCGTAGACTTCTACTGTTACTCGATAACTACTTTCAATAACAAATATTGTAAGCATTCATTTTAAATACATCACAACTTAAATTTTGTCAAACATTGAAGACTGCATCTAAAATATGTAGATTTTTTTTTATAAATATTTATTTTAGATAATAAATTTTAATTTAATGTATTTAAACTATAAAATAAGTAATTACCGTATTTTTAACTGAAACGTTTGCAACAACAGTTGAATGCCTAAAGGAATCGCTTGAACATTCGAAGGCCCTCTCCTCTCCGAAATGTGGCTTTAACATCCAAAGCTCGAACACCCTCTCCTCCTTGAAACGCTGCCTGAACATCCAAAGCTCCAATTGCCCTCTCCTCTCTGAAATGTTGCCTGAACATTTGAAGCTTGAACGCCCTCTCCTTCCTAAAATGCCACCCAAGCATCCAAAGCTCGCAAATCTCTACTCTCTGTTGGCAGTCGCGTTGAATCCCTCAATCGCCTGACTCCGTGTAGTATACCTACCATCGCCCCGGTAAGATTATCCCATGGTTTTTTTGTGAGTTATTCCTGTTCAGATCTATCATGCTATTCTTGTTTAATAAGAAGTTCTATTCCTGTTTAGATTTATATGCTATTCTTGTTTAATATGCTATTCCTACATTAGTTAAACCAAGCAATGAATGGATTTAAATACGAAAATCCTACAATCTACAAGGGCATTTTTCATGTACATCAAGGTTATCCTGCCTTCATGAGAGGATTTTCATTATTGAACCTCGAGACAACAATCCACAATAATACAATGGTGGATTGACATGTCTATATATGACCTATATTGGTCCTATATATATTTACATGTTTGTATAAAACCTATATATATAACTTTGCTCTGATTGATTTGTTTATGAAGACAACCATTGTAAGCTTTCATTCAGTCTATTTGTTTATGTGTAGATGTGGAAATCTAAGATTTTATTATGAATGCATGTGTTGAATTCATCTTGTGTAGTATTCGCATCCTTCGTATTGAAATGTTCTAATTTTGTTAATTTCCACATCTTGTGTAGATTGGGTATTTCCACGTCTAGATGTATTTGCATTCATGATTGATATGTTGAATTTTTTTGTTGTTTTCCACTCGGCTTTAGATTGGGTATTCTTTTGTAGAATCGTGATTTCAGATTCTTTGAAAATTGGAATACAACATCACACCTTAGATCTTCATTGCAAGGTCATGCATGAAGATTATAAATTTGTGATGGACGACATCATACGATATTGTTAAAAAATGATTTATTATTTGTGATAGCTCACTAGCATTGTTTCTATGTTATGCCATGGTTTTCTATAAATCTAATCCCTTTGTTGGTGAATGAATGACTGATTTTATTGTGGTTATTGTTGACATAAGTTATTTGTATTTGCTATTTGCAGCAAATACCGTCGAAAATGTGCATGCCTAGTGTTTAAAAATTAAAAATATATTTATTGAGTTATATTTATAACTACCTACTAGACAAGCATGTGTGGAATGTATAGATTCTATATATCACAAATAAGCATGTGTGGACATTGTAATACTCTACTGCTTTCTCTATTTTATGTCACAATTTTTGCAGTTTGCCCAATTTGATCAGCATGTTCTCAATCTTATTCCCTACTTTACTAAATGATTAAATGATATATATTGTCTCATTGTTAGATTTGTTTATTTGTATGAAAATATTTTTTTTGTCTTTAATAATATTTATTTTTATGTAAAATATGATACTCCTGATAGAGGAAAGAGTAATTGAGGTCAAAGTTATATGAGTTGGAATGTTGAAGCAGATGTATTCTTCTTAGATATTTTGTTAGAAGTATTAAACAAAGGAAACAAAAAAATCCAAGATGGAAATATAAAATGGAGTATTTAGGATGAAGTAATAGAAAAATACAATAATAGAATAAACACATGTATTACAAAAAAAAATGTAGAAAGTCGCTTAAAGACTTGGAGACAAATGTATCACAACTATGCTAAAATTATAAATCAAAGTGGATGGGGTTGTAATTTCATATAAGGGTATACTAACATAGATGAATAGATATGAAATGAGTTCATTATGGTTTGATTTCTAATGATATACTTTAAGTATTTTAGATTATGTAATATATATTTATTAATCTTTTTTTCTTTTATAGGTACATCTAAAGTGTGAAAGTAGCAAAGAAAAATTATATTTGATTTATGACCAATTATAATTAATTTTTGAAAATAGTATGACTAATGAAAATATATTTAGATAGATAGAAGATGTAGAGGTCGTATCAAATACTCAAAATATAGATACACACATTATAGACATTATGTAAGATAGAATGGACATAGATTTTGACGTACATCTTAGATCAAGAGGAAGTACACAAGTTCCAATGGAGCAAAGGAAAAAGGGTAAATGATCACATCCTCATATAGAATCTCACCAACTTATAGCAAATTGTTTGAAAGATGCATCAAAGCTATTATACATATGTGTGAAAGAGATAATGTTAATGGTGAAATACATAATGAACAAATCAAAGAGATAGTTGGAGTCCAAAACAAAATGGTTGACATTCAACAACAAATGTTGGCGTGTACCTTGATGGCTCAATCTTGTTTAGATGAAGCTATGGTAGCATTACTTGAGATTGAAGGTCTTCTTTTGGAAATGCATTATAAAGCTTTTGAGTTATTCCAATAGCCTAAATTATGTAAAGTATTTGTAATTATGTTGAAGGAAATGCAACATGGATGGTTAAGATTTCATATAGGATAGAATACTTGAATGAGGCAAACATTTTTGTGAAGGAGAAAAATTACATGTTCCAATGTTTTATGGAATTGAAATGTGGAATGATTTTATGTTATATATTTATTTGTGATATTCTGATATGTTGTATTAAAGGTAGAATGACTTGTATTTTTTTGTTTGGAATAACATTGTGGAATGATTTTATGTTATATTTTGTATATGATATTCTAATATGTTGTATTAAATGTGGAATGACTTGTAGTTTTTTGTTTGGAATGACAATGTGGAATGATTTTTTTTTAGTATGTGTATATGACATTTTGATATGATTCATTCTAATGTTGATGATGTATTACTTTGTGTTATATTAATTTGTAGGTGATGATGAATTTCAATGAAGAATTTCTCAAACTAGTTAATGATACTTTGATGTTAATTGAAGAAGAGAAGGAAGAGGCTAGAAGAAGGTGAAAACATCTACTTGCTTTGTGGAATATTTTAGCAAGGATTACAAGTATGTTAACTTTCCTTTCAAATAATATAAGTCACATTTATAGTAAAGAAGAAATAGAATATATAAAAAGATTACTAAATCTTTTACAACTACATCAAACTTATGATTATAGAAAGATTTATAGAATGAGCTAAAGTGTTTTTCTTAATTTTTGTGATTTAATAAGGAATGAATGAGTCACTACAGATACTAACAATATCAGTGTAGAGAAGTTTGTCATATTCTTTGTTATAGTTGGGTAAAATCAAATGTACAAGTAACTATAGAGCAATTTAGTCATTCAAGTTGGACAATTAGTAAATATTTTAATGAAGTCTTGAATACTATAATACGACTACATCATGTACTTCTAGCAATACCTTCGTCTAAAACACCAAGTCAAATTCAAGATGACCCAAATGCATACTTATATTTTAAGGTACTTATTCACATTTGTAATTTCCTTACTTTTAACGTTATTTTAAACAATATTAAATGATATTTAATATTTACAAGATTACATTAGAGTTATTGATGGTATTCATATTAAAGTAACTATTTATGGACAAGAAACAACAAGATTCAAGAATAGGAAAGGTGAAATGTCATAAAATGTTATGTTAGCATGTAATTTTGACATGGAATTTACATATATTCTAGTTGATTGGGAATGCTCAACAGTTGATGCTTGTATCCTACAAGACACAATAACAATACCTAATGATTTTCAGATTCTATTAGGTAAATGTGTTAAGTATATTTTGAAGTTATAAATACATTAGTATATTAATATTTTTGTTAGCATACTAATAAATTATACAAGTAAGTTTTATTTGGTAGATGTTGGATATCCCAATCAATAAGAATATATTTATCTATTTCAAAGTGTACGATATCATTTGTCTAATTATGTTAATAATAGACTTCCTAGTAATGCTATAGAGAACTTCAACTACAAACATTCACAATTTAGAACGGTTATTGAACACACATTTAGAATTGCGAAACATCATTTCTTAATCTTATAAGGTCAGATGCCATATCCATATGAAACACAAGTGAAGATTATCGTCACCTACTTTTTACTTCACAATTTTATTCTTAAGACTGATAAAGAAGATTTACTTGAAGATTTATAAAATGAGCTGGAAGAATTAAACCTTACAGATGATATACAACCAATAAGAGAAGTACATATAAAAAGAAATGTACATATAAGAATGACTTAAAAACAAATAAAAGAATTAACAGATAAGATGTACGAAGATATGATGATGACAATGTAAAATGGAAATACTATTTGGTATTATTTATGTTGTAATATTTGAAATGATATTAAGTTGAGATGTATTTGTACTTTTAGACAAATGTACCTTTTATTTCATTAATATTTTTTTACTTCTAAAATTTCAAAATAAAGAGTAATGTATAAAACATGTATTTATATAGTATTTTGCAATATATTTCTTTGATTTGTTTCTTTCCCTCTAAACTTTTTGTCATCACTAACCTCCCTTCTGACTTTCTATCATATACTAATCCTTTTGTCTGAACTTTCTTTTTTTTTTTTTTTTGAACTTTTCATTTCTTTTTTGTCTGTACTTTCTGTTGTATATTAACAGACCTTAAAAGGCAAACATCTTCAACAAAAAAGTCACCAAGATAGAGGGTGCTCCTTGACCACACTAACTTTATGGGATAGATGTCTTTGTTTAATTGACTTGAGTTATTGATGCTCATCTTTATATGCAAAATAACAGATTCATTTACAAGATAATCTTGATAGACTATGATGGCTAGTGCAAACTGTTACATTCCGAAAGATGTCATTGTTGATTAGTTGATTCTATTTGGCATAACAGAAGTACATCTTTTTCTCTTCAACTTATCTCTCTTCATTTTGAACAATGGAAATTATGCTTCTGAGCCATCCGAGTCACAAATTCAAATCACTGGAGATAAAAACAGATTGCCTTCATCAGTTTCAGATGAATTCAAAGTCTTAAAGCTGGGCATTCAGCGATCGCAAGCATCTGCCAGTGTATTTTTCAGGTAGTCACAATAGATTCATTGTTGAAAGTAGATGCTGCCAACATTTCTTGGTGTATATAATGAATTGTGCACTACTTTCTTATCAGATGCAGTGAAGATTTCCAGTTTGCAAGAGCTGAAAATATAATGAGATGTGAGATGCATGCACTTAAATATTTGGAGAAGCTTTTTATGAAGAATGAAGAGGCACACTATCATGCAATGATGTTAAAGTAAACCTGTTTTGCAGTTTAAAAAAATGGTGAATCAGGATTGCATATGTATATCTGTGTAAGTTAGCAAGACACGTTCCTTTCAGTTGCATACAACATAATCGCAGATTCATCTTCGTTTACAAGAGGTTGGCATTGAGGATTCATTTGCATTGCACCACTTTGAAGTCATACATAAATTTTGAAACTTGATGTTCAGTTCTTATATCAAGCCATGCTTGATTGATCCGCATAACTTATCTCTGGTTCTTCAAGCATACAGATTAAAGGAAGAACAGTAAACTGTTGTAATCATCTATTATGACTGAACAGCAAAAAATCAGATGACAGTGTAACCTAGTTATTCACTATTTAGAAAACAGTGAAAAATATTTGTACAGTTGAAATTGCAACGGATAACTGAAGCTGTGCAATATTTTTGGATAAATTGCGTTCTGTTGATGTTTGGTTCAGTTGACAACCTTTTGGGCATTTTCAGCCTAAAATATAGCAAAAATGCTAAACCAAACAGGACCGAACAATTTGCACTCCCAACTTAAATTTTAAACTACATTCCAAGTCCGCTTTGTTTTAATGTTAAGCAGATCCCATAAATTGCAAGACGAACACTAAAAACGCATTGCCAGAAAAAGTAAATCTGAGTTGAAATAGCTGTCAAAAGTTCATAAATGCTTTCACATATATAAAATGGAAAATTACATTCATCAGTCACCTTGGTAAAGAGAAATGAGTCTGCTATCAATGATTTACAATACTATCATATAACATAAAAACATTATACATACAGTTGCCATATTGTAAATGAAAGACTGCAAATGGATCACATATTTTTAGTGCCGTCATTTATTTCTTCCATAGAAATCATCTGCAAGAAAGAAATTGGAAGGCATTGTGATGTCATGCAAAAAACCCATAAATTCTCTTTTTTTGGGAAAAATCATGGATACATACGTCCGAAGCATACATATGTTAATTGAATGTTTACTTTTTATCTGGAACATGCATTAAATTCCTATAGGAGCCGTTCTCTTAAGGATGAATAATTAGAAATAACACCAGAAATGCTATGATCTGTTTAAACGACAAAATTGATGATTTTTCATTTCTATTTTTGATTTAGATTTGATTCTAAAATGAAATGTTCACAAAAATTAAGGGACCTATCGCTATAGATAGATAGATAGGGACCAAGTCCTTTATCTTCATTCCATGAAGATAAATCAAATCAAGACACTTTATTTCAAAAGGCAGCTACCATAGGAAAAATGAAAATAAGATTGACAAAAACGTTATTTGCATGTGGTAACTACCCACGATCCCATGCCCATGAAAAAAGGAAAGAATATCCAAAAATTATTATTTAGTTTCTATTTAAATTTCAATTTAAGACTAATTGACAATAAGTAAAAGAGTTCTTCATCATATATAAGGCCTATTTTTACCAATGTAAGACTTTTTTAATATTTTCCCTCACTTATAGTTTATTTATATATTTATAAATACCCACAAGCAAAAGTGCGTAAACTAACTTTGATATCAAGTTAAAATTCTAACTCAAAATTAATTGACAATAAATAAAAGACTTCATCATGTATAAGATTTAATTTTGTCCTTTTACCAAGGTGGGAATTTTTTAACAGTCTCCATTAAAGAAAAGAGATATTTGAAATTAATATTAGAAAAAAATGAAATAAATAAATAAATGCATGATCATTTTTCATCCCTAGAATTTCTGCCATAACCGTACCCACCTTCCACTTTCATCAAATACACCATTCAAACAGGAAACTATTGTAAAAAATTTAAATTAATTGCCATGTAGGAGAGAGAATTCATTAAATATAATAACTATCATATGAAATAGAAAAAGTTTTGTTATATCTTTAATAGTTGTTGAGTTTAAGGGCCCCATGTATGTACGTATGTAACAAGACACATTTGAAGTTGAAAACAGAGTAACATGTTAGTCTTTCTGCACCAACATCAGAGAGGGAGCTAAACACACCTTGTGTCAAAATGGGCAACTCCTTAAAATACAATTGAATGTTAAGTTGTGAATTAATTTTTTATCCCATTGGTGAATTGCTGGGAGGTATGAATTCTTCTAAAACATACATTGCACCCACAGCCGACGCATGTCAAATATGACATGGGAAAGTCCTTTAGGATTCTTTTTGAAAACATCATGTAGCATGTTTTGGGGTATTTCTAACAAAAAAATATTCCAAATTCACTTTTGATACAACATAGACTCGTTTGGAGCATAAAATAAATTTAATAGGATATTTAGTTGCACATTACTAAACTAATATGTGATAACCATTATGATGTTTATGCATGCTTTATTATAATTTTTTTGAGCAGTATTCTTATAGCATTATATCATGTATGATTTATGTACCTATTTTATGCCATTTGCATGTTTCATATTAAATAGTTATGCAGTTATAAATAAATATATTATTTATTTAATTACATATCCGTGCTGAACCATATTCTAAAGTTTAGAAAAACATTGAATCTCTAAATTCAAATCATGCTGTATCCAAATCCCCCAATCGTATCAGTGCTTCCTAGGTGAATTGGAACAGTGGGTTTTTACAAGTAGATGAAATCATCCTACAGAAATGATGGGCCTTAAACTAATATTCATAAATGCAATAGAGTGCAAAATAAACAATTATATGCATGTTCTATGAATAAAGACAGAAATGCAAATTTAAATAGGTATAATGAGAAACCTGATCTGCGCCTGCAAAATCATTATCTTCCGTAAGGAACAACATACAGTGACACTCTTTCCTACAATGCAGAATCCCAAATATTAGAAATGTTACAAATATATATCAGCTTGCACCATTTCATCAGAGAAACACAAGAACATAGAAACAGAAAACATTGATTAAATTACTTTCACGATTTAATCTTGCAGATACAATGTCCAGGAGCTTAAGAACTAAAACAACCCAAACTTAGTTTAGCCTAGATGTTCCACAAATGCAACAATACAACTGCACGGTAGCTCATAAGGGTGTAAAGTTCATAATATTCACTTTCATAAAACATAACCTCAGAAAGGTTGTCTGGACTCTCAAGGAGATAATTTGATATTCGATAGATATCTTTTCCTGAATATGAATCATTTTCCTAATTCCAAGTTGTTACAATTTTGTTACACTAATGGAAAAAAGTTCACTTCAAGTAAAACAGTGTAATTAAATTACTACAACTTGTGTAATTAAATCCCAAATCTTGATAAAATATCTCAGTATTAGAGTATATTATCATATGACTTTGTGTTTATGTATTGTTGGAGGTATAATTGGGTTATTAGATATCTAGTTATATCTAACCCTACATATATATCTTGTAATCTCTCATTAGGGTTAAGAACATACAACAAATCATTTTTTACCTCTCCACATGGTACCAAAGCCTAAGTAAAAACCCTAGACAGCCATCACCCGCCATTGTCCACCATCCACCACCATCTGTTGTGTCACTTCACCATCACCAACCTTTCTTTGTTGTCTCTTGCTTCAAGGCACAGCTCCAAGCCACATTTCCTACTCTCACTGGTGCTTTCAAATCTTTCAGGATTCGACCTTGAAGATGAGTTCACAATCAAGAAGGGGGAAGCTGTCATGACCCCAAATTAAAGGCTCACCTAGTGGGCTATAGCCCATTCAACAAGATCTCTCTCTCAGTATAAGGAAGGAAGAGCAATAAGGCATCCGCCATACTTGGTATAATTGTCATTTAGTTATTTCCAATTTAGTAGTTACTATAGAGTGGCTACTTTCCCATAATTGTTGTCCTTATTTAAACTGATGAATAGTCTTATCATAATAAAGGCTTATCAAGGGTCTTTTCCTTGATAGTCCTTTCATTAATAAAAGTTCCACCGTCTTCTCCGATCTCCCCTATTGCGACATCCTTCCATAGCAACACAATGTCAATGAGTAGTCAATCTCAAGGTCGTGCTCGATCATTGCACATCACTCTAGTTATGTAAGACAAAGATAAGAGAAAGTCCATTTCAAGTCATTGCACTTATATTAAGGAAACTTTGTAACTTAGCACAGAAAGAAGGAAAATGTGGTATCCAAATCTAATGCTAAAGCTAAATATAGGACATTGGCCCAAGTTGCTTGTGAAATTGTGTAGATGAGATCTTTTGTAATAGAGTTTGGACTCACATTGAGACTCCAATGGATATGCATTGTGAAAATGAAGCCACCATATTCATCATGAATAACTCTACTTTCCAAAGAAAGAATAAAGTATATTGAAGTTACAATCCATAGAGTAGTTATCTGCGACTATTACCATATCTATGATATGGAGCACATAGAGTTATCTCAGCACCATATACTCAATCTTCAAACCAATTGGCAAATGTGTTCACTAATGACTTAAGTGTTGGAATTTTTAACACACTTTACATTAAGCTAAACATGATTAATATATAGGCTCTAACTTGAAGGGGGAGTCTTAAAGTCAATGGTCATACGACTTTGTGTTTATGTATTATTGGAGACTATAATCAAGTTATTAGATATCCATTTTTATCCAACCCTAAATATATATCTTGTAATCTTTCAATAAGGTTAATAACATATAACAAATCATCTTCTTCCTTCTCCACACTCAAATTTTGGCTTGAAACTCTAGATCTAGATAAAGTAAAATATAATACACATACAAACCACTTAAATTTCATTTCTAGCCATTGTTTTGTGATTAAATTATTACCTACAATCAATATCAATGTTTGTATGCATGGAAAAACCTTAATAATGATAATAACTATTCGATGATAATAATAGAAAAAGGGTACCATGACAATGGAGAATAGAATTAAAACTAACAAAGTTAATAGCTTTGGTATTAATTAGATTTTTTTTCAAAATGAACATCTCACACTATCTTTGACTCAAAACACTCACACTTACCTAAGAATTGGAAGTAATGTGTGCTAAGGCTAGGAATACTTGACCAAACAAGGCCCCATCAGACCACCCTTCCCGCTGGAAACTAACCCCCTCCCCATTGCCTATGACCAATACCTGACAGTTCCTTTCACTTCAATAGCTTTCCTCCAAATACTAGATACCCTCTTTATCATACACTTAATAGGACCCTCAAGCCCAGAACCATACTGCTTCTTAATAATACTTGTAGCAGCTTGAACTTCTACTTTTGTAAGAGCAATTCTAATAACTGAGGACTTATAGAAATTGATTTTCAATCTTGTGACAACCACAAAAGTCAAGCAAACACTGAAGATGCTCAATCTGCACCTAATCCACATCACAGTAAATAATTGCATCATCAGCACACTAATGAAAAAAGACACTCAGCATTTCTACTTGAAGTAAAAACCTCGATCAGGCCATTTTCTTCAGCATTCAAACATAACTTGCCAAAAACTTCAACAATTAGAGTGAAGAGGAGAGGATGAGCAGATCTCCTTGACACAGCCCTATAACACACCCAAACTCCATAGCCGGTAACCATTCACAACACAGAAAAAGAGACAGCTTACACAATATCCAATCTAATTTCTCCAACTCACACCAAATCCCATGCAACACATGACTTTGTTTCAAACGACTTTAAGAAATACTGTCATAGCCTTTTCTATATACAATTTCCAAACAAAACCAAATTTCCTACAGTACCACCTAACCTTTATACATTCATGAGCTGCAAAACAACCATTCAGAATAGAAGGCCATTCACAAAAGTTGACTAATTTGTACCAATAAGATCAGTAATAGGGGCTTCAGGCATCTGCCAAGGTGTTCAGTTACTTCTTTATAAATACCATTCAACAGACTGATCAATTGATAATTACTGGTATCGCCTGCTTCAATCTTCTTGGAGATCAAGGTAGGCAAAGTCTTGTTTGCACAATCAATGTCCCAGCCATCACTATAGAAACTAGCCATAATTGCTAGCAGGTCATCATCAATCAGATTCCAGAATATTTTTAAGGAAGAGTACAGGAAAACCATCAAGACCTAGAGCTTTGTCACCCATTATAGAGAAAACAGCATGCTACATCTCCTGCTCAGAAAATTAAACCTCAAGAATCTGAGCCTGCATCCTTGAAATCTGCTTGAAGTTCAAATCATCTAACTCCAGAAATATCCGACACTTCCTTTGAATGTGGGATACAAAGTGTTGTTCTATACCATTCTCTATGTTTCCTTACACCAAAGCTGAGAGCCACCAATTGAAATTGATTCTAGGTGATTAAGTCGCTGCCTACTAGAAGCAATCTTGTGAAAGAACTTTGAATTTTTGATACCAACCTTCAACTATAGAGCTTTTAAGTGCTCCTGTTTTAATTGAACCTGCATATTCCTACCTGGTCCACAAAGACCACCAGTACCAGCCTCTTTTTTGTTCAATTTCACAATCAACTCACACAGCTTGGTCATCTTCACACCAATATTGTCGATATCTTCAGTTTTACATTGTTTTAAATGGAATTTAAGGCATTTGAGCTTGACATACAAGCGTATAGTGGGACCTCAGTCTTGTGGAAAGCATGAGTCTGCAATTGTCTGAATAGACTGACACTTTTTAATGTATATATATTAGTTATGATATTTTTTAAGATAATAAACAAACATGAGAAACAATAAACCTGAAACACTATACATATATATATATGGTTAACTATAGGTTGATACAACAGAACATGCATTAAAAGATTTAACTAATAGGTTGATACAAAAAATTTAATTTCTTGAATGGGATTGGAAGGTGCTATATAGTTGAGGATTGACGTGCTACTCCATCTGCTCATCTCATGTTTGCATGGCTTCCCATGACTAGTGATTTTCTAAGTCTATGCCTGTATGAGACATTTTGTCATATTCCTTTCTACTTGTAGTAAATCTGTTTATATAGTAATATAGGAGATGTAGATGTAGTCTATTTTGTGTCTGTTTTGAATGTTTCTTTTGTAAATTGTCTGGAATACAAATATTACATATTGGTTGAAAGAGGTAGCTTCGGTAGCAAGATCGTTTACCTTTCACGCATAGGAACACACGGACAATTCCAGAAACCTTGTGCTGCTTCAGCAGCTTTGTCATCATAATGCCTGAAAAAGAAAAAAAATGGCAGGCAACTATTCTCACATGCCTAGCATACTAAAGTTTTCATTTAAGGAACAAGATGCGTAGAACAAAGCTAAAATTACAGTGGGCTGTAAGCAATAAATAGCGCATTACCTACAGGGGCATAATGGCGCTCCAAGTGAATCTTTATGGTCCGCAAGACCCTGCTTGGTTGTTATTGAACATGAATTAGTTTCTCAATGCATGCTCTATTTAAATGTAAGATAATTTGGAAGCAGTCCACAATATCCATTTTGTAAAGGAAAACCCACTGAAATTCTGTGATTCAGTTATAAAATAGAATGAATGTTTAATTTTAATTTCAATTAACATTGTAATGGGATTTATTGTTCTTTAAGGAGCTATTGTTTACAATATACACATAATGGAAATTTCTAAAGAAAAAGGTCTTGCAACATAGAGTGTTTATTATCTACCACTCAAAAAAGAGTGTCACAAAAGAAATAACCAAGTAAAACAAGGTTTTCAGTACGACCACTGTATTGCAACTATAACAACCCTAGAAAACTATCACCCATCAATTGTGAAATCCCCAGGGTTCTAATGTCAGTTTCTACCAACCTAAAGCAATGACTTTTGAAGCCGATTTCTTAATGACACAGTGTACTCAGCACCAAAGGCCACTGCCTGAGGGTTCTTGTTATCAACAAAAATTTATACTAAGTATTGCATACATTTGCTTCCTTCATACACTACTTGTAACTTGTAAGCACACTAGTTAGGATAAGCCACTTACGCTGCTCAAAGTGAAGTTTGGTAAAAAAAATCAGGAAGCATCGGCATCACTCCAAATATGTGACAAATATAATTGCTGAAACATATACTACAACCCCAAGAAAATCAAAATTTAAGACATGCTTAAGGTCTTGTTTGGGTCAGATTATAGATTTGTGTAATTGATCCAATTTTCATAATCTGAAATAAAGACCTTTAATGTGACAGATTTTGTGAAAAATCAATAAGATTGTACAGTGTTTCTGTGAGAAAATGTCTATAATCTCAACAATCAGAACTTTTGCTTATTATAAGATTGTTGTGCAAAATAATGAGCTGTTACTCTTATAATTTACTTCAGTAAATCTCATTTAGACAAAATTCTTCATGGATGTAAACAGTACCTTAAGATTATGATAATGATAATACCACATAAAATGTATATAATCTTAATTATACATGATCTAAATGTCTTATGATATGAACCAAACACAGCCTAAGAAGTGCAGTACAGCAAGGGTAGTTTTGGGCAAGAAAATTGATTGACTAATTGTTTAAAGCATATAACATGCATGGTAACTCATGAGCGTTCTTTTACATGTGGTTTCATCTCACAAAGCATTCCATTTTCATCTTTCAATAGACAAAAGAGATTACTAATTTGACATTCTATCAGTACAAACATGAAAACCATAATTATGGAATCATATAATTATCCGTATCTGTGAAATAGTTGTTGACACAAAAGCGCTAGGTAAATTTACTTTATCTGTTTTCATGCAAAATTTTCTAGCAAACCTAGTTCAGTGAATTGGTTGCTAAAGTGCATTTTTTGGGTTTGCCGATGCAGATCAGAAATCCCAATCATCAGCACGATAACACCAGGTAAATTGATTTTACCTGTTATCCTGTGAAACTTCACAACAATGAATTTTCCAATATGGTGCATTTTTTGAACCAGCAAAATGTATTGACTAAAACACAATTATTTTGGTCTGATGCACATGCTGTCTAGGCAGATCTTCAATATTCTTCTTCCTTCTTCCCAGGTCCCTAAACCTTCTTTCACCTCCTACATCTTATCCAATCCACTCTTTCAAGATCCCCAAATCACTGGAAACCATCAACAAAATCATCATGATCAAGGTTATGGAGCACAACCATCAACACACGAAACATTTCCATATGACTACGATGGAAAATTACAATGATACAATAATATTTGATATCCATCTATCTTGGAGTGGATCTAACAATCATAAGAGGGGTTTCTTATAAAGTTTTAATGCTTAAAGTATTTATGACCTGTATAACGGTAGTTCTTATGTAACATCAAACTATCACACTGATAGTGCATTGTCAAGAAGAACAGAATCTTCTTATGATTTGCCTCCAAGTCAAGGCAGTCAACAACAAAATGACTGGGATTCGAACTTCATTTTCTGTGGATAAACCACCTGAACAACAAGCTCCATATAAACCTTCTTATCGACCTTCCTATCAAACTCAACAACCTCTAAAGATTTGTGTTGATTGCCTTGGTTCCTTAGCATCCTTTAGTGGGCTTCATTGTTTAATTCCCATGAAATCAATATCATAAGTACATCAATGAGTATAAAACATATCATACTCATTTGACATATCAAAATTGAGTTGTAAGAGAATTAATGATATAATAAGAAAGGTTTAGAGAATGATGCATGGCCTAAAACCAACAAGAAGATTATGAACAAGTGAGGTATTATACATGGTATTAAGATGCAATAAGGTCAACATTATTTTTTTCTTATTTTGAGAACATTATTAATTTATTTTAAATAAATTCTTGTACTCAAACACATTAGTTTATTGTGTTTTTAATGTAAAAAAAAATCTAAAAAATAATTTTGATTTCTCCTAAAAACCTACCATGGTGGGTATTGGAAAGGAATACCTATAGGATATATTAAGACAATGTGTTTACAACTTCTTCAATAAACAATGTCATCCTCCCTCTAGAATATGTAAAGAAGATCACCAATTAGTAATGCAACATTCTCATATCTTCAGCAGCAAAGGGTATCTAAAGATATTCCTTCATCTATCTAACGCCTCTAGAGTTACTACTATTAGACACAAAAAATGGTAGAAGTGAATTGTAAACATAAGACATCTATTTATAGAGACTAAATAAGAAAGATAAAGCACACTTAAACAATGTGGGACTAAACCTACAATACATAAAGCATTTATTCTAACACTCTCTATCAAATTGAAGCATCCAACTTGCAATAGACTTGTACATAAACAAATAATAATAACTTAAACAATGACATAACTAACTAAAAGTAATAGTGATGTTATGCAAGCAAAAAAAATGATCAAATCTTAATTGACTACACTAAAAGTACATGAAAACACTAATATGTTGTCAACATTATTAGACTTGATCAATATATGTACACCTAAACTAAAAGACTTACATATATGGTCCTACAATACTAATACAATCATTATCAACCATTCAATAAAACTAACACAAACTAGTGTGGATTGTTACTTAGGATATTCCATAAAATCCCAAATCTCATTAAGAATACTTAAAACTTTAGTGGAACAATGCTACTACAACCAAGGTTTCAAATGTCAATATCATATCGAAGATCAATCTTGTGAAAAAAGGAAATGTATCAAGAATCAAAAATCGTATTGATGGAAGCACAATATTTTTATGGAAATAGTTAAAAAAACTTAAAACTCAAAAATAAGATAAAAGAAGATATAATAAACATAAAAAAGCTCAAATAAATTTTATAGGTAATTATCATGTATAAAGTGTCGATTAGATACAAATATAATAGTTGCATGTATGACTACTCTCAAATTATGTCAATTAGTGGCCACTAGCCTCTTTCTTTTGTCAAGCCAAAGAAAAAAAAATTTAATAACTTCCTTTTTAAACATAATTTTTATGATTTATTTTTTATTTTTTCTTCTCTATTTCCTTTTTTTAAAATTCTTAGATATCTTGTTTTTCTTTGTTGTTAAAAAAAACATTTTCATGTGAAGGAGAAATATATTTTCTGTATGTGAATCCCTTTTATTATATTTGTCCTTTTAAAAAAAAACATATTTATCCTTTTTATTTTTTCAATGATCCATCCTAATTTTTAAATCAATGCTTATAATGTAATTAATATGAAATTTCATATTAATAATTTCATGTGAATTAATAAGAAAACTAGAAAATAAAGTTTGTAAATTAATTTTTTTTAAATGAAAATTTATATAGTTTTGTGATTTTTTATTACTTCCACCATTTGTTAAACATAAATTTTTATTTAAGGATTTTTTCTTTTATATTCCTTTTTTTCTTGTCCTTCCTTTTCTTTTTGCTTTCTCTCTTTCTTCTTTTTTCCTTTTTTCCTTTTCTTTTCTTTTTTTTCTCCTTTCTCCTCCCCTTGCATGTGTCACCAACTCCTCTTCTTCTTACTCATTTCCTTTCTTCCCATTGGAAGCCTTAATGGATTAAGATAGTTGTAAAGGCTTTTGACGACATCTTATAGTGGAATAGAGGTTTTGAAAGACCACGCATCACATGTAAGAGATGCAATGCTCAACAACAAGCTCTTCGATAGAGTTTTTAGTGATCAACAACAACTTTAATGGAGTACCCATCTCTCTAGATCAACTAATTCTTGCAATGGTTCGATCGATCCATTCTTTAACAAGTGAAAAGATGATGAAGATTATATGATTCATCAATTATGCACCAATTCTATAAGAAAAATCATCCAAAATTATGCATTCTCCGAAATACAGTATATTTCACGATCAAGTGTTTTAAAATTTGAATTGTATCACCAAAAAATCACTGATATGGATTGATATAAACCTTGATTGCAACATTGACACTTATTTCAAAAAAATATAACTAATTTAAATGGAGATTGATAATGAAGTATCAAACACCTTGTTTCTATCTTTTTTCCTTTTTTTCTTTTTTTTGAACTTCCACCATATTTTTTCTTCTCTCTCTCCTTCTTGAATCCTCTTCCACCTTTTTCTCTTTCCTTCTTTTCTTTTTTCTTTTCTTTTCTTTCCTTTCCCTTCTCTTTCTTCCCTTTCATCACAACTCATTCATTTGCAACCCTAATGAGTGTAGATGACATCAACAAAGGTAGCAAAGGCATTGACATTGAGCAAACTTGAGAGAGTTGTCAATGACTAAGAAAGAAAGTGGGGATGGCCTAATGACACTAACAAAAGGAGAAAACCTCAACTTAGAGAGAAGTGAAAAAATCTTGACCTAGATCTAAACTAGAATATCTTATGGGAGGGGGAAGGGAAGACTTGGAAGCTTAGTCTAGAGAGATAAACAAGTTTCCACACAAAGGAGTCAATGAAGAGGGTTTCGAGAAAACCCTAACGCCAACATAAGTAGAAAAAAGAAGAGGGAGAGGGTGTAGGCAATGTTACTAGGATAGATGGGCCAACCAAAGCCCTCATTCAACAACAAAAATGGACAGCACAAAGGCAAACAATGGTAGTCGGCAATGCTAGAGCAAAAGGTGGCTACAATGGATAGCTTGTACAACAATGGTGGTTGGGAGGAGAGTGTTGTTAGGGTTTCCCTCCTCCCTACTTAAAACTTTCACATTTTTTTGACTTTCAAAACCAAACTCAAATATCATGTTGCAACACAAAAAATAATAATTGTATTCAAAAGTAAACATAAAGACTTTATTTATAAAGATTACATAAAAAGGACAAAACACATTTAAATAATGTAGGACTAAACCTACAATACACTAATCATTTATTCTAATAACTACCAATCAATAAAATGTTATCAACATATACTTTCAAAATCATACATGCATTAGTGGCCCTATAAAAAGTAAAGTGATCAATAGCACATCTATGAAAAGCCTATCATGACTACCTAATTGAACTTCTTAAATAGGATTTGAGACTCTACTTTAGATCATAGATAACCTTTTTTCATCTACATACTCTACCCTCCCTTAGGCCATATGCCCTAACAATTGCTCTATAAGCATTGAATCAATCAAGTTACCAAACATGAAAGTATTCTTCATGCTTAGTTGGCATAGCTCCCACATCTAATTGAGCCAATAGACAAAATAACATAAAGTTTGATTTAGAAAGTAGTAAAAAATTCTCTACATAATTGATGTTATATAGCAAGGTAAAACCACAAGTTATCGATCTAGTTTTATACTTGACTACTATCTCATCTACTTTGTGCTTTACAGTGTATACACATCAATAAGTGACTATGCTTGATCCAATTAGATGAGTCACTCTTATATGTTGCAAGACATCAATAGATTCAATACTTGTATTTATCCATCCATGATGACCTTCCAATGTAGTATAAAGAGTGTCTTTTGATGGTTCTTCGGTACAAACATAGAGGAAATAGACAAAGCAAACATAAGAAAGGTACATTTAAAATTATCATAAGCAACAAAATGAAAGTAGGACTGTAATACACTATTATGAAATAGACCAACTATTGATAATACAAAATATAGAGGAATGATAGGTTCCTTTCTTTATTTAACAACTTCTAGACCTAATATCATTGCTCTATACTATTTTATAGAGCAATGGGAAGATCAAAACTATAAGTGGACTGATATGCATTAGTGAAGAAGGAAGGATCTAACAGAGGAGATAGTTTTGCTTGCCAATGTCAACAATAGACCTGCAATGGACATGACATCTCCCACTCCACACTTGATTCACTACCATTTATGTCAAGCAACTCAACAAATGATGGTAATGGTGGGCAATCATTCTCAAAGTGGCTATTTTAATAAAAAGACTACAACTCAAGAAAAGGTAACATCCACCAACAAAAAATAACAACTCGTTGATGATGAAAACAACAATATACCCAATAAGTTCTAAAATAACCAACAAAATTCCACTAGCATTGAGTTGGTGGTTTTTTAAAGCTAGGTGAGAAGCTAGACAAATGTGATACAACCAAAAACCTTAGGTTGCAATGACAAAATCTCACAATTAAAGCAAAGACAATTTAAATGTATATCACTAACTAATAGGCAGGACAACATCCTATTTATCAAGTAGGACACCATGAAGACAACATCAAACCATTGGTATCATGGTACATGCATCTGCAACATAATAGTGCAAGTAACATTTAAGATGTATTTGTGTTTCCTTCAGTCACACCATTTATTTAAGAATATGTGAACATATGGTTTGATATATTTTAACCAAAGGTGCACGATAAAATTGAATACTAAATTGTGCAAACTAAGTTATTATCTCACTATTGAAAATTTTAGTGCATTAAGGACACTATTATGGTCTTCTAATAAATATACCCAATACACAAAGGAAAATATAGTAATGATGGCCAGACATAGATAACACTCTCAAAGGATTTCAAATATTACAATAGACTAACTCAAATAGAATATAACTTGATGCAAGACATAAAAGCTTAAAGGAAGTATAATGGTGCTTTTCTAACAAACATAACTCACACTTAAAAGAAAATAAAAAATCCAAGGGAAAGCATGTACCTTTTTGTGAGTTGTGACAAGGATGACCCAACTATTAGCACATACATGGATGTAATTAGCAAACATGGCTACCTTCACAAATATGGTGTTGATCATTTACTAGCAAGTATAGGGTTAGAGAATGGGAGTGGGTGAGGATAAAAGCAAGGGAGGAGAGGGTGGGAAGAGAGAGTGTTATGATAGCAAAGTAATCAAGATAAAAAGGCATTCTCAAGGTGACATGCCCAAGTAAGAATCAAAAAGTGAGGTGATAGCCTAATTAAACTAAGACAAGTTATAAAAAAATGAATACATGCATAATCATTGCTCACATAGTAGTAGCCAATTTATCTTAGAAAAAGGGACACAATGATGATGAATTAAGTGAAAATACTTACAAGACCACTTATGTCATATGAGTCGTATTGAAATAAATTGGGCTAGAGTGTTTATGCATCATCTAGAAAGAGTAAAGACCAAATTTTTTTATGGAGGAACCATTGTAAAGATTCTACAAGCAATGGATATAGAACTGAGCTCAAGACAAGAACTTTCACTTTGACTTAAACCAATTACTATGCAAATGATCCTAAAGCCATCTACTAAAGAACCCAACCAAGAGGATCAAGATGACAACAACAATGAGGGCACTAAAATGGAGGACGTTGATCTGTCCATAGAAGACCACTTGGCACATTTGCATGATGACTTCACTTAAATAAAAATTAATTATGAACAAGCTTTTGATGAAGTTCATGATCAGTTGG
This sequence comes from Cymodocea nodosa, assembly GCA_036874045.1. Lineage (NCBI taxonomy): Eukaryota > Viridiplantae > Streptophyta > Magnoliopsida > Alismatales > Cymodoceaceae > Cymodocea > Cymodocea nodosa. The sequence continues at coordinate 15,583,168 of CM072338.1, read as the reverse complement.
ACAATATTTCAAATGAAGTGCAATTAACCTTTAAATTCTTTCAAGACTCCCTTGGCCAAATTCTTGCTACTTTGAAGAAGGATAAGAAGTGAAAATGTTATCTATGTAACTAGCACCTTTGAATGAATTCCTAGCAATCTAGATAGCTATCATGTTAGCTATGTATGAACATTTAACAAATGATATGTCTCTTGATACATGGTTGTCACATGCTTGCAGATATTCATGTTTGATACCGTCTTTGTTTTTGCTTAATGTAACTTAATTATACTACCTATGTCATGTTTATTCCTTTGGATGATACCTTTTATTTTATGTCGTATATTGTCTTTTTTTTTTAAAATTCTATATATATATATATATAAATGCATGATGATCATGTACAAGGGAAGCCTTCCTACAGGGGAAGATTACATACACATTGTGTTTGTATGATTCTTATGTAACAAGGAGAGCAAAGATATGTAGGACACGACAAGGAGGAGAAAGTTACCTCAAATTAGATTTGTAGAACATTTTTTTTGATTATGACAAAAAAAAGAGAATATGATGATGTATAATTTGTTAATTACATATCAAGTTTTGTCGTCATCAAAACCTCACAAAAAAGAATTTTCTAGTAGGTTAAGGTGGCTACAAGTTTGTGGGGTGGTGGCTATAATTTTTTGAGCATTGGTAGCATGTGAGAATAATAAAATAATAGAGGATTATGATTTATTAATCACTAATAAGATTTTTATATAGAAAAGTTACATGAAGAGGGTTAATAGTCTAACACGAACAAAAATGGAATAATTGCATACTCTACCAGAAACAAAAATGGTTGTAAAGATTCAAAACCTAAAACATAAAGAAAGAGGACAGAAATATAAAGAAGAAACCCATAAAGTTCTAAGCACAACAAACAATAAAATGCATTGAAAAAACATTTACAGAAGAAATGCATTTGGGTCCAAGAAAAGCAATGAATATAGATGCCATAAAGGACCTTCTATTCCTTTATGTATACTATCTATTATACCTTGATAACTACGGAGGTAACACTTTTGTCAACGCAAAAATATGTTCCTGAGCGGCGAGCATACTGCTCTGAAAATTTTCTCATCACTTCTACTGATTTGTCCGAAGGCTCCACTGCAAAATTACAGATATTGAATTCATTCTTTTAAAAGTACAAATCATCATTGTATGAAGAATACTTAAACATTGAATATGAACAATTAGCACTTATAAAAAGAGTTTAACATGTCAATCAATTTTAAAAGGAAGACAAAAAAGCTAAACCTTAAAACAAATTCTCTACAATTCTATTCGACAAAAATTCTAAAGCTATTGCAGATACGATAAAGGCAAAAAAAGGACTCCATTGTAAATTAATGGTAAAGTGTCATGTTTTGTCTCTAATTATCACCGGAAAGCAATGTAATTTACCAAAGTTTCTCCTTTGTATTTTTCACAAGGAAAGAAGTTAAACTTGGAAACATTTTTCTTTTGAAAGGAACTTGGAGATGATATTATATAAAGCTGACCTATTAACTGCATTCAAAGGCCGACTCTATGAAGTAATATTAATAATGATTAGGAATTGATATTCCCATGATGCAACGTAAAGATACTAAGGTATGGTTGATAACTTCATGTGTTGAACACTCTGTGTCATGACATCTTTATTTACAGGTAGATGTTGGGAAATTTGGATACTTCTCTCAACTGAATAAGTTGAAATATATAAAAATGGTCAGTCGATCCATCCTTTGCATTACAAAAAGAAAATCTCTAAACAATAATTCACAGCATGATTGAAGGGATGTAACCTGTAAGGTAATATAAATTTATCAATCATGTATCTCCTGCAACTTATGAAATTCTGGCAATGGAATCAAGTATTAACACAACCACTGTAAATTATTTCGTTGATGACATAAGTTGTAAATATCAATTGAAATTGTCATTATCGATGTGATTTGCTGATGAGAAGATAATGGGGCATTTTTAAAAACTCCCTTCCTTTGGCTTTTCAAGGTCTGCATTTTTTAGTTCAAAAAATGCCAGAAAACCCACCATGTGTTTTCAACCTTCGGCTTGAAAAAAAACTCAACCAAAGGTCACCTAGGTCTTATCCTAAGCGACCGTCACTGCATGTAAAGTAAACATTACGCCACACATTTAACTATTTTATAGACGTTGAAGACAAAAAGGTTCCTCTGATGGATTACCTCCAGTTACTCATCCATGACAAAAAAAGTTCCAAATTACTGCTTACACTTTACATAAAGTTGAATAATTTGAAAGAGATCGAAATACCTCTTTATAAAAGTTCTTTGACAAACCTAAAGAACACGAGAACCAATTGAACTTCCTTCGTATATAAAGGAAAACATCAGAGGGAATCGACAGCAAGAAGTGAAAGGAGAGGGAAATGCTGGATAGATTAAACGAAGCAATGAAGGAAGGAGAAACTCACGCTTAGCTCTGACGACAAGGTGGCGGGTGCGGATGGAAGGTGATGCCCCGGTGGTTCTATGGAGCGTTGTGGGGGTGGCCACGCCCACGCCCACGCCCACTCCCACGCCCATCAAGGAGGATGCTCCAGCGCTCATGGCGTAGAACAACCGACTGAAAATCTGCAATTCTATCGATCACACTACCAAAGGCGAAACCGCGAAGCCTCCTTTCTTTTCCCAGTCGACGACTGCTTTCAGAGTTTCTGTTGCTGCCTCACAAACTTATATATATATATATGTTATATATACATATAAGATTATTATATTATATTATATTTCATGAACCACTCGTTTGTGAGAAAAGATAACGAGAGAAGGCGGACCGCAGCTTGAGAGCTTGAGCAAACTGCGCCAGACATGTCAATCGGGCCCGTGACCTACACGAGAGGGACAAATTAGCATATCTGTGTGCAGTTCATTTGTGTTATATTAATATCAAATCGTCCTAAATTTTACTTCTCAATTAATATATTAAAAAGTAAAATTTAAGAATATGTATTAAATTTAATATATTATTTATAAAAATAATATAAAATTTTAGCATGTCAATATGATTTATGTGATTTCGAGATCAACGTGTAACGATCTATTATAGTTGGAAACTACATATAAATTTTAGCAAGAATATGACTTATTCTTGAGATTTTTCAGATTCTACATATGATTGTTTTATAAGAGAGTAACACCATAATCGATAATGATTGCGACGTTAAAATTTCTATATTATTATGTCGAAGTTTCAAGACGGTGATGATATGTAAGGAAGATTAGGGAGTTTTACAAAATGGATTATTTTTTTGTGTGTTTTTAGAAAAAATCTTTTCTTTCATTTTTTATACTTAGGTAAACATCAAAATTAAATCCCAACATTTATAGGATACACAAATATATTTTAAGATATAATTTGTATACTTAGAATTGAACGAAAATGAATTTAAATTTGATCTAATTCTGAATAAATGTTGTTTGCGCACCTATAAATTTAATGTCGAAAAAAAATGAAATTCTATATTATAATATAAACATAAAATTGTGAATTTTTATCTAGAAAAGTGTGCAATTAAATTCCATCTCAAAAAATTATTCTATGTCATTCAATTATTGACAATTGATATATGAACATTTAATAATGTAATTATATAATATGTAAATTGATTAATATAATAATTTTACTAATAAATTATTTTTTATTAATTACTTAACTTAATTAATTAAATAGTTATTTAATAGATAATAATGACTGTGTTACATTATTATTATACATAAATATACAATTCTAATTTTATTAAATTTCATTCTATACATAAATACTTAATTTTTAATTTTTATTGAATTCTTTAACATATGCAAACACTTATATTTTAAATTTTATTTTCTTTTAATTCTATAAAATTGTAGTTCTATTGAAATTCCAATTTTAAAAAATCTCAATTTTATATGCACAAATAGACCTTAATATTCTTAATAAAAATACTAAGGCATGATATGTAATTTATTTTTAGATACATTTCTACGTGTGTCTTATCTTAATTTATTTGGAAAACCTTTCTAATACTATAAACATAAGATTTTGACAATGTAAGTCTTATCTTAATTACTCTCATCGTTTGTAAAAAAATTATTTTTCTTAAATTTATTACTTACTTTTAAGCATGAGAGATTCATTGGCCATCCACACATTCTAGATCTAGAAATATTTTTTTTTTAGAAGTAGAACCATTTAATCTTTGAGGTTTCTATAAATGAGAATCATACATATCTAAAATTTAATTGTATATAATAAAAAATCAAGAAAAAAAATGAAGTTAATAAATGAAAAGTCATTAAAAAAAATTATTTATACACAACAAAGAATGTTCCAAATGAAGGAATTTTATAAAGTAAAAGGATTTTATTAAATTGAATTACAAATACACGTAAAGCATGAACATTAAATTAAAACTTTACGTGTTGAACAAAATTCATCTTTACACGGAGGCAGTCTCTCCGTTAGGAGTACATTCCCTATTATGATCAACATTATTTTAGTTTTAACCTTCATCATGTTGAATGGATTAAATTATTTATTATGATGCTCTTCATTTTAGCCAATTCTATGAATCCAGAATTAATCTCGAGAAACACACTAACAAAATTTCTCCTTTTTATTGATGTTTTTGAATCTAAGACTTGGGATACGTCTATCTTTAATGTATAGAAGTTTAAGTTTAATTTTCACTTACATAATGTAAAACTATTTACATACTTATTTATATATCTATAAGGAGATATTTGTCTATCTTAAAAGTTGTGAAAAGAAAATGACAGAAACTAACATAAAATTAAGATATTTATGTATAAAATAAAAAATAATAAAATTTGAAATATGTGTATTTATGTATAAAATAAAAAAATAATAAAAATTTATAAAATATATATGTTTATGTACAGAATAGAAAAAATATTTAAATCGATAAATTAAATATTTTTTATATTTATAGAGAATAACAAAATTTATTTCATATATCTTTTATAATATTAATTTTCATTTATTAAAGATATAAATAATTTTTATATTAAAATTATATATTGCTAATATATTATGTAATAATTTATATTTTTTATTACTCTATTTTTAATTAATTTTAAAGATCAGAATGTCAAAAAATAAAAGAAAATTTTTCTTATATATAAGAAAGAAAATAATGAAATCCTTTGAAAATTTATTTAATATACAAATATTTAGAAAATGATAAATATTTTTTATTATTTTTCTTTCTGATGTTTTTTGACATTTTATAGATATATAAATATTTCCTAAGTCTCTATATACATAGATATACATAAACTTAATTTGATATTATATAAAATTCGAATTAAAAATTAATTAATAATCGACAAAGAAAATGAACATATATAAATCTAAATTTAACCTTAAACTTAACTATTTGGCAGCCAGCACGAATCTTTACGAGGAAAACGAAGCCGGAGGGAGGTCTGAGGGCCCCTCGCGGTCGAGACTCGACAGATACCGGAGTTGGCGGCTCGGTTGGTCGACGGCGGTGGCGGTGGTACTTAAGCACATGTATGAGACGTGATCGGTAGAAGAAGCGTATGCACATGGCAACCAAGAGGAAGAAAACGACTGCTCAGCAGCAGAAGACGGAGGAGGGCGGGATGTTCCGCGGCATGCGCTTCTACTTGGTTCGTCTCGGCGTCCAGCCCCGTAGGCTTCAGGTGCTTATTGCCGCCGCGTTCTCCTTGAGTGGTCTTTTGTTATCATTTTTTTTCTCCTTCCTCACTAAAATGCCTGACCGACCTCTATTTCTGAAGGAGCGGACTAAACCAAAGAATGTGTTTCATTCACTTTCTAGACTTCGTTGAAGACATTTGTTTGCAAACATGTTAGTTTAAGGGGGAATTATTTTTTATTGCCTTTTGGAACTTCTATCTTCAATTGGTGCAAATCCTACTTTATTTTTATTTGATTCTTTTTTTTCTTTGTCTCCTATGGCATTACCACTCATCTATTTAATCATTCACTTATTTTATGTATATGAAGCACACACACCTTATGGTATTCGTAATTCACATATACACATATGATTACGAACATTATAGGAGTGCTTCATATTTTTTTATCATTCAGAAGTTGTTCTAGAATTTCTTATTGTCTTGCATTCTTTGCTTGTGAGATATCATCTGCAGTGATAAATTGAAAACAGTTTAGTAGGCTATTAGTTGGAATCATTTTTGTATATAATTATCAGGTAGTAATAGATTTTTAGTAGTTGAATCAAGAGAAAACTAACTTACATAAAAAATCATCACTCTCTTGTTACTGCAAATCTTGAAGGGCGTAAGTGATTTTGTGCTTCCAAGAAAATAAGACTTTGTTTGAAGTTAGGTTGAATTCCTCTCTCATCAATGCAAAAGAGTAAGAAGAGAGGAAAAGTACGATTATTTCATCCATAAGGGATTAGGTACATATATATAGTTGATTAAGGAATCTTAGAATATATATATATATGTTCGTGCATGTGTATCATCAATGCAAAAACAAAGTTTACTAGCTAGCATAGGTGTCATACTAATAAGAAAAATTTATGCATGAACATTCACAACTTCCATAATCTAGAAGCATCTTTGCATTTGTAAATGATTTATGTGTAATTGCATATATTGATCACAAATACATTTAGGCTATGTTTATACACATTTTTCATCAGAAAATGAAATGATGAGAAATAAAAATGACAGGACATGACAAAAAATATAGTGTTGTTTGTGTATTAGAGAAAATGATGAGAAATTGGAAAATGGAGTGTTTATGCACTTATAGGAAATGATAGGAAATTAAAAAATAAATAATTTTAATTTTTTTTAATAATAAATTAAGATAATGAGTTGAAAAAAATCATGATATTTGAAAAATAATATTTAAAAAAATATTATAGTATACATTAAAATTTTATTAAATATAAAGGTAACATGTGAAATAATATACTTGTAATTAACATAAACAACATTGTTTATTGCAATCTAAATTTTTTTCATAAATAGACAAGATACTACACAAAAATTTAATATTACATGTTACATATTATCTCTTTGTCATATAAAGAACATAATTTGTTCATGCATTTCGTCAGTTATTCTTAACAATTGTTCAATACTTATTCTTAACATTTGTTCAATACTTATTTCACTAGTATAACATATTCTTTCTTCTTTAATAATGGCAGAAACGTTATTTAGATTATCAACATTCATTTCAACTAATTTATTTGTAAAATATTTAAGTAAATCTTTTTGATCTGCTTTTTTAATAAAATTGTGAAGAAGAAAATATGTTAAGACAATTTTTACTTGTAAGTCAAACAGAAATGACATATCCTCAAAAAATGGCAAAGTGATGTTTAATTGTTCTAAATGTATACTTTATTATGCTTCTTAATTGTAAATATTTGTAATTAAAATTTTTATTGACATTACTTGAAAGTCAATTCAAATTATGATATAATAAATGGTAACAAATACTTCCAAAAGGAGAAATAAACTTTGATTTATTTGGAAAATCTGCATCTACTAGATAAAATTTACCTACATAATATTGTAAACAATTACTATTTAGTAGAATTCAATATTAAATTATAAGTACATTAATATTATAAGTAATGCTATATTATGTGAGACTTGTAGCGGATTTCGTTGAAAAGTAGCACCTGTAGTATTTAAACATTTGTAGCTATTTCTTTTCATATTGCAAGAACATAAGTGATTTTCATATTGAAGTTACAAGTGGCTAACACATTTTGTGTCAATTCTCCTTTTCTATTTTTGAATCTAACGTTTTCTTTTTTAGAAATTATTGCCTTCACATGTGTATTATCAATAGTGTCAATGTAATTTTGAGTAAAAAAGAATTAAACAATAACAATTTTATAATAAATATTATTAATGAAATGGAAGGGACAATATAATATAATAAAAATAATACCTTAAAGTATGAGAAAATGTTTAGATCATTTCCAATCTTACTTGGTGTTGCCAATGAAGGTTTAGTAAGAAGTATATGATATAATTTGATTATAGCATTCGCTATCTCATTAAAGTAAGTATTAACTGTTTATGCAGATTGATGAAAATGCTCATTTGTAATTTTATATTGTTGGTTTTTATTAATTATAATAAGAAAAATTATTAGTTTCTTTTTAACACTTATACTTCTACTATCTTCTACTATTTTTTTCTAAGTAAGTGACAAAATTTCATAAAAATATGTTAACTTATATGATATATTTTCCTACAATCATATGATTTGTAAAGTATGGAATGATCTAACAATCTTCTAATATAATCTTGTCTTTTTTTGCTATATATTTATTTTATTGCTTAAAGTATAACATCTATGAAAGATGCTACTAAACTGTACATTTGTGAAATTAACATGAATACAATATGTAATTTTTGTCATTGTCTTTCCATACATTGTCGTTTACCTTCTTTGTTATTCTTTATATGGATGATGATTATTTATCGAAATAATGAATTGAAATCTGATATATAATCAATATAAAATTCAATAAATCAACAAGTGATGTATGAAGGTAATATAATAACTAATATATAAAGAAATAACAACACATGTCTAAATTAAAAATAATATAAGAATACATGTCTAAATAAAAATAATATAACAACACATGCCCAAATATAACAACACATATCTAAAAATAACAATAAATAACATGTTAGTATCACATCATCTCCAACAATATAAAGTTCCAACATAACGACAACTGAAAGTTTTGCATATCCTTAATATTAAATTTTAACCATTCGACTTGCATGTTTGTAGGAAGAGCTAGAAACACATTTTTCTATTTTTCATCTATTAACAATCACATTCCTAATATCTTCTCTTGCTTGGTCAAATCATTCATCGCAAAAAGTATGTTAACTCATTCTTTAGTTTCTCTTCGACTTTGAGATTTTGAATATATCTCATTATTCTATTCAAAAGACCTAGATAGAGGACTACTTGTTTCATTCATTGATTTTATAATTGATTGAGAAGACTCTACATGTGTTGAAGTCTTTTCTTCAATTTTTTGATGACATTTTCTCTAGTGATAGGACTAGGTGTACCTTCCCTCTACTTAGAATCAAATATGGAAGGAACTTGAGTATTAAATATATTGAAGATGTCTATGTATTCTGGGGGTTTTACATTCTACATGATATGTATATCTTCAGGAACTTGACTAATACCTTCTATAGCTATATTACCGTCAAATATTATATATAAATCATTGTATATTGTACATGGTTTCTCTGCATATGATTTACATTCTAAATGTTGCTATAAGAAATAATTATTGGTAAGACATTAATATTTTGAAAAATTCTTTACAAATGAATAGTACAGAGTTAAAAAAAAATTTAACCTATACAAATTCATTTTGTATTTCTTTAGGAATATTAGTATAACCCTATACCCTAAATACTATAACCACACTTCCATCTACTTTGCTTTGAAATTTTGGTGTAATTTTTAAAAATTTCCTTCTAGGTTTTCATTTTACTTTCAATGTATTTTTTCTTGACATTTGTTTGTCTTATCATTGTACTTTACAATGACTTTATTATATGTATTTGTTCTAATCTTTCTGTCTTTTTTTTTGCATTTCCTTCCTTAATTTCTACTGCCAAAATATTTAAAAGTATTTCATCTTGTTTGATACTTTAGTTTACGTATTTCTTTTTTTTAGAAGTTATCTCCTTTTAATACAATATTAACATTTATTATAATATATAATATTGAGAGAGAAAAAACAAAATAATAAAACACTAGTAGGAATAAATGAGGACAAGAATCATGAATTCTTCTAAAAATATGTCACACTAGCATCTGATGCACGCTAAAATCATCAAAACCATCTTATTCTTGTTAATCATTTTTCATCTTCCATCACCAATTCATTAAAACCTCTTAATCTTGTTAAAGGAGTTGGAAATCCTTGAAGATCTAAGCAACAATCTTGTTAAAGACTGAGTATATATTGATTGTTTTTTTTGTTGATAATTTTTTATTAAATTTCTTTAAGCTTAATCCTAGAGATTCAGGTGATTCTTCTTCTATTTCAATTAATGAGAACTAATCTAAGCCTCTCGTTATTAATGATATCCTCTCGTGCAACTCAACTCTCTAGATTTTTTAAATTTTTGTAATGATATTGGCTTACTTCTTAATCATGATCATGCTTCTTCTATGCTTAATGATCTTAAAAAGAACTTTAATTTACTTAAAATCTCTATGGAGGATGAAAGTAATTGTATTTACTCTATTAAAAATCTATTTTTATCCTAATTTCACTTATTCCTCTTGGCGGAGAGGTTTACCTACATTTCATTTATGAAAATCAAACAAGAACAAAAGTTGAATCATCTTGATGTTATTTGGAATTTTAGTCATTTGGAATAATGCCTGCCTTCTTTTAAACAATATATTTTTAAAAACTTTTTCTATTACTCTTGACTTTTTCTCCTTGTAATTTGTATTGATTTTTGAGAGTGTCTATGGACCTTATCAAGCTGAAAATAAAATGATTTTTCTTGTTGAACTAAATTATCTATCTTCTAAAGTCAATGAAAATTTGATCATTGGTGGTAACTTTAACTCTATTTGTTTTGCTTATGAAAAATCTATTAAAGCTAATCATTCCATTCATATAAAGCCTTTTAACACTTGGTCAATCTCTCAAAGATGGTTTTGATGAACTCATTACTTAAATCATGAATTACTTTGTAGTTGTATTTTGGCCTAGATATCAAGAGTTAAAATCTTAAAAAATAGTCTCTCCTAGATGGCATTTATCCTTACATTTACAGTAATAGACTGTTAATGCTCTCATGAACTAATTAGTACTTCATCGGTGAAGGGCAAGTCTAGTGCATAGGGCATCCACCAATGTGGGATCTATGGACAATTCAATTGTATATAGGCTTATTATAAAAGAGGAGGTTGTAATCAATGACCTGCAGGTCATAAAGAAGTAATCTTACTATTGTGCTAATGCTCACTCTTGGTACTTTGCTAGTATAAACGGGAACTTGAAGAAGTTTGCCTTTTTATCCAAAATGCATGACAAACACCATGAAATACATATAGCTAAGATAAATGTGTAGACAAACTTGTGACTATCAGATTCCTAAATAGGGAGGAGTGTTGGAGGCTTCAAATGAGGGTGTAATGCAATGACTTTCTCTCTTCCTTAGAGAGCATAGAGTCGTCAAACAAAAATCAAGGATTTGTGGTAGAGACTTGCTTTTATTTTGGGAAAACTCAAGAAAGACCATCGAAGGAGACAATAGGTGATGGGCATGTCATCTTCACGATGGTATGACGGATGCAAATGTACAATTGGCGATGGACATGACTGTCCAATGGGTGATGGTTGCGCTTATGCAATGGGCAATAGGTGCAAATGAGACATTAAATGCTTGATGTGTTGGTGATAGGTTAGTTAAGGTGTTTAGGGATGACAGACAGGTGTGATTATTTGATGGGTGACAATGGTGATTGTGAGAAAAAGATTTTCGGGTGATGACTAGGGTGAGGGGAGTGACAAGTATGAGGAGTCGACAGGGATGAAATTTTGGATGATTACCGACCTTTAGTGAGTGGTGATGGTGGGGAATGCATTTAAGAGGAGATTATACATGAGGGAAATGAGTGAAAAACATCTCCCTCTATTGTTGTTTTCCACAAATATAGAAAATGAGGGAAATTTTTTTTCTCCCATGTCATTTCCTCCCATGCCCTACATGCACAAACTCCTCCTTATTGAAACTCAGAAAATCACCTTAGAATATAATTTTACCTTAATAACCAACAAGTCCAAATCAAGATTAGTGAAAAATTTCTTATTCATAACTACAACACAAACAATTTGATTTAGTTCATGCTTATTACCATTGAAGTATATTAAACTCATACTATATCTCAAGCCAAAAGTTACATGTAATGATTTATCATTGTTAATTGGCACAAATCACAATTAAAAGGAAGGGTTGAAATTTGATACTTTACATGGTATGTTGTGCCACAGTTTAGTTTTTTTCCTTTGGGATACACTTGGCATTTTGTAGTATTATTAAGGGTAAAATTGAGAGAAAAGGCAAAAATGTCCGCTTTTTATTGTAATAGAAATAGTATGCATTGCATTTGTTTAACTTATATACATTTCTCAATTAATTTGTTGCACTCTTTCATTCTACTGCTGGTAAAAATAAATTTTACTCCTGTATCTGATCCATTGATTTTTCTGCTGATTTGGTCTAGATATGGGAACAGAAGCTTTTGCAAATGGGAGCAGTGATTGAGGATGATCTTTCTGACAGAGTCACTCACATTCTTGCAATTGATTCCAATAATCTGTATAAAGGTCTCACTCCTAAACAGTTGAAAGGCTTTAAGGGAGTGAGTTCTTTATTTCTTTCATGATTTGATCACCCCTATTCAGATAAACTTTCACATGCTTAATATAATTTTTTTTTTCTACTTTACTAGATTTATTTTTTGCAGATTTAGTTGTAATTTCCAAGTTTATATAATGCTAATTGGAATTTTTTAAATGTAGAAACAATCCATTGCAGAGAAAAATAAACAAAAGGAAACAAAATGCCTTCTTTGAGAATTAATGTTCTCCAAGTTGAATTTTTTTAGTCTCCCTATTTCTAAGTGCAGGTTTAGTGTTGCATGCCATGTTCCAATTTCTTTCATGGTTAGACGCTAAGGTAGTCTGAGACAAGACATTCAAAGCAGTTTGCCTCAATGTTGAAGCATCTATTCTATGAATATGCTATAATTCAGGTGTAACATAGAAATTCATAACAATAACAACATTAATTTGAGTTATAATCCCACTATGTATATTTAGCTCCATAAATCCTTTTCTTTTATGTATTTTTATCTATGGTCAAATTTTCGGTTAAATTACATAAATTTAAATCTTTTTTTATAATTCCTAACTAAGTAGTTTTAAGTTTTTTTCTATTTCTTTAGTTTCTTTTGTAACATAGAAATCTATATTTAGTTAAAAGGAAAAATGCATTTCATATCATGGAATTAAATCTTGTAGGAACTAGGATTTGGGAACCCTTTACATGGTAGCAAGATTGATATGGCTCAAACCATGGTAGGAGTTGCAAAACCACATATTTACTTCATAATTAATCTTATTTCACATGGAGTACATTGATGTTTTTGTGGTTGTGTATTTGGATGATATTGTAGTGTATAATGATACATTATAATATCATCTCAAGCATTTAAGTATTGTGTTGTCTAAATTGAAAGAACATAGACTTTATCTCAAGGTTGAGAAATATTTTTTTACATGTTAGGAAGTGTCTTTCCTAGGGCATATCATTGGATAAGACAAGATATAGATGAACTCAAAGAAGGTATAGACTATCTAAGGATGGACAATTCTTAAGAAAGTGATTGAGCTTTGTTTCTTTTTCGGTTTGACCAATTACTTATGAAAGTTTATTAAGGGATATTCAAAGATTGCTGCCCTATTGATCGATTTGTTGAAAAAGGATCATTGTTGGGAATAGACTCTAAAACATCAAGGATCTTTTGGGGAATTGGTTTGCATGGTGACTGCTGAACCAATTTTACAACTTTCGAACTTCAAGAAGCCATTTAAAGTTTAGACGAATGTTTTAGACTATACTTTAGGGGGAATTTTGACTGAAGATGAACATCTTATTGTATATGGCAGTTAAAAGTTGAATAAACTAAAGTGGAGGTACTCTTCCTATGGTGGATTGACCCATATTTTGTAAAGAATATACATCATCATGGGGTGATTGAAATAAAAAACCTTAAAGATGGAAGTGTGTTCAAAGTCAATGGTCATCACTTTGAGATATTTTTGGATCAAAGAAGAGGATGTGAGAGAGATGGTATGGATTTGATTGACCTTCTTTACATGCACAACTAAATGATGTCACTTTATTTCTTTTGTACATAATAGTTGTAATTGTATTTTCATTTCTTCTTCCTTTTATTATAGCAATTTATTTGTTTCATTTATTTTTGTTATTATTGTCTAATAGTTGTTTCTCTTGTACTTTTAGGTTAGCTAGAGTTAGTGATTGTTTGTTCATCTTTTGCAGAATTTGCCATTATTCTACATTGAAGATATATAAAGCTTGTATGATATGGGTAACATGTATGCTTTTTATTGATTGTTTGTTTTGAGATTATATTTTGTGTTAACCTTTGCTAGAATTTGTTGCATGCGTGGTTGGAACTAGGACTATACCTACAGGTTAACTTGAATTACCTTAGTTGTGAGAAATCCTATATGGTTGATCAACCTCAATTTTGTTTACTTTAGAGGTTATTTGTTACCTTATCTAGTTTGACTAGCCCTTACGTATACTGTTTACTTGATTGTGAGGGAGAGAGGTTTGATTTGAAGTCCCATTACATTGGTCAACTACATAGATTTTTAGGATTAGAGAAAGAAGATGTTTCTTGATTTCTCTATGAATTTAATGAAGTTTGTAGGATGATGAAATTGCCTAACATGACTGATGATGCAGTGAAATTGAGATTTATCTCTTTTGTGCTCAAGGAGAATGTAAAGAAGTGGTCGTGTAGCATTCCCATTAACTCTGTGCATACTTAGCCTTAGTTTCGTGTTATATTTTTAAATATACTATCCCATGCACAAACAATTAAATAAGGAATGAAATCTTGATGTATAGGCAAAAGTTGAGTGGGGCTTTTTGGAAGTTCTTTGAGAGATTCAATGACATGCTTGCCTAATGCCCTTATCATAATGTGGAATGCTCTAGGTTGTGTCAAATTGTATATGAAGATCTTGACTTTTCATCTAAAACCTTATTAGAGTCTATGTGCCATGAGGGTTTTATGAAGTTAGGGGTAAATGATGCGTAATCATTCTTTGAGAGTTTAGTTGAGCACACCATGTGGTAAGAGAATGCTTTTGACTTTGCCTTTGATAGAAGTTATTTTTCTCATAGTGTACTTTTTCTTAGTCATTCTACAACTATCAAGGTTAAGATGACATTTATGATGAAGAAAATGGAAGAATTAGAGTTGAAAGTTAAGGAGAGCACATCTTCATCCATGTCTAAGTGTGTTGGGATGCCAATGTATTAGGCATATGGTAAAAAAGTTTTCTATAGTTTACAAGAATGGTAGAGTGTAGGATGTTAATGTCATATTTCTCAAGTCTAGATATGATCCTCACTCTTTATCTTACAACTTGAGGTGACATAATCATCTTAAATTCCCTTGATGTGACTAAGAATATCGTGGAAGAGGCAACTCTTTTGGTTCTAGTGGGCTAAGCCATTTAGGACAATCATATTAATCTTCTGTTAGCACCCCCTATTAGGAGTGTCAATTGTAAAACTCTTCTCTCATGCATGTTAGTGATTTAAAGAAGAAATTGTTCATTATGGAAAAATGGATTGAATCGTTTGTTAAAATTTGTAACTAACTCACATCTATGATAAACATTCACAATCAAACAATCTTTAGAGTGGAGCATCATCTTAGACAATTAGTGGTTTCACATAATATAAGAGAACAAAGTGCCTTTTTGAGTCAAGTGGTACTCAACTCGTAGAGACATATGGGCACAAGGAGGAACCTTGAGGATTGGACCCTAGTTCTACTTGACTTGGATGACTTTTATTTGCAGTTTTGTTTTTTGTTGTTTAGGTTACTTTTTTTTTATCGTTTATTTGCTTTTTATTGCATTTTATTTTTCTTGTTTATGGACATGTAAGTAGTATTTTTTATTTTGTATATCATAATAATCAGATGCTTTTTCATTTTCTTCTCCTTTACCTTACTATGAATGATTATTGTCTAACTATTTAGAAATTTCAATAATGAATAGGTATAAAGGAGAGCGTAGACATCATCTTATTGCATGTAGACATTTACTTCGCTCATGTATGCAACTATACTACATGTTTCTACATCTTTTTATTTTTCTTTGGTCTACATTTTACTTATTTTTCTGCTTTTGCTATTTGTAGATTTATGTTAAGTTGTTCTAGGTATGCTACTCTTTATCTTGTTCTTATTTACTTGCACTTTTATTTATCTTTTTCTACATTGAGGACAATGTAGAGTTTAGATATATGAGAGTGGTTTGGTCAACTTTTTTTATTTTTAATTGTTTGTTATCCATAAGTTTTAGTTATGTAAATATAGATAGTTACTTCTAGTGTAAATATTAAGTGGAATCGAAAGAAGAGACTCTACTACTCTAAACTAGAAGTAAATATAAAACATAGCAGTGTTTAGTTTGGTTTTAAACTTTTGTGTATTCTAGTTTGCTTGTACACTTGTCGTTTAAGCTAAAGATAGTAGAGAGAAATTTTAAGAAAAAATGAAACAATGTATTCAATATATCATTATTAGGGTTACCCCTACTAAGAAAAATTGGAGTTTGAAAATCACTTGGTAAAAATGTGATTGGAGAATAAAGAAAAAAAGAGAAAAATACAAAATAGGAGTAATGTTTACTTAGGATGGTATTCTTGAAGTTGCTCCTATTAAAAAAAATATTATAATTAGACAATAGTTAATAAAGCTAGAATAAACTTGAACTTTCTAATGAAGAATTACTTGTTACTTACACTTAGATGTATAATATTTAATCTTAGGAATGATGCTATGAAAAATAAGAGAAACTCCTAAGTTTAGCTATTTGGGAAAAATACTCAACAAGAGGTGACATTAATATGAAATTAGAGGTTGATTGGAAGTATCTTAATAACTACTTTTTTATGGGTAATATTGTTTTTATTGTGTGGTTTATTGTTTTGTTTGTAGTATTTTTGCTTGTGCACATTTATAATTTTATTTCTTTGTATTGCGATATATGTTTTTTTTTTATTTTGATGGATTTTATAGGTATATCTATTGTAAACCATTTTAAGACATAACTCGATTACTAATATAACCTAAGAGTTTAATAACTTGTTGCATATGCTAAGTATAACTGTGATTTTTGCAAAAGTGAGTTAAAATTTCTTTTTTCTTTATTTTGCTTATTGTTTTGGCTAATACATGTTATCCTTTGCTTCCTTATTCATTTTTAGTTTAAACTTTGCTTGAAACTAGCAAAACTTAGGTACGAGAGATTTTGTAAAGTATCAATTTTTATATTTTCACATGTGTCTATTTATATGTTTTATGCTTAGATGAATGATATATGAATACTTTTAGTAAGATTTGCAAATTATATGTTTTTATAGGGATGTTTTGTAATTAGTGTTTAAAAAGATCAAATCCGGTAAAACAAATGCATAAATCAATCTTATTAAAATAGGAACATTGTTAGGAAGCAAATTGATTTTATAAATTAGTGTTATCTTATTGCTTAACTTATGCTTTTTCTAGTGTTGTAATTTTCACTTCCATGATTGACTAAAAACTCAAGGGGAAGATTATAATATTTGCAAGATATATATATTATTATTAGGACAAACTTTGGAGGTGTCCACAACAAGGATTTCCTCTTAGCCATCACTTGCATTCTACCTAGTTAACTTTCATGTGTTTGCTTCTATCCACTCTTCTCTCTTTAGTGAATTTGCAATTAACAATCTTATGTAGAGAGGGTTTGAAGTAGAGTTAAAGTTTTGCGTAAAGTAGGCTAGTCTTCTTTCTAATGGTTTGGATAGCAAACAACCTTCTTCTTCCAGTGTAGTTTAAGGCTTATGTTGAAGGCTACATGTGGAAGAAGCTTGAAAAAATTACTGTAAGGACTTGTTAGTGTTTCCAGCAAGGTGTCCTCTTCCTTTTGTCAAGGAGATCTATAGTGACATGTGCTAAGGTCAAAAACTTGGTGTAAGTTTTATATTTATATTGCAAGTACATGGTGTCAGTTATAGCAAATGTATAAAAATGGGTTGAACTACAAGGAACTACGGAAATCTCGTGTAAAAAATTTACAACAATGCATGCTTAAAAATACAAGTTAGTAGGTTGCTTTCTTTGTACACTAAAACCACACCAAATCCTCCTAAGAAGGATGTTGATTCTCACGATTCCTTAGCCTCACCTTAAGCTCTCAACCTCCTATGAAGCTTATTTAAGGGTGCTTGATGTAAGTTACTATTAGAAATCTTGTATTGTGAAGATCCATTTAACTATCCAACCATGTATGTATATAGTAGTGTAATCTTTGAGTATAATAAAGTGAGAACCATTGTTGATTGGGGGTTCCTCTTTTTCCACCTTTTCCACCTTCTTCTTCTTCTTCTTCACCTCTTCTTAGGGTTTCAACTTGGTATTAGAGTCAGGTTGTACAAGTCTGTTCAGGCCAGTTTATGCGTCTGGAATAAGCTTGTTGGATGCGTGTGGAAGATGCGCAGCACGCACATGTGCGTTTCATGCGCATTTCGTGGAATCAGTGCGTTCGTGTGCATGGAATCAGTGTGTTCGTGTAGTATGCACGTATGCACGTCGCAACTCATGCAGTACGTGCGTATGTGCATATGAACCTCGAGATCGTTGGAAAGTAGCTTGGTGTTCCACTCACTCCTGCAGACGAATGTGAAAATGTTTCCACTTGTTCCCGCCATTGTTCTACTATGGAAGCTTTATGTTAGATGTAGCAGTAAGGCCTTTCGAAGCGAGATTCGACTATTCTGAAGTGAGATTGTCAAATGTAGTTTTACGTGTTCTGCAAGGTTTTTTGAAATTCTACAAGATTTGTTTTCTCCCATTGTTCATCTGCTTGGTCCACCGCAGACTTGACTTCTTCTCATGGCGAGCTCCTTGACTCCTCGAAGTGATCTATTGATTTATAGTTTTTCGGGCATCTCTCAGAAGCTAAATGGATCTAACTATATTATTTGAGTGTAGAATTTTGAGAATATTATCATTGCCTTTCGTCAGGAGCATCGCCTCACCACTAGATGTGAAAGATCTTCGGTATAGAGATTGGTTGGCTGATGATGTAGCTATTATTTCTTGGATGATATCAAGTATGGAGGATTCTGTTGCCAATGGAGTATCCATGCTTCGGCCTGTTAAAACTCTTTGGGACACTTTTCGTCACATTTATGGACACGACAAAAATATATCCAAGACTTTCTCTATTTATGAGAATCTTCTTCAACTTCTACAAGGAGAGGGTTCCATTCAGCAGCTCTTTAATACATTGCATGAGTTGATCAATGAGCTTAATATGTATCAACCACCCACTTCTAATATCTACACCTTTCAGAGGTACAGAGAGGAACTTGTTATTGTTTTCCTTGTTGCTCTCCATCAGAATGTTTCTTCATAGATTCAATGCTCCATTCTTAGTGCGAAACATATGCCGAGTTTAGATGAAACTTTTGGAAAGACCTTGCGTGTAGCCACTAGATCATTAAACATATCTACACCCGATCCATCTACTTTAGTGGCCTCAAATGGTCCTAATCGTGGTTGCGGTGCCTATAGAGATAGACAGTGACCCAAATGTCAATGGTGTAGTAAATTGGGTCACAAATCTGTGAAGTGCTGGGAAAATTTTCCACATCTGAAGCTTCAATTTGCTCGTCTAGCTGCTACCAATGCTTCCTCTTCTTCTTTTAGCATCGTTACCTTGTTTCAAGAGGACTATGATTGTCTCATCCAGGGATAACCTTTTATAACCATGATCGCTTAGGCATCATCCTCTCGCTCAGGTATCCAGTCTTCCACTACCTTGATTGCTTTTAAAGATGATTCTTGGGTCTTAGACTCTAGAGCCACTTCTCATGTATCAGGTATATCCACTCTTTTTGACAAATTCTCTGCTCTTCCCGATAAAATCTCTATTGCTATAGTTGATGGTCGTTTGTGTCTCGTATCTGGTCTAGAGGAGATACAAGTTTCCTCGTAGATATGGTTAAACGATGTTCTTTATATACCTGAGTTTTCTTTTAACCTTTTATTCATTAGTGCCATTACTACTTAGTTATAGTACTTTGTGATATTTTTCCCATTTCATGTAATCTTTCAGGACCTTCAAATGGGGAAGAAGATTGGTTTGGGGTGTAAGTCTTCTACCTCTGGAGCTTATGTGTTGGTTCATGATCATATTCTTTGAGGTTTGGTAGCTAGTCTCATTGGTACTGATTCCTCCCTTTTGTGGCACTGTCGGCTTGGACATCTATCTCATCAAAAATTGTGTCAAGCCCTTCCTTGACTTTTTCTATCCTCGTTTCTATGTGAGTCTTGTCAGCTAGGTAAGAATCACCATACTACCTTTAAGCGATTGTGTCTTGCTTCATCCATAAGTATGTTTGATGTTGTTCATTATGACATTTGGGATCTTAGTTGTGTTGTGTTGTGTTATGATAACAAGTATTACATAGTCTTTGTGGATGATTATTCTTGTGTGTCTTGGACTTACTTGTTAAAGTCCCATAAAGATGTTTTTAATATACTGAAAATTTTCTTGATTGAAATTAAAATTCAATTCTCTGTATTTCCAAAAATTTTACATACTGACAATGCTCTTGAGTTTATGCACCATCAATTTTAAAATTTTTGTACCTCCTCTAGCATTGTCCATTAGACTACTTGCCCCCACACCTCTCAATAGAATGGTATGGTTGAACGTAAGTATCGTCACATCTTTGATGTTGCTTGTATTCTTATGGTTCACATGTAGGTTCTTTATTACCTTTGGGTTAATGCTGTTCTTACTTCAATTTTTCTAATTAACTGCATGTCTTTTACTCTTTTGAGAGACACCATCCCTCTACATTGTCTCTACTTCGATAGAGACCTTTTTCCCATTTCTCTCAAGGTTTTTGGTTGTGTAGCATTTGTTTATGATCACACATTTAGGCTCAACAAGTTGTCTCCTTGTGTTATCAAGTGTGTCTTTGTTGGGTACCCTCGTAATTGAAAAAGATACCGACTATACCACCTTCCCACTAAACGCTATTATGTTTCTATGGATGTCACCTTCTTTGAGTCACAACTGTACTTTTGTGATGTTGCAGCTTTGCCTACCTCTTTTATACCTACTCTTGGTCCTCTCCTTCTTGATACTTTCTTTTCTCATGGTGCCACATCTTCTACAGAAGAATCACACCATACTGAAGTTTGTCCACTAGACACTCTATAGGTTTATTATCGCCGGCTGTGCATGCCCCAAGTGGTGGATCCTCCTGCATCCTTTGGCTCGGTTGAAAGCTCCTCTCCTTCTACAGAGCCACCTACCCATACCACACTCTTGGATGAAGTGGATCTTCTCATTGCGTTGTGCAATGGGATCGGCTCTTACACACAACATCCTTTCTCCCATGCTGTTTCTTATGCTAGCATTCTTCTTGCCTTTCGTGCTTTTGCTTTTGCCCTCACTAATGAGTTTATACCCAACAATTGTTAGGAAGCACTTCAGGTTCCTCATTGGAAGGTCATCATGGATGAGAAAATAGATGCCCTTCTTTCTTATGGCATGTGGGACCTTATTTCTCATTTTTATGGGGCGAATGTTATTTCTTGCAGATGGGTATTTGCCATCAAGCGCCGACTTGATGGTACTATTGATCGCTACAAGGTTCATTTGGTTGCTTGTGGTTTCACTCAAGAGTACAGGGTTGACTATTTCAAAACTTTCTCTTTAGTGACTCGCCTTGACTCTATTTGGGTTTTTCTCTCTATGACAGTAAATTCCTCTTAGCCTTTGGTGCAGCTTGATGTTAAAAATGCTTTTCTCTATGGTGATTTTAATGAACAAGTTTACGTGGAGCAATCTTTTAGTTATATTGCTTAGGAGGAGATGCAAGTGTGTGACCTTCACAAGGTAATCTATGGTCTCAAACAAAGTCTCAAAACTTGGTTTGAGACATTTTGCAAGGTCCTATGGAGTAATGGCTTTGACAGTTGCAAGATTGATCACTCTATTTTTGTCAAACACACTTCTCATGTAGTTATTATTCTTGTTGTGTATGTGAATGACTTGTTACTGATAGGGAGTGATGTCCAAGGTATTGAAGATATCAATAACTTCCTTTGAAGACACTTTACCATAAAGGATATGCGTACTCCTTAATACTTCTTAAGGATTGAACTTATTTATTCTGTTAGGACATTGTCTTTGTCTCAAAGAAAATATATTCTGGATCTTCTTAAAGAAACGAGGTGTGGGGGATGTAAGCTAGTGGATATACTTATTGAGCAGACTCGCTCTTTGTGAAACACTGATTCTCTTATGTTTGATGATCTAGTTTGATACAGAAGACTGGTTGGCAAACTTATCTATTTAATAGTGACTAGACCTGATATCTGTTATACTATTAATCTACTCAGTCAGTTTATACACTCACCTAGAGAAGTTCATTCGCGAGGAGTTTTTTGCCTTCTAGTTTATATAAAACAAACTCATGGAAAATGACTCTTATATAAGAAGTATGGTCATTTAAATATTAAAGGTTACTTTGATGTAAGTTATGCTAGGGACAAAAATAATAGAAAATCTACTTCTAGTTTTTCGACCTATGTTGAAGGTAATCTTGTCACATGACGAAGCAAAAAACAGAATGTTATTGCCAAATCTAGTGTTGAGATTGAATATTGCAACATGTCTAACATTACTATAGAATTAATCTGATTAAAAGCTTTATTGTTTGAATTAGGAGTCGACAGTCATGGTCCTATGTGTTGAGGTTTTTATTGTCTCCAAAATAAGATTTTAAAACTCACAAAAAGACCAAAATGATAAAACATTAAACTCAAAACTCATTTTAAAAATAATCGTAAGCGCACGGTGCAATTGTAACATACTTCGGCGAGTACGGGTCGAATCCACAAGGATTTGACTTTTACAAAATATTTCTAAGGAACCCAAAACAGAGATTAGAAAATATGATCAAAGTTTGCTTCAAAATACTCTTTACACATGATTCATTCATCCTTACATAAGAATATTGTGCTATAAATTCTGGCTGAAAACACAGGAATTTACATCATTTCCTTCGAACTCCTACTTCATCCTATTGCTTATAAAATCATATAAAAATTACAGATTGAAACATCTATAGATCAACTAGAAAGCTGAATTGATTTCATTCAAAAATATTAAGTACAGCTCTGTAAACACCCAGATTAACACAAACGTGCATTCAGCAGTTTAACAATACAGAATTGTAGATGGTAACTAAAACTACCATAACTTTCTCAATACTTGATGAAATTGCCCGAAATCAAAGGGCTTTTACAGATAACCTCTTGACCTAGAAACTCATGAAAATTCATGCAAAGATTTAATTCAGAACCCCTTCAAATTCATTTCACAAAACACAGCAAAATTTGGATTCCGACAGAAAAACAGAGCAGTTGCGCATCCATTGAATAAAATCGATAACTCAGTTGAAACATCTCTGAAAAATTCTTTAAAACTCATGACTGCAACCTACTCTTCGAGAGCTTGTCTGGGCATCCAAAAAACGTGAAAAACTGATATTGAAAACCCTCTGAACATTCACATTAAAAGTGTAAAATAGTAAATCCAAGAACAATTGTTATTTTTTTACTCACAACATTAAGATCTACACTACCAACATGGTATTTTATTGAATCACCTCAAAATAACTTGAAGTAAAGAATAGATACATCTAACACACATGTATTTACAACATTTACAAATATACAAATGGGGTTAATCATCAGATTAGTAATATCATACATAAACAAAAAGAACTATGTACATTCATTCACACATTCATAAGATTCAACCAAAATTTGCTTTCATTCATTCAAACTAAACATAATATGCTACTGAAATTAAAATTCTATGATTAAACTACAATGTAACATTACAACTACATCTAAAACTACAACTATAACATCTAAAAACTATTATTAACCTACTGAAATTACAACAAACACAACTTACACTAAGAAATGAAAACCTAAAGAGCTCAACCACTTCAATCCTTTTTACCTTAAAGTCCAAGCTTGTTTTGGAGAAGAATGATGCAAGAGATTTGCTCCTAGTCGTCCTCCTAGCCAAGAAATTCGTAGCTGTCACCACACAAGTTCTCTTTCGGAAGCGGGAGGTGTTCAAGCAACACCAAACACCAAGAACAAGGAGTCATCCACCTTAAGTCCACAACCCTTGCCTTTCTTCTACAAGGAGTGATCCATGGAAGAAGGGAGACAGTTGCACGGCTGGAAATGCGCTCCACACAACACCCATAAGGTTTGGAAAAAATGCCTTAGCCGTCCTCCTACCAGCAACCACCAAGAGAGAAGAAGAAGAGGTTGGCCGAACCTTCACCTTCCTTCTTGGAGCTTCACGAGAGGGGGGAGAACACCACCTTCCACAAGGGCTTGAGGGGGGGCCTGGAGTTGACGACTATTCAGGATTGAGAGGGCAACCCAACGAGAGAGAGAGCTGGAATGTTGGCCTTGCCCCTCCTTTTATAGAGGCTCCAAGTGGTGGAGCTTGATCTCCATCCTTGATCTTCAATCTAAGGGTCAAAATTCTTCCTAACTTGATTTGCTTTATTTTTCTTATTCTTTAACCTTTAAAACTTAAACAAATACATCAAAACACTAAAGAAATAAGATAATATATATTCCTAAACATAGATACTTCAAAAGGGCCAAAAATCACATTTTTCATTAAATTTCAGAAATACCCATGTACTTATTTAAATAATTGATCCTAAGTACTAAAGTAAATTTAATCTACTTAATAAAATGCAATTATATTGCCATCAAGATGTAAATGTGTTTTCATGAAATGCTAAATAACAAATAGAGTCTCATTTATGCATTACTTTCTTTATTTAAGCCCATAACTACATTATTTGCCCAAAATGCATTATAACTCAAATCTTTATTAAACACTTATGAGTATATGACTTTAAACACCTAAAATGCATCAATTAACTATATAAAATATGCATAAATTATGACTCTACACTATGCTAATGTATTGTGATAATCAAACTGCTATATACATTGTCACCAATCCTACATTTCTTGAGAGGACGAAGCATATTGAAGTGGATTGTCACTTCATTCGTGATAGTGTTCAAAAGAACATCATATCTACTCCTTACACTCGATCTTAAGATCAAATATTCTCACAAAGGGGCTTGATGTTAATACCTTTAGGAGACTTTGTAGTAAGCTGAACATGAATGACATGTATGCTCCAACTTAGGAAGGAGTGTTAGACATCTTGTATTGTGAGGATCCGTTTATGGATCCATTTAACTGTCCAACTATGTATGTATATAGTAGTGTAATCTTTGAGTGTAATGAAGTGAGAACCTTTGCTGATTGGGGGTTCCTCTTTTTCCACCTTTTCCACCTTCTTCTTCTTCTTCTTCTTCACCTCTTCCTAGGGTTTCAATTGTTACAATTTTGCAACTCATGGACAATACCTATCATTCAAGATCATAGGTTGAGATACTTGTCATTCCTATTAATATTCAATACATGAGCATGCTTTTATTCCCTGTACAGTATAGAAATAAATACTTCCATTATACAATTCTACCATTAACAAAACATCATACGAATTAGGTTAAATCATTGTTGAAAACATGCTATCCATTAATATGAAATCTGCGATAGTAAAACATAAAAATTAAGGTTTGCAAAACATTCCACATCTCACAAACACCACATAACATTTGCACAACAACACAACACAAAACTCAAACAACATACAATAAAACATAAGGCAATACAACATACAACACATAAACAGAGTTGTGGTCTACAAGTTCCTTTTGAAATTTATACCTTAAGCTCCTACCGTATTACTCATTGATTTAGCTACACTATCAAACCTTTAAACTTAGGCTTTCTCCATGCCAACTGTCACTTGAAGAGATTCACTCAAAAGAGGAGGAAGGACTACAAGCTACTGCACCAACTTGGGCAACACCACCTACCTTTAATCTTCATTCTAGTAGTTACTCCAAGTACCAATCATGTAAGCAGCTGGTTTCACATGTCGCTATAGATTTCCTTATCAAAAGGGAGAAGAGACCTTGCTAAAAACACTAACAAATTCTTATAACAATTATTCTAAGCTTCATCCACATATAGGCTTCAACACAAGTCTTAAACTACACTAGAAGATGAAGGTTGCTTGTAGTCTAGATTGTTGGGAAGAAAACTAGCTTACTCTACACAAAACTTCAGATCTACTTTAAACTCTCTTCACATAAGATTGCTAGTTGCAACTTCACTTAAGGGAGAGAAGTGGTTGAAAGCAAACATGTGAAGGTTGGTTTAGTGAAATGCAAGTGACGATTAAGAGAAAACCCTTGTTGTAGACACCTCTAAAGTTTATCCTAATACTATTATATGTATTTTGTGAATATTGTAGTCTTTTCCTTTAGTTTTCAGTCAATTATGTGAGTGAAATTCATAGTTAATTCCTTAGAAATTTTTGTAACAACACTATAACAAACAATACTAGAAAAGATGCAAGTTCAGAAATAAAATAGCGCTAGCTTATGAAATTAATTTTCTTTTTAACAATGTTCTTATTTTAATAAGATTGATTTATATATTTTGTTTTACCAAATTTGATCTCTTTAAGTACTAATTATCATCATATCTCCATGAAAACACATAACTTGTAAATCCTATTAAAAACATTCATGTCATTCATTTAAGTATAAAATGTATAAATAGACACATATAAAAATGCATAAATTGATATTTACAAAATCTTCTATAATTAAACTTTGCTAGTTACAAGTAAAGTTTAAACTAAAAATGAATAAGGAAGTAAAAAATGATATGCACTAGCTAAATCAAATAAAAAAGAAATCTTGATTTACTTTTATAGGAACCGTAGTTGTACTTAGCATGAGCAACAAACCATTAAACCTCTAGGAGCCCTCTAGACAATCAGCAATCAGAATCCAGTTGACAAGTCTTGAGAAGAAATTTGGCAGACGAGGAGGAGGTTGGTGGTTTGAATCCAACCAACGTAGGACTTCCTTCCTCTTCTGTACGAGATCAAGAGAGGTCACCATTGCTTATTGGACACAGTGGTTGACATCGACAACGGAAGACACTAACCATTGAGCTTGAGAAGTGGAAATCGTTCGCTATTGGAAGGACTTGTTGGACAAATCATAGAGAATAGACGATAGTGATGGATTTCGATTGAAATAAGTCCTTAACCTTGCTTTGATACTAAGTTGAGGAATAAAATCAAGAGAAAATGTGTTGCATAGCTTGTTAGGGTACAAGTTTGGGGGAATAAATACCCCCTTATATAATCAGATATCTATTTAAGCTTAAATGGATATCTGATGGTTACAATTATTGTCTATCATTCTCTAACACTCCTGATAGGAGGCATTAGTAGAAGACCGATGTTGTTGTCTTAAATGACTTGATCTACTAGAACTAAAAAAGTTACCTCTCCCATGATGTTCTTGCTTATGCATGAGAAGTTCAGATAATTATCCTATCTTAGGTTGTAAGATAAAGAGTGAACTTCATATTTGGGCTTGTGAAATATGACATTAACATCCTCCACTCTACCATTTCTATAAATTATGGGACACTCTTATATTGCATGCTTAATACTTGACATTTAATACACTTACGCATGAATGGAGATGTGCTCTTCTTAATTTTCAATTCCAATTCTTTCATTTTCTTTATCATAATGGTCATTTTAACATTGATAGTTGTGGGCGGACTAATAGAAAGTATACCATGGAAAGAGTGACTCCTATCAAAGGTAGGCTTAGAAGCACTCTCTCATTGCATGGTGTGCTCAACTGAACTCTTTAAGAATAACCATGCATCATTAACCTCTAATGAATGGGTACCTCCATTTATGGGAAGGAAATGACAATTGTAATGCACTACATGTGAGTTTAGAGGTGCTGCTTGTTGGGCTCCAAGTTTAAAGTGTTTATTGACAATGTTGGTATTAGTTGTTTTAAAACATAGAAAAGTTGACACTAAAGCAAGTCAAAAGAAGATGTTGCTTGAAGTTGCTCAATTCTCTTATGATCTTTAAAGTCTCTCAGATATTAACCCTCAACACCACATGAATTCGTTAAATAAGAGTGAATGAGATGTCTAGCAGTTTATTGATTTGCTAGGATCTGATAAGATTGATATGAGGAAGCACTTGATTGTTTGACTTGTACATAGAAGGAGATGAAGAAATATGCAAACAAGCATTGTTGACACAAGGAATTCCAAATTAGGGATTAAGTCTTGTTAAAATTGATTCGTCAAATTTGGAAGAAGATTAGTAGGAAGATTGCACACAAATGGTTGATTCCTAGATATGATGACCATTTGTGGTAATGTAGAGGATTGACAAATTAGCTTATAGACTTGACCTTCCTAATCATATCAAGGTACATCTTGTCTTTCATGTTAGTTTTTTGGAGGAGTATCATGAGAACTAGGAGGAACTAGTATGGATGATTCCTCGATGTGTGCCACCAAGCATTCAAATAACCTTTGTTAAACAAGTTGAAGTTATCTTGGATTGTAAAGATGAAGGCATGAGTAGAAAGAATTGAAAGGTTTGTTATCTAGTAAAGTGGAAAGGTGTTCCTATGGAAAAAATTACTTGGGAAAAAGACATGATTCTGGCAGAACAAAGAGTTGATCCGAACCTTCTTGGATTTGTGAATAATGAGGTAGTTGCCAGAATTAGGTGGGGAAGGTTTATAAGACCCTTACATTGGATGTCAACAGGTGTCTAGTTGAACAGATGTAGCTTGTTTGATAGACATGTTAACAAACTTGTCAATCATTGATGGCACAGGGATGAGTATTGGGAGGTGTATCAATGTGACTATTTGAAGGCTAATTGTAGTGGATTGTTGCATCAACATAAGAGTGTGATGTGTTAACACTTAGGAATTGTTAGGTTGTTGATAGTTAGAAAAGATGTGTTCCTTTGTACAAGCATGAATCAGGGAGAAAGTTTGATCCTCGTCATTAGATGTATGTTGATAGTTCTAGTTGACATTTTGTCTATATAAGTAGGCCTCTCAATGAGTAGGGGGGACACAATCTGACCTTGCATACTTTGAGTGAATAAGTAAAGTAAAAGGGAAAAGAGGGTGATTGCCTTGATGTGTGACTTTTCCTTGGTGTGATTTGGAAAGCTAATTAGTAGAAGTACTAGTGTTGCATGAGTTATTGACAATTAAACCTCAAATTTGCGATTACTCTTACCACCATGTCCATGACTAGTAGACAACAGTGTAGATGGTTCCCTTGTCAGTGTTAGCATGGTAGTTGAAATACACAAACTTGAGAAAAAGTATTATGAAGTGGAAGAATAGTCTTTACACCAACGATCTGCCCCTCTAATTTGTTTTTCTATTTCCAAGTTGAGACCTGCTAGAAAAGTTGCAATTGCCAACTCCTCTTTGTATTGTTTCATCTTAAAGATATCATAAACTGATGGTTGATAAACCTCTAGCTCATCAAATAGACTTTGAAGTGTACTTTAATACTGTTCAATCGTTTGCTCCCCTTGACAATGTGTAAATATATGTTCATAAATATCTAATATACGAGTAATATAATTTTTTATTACCATAGGTGGCTTGAAGGGTGTCCCATAATTTCTTTATAGGTTTTAACATCGTAACACTTCTTGCAATTTGGTCTTTCATACTATTTACTAGCCATGAAATTACTGTACAATCATCAGCTAGCCAATCTTTATACTCTATTTTTGACAACAAAAAGATTTCAAAAACTTCTTTCCACAACATATAATTTTTTCCATCCAACTTTATAAAGGTAACACTTAGTCATTTAATCCAACTATCTCGTGTTGTTGCCTTCTTTTGTGAAAGAAAGTAAATTGCATTGGCACATATATCAACTTCTCACTGGATGCATTTATGGGTAGATTACTCATCTCAAGTCATTCGGTACTTACCACATATGACTTGACATTGGAATGTTTTGAGATTATGGTAGAGTCTGGAAGATGCTTGAAGCATTATTGTGAGAAAGGCAAGGTGGTTGGGAGGTGTTGGTCTCATCAACCCTTGGCTAGAAAGATGGTTTGATAGTGGTCTGATTGAGTTATTGAACTCTTCTGTGTCACAGTTCACCTTAGTTGATTTGAAGGAACATTTTGGAAATGGAGGTACTCTTGATATTTCTCCTTAGATTAATATAGAAATTTTGAAGGAGCTTGACAAATTATTTGATGACAAAGATCATTTTGCTTGGGTTGGAGATGGTGATGGAAACCTTACTGCGTTGGTGGCTTGGGAGTTTATCAGGAGTAGATGTAACAAAGTTAACTGGAATTGTGGTATTTGAAAATCATATATCCCCACCAAGATTTCCTTTTTCCTTTGGAAATGATTTTGGGGTGTCTTACCAATGATGGAGGATTTTAAGAGGAAAGGGTTTTGTTTGGCCTCTATGTGTGCTTGTTGTAATTTCTCTAAGGGGGAGGACACTTTGAATGCCTTTTCTTTGAGGGAGAATGGACTATTTTATGCAGGGTCTGGTGCATTACTTTATCTAATCTTTAGTTGTGCAATGTGAGAAACTAGTAGCATTGGGCTTTGGAGGCTCTGAAGGTTAACGGTAAAGACTATGCTTGCAAATTGCGCAAATTTGTGGTTGCCTCATCCCTCTAGGAGTGTTGGATAGCTAGGTGTTTTGTCATTTTAGGTGGTTACAATGCTGACTTTAATGTCATAAAGCAGAATATCCATAATACTTTTTTCTTCTTCGAGAAGGCCTACATTTTGAAGGATGAATGTATTCAAATTAGGATGAAATGGATTAGGTGGTGTCCTTTGCTCGTGGAAAATGGAAACTCAATGTTGATGGTGCAGTGAGTCATAATATAGATGATGTGGGTGGGGTCGTTCTTTGTAATGAACTTGGTCAAGTGGTTGTTGCCTTTTACAATTACTATGGTCCGGTAGAAGTCTTTGTGGTAGAATTACTTGTTCTAGTTGATGGTTTTTCTTTATGCTCTGATCTTTGCTTGAATCTTGTGGATGTGGAAATTGAAGTGGACTCCCAAGATTTTGTTTGATTCAATCAAATAGGATTGTTGTCCTCATATTGATGAAAAAGTGGAATTTTATAATTAGCTAAGTCAGTAAGGCTAGAGATTTTAGATTTGGGTTTTGACAAAGTAATTTATTAGTGGATGTGTTGACCAAATTAGGTTTGAAACACAAGAGGAAAGCCATAATATTTGAAAAAGAATGACCCCCAGAATTCAGATCTCGAATGTTGCTAGATAGATTGGGTATCCCTACTCCGTGAGTTTTGTAACTGTTTAGTGATATTGTGGTCCTTTACTGTAGTGTACTCTTGTTTGAATGAGGTCTTGGCTTAGTCTCCTTTCACTTTTTATTTGGCTAGCTTTACATTGGGTCCTTGCCCCTTTATGGATTGGGGGTTTCCTCCAAAAAAAAAAAAAAAAATCTCAGTGGAAGCTATAGTCTGCAACCATTACAAATATTGGCTTCTCCTACACACAACAATAATAAGTTTGGCATGCAACACATGAACAATAGCTAGTTCCAACATGTTTGCAATTTGAGGTCGGAATGGAACAACTGTAAGATTGCTGATTTCAAGGACACACGTTAACAAGCACTGCACAAACACTGTTGTAATTGCTTTAATTGGGATTGTGTGATTGTTAGATTCACCTACTAATGACATTCACTTCACAAGCAGGGATTATGATTAGGGCATCATACGGCCCTAAGAGAAAAAATGGAACTTTGATAGGCAACACAACTGTCAATTGAGATCAAAAAAGGGAAAGAATGAGTTGGGAAGAGGTAGAAACCTCGACAGATGTATTAGCCATGTCTATTGCTTCGTTCTTGTGCCTTATGGTGTTGTTCCCTTGATCGGGTCTGCTTTGGATGGGCTGCTAGCAGACCACAGAAAATTGGTAGAAGCAACCAACTAGGGAACAAAATTCTGGTGACTGCTTTTTTCTTATCGTGAGAGTCGCCAAGTGGTAAGGCAGGTTTGGGTGGAAGGTTGATTGGTGGACTACAAACTGTTGACAAGAAGATGGGTGCAAGATTAGGGTTTAGGTTTTGACACGAAGTTGGAATTTGAGAAAGAAAGGAGAATATTCATTTCCTTAAAGAAGGGGTTACAAATATATACAGGCCTAGGCCGTACATGGATATCCATATACTGGTTTACACCAATACACATAAATAATGAAGAAAACACCTAACATTGACATATATTTGTTTTGCAACCAGAAACTCTTAACCATTACTGGCTAATGTCATACTTAAGTATTTGGTGGTATAGACTCTTAATTGGATTTCTACTACATTATAGCATTTTAATTGTTAGTTCACATTTTCATTAATAGGAAACCACTTTATGTAATTTATCACTAATAACATTTTTTTTCTGAATACCTATTTTTGTGCTGTGGTGCATTTGTTTGGTATTTTTAAGTTCTAATGAAGATTAATTATTGTTGATATCTCAGTCTAGAAAGGTTGAATTGTCATTGATATTTCAATGTATTCTTGTCATATTGTCACTATTTCGCAATTCTTTGCAGTTGCATAATTTAATTGGAAAACATGCTTAGAATTTTGTCATTGCAGAGCATTCTTCAGTTTGAATGGCTAGAGAGAAGCCTGAAGTCAGGGGAAACATTACCTGAGTCATATACTTTGGATTTGGGACCAGGAAGAATCAGTGAATTTGGGAATTATTTGAATACGATAGATTCAAAACCTACTAGAGGGCAGTCTGATGATGAATCAGCAACATCAAAAAGGGATACTTTGTCAGATGAGTCCTCAAAAGCTGAAGAAAGTCGATCTGATTCTATCCATGTCTCTCCCTGCTCTACTTCTGGAAAACCTTGCAAAAGTGATTATCATTCGTCTGAAATGGTATGCCTTATTTACCTTATTAGCATAGTTCATAAAGTAATTGGCAAGTGTCAAATCAGGGCAACCAGATTTTTTTATTTATTTCATCTTTCTAGTAAGGTCTCCTACACAGATGAAACCCTTTAGAATTCTATTATTTTTGTCATTGACTATTTTTTAAGGTCAAAGTTCTCTAATTAGATGGTCACCAATTCACCTAATCAGGTCACAAATTCTCTCTCTAAAATCAAGTCACAAATGCCCATTCATGGGATTACAAATGTTTAGAATCACTTAGTTAGGTAACTAGAAAAATTGCTAGTTTCTTTTTTATACTTATATTTTAACTATTTTTTGTTACTTTTTCCCTTCTAAGTAATCCACAAAATTGCTTAAATACATGTTAACTCATGCGATGTATTTTTCAATAATTGAATGTTTGGTGAGGTATCATAGGATTTAGCAACCTCCTAATATAAATTTATCCTTTATTACTATATATTCATTCTATTGCTTGAGGAATGAAATCTACATTACAATGTGCAACTATTATTGACAATTGTGCAACTAATGTTAATAACCTATGTTGTCTTCATAGTTGCCTTTCTAATAGTTGTTGCAAATGTTTTTCATCATTCTCTATTTAAATATCAACTACTTGCATAAATACATCAACATAAACATTTAAACAACTAGCATAAACATGTGTAACTAATAACATAAACATTTAAACAATTAACATAAACATGTATAAATAATAACATGAATACTTAATATAAACATTTCGAACATGTCCAATGACATACTAATTTGATAATTTCATAAATGTCAATTACATATATCCAACTAGAAAACTTTCAATAGAAGAAACATTAAATTAGTAAAGATAACAGTCACAACTTGAATAGTGAGCATAAGTTTATTCTTTTGGAAAATTAAATTGTAACTACTTCACCCATGATGCATCACTACGTATAGTTAAAAAAAATGTCATTTTCACTAGATTCTTTAGCAATTGCATGGTTAATAGTTGCTCATCCTTTGCAAGCTTCAATAAATCAAGTAATTGAGGAATATATTCTTCTGTTTGTCTTCTTAAGGTAGTTTTCTGATATATATTCAAATATATTTCCTGATCTTGTTCCACAAACTTTTGGACAACATTACTAATTTCATTGATTGATTTAGCAATAGATTAAGTGGATTCAGTATGTGGTTGAACTCTTTTCTTTGATATTTTAACTACATTTTCTGCAATAAAAAGACTTGGATTGCCTTCAACCTCTTCAGCATTGGAAAATGTTGGTATAATTTAAATACTAAAAACAGAAAAAGTCTCTATCGTTTCTTTAGGTTTCACAAGGTTTCACATCCTGTATCTATTGTAAATCTTCAAGAATTACACTATTCCCTCTAGTAGTCGTATTCCCCTTAAATATTGTATATAGATCATTATAAATTGTACATGACTTCCTTATACATCCTTTATATTCCAAATGTTATTGTAAGAAATAAATAAATATAAAGTTTCAATAATTTAATAGTTCACTTGCAATTGAATAATATAAAATAAAATTGAATAATTACCTTTACAAACTCATCCTATATTTCTTTTGAAATGTAGGTATGACCATGGATGTAGTCTCACTTCTATCCATTTTGTTTTGAAATTTTGGTATAATTTTTATACATCGTCTTCCAAGTCTTCATCCTATTTTTAATATATTTTTTTTAACATTTAGAGATGTTTTATTATTGTATTCCATAATCACTTTATTATATGTATCTAATCTGATCTTTCCATTCTATTGCTTTACATTTCCTTCTCTAATTTTTGTTGCTAAAATACTTAAAAATATTTCATTCTATTTGATACTTCAGTTGACGTATTATTCTTTTTAGAAACCATTTCCCTAAAAATTACAACTTTATAGATAATATGGTGAAACCTACGTTACCAACAAATATAAGTAGACAATGACAATAGATTTCCTTGAAGTCATTCAATTTAAAGATAAACAAAATGCAATGTGGATATGTTATACTTTACTGAAGATACTATTCCAAGTAGACAATTGGAATATTGCAAAACCTCCCACATGACAATTGGAATAGTATCTTGACCATCCTTTTGATAATGAGATTATTTATCATTTTTAGATGATAGTCAGGGTACATAAAATTATTCAGCCATAAAACTCATCAAGATGATACAAAAATAAACATATGATACAACAAACTCCTAATGAGCAAAATTCACAATAGACATGACATTGGACTTCTAGATATCTTTAGGAATGCAACTATTCCTAAAGTTTATCTCACCAAGAATCAAAACCAAATTATAAACCTTCAACTTGAAGAGATAGATCAAGTCATGCTTGACTACTGTGTAACTATCATACTATTAAGTGTTAACAAATCATAAATTAAAAATTAAATCAATACATCTTAATCATATTAGCAATTTGACAAGGCATTTCAAAGCATTAAATCCAAACATGTATACACTTGGCATTTGTCGGACATGCAAAACATCCAAAAACACCATTGATACCTTTATCATACTATGGGGTCAGTCATGTGATCTTGAGAGACATTGGAGAATATTAGGTTTTCGTTTGATAGGATCTTAACGGTTAAAACTTATTTCTGTTTTCAGTGGATTGGTTTGTTGTTGATCATATTGGTATGCCATTTTTTCTATGATTAGATTGATTGGTATATCATTGATAAAAATGGTATGCTGATCTTTCAAGCCCTAGTATTTTATAATAAAATCAATATGTTGTTTTTTAGAATCAGTATGTTGTTTCTGCTCTAGTGAGCATTTGTAGTTCTGTCTTAGAAAATGATACACCCAGGCTAGTAATTGATGTGCTATTTTTGGTCTAGTTGCTACCATCCTAGAAAATGGTATGCTGAATTTAGAATCAGTATATTGTTCTGGGTCCAAAGTCTAGCTACACTCTTGGTTTAGAAATCAGTATGCCATTCTATAGAAATGAGATGTCAGTTTAATGGTGGATAAGATTCTACGTTCTAAGATGGTTTAGGCTATTTTAATCACTTATCCTAACTCCTAAGTGCTTGAATTTGTCCTTAAGTGCCTTATATGAAGATTCTAGTATGAGAGAGCATACAGGGAATTATAATATAACCTAGGACTTTGACTCAAATATTACATAAATAATGCAAAATTTTAAGCAAATTTTACACATTTCTGCATTTTCTTGAGCTTTCCACCTGACGAGTCCTTGCTTTTTCCTTATCTTGAATCTTTAGAGCTTTTTCCTTCACCTTTGGTTGGTCTCGCATGAATTTTTATGATGTTCTTTGGAATTTCTTGGTTGTACTTTGGATATTTCCTGCAATAAATTTAATATACATTCCAACACATTTATCATTAAGTTTTATATCATTAAAACCAGTTAAAAAAGATTTTCCTAATAACAGACACTTGATATAGGTTCTAAATGAGCACATTGAGCTCACAAATATACCATCACATGTTACTTGGAGATCAAACATACAAAAACATGAGAGATAATCTAAATCTACATGAGCACATTAAGGTTTACATGTAGATAAACAATATTTCATTTAAAGAGACATGAGAACATTGAAAACACTCATGTGCACATTAACGTTAACTTGAAGTGGTTCGTTGACTTTTGCTTTGAATTCATACAAACTATGATTGTATCTCTTGAAAAGAAGTTTCTACAATGTGCTTTTCACTAAGTGCATCTTGAGTATGAAGCTTTTCATCTGTTAGCTTCAATATCTCCTCTTTGCTTCTCTCACGTATTCCTTTGTTAAATCTTTAAAAAATTGACTGTGAATATGTTGGATAATTGAAGAACCATCAACTAGGATTCATAGGGGTTTATGATGCTTGCAGAATTGATCATAGGTTAAAAAAAAGTGGGGTTTCCATCTACTCTTCAAGCAAATAACAGCTTCAAATTTTTGTTGTGAAAAAATCAGTGATGAAACCAAAAGTTCTTAATGGAAACATGTTTTCATTCAACTAAAAGCATTTACATCATCACACAGTATTTATCGCTGGTGCTTCAAATCAAATATAATGATTACCAAAAAATAAGAGGTAAGATGCAAAAATAACGTGGAAAAACTGACAATCACCAAAATGTGTAGAAAAAATGCATAGTGACTGTTGTTGACTTTTTCCATTTGCATCTTTTTCTTGCCTATGTATGCCCTTTTCTCTCATCAATGTCAAATTTTGCTTGTGCCTCTTCTCTTGTTAACTGTCATTAATTTAGAGTAGGGTTCCATGATATCCTTGTCTTGATGAGAATGCAATATATACAATTCGATGATATCAAATAACTACAATCGAGCACATGGACATAACAAATATATCCATCACATCTATAACGTAATACTGATGATTGCTAATTCAGTTCTAAATCAAGTTACAAATATTTCTTGTAGGTCACAAGTAACCACATTTAAGTCATAAATGTCATACTTTTCTTCTAGGGCGTTAGGTAGCACCTAGGCACCCATTTAAATATTTTTTTTTATATTTTTGATGCATATATATTATATATATTTATAAGTATTTATTACTAATTATGTGGACTTTCAGCTCTATTCTTTTCTAAATAATATTGAGGTGCATAAATAATCCTAACATAACATCAAAACACAAAGTGTGATAATACTAATACATAATTATATATTTCAGTAATATATATGATTATATATTTCAATAATTTTGTATATTTCAATAATTTTGTATATTTCAATAATATGCCATCAAAATTTTATATTTAAGGTTTTGTTTATGAAAACATTTAAAATATTACAAAACAAATATTTAGTTAAACAAATCTAATAAAAGATCTACTTGATTGACACAAGGTGAGTAGCCAAGTTTCATCTGAAATAATTATAATAAGTTGGAGTACTTGACAAAAATACTGAACTAATGGACATAGTTAGGGTATCATCATGTAAATAACTCTATATTTATTACTAAATAACAGTAATTTTTCATTTTTTTCAATTATATTTAAATCCCTATTTTAGTGATTTATAAGCTTTTTAATGGATTTATGTATTATTAGCTTAAATATATTCAAATTGTTTTTATAAGTATATCCAGATTAAATGTAACTTGAGATATTATTAGATCTTTAACAATATTACTAGTTCTATGTTTTTTAGATGAGCATGCTAATGGAAGAATAGATTCCAAAAAGCTTTTGTTCAAATGTCCAAACTAATTTTTCTTTTAGCTGTTTTAAATCTAAATTGAGATTTTATAAGCATGGTTTATCATGTTTGCTCTTTGTAAAAGAAATCTTGTTGTGTTCGCATGCATTGACTTGGCAGATGTCCTCACTATATCTTCCACATGATCTAAACCAGAATATTACAGAAATATTTGGAGAGCTTGTCAACATATATCGAGGTATGTTGTTTTTTATACATAAGTTTACCTCTTTGGGTAGGGGCTGACACTTTGAATTCTATACATTTTCTTCTACTGACTATCATTTTAATTGAAGCTCTAGGAGATGACCAGAGATCGTTCAGTTATCACAAAGCTATTCCTGTTATTGAGAAATTGCCATTTAAGATCGAGAATGTTGATCAAGTTAAAGACCTTCCTACAATAGGGAAATCCTTGCTTGGTCATGTGGGTAATCTATGAAAGTTTCCAAGTTCTTATCTATCACAAGTAATTTTAATTATCTAATATGAAAAAACTGCAGACTGCAAAAAAAGCAACATCACCATGTAATGCTTCTGGAATGTCACTTTACTAATCTTATGGTTTTTGCTTAAGAAATCAGCATATTGCCGTATGTTATTCTTAGACAATCAAAAGTTCACAATACATTTTTAATAACAGCCTGAAAGACAAACCAAGATGGTGATAGCCACAGCGAAATGCATCTGAAGGTGAAAAAACTGTTGCCAAAAACAACAAGAGGTGCCTGGATGATTCAATATAGTACCTTGCATTAGAGAGTGGAAAACACCTTGTAGAATGGTCAAGGGGCTAAAAAGTAACTAAGGTTAGAGAAGGTGGACTTCCCTTTTAGATGGTTAGATCCACTAGATTGGACAAGTAGTGCCAGTGGCAATGCTGGATATTTGTGTGGCCGTGGATGTGACTGCTGCTGGACATTGATTGCTTTAGTGAGTATAAATTTGGTTATTTTTATAGGTTAAAAATGGTGGAATAAGAGCAAATTGCAATGCTGAGACAGTCTTCAGATTTTTACAAGGACATGTTCCATGGAATTCTAGATCAATCTGGAATGTCAAAATATTACCACTTTGAATTCCAATAGAGAACTTGATCTGATACTGGCTGGTATTTCGGCTAGTACATTGTTTTGTTTGATAATTGGGTTGGATCAGGAGGGATTGCCCAACCCAAGTATTTTGATAATATGAACAGACACGAATTGTGTGATCCTTGTCCATCTTGCATGAAATCAGCAATTTTTCCCCCTTATGGTATTCTTTTGCTTGAATTTTAAAGATAACCCATTGAGGCATAATCCTCTTAGCAATGTGTTGTGTTGGATTTGAATGCAATGAAAAGAAAACAAGAGGAAAACATTGGATACTTTGGATGTAGCATTTTAAAGTTAAGGACTCTACATTGATGATGCCTACATGTAGATGAAAATAAACAAGGATTCTTACATCTTAATGGACCAGGTATAGGTAAAAGAGTTTGTTCAAAACATAAAAATTAAACTAACATGAAATATAGGAACCTTGATTGATAAGAGTATAGAAATTAGTGGATGGATATCACAATAAGAAGGAAATTTATCATATTATCCTTGCAAGAAATTAAATGGGTGAGAGAAAAGTCTAGGTTAATTGAGGATAGTGGCTTTATATTGTGGTATATAGAAAAAGATAAATGTAAGAATAGAGTTGGAATAATAGTTGATAAATGTTTAAGAGATGTAGTTGTTAAAGTAATAAGGATAGAATATAGGTTTAGGAGAAGTTATTAAATAGAAATTTTGGGAACATTTGAATAGTTTAATTTATAGCTTACCTACTAGTGAAAAGCTATTTATTGCCTTGTTTATATTGTTGAAAAAAGATGAAATTGAAAATACCAAAATTCAATTCAGACATTTTCAAGTAGGTTGTGTATCTTGAAAATGTTGAAATTGAATTCTAACATTTTTCTAGGTATAAAGGAAGAATTATGGATATTTTCCTCATCCTCTCCCTCTAACATTGACGAAAATTTGACTACTTGTGACTCGTTCTCTTCTTTTCTCTCGAATTGACCTTTCTTCTCCTCTTATACTGAGCTCTCCTCCCCTCTTGCATTGTTAGCATCAACCTCTCCTCTCTTCCTGCATTGCCCACATTGACCTCCTCTCTCCTTCCATATCGCTTGCTTAATACTTGCATCTTGATAGTATATTGATTTATTGATGGCATATTGATTTGCATAAATAATTAATAAATTATGCATAAACTTTGATTATATATATATATATATATATATATATATGGGGTTGGTGTAGATGTTGGCGCCTATGTGGAGCCCTTTTATTAGGCTCCATGCACCCCACCCCCTCCCCCCTTCCTTGCTTCATGCGTCTTCTCAGACATTAAGTGGTTGCTTTGCTAAGTCGAGCCATCCATCATTGTCGTCATTAAAACAAGCACTACTTCTACATCCTTCTTGACATTAACAGTATCGTTACAAAATATTTGTGGTGAGGGGAGTGGGAATGCACATGACACTCCTTCCTAGTCCTCTCCTTCATTGATATCCACTTCATCTTTGGCTTTCCTCTCCTCGCCTTTGGATTACAAGTACTAGCCTCACTAATATGCCTACCATCATCTTCCCCAAGGAATCCCTCTTACTCTAGCATTGGGAGGGCAATCAATCCCATTGCAATTGTTGCTTGAATTGCTTAGATCAGAGTACGTGGGAAGGAGGTTGGTGGGTAGAAAAGGGGAGGAAGAAGAAAAAGAAGTGTTCGACATGTGGCAGGTGCCAATAGCACACGTGTATATAGAATTTCATAATTTTTATAATAGTTTTTGAATTTTATAATTTATAACTAATATATTAATTATGATACATTAATATCCAAGTTAATATTTTTGTTTACTTTCCTTCAAATTTCTTTAAATGCATAGACACTTAAAATTTAAATTCTATTACTTTCTGTTATAAACACCAAGAAAATGATAGAAAAGAAATTATTTTCCATTTTCCAAGTTTTCTTCCACTTTCCTCATTTTTCCTACCCTCATTTTTTAGGTGCACAAATGCTTCTTAAATGGTTATGTATAAGAGCAAAATATAGGACACAAAAGAAACCATGGAGGATTTGATTTTGGTAATAACAATGAAGAGGAAAATTCTATTTTAGACTTTAATGTAGCTTGTGACCTTTTAGTAGCTGATAGTTATTTTGGGGAAAGAGAAAACCATTTAATGACATTTAGAAGTAGTTTAAATGTTAATTGAGTAGATTTTTTACTTACTAGAAAAATAGATTAAAAAATGTGTAAAAATCATAAGGTTATTCCAAGTGAAAACTTATCATACGACATAGGTTGTTAGTCTTAGATGCTAATATCAAAGTTAGGAAGAGAAAGACTAAAATACATAAGAATTCAAGAACATGGCTACTAGCTTCACCACCCAAACTTTCATAGCCTTCAACCTTTTTTTTCAGTACTGGCCCTCCTCCAAAATCTTGTCTTTCCATTTGCACAACCACCATTGTAACTTATTAAGGTTTTTAGGTGGGGAGAGGAGAAATGAAGAAGAAGAAGGAGAGGAATAAAAGAAAAATAGGAGTAAAAGGAAGTGACACACATTAGATTGAAAGGACAAATAGAACATGGCGATGGGAGAGAGAAAGAAAATAAAGTATTAGAAAAAGGAAAGAAAAAAAGGGAGAGAAAGGAAAGAAAAAAAAGGGAAACAAGAGGGGGAGGGAGAAGAAAAAATGAACAAAAAAATCATGTTAAAAGATGGTGGAAGTCCAAAAAAAGAAAAAAAGCAAGGTGAGTAAAACAAGATAGAAATGGAGTGTTTAATACTTCATTACTAACCTCTAGCCAAATTAGTTATACTTTTCTTTTGCTAGTCTCTACAATGTAGTATTGTTGCTTGGTCCATGTTATTTGTCCTCCATGAGATCAGTTTTGATGTTGGACAATGTTGTTCTATTACCTTTATTGGTTGATTGATGATGATTGCATTAGTATTAGTAAAAGCATGTATGCAAGTTTCATATTACATGTGGGTGTTCTCATGTTGATTGAGTCTAATGATATCAACGATAGATTAGTATTTACACTTGTTAAAATGTGGTCAATTAAGGTTTGACTATTTTTTGTGCTTGCACAACATTATTACCTATTGATATTGCTACTTCTACTACAACATCTATTTTAATTAATTTCTGTTTGTTATGTATTTTCTTGTTTAGTTTGTTATAAATTGTTTATGTATGTGTCTATTGCAGGTTAGATACTTTCGTTTGGGGGGTGTGTTAGAGAAAGTAGTGTATTAGAGTTATTTGTGTATTGGAGGTTCAAATCCACGTTTGTTAAGTTATGTTTGTTTCACTTATGCAGCCTCTATATATAGAGAGACGTTTATGTTTGCTAGTGCATTAATTTACTTCCACCTATTCTTTTGTTCCAACAAATATGTTTCCTTTTTTTGGAAGATCAATTATCAATATGATACTAAGACTTTATACCTTGCTATGTACACATGAGAATAAATAATGAACAAAAATCCACTAATAGGTCTAATATAAGCAGTCATGTTAAAGTTTTATCCATGGATTCAAGGATCAATCCAAGTCAGTGAAATTTCAGTGATCTAGATCAGATTTGGCAAGATATTATATGAAATTCACATGAATTTTCTAGATCAGTCGATCTGAAATTTCCTTACATTTGAAGACACCTGGATTAGCATCATCTCCAATACAGGTTACATTTCATGTTTGCTAGGGTATCAATTTATTTTCACCTATTCTTTTGTTCCAATAGATACGTGAAGAACAATCATTGATATGACACTAAAACTTTATTCCTTACTATGTACACATATGAGAATAAATAATGCATAAAAATCCACTAATAAGTATGATATAAGTAGTGGTGTTAAAGTTGTATATTTATATCCAAGTTTTTTTATTTTTTTTGTAGCAGTTGTTTGAAGAAATTGGTTCCTTGCTAGTTGTATTCTCCTATCTTGAAGTTACAATTTGTTGTTCATTGTTTCTTGTTAAAATGGACGAATATAGCATGATTGATGTAGGAAATTATCCTTGTTTAGGAAACATTTTGGTGCAGAGTGAGAGTTGTCTTGTCTTGAAATATTTTGTTAACCCTGAATCTGGCTACTGTAATTAGAATCACTAGATATCTTCAGTTCTTTGCAACTGTTTCTTATCGTACAAGTGCAAGTAGATGATAAAATTTGCTGATTTTATCCATAAATTGTTAATGTAGATTCAGGAAATAGTGGCCACTGGAAAACTTTCTAAGTTGGAGCACTTCAAAACAGATGAAAAGGTACTGTGAAGGGTATGAAAGTGCTATTTCATTTGTACCGAATTTTGCAATCTTCTTTGGAAAGGATGCGTGGAATGCCTCATTGTTGTTTGTAAATTGCAAAAATTGGTTACGGACTCTCTTTGTTGCTTGCTGACTCTATGTAATGTTTATATTGTTCTATGGTATCAGGGCATTGTAGGTGATAAGAATATTTTCTGTATTTTTACATAGTGAAAAGAAAAGGATGAACCTTGATGTAATGAGAAGGTTGCTTGCTCACCTTGGCAACTATTAATATCCTTGTAGAACTGAGGTGTTGTAGATTCTGATGGTAATGTAGCTTCTGGCAGTACTGTTTTATAGGTTATTGATGGTAGGATTCCAACTTTAGTAATTTGGTCATATAAGATTCACAATTTATTTCTCAGTTTGATCTTTTGGGTATCTTGAAGAAAAATTTCTATCATTGCATTTTAATTTCACAATTTGTTTGGAAAGATGTCAACCTGGTTTGTTCGGGATGATGCCATTCTCACTCAGGGCTCCTATTCTTTGGAGGAGGCTACATGTAAAGCCTGATCTTTGCATCAGTCTGACAGCAAGCCATTGGAAGAAAGGCCTAATCTTAGCATCAGTCTCACATGGAAAGCCTATTCTTAGTAGGATTCAGAAGTTTTTTATTTGTTAAACTGACTGCTCCCATTTCTAGCACCATCTTCACATGTCAGTCCAACATGTTGCTGGAAGCCTTCGCTTAATGAGTTCAATAAAGAGGTGATTTCTCTATTCTTCCATTCTAGCATCTTCAATTTCCTTTTTCCCTTGTTCTCCCAAGCTAGTTGCTGCTGGGTGAACGAAAGCCATTGGAGTT
This sequence comes from Cymodocea nodosa, assembly GCA_036874045.1. Classification (NCBI taxonomy): domain Eukaryota; kingdom Viridiplantae; phylum Streptophyta; class Magnoliopsida; order Alismatales; family Cymodoceaceae; genus Cymodocea; species Cymodocea nodosa. Next base: position 15,538,813 of record CM072338.1, on the reverse strand, counting down.
TATTTTTCCATGGAGTTGCTGGATACTAATCTGTTGCTGCCTTGCTGGCCTGCTGCTGTCCATCGGAGTTTTTCCATTTTCTATCTCTTCATCTTCAAATTCTATTGTTAGATCTATTTGTAGATTATTATTATTTTTTACCGATTTTCAATAAATTTAACTTAAATTGCATATCTTTTATACAATTCCATATCCTTAAAATAAAAATAAAAATTATAAAAAACTATTATTTGCCCAACTATACTTTATGATTTAAAATGCTATACTGTAAAACATGACTGTATGCAAAATCTAAGTATTGTTGAGACATATATGCTTAGATGGACGAGTGGTAATATTATAAAAGATAAGTTAAAAATTGATTTTATTATGAATAGAGTAGGAGTTGCACCATTTGAAGATAAGATAAGAGAAACTTGCCTTTGATAAATTGACTATATCTTTAAGAGATCAAAAAATGTACTATTTAGGAGAGGTGAATTAATTAGTATAAAAGAAACTAAAAGGCGCATAGGTAAATTTAAAACTACTTGATTATAAATTGTAAGAAAAGATTTAAATTTATGTAATTTAATAAGAACTTTGATAATAGATAGAAATACATGAAAGAAAAGGATTAATTAGCTTAGCCCGTGTAGTGGGATTATGCTTACATTGTTGTATATTTTATACACTTCCATTGCTCTTATTTGAATCTATTTTATCACTCAAATCTATTGTTCTCATTGAAGAGTTGCACCAACATTCTCCAAGGTTAATGACAAATGTAATATATTAATGGTAGTGGGACCCATATCACCACTTCTTTTGAACTTGGTTGTTGATATCCTCACACATGTGCTACAATGCTGTTTAGAATGGATGGTTGGGCTGCTGATTGGTTGGCTGCACAAAAATATTAATTTCAATTTTACAATATGCAGATGACATTGCCATTTGCTATCAATATGATTAAGCAAACTCACAACATCACCTTCTTTGAATCTTTGAGATATCTAGACTATCAATTAATTTTGCTAAGTGTTCTTTGATAGGGTTGGCTTATCCTTCTAGGTTTTGTTGGGTTTTAAGGTCCAAATAGGAGTTTTAAATTATTTAGGCTTGTCGTTATCTTCAATTAAGCATAAACCTAGCGATTGAAGATTTTTTATTGATAGTATGGAAAATAGATTGCACGGTTAGATGACCAAATTACCGAGTTTCAGAGTATGGGTTATTTACATGTTAATCTTCCAACTCCCTAGAGGTATGATACAAGCTGTTGAAAGGTTGTGCAGGCAAAAAGATTGGAACAAATGAAATAAAGAAGATTT